>VWZS01006390.1:622563-1222563 GCA_013397075.1 Rhabdornis inornatus
GCTTCCAAAGGAGAGCAGCCTATCCTTACAGGAACTGCACCCTGAGGGCAATTGACCCACGGCACAGCAGTTTTGGGAAGACTCTTTGCCCGTGGGAGGGACCCCACAGCACAGCAGAGCAAAGACTCCTCTCACTGAACGAACAGATCTCGAGTGATGAACTGACCAAAACCCCACTCCCTGTCTCCCTGCACTATCAGTGGGAAGGAGGGAGGGGCTAAATGTGTTTTAAAGGCTTGTTTTACTTCTCATTACCCTGCTGTGACTCTGTTAATAATATATTTACTTTATACATTTAAATTAGAACCTATTTTGGCCTTAGAGTGGTTTTCTCCCAGTCCTTTTCTCAACTCATGAACCCTTCATTAATTTTTTCCCCTCTCCTCTGCCCAACTATAGCAGAAGAGAGTGAGTGAACAACTTTCATGGGTGCCTGGCATTTGGGCAATATTCAAACCACGACAAATTTCCTTGGAGATTTGGCACTTCAGAGAGCATAGCTGCAAAGTTATTTGGTGATAATCCGTATTATTTTGAATAGCTTATGACACTGGTGAAAATACGTGTGATGCTTTCATAGACAATTGCTGCAGGTTTCAAGCAAGTGTAGAAATTCACATCCCAGTGAGGTGATTTCCTTTACTTGGACACACTTTTGGTGCCCATAAGAAGATGAGGAAACATTTGGATCCACATCCAGAGCATTTTAATGGAACTAGGACAAAAACTGCTATGCTGCTGCTGTGCCCTTGCTCCCAAGGGTGGTATGGCAGAGTTGGGATTCCCGCTGAGGACCTGGCCCTCATCTCTGACTTGGTACAGCTGGATCCACAGATGGTGGAATTCCCTGGAGAAGGGAATGATAGATTCCTGAAACTGTCTTTGAAACATCTGAAATTTCTACCAATGGCATCTTGGAAAAGGCACAAAAGGACCATGTGAATGTAGAAGTGCAGCCAACTCAAAGGATAATTATGACTGTGGCTTGGCTAGCATGCTTTATTAGCCTGAAGGATCAAATGAGACTGATGAATGCTGAATGACTTTTAAGGAATCAAGTATACCAATCATTAGCTACTGACACCATTGATGTTCCAGCAAGCTGATGTGACAAGTAACAATCAGTTTTGGCTATAATGAGAAAAGATAAAGGCAAACTACTGATGCATCATTTTGATCTTATTTTTAACAAGGTGCAAAATCCTTGCAGACTGGACCCACCAGAATGCTTTTAAGTATTTATATTAATGTGAAGTGTATGGAAGTCATCAATACCATTAGTTGAGAAAGCTAGAGATGTCTGACTTGATTCAGAAAGAGATCTTGTGCAGCATAGAACCACCCCAGCCTCTTGAGCTATCCTCTTGTGTAAAACCTCTGCCTTCTCCATAGAAGGCATCCTCCTTCTGTGCTTCTCATGGCTTTGTGGACAGGTCTTGATTTTGGTTTTCTGGTAGTGGTTATTACTGGCACACCAAAGACCTGGTCTCCAACATCCCAACTTAGGAAAGCATTAATGAAAATTTATAGGGTGTACTAGTTTGAAAGCAATCTACTGGGAGATTCCAAGTCAGAACTACAATTTAATAGGAAAATTAAAGTTAAGGCAATGATACAGAACCACTGACTTAAACTGAGAGTCAGAATACAACCTGACACCCTGTTGGTCAGGGTGGTAGTAGCAGTCAGATTAAATGCTGACGCAGCTCGCCCCTTTTTCACCCTGCTCTGGCCTGCCCTGCTAGCTCCGAGGGTGAGGCCACCGCCGAGAGTGGGCTGCTTCCAGATTCCGAGAACCGGGAATACAGCTAGGGCTGTGAACCCTTCAGGCAATTCCCACGTCCGGGAGAGGTAAAGGATCTGGAGGGGTCCTTTTGTGGGTCCAAAAAGGGTTTATTGAAGAGAGGGAGGGAGGCAACTGGCAGCAAGGGAAGGAAACCACAAGAGGCGCAGATTACAGAGGTGCAGCAATTTAACTAAGGGACCTCCTCCAAGGGAGGGTACAACTTGGCAACCAATCGCGACAACTTAGGGGTGTAACATAAGGTGGGGCTGCATACATAATTAACCAATGGAAGGAAACAGGCGGGGAATACAAAGTCGCAGCAAATAATACACTGAGGGAGGGATAAATGACATAGAATATTCGGGAAGATCGGGAAGGGCTAGGAGGGATTGACAACACGGGAGGCAGGGACAAGGGTGATTGGCAGGGAAGGGACAGGAGGAAAGGGGAGGGGTTCGGGTTAACAGACGGGACAAGGGTGGGAAAGGGAGACCTGGAGCAGACCAACTAAAGGGTATAACATAGGCAGGAACCATTACCATGGATAGGGGAAAACAGGGTAACAATAAAGGAAAATAACAAACCGCAAGAAAATGGTGCCTGCAGTCCGGCTGGAGTGATGGATGTGGTTCTGTCAAAGTGGTGGTCCTGTTGAAAGAGCTGATCCTTCTCCAGTTGTGGTTGTCTAGCTCTTGTCCTCTGGGAATCCAGTGGTAAGTGCTGCCCCTGGTGTTCCAAACCTCAGATTATATACAGGTAGGAGTACTTGGTTCCTTTCCTCAGGGCAGGGCATCTCTCAGAATGGGATGCTGTGATTCTGTGAGTCATGCTGTGAGACCTTGATGGTCCATTAGTGGAGATGGCCCTCTCAGGGTGGTAGCTGCTTCCCCAGAGGGAGTTATCAGGGTGACTCATGGAGAAGACAAAGAACACTGCCCCGCCTATTTAAACAGTTTATGAGGATCATAAGAGAATACATACTTTTGGTTATATCTTATATTGTAAACTAGAACAGGGTGGCCGGATCTGTGGCAGATTGTGAAAACAAACAACCTGAGTTTGGAGACTGCCTTAGCCACGGCAGATGCTTAAGTGTATTGCAGCCTGAATAAATATTACCAAGTTTTTGTGTTAAAAGATAATTAGAAATATTAAAGCACTGCATAAATCTGGCATCATATTTCACCGTATTCCTTGCACCAAAATAGATTCCCTACACCATTAAAGTGCTAATCTCAGAGGTATTTGTTATTTCCAAAGAATTAATGATCATTTAGTCAGCTAACAGCCCAAGGCAAAGCAGAAGGGTTTAATATTGTGCCAAGTGGTAGCTTCTTGTAGAAAGACTGCTTTCAAAGAATTAGCAGTTATGCAAAATGCTTTCAGGATGTGCCAATCAGCTCAGTGGTTTATGGCACTAATAGTCTGCTCGTTTTTCAAATAATTTACCCATTGTGATTTAGATGCTGCAAGTTACATTTACAGATCCAATCACTACTTATAGATGAACCAGTAATTATCCAGCCAGTGAGTATATGAGCTTACTCTCAGTCAAAAAATCCCAGGGGTATGTGGGGTTGATGTTGGAAAACATGCCTAGGGACTGAGTCCTGTAGATAAACTGACTCTCTTGGGTAGATTTTTTGGAAGGCTGATCTAAATTAGAGTCCACTGAAATCAGCATTTCTGCTTTCCCAGAGAGCAGAAGTTACTCTTGTGCATCTTTGTGGGTAGTGGCAGGATGTTGCAGAACACGTTGACATGCTTTATTCAGACAGAACTTTGAAAGCATAACAGTGTTTAGAAATTTCATTTTGAAACACCTCCAAGCCACAGACATGTATTATTTCCATATATTGCAGCATCACTGGGAGCACTATAGCTGGAGAATACCTTCAGACCTCGAAAGTTTGACAAAAACACTGTTCAGAAATACTGCAGCTGCCTGATCTAGAGCCCTATTTCTATTCACAGAACACCAGCTCAGTTTACTTTCTCATGAATATAGAGTTGTATCACTTATTGTCTGCCTTTATCTAAAAACTGCAAATGGAATATTGCTTGTGCTGTCGGGTAACAGTTCAAAACATGACTTAGCCAACTCAGAACTGTTTTTTAGTGTCTGCTGAAGCCTGGATCTATGTGACTCCTGCAGCCCAGATTCACATTTTGTTAATGGAAATGACAATCTCTTCATAATTTTCCCTCACGTCCTGTGGTTTGGGTTTGCTGAATTTTTTTTCTGGTCTCCACAAATGTGGTACAGACTGTTGGTGTAACATCAATGACATCAGTGTATTTGCTCTGATAGTGAAGATGATGTATCATACGTTCATAGCTGTCTGAGTCGAAGTCCACATTTGGCATTTGCAAACCAGGACAAATTCATTACTTTAAATTTGTTAAACTTGTTTATGACCTGTGAGGGCAGAGGAACCATTTTTACAGAACATGGCACATTTCCTCAGCTCTCAGCCTTGGGAGCAAAAGTGTATATCCTGGCTCATTTGACAGGACAAGGACTGTCTAGCATGACCTGTCAGTGATAAATAGGTTCCCATTCCCCCACAACAGGGCTGGAATTAGTCCTGGACTGGTTTTTTCCATATGTGACTGAACATGAGATCTTACACTTTTGTTACTGGATCTTTCTAGATGTAGCATATTTGTCTTAGGTTTTGTGGTTCTTCACTTTCAAATGGTGCTAGAATGTGATAGTGCACTTTCTATTTTATAAGCAGAGCTCATACTGTTGTTTTATTAAGGGTTGTATAGCCTCCACTATAAAACAATGGTTTTATTTGAATTTAGGTAAAATAAAACCTTTGAACTTGAATTTCCCATTCTGGGGGAATATGCCTTCAACAATTAATTTAAATTCAGTCAACTCACACGTATCCAAGACCAATGCAAAATCAAACATTCTGTCTGACTAGGGCTTTGTAAACAAAAACTTGATAGTTTGGGGAGGAAGGTTAACACAGATTTCAGGAATGTGTGCTTTGGAATTGCTAAGAATACCTGTGCAATTTGACCAGATAACAAACCTTCACAGTGCAGGTGAACTTCCAGCCTCTTGCAGGTGTTTGTTGTCATTATTTGGGGCATTCCTTCATAGACACACACTTGGATCCAGCTGGCCATGCAGAGACAGGCTGTGCTCTGGGACGCTGACAGCTCTGTTTCTTCCAGATGATGTAGGGACTGGACAGAAAACAGGTTTAAACCTTTGCTTTCATGTTGTTTATAGAAAATTTTTCATCCCATCATCTGACCTATGGAGAGGATAGAAAATAGCCTGTGTGAGGTGACATTGATCTCACCCATGGGCCTGTTGTCTGGAGCCAAATAGAGATTCCTCCTTTAAGGACTTGGTGGTCTCAGATAAGGGCAGGCTTGGGGATGTTGGCTTCTTTGCCAGCATGAATTTGCTGAATCCCACAAGTGTCTGGGATGTTTCTGGAGTCCTTAGAAAGTATGTGAAGCATTCCTACTGGCCACATAAAGAAAATTTTTGTGATGAGGAAGGGGGCTTGTCTTCATTAAAGGGAAGATAAATCAGCCTAAAAATAGTCTTGAAGTGGAAAACAGTCAAAAGCCAAAAAAATCTTTAAAAGTTGTATTGAGGGCAGACAGCCTTGTATTTGTGTAGTTGAACAAATTCCACAGCTATACAGTAGTTGTTAATCCTGCTGGATTATCTGTTTTTTCAAAAGCACTCCTTCTGTGGCTGCTGCTCACAGCTGCATCCTGACCCTGGCTCTGCTCCAGCACGGGCATCACCTCTCCTGCTCCACAAACACCTCCGGGGCGGGAAGGAGCCTAGCCAGCAGCAGGGGATGGAGTGCTCCCTCCTCCCTTTCTGGTAAATGCTCATCATTACCCTGGGTCAGAGCTGCCTGTAAACTTCTGTCTGGTATTTGCTATGCAGTTATACTTCCTCCAGCTTTTTAAACTGAATTAGATTTCAAAACAGCTAAATATCAATTCAGTGGTTTGTATCTCAAAACTTTTTTCCATTGCTATGGCGAGAGCTGATGTCTTCATTGTATTATAAGTCTTAGGTATTTCCTATGTGTAAATGCATCATTTAAATGTCTAAGGCTTCATTTAGAAGCAGTAGAATTTTATACAGCATCAGTCTCTCCTGCATTTTTACATTTGAAATAGTTTAATGCCATGTGAGCAATTTTTTTTCCTTTTTTTTTTTTTTTAAATTTCAAGTCAGGTAATAATCCCTTTTGTGTTTTGTCTTTTCTTAAGTGGATACTTTTCATTTGAAAGAAGCTGGGATATGTAGAAAGGACTGTTTGTTATCACACCATACCTATTGTGCATTTTACAGAGAGTCCTGCCTCCATTGTTCAAGGGAATAACAGTAATGGCATGAAACACCTCAGCAAAATGAGATGTGGAATTAAGAGGGGAAATAGTTGTAGACATCCGCGAGCTGATTCAGCTCGTGTATCAGAAGTCAACACTAGTACACTGCTCAGCAGGAACTGATTTAAGCTAATGGTAGTAAAAGGAAACACAGGAATTTTGAAGTGGGAAAAGGAATTACAGACTGTTATGGGAGAAACAGGCTGAGAGGGATGAGCTTTTCAATGCAGATACTGTTGTTGTAGGAGTATGAATATCCCTGATTTTTCAGTGGAAACCAGAGAGCCTTCAGATTTATATAGGTGCTTTTTAAAAATGCTCTTATAAGGCATTTGCATGGAACACAATAGCATTGTGTTTATTGTGTTTAATGGCATTGTGTTTATTTTTTATTTATTGCAATTTAGTAATGTAAGAAAATGTCGTAAAGCAGAGCAACTCAAACAGGGTGAGAGATGAGGTCCCACATCTCCCCACCCAGCTGAAATGGAGCTGTGGGACTGCAGGGCTTCAGGAAAGCTCCTTATGTTGTAGTTAACCATGCAGAAGTGAGCCTAACATTGTAACTGAGTCACCAGACAGAGCTGCCTGAGCTCTGTGATAGTTCTGAGCAGTCTTTCAGTCACTGGATTTAGGAAGGAGCATGAACTGAATAGCAGTGCATGTGGTGATCTAGGTATGCAGTGTTCACACACCTTGGTTCACTGGGGGCAACCTTCCCTCCTGCACTCAAAAAGGTTGCAAGTCAAGGCCATTTTTAATGGTTTTGCTACAGATAATCCTGGTGGTAGAGAGCTACAGATTAATTCTGCTATTAAGTTGATTTGGTTTGTGTTGAAATGCTGAAAAATATTTGGAGCAAGACTTTATTTTTGCTCCTTTATAGGCAACTTTTAGTGAGAACTGAGTAATCTCCTAATTATGGTATTTGTGCATGTGTGTGTAGATTTGTACAGTGGTGACATCTGCTATCGCCTAATCAGCTTCTAAAGAAGAACAACAATAATCACAGGAAATGGATTTGGGAAATCTGTACTTTAATTAAATCTCCTAAGTGTCAAGTTTTGTTACAGAACTTCTACTTTCTGGCTATAGGTTTTGTCTTGTTCTTACAAAAAAGTTAATTATGATCTGAGGCAGAATTATACCTTAATTTTTTTTTTACTCTGCTCAGACCTATTGACTGAGGAAGTACTTTCATTCTGCTCAAAAATCAAACATACTTTTTACTGAGATTCATAAGCCTTCCTGTTGGAGTCTGTGTGCTGCTCTTCACCCACTGTCTCGGCCACATTGTAAAACTTGGGGGGAACCTAGTGTAAAGCTGTTGAATATTATGTTTTCCTTCTGAGGGAGAATTGTATTACTACTTTTTTTAAACAGGGCATTTCTGTGTTAAACCCATATTCTCAATATTTAGCAGTCCCACAGTGAGTTGGAATCTTTGAGCACTGCCATGGTGCAGAATAACTGTTCCAGTGCTCGCAGTGTCCTGAAAACCTCTCGTAGGACTGGGATGCCACATGCAGGGGACGCAGGCAGAGGAACTGCTGCCCTCTCCACTTTCTAGGAGAGACACAGAATTTTTTGATACAAGGCATAACTGGGCTCTGCATCTGTTCTTCCCGAGCTCCTACACTTCAAACAAGGCCTCCCCAGTTCTTGGTATTACTGTGTGATGCTGCCTCTTCTACACTGGAGGAAGTTGAGTTCAAAAGCCTCGTTTTTAAAAATATTTTCTGGACGGGCCTGACTCTGGTGTCACCTAGCTCATTTGTCCCCAGGCGTTAAATCTGTGCAGCAGGGAAAAAAAAAAAATCAGAGTCTTTCTGAACTATAAATGTAACCAGCAAATAGATAAGAGTTCAGTGTCCTATAATAGGATGTCTTTTCGCTGACTAGCCGAAAGGGAGTGACTCAGCCTGACTGTGTACACACACTGAAATAGACTTTTTCAAGTTTGGAGACAAAGGCCTTTACATGCATTTATAAAATTGCCTTTAAAATGCTTGTGAATGAGTTAATCACACAGCTATCTGATTAGACATGAACAGCCTCCCTATTTTTTACACGATTAGGTCATCCCAAGAGAATCACAAAACAAAATAGGCGCAGATGTGTCATCCAAGGGTGACTAATAAAATGTATTTGAAAATAGTGCATGTAGGAAATTTTCAAGCCAGTTTCACAACTCTGTGTCCTTCATCTTCCCTCCCAGAGCCTGCTCTTCAGGAAGCTGATAGAAAAAGTTCCCTTTGGCTTGCAGAGGTCCAGACTGGTCTCTGCTTTCTCCTTGCTCCTTTTCTTTCTCTGCTTCTGCTGTAGTATTTTAAGCATCTGAGCCTCATAGAGTCTCTTTGCTTTTACATGAAGATTGTACTTCCCATGAGCTTGCTGAAGTGGGAACTGCTGCAGTGGAGATTTGGGAGAGATTGGATAGCACTTAAAATCTGGGGAAGAAGAGAAATGGCACAACTGGCACAGTCATAAATGTGTGTCTCAGTAGCAAGAGCAAGCACAGAGCTGTACTCTTCCCATACCCTTGCAGAGGGAACATTCTGTAAAGTACAATAGAAAAGGATCCTTCTCACTTGCAGACTTTCATCTTACTCTGAACTCCAGTGATGTGAAGTTTTTGATAAGCTGAGATCATTGTCTAAGTACTTGTAACTTACTAAATGGGCTTTCAATTACAAGCTCAGAGAGCAAGAGAGAGGTGTCAAAAGAAACACGATCTTTATAGTTCTCCTGCAGTTTTAATTGTGAGTGGCACCTAATCTCTAGCAGGCAGCTGTGAGATGCAGTCCTGGGAAAGGAAAAAGCCCCTAGACAGCTGAGAATTGAAAAGAAACATGCAACTCACTTGATTACTGGTGGTAATCTTTGAGGTGTCTTTGCAGTCCTAAGAACCTTGTTTTACAGCTGTCAGCTTTAAAGAATGAATGTCATCTTTCCTAAGCCTCTTTTTCTAGTGGTGGCAGTTGTCTGGGGAGATAAAAACTACACAGACTGACACAGTTGCTGATATAAAGAGGCTTTTGATGGCTCTCTCACCACTGCTGTAATAAAATGAAGAAGTACTGAGTCCAGGATATCTTGCAGCAGATTTCTGGTGAGTAAAAAAATCTGTGGAGAGTAAGTCAGGCAAGTTCTAAAAGTTTGCACAGTTTAAAAGATGCTGGTAGAGGAAGAGGTGACTGGTTGGTTGCTACACTGCAATAGTGGAAGCCCTGAACTATGTCTGCTCATTCTGAAAATGTGATGAATACTGTTATGGAAAAGCTTACTGGTCCTACTGTGAAAATACTGGGTGCTTCCACTACTGAGCACTTTTATGTGTTCATTCTAATGTATCCAGTGGGACTCCCTGATGGGAAAGTGCTTCCCTGCTCAGCAAAGGCTGTTAGTATTTATTTAGCTTCTCTCCTCAAAGTGATTTAAAACTAGGCAGACTAAGTTGCTTGAATTGAAAGGACTAACTGGTATTTTACTCAGTGCTGGGGTGTGTCAGCCGCATGGTGTTTGGCAATAAACGTTACTGATTTAGACATCTGTGGGAAAAAATCAATGGAACACCAAGTATTAATTCACTCAGGTTCTTTAACAAATGTACCCTGGGGTTGTTCAATATGCTCTGGTTTGCTATGATGATCTTAGAATTAAGCTGGCCCAAACCTTTTAAGTGTTATTAATAGCACTGCATTGATATTGCATGCATAATCAGGGGTTGCTTAATTTAAAGTCATGTTAGAATAATGTAAATGGATTCTTACCATGCTGCCTGACGGCACTCCATAATTCCAATTTGTCCACATAGTGTTTCACTGTTTTGCAGATTAGGGATTCTGGGATATTGAGTTTTGATGCTGCCAAAATTTACCTCAAAAACATTGAGATTCACTGTAGTTAAATGAATAAGGAGAGAAGCATCCTTCCTGGCTTTTTTTTTATTTTCTAACATCTTTTCTAGTTTTTGGATGTTGGATTTAATTCTTACTTTTCAAAAGGTGATTATGAATTCTTGCCAGGAATGTAAAAGGAATGGGCTCAGTTCTTAAACATTTGTTCCCCTGTCAAAAACGGCTCCTCTAAAATCATTCCCCCTTGAGAAAAATATGAATAATCTTTAAGAAGAAATCTGTAGGCGGAAGAGAGCTGCTAAATAAGTAATCCTAAGAAGGAGAAATGGTGAGCTGCAGCCTTCAACAGCTAGAAAAAGTATATCTTATATAGACGCTAACTATGGTTTGCTATTCAAAGAGCTGGAGGGAGAAGAGAGCTAAAGCTATAGAAAAATTATTTCCTCAGAGAGAGAATCTGCAGGATATAGCCTGTTGCTAGAGTTTAAGGGAAAACTGAAAAATCTCATGTTTGATTCAGAAGTTGCTGAAAAGAATAAAAAGAATAGCTTTGGATGTAGGCACTTTTCAAGAACTCATTTGTTAACATCCTGCTGTTGGGAATAAGGCACTGGCCCCGTCCTGACAGACTGTGATGGGCTTGATCTGATCCTAAGGGCATTTAAATAAACCCTTTCCTTGGCTTTACCCAGAGCAGGACCATGTCTCAAAGCCAGAGCAGTCAGTCATTCTGCATTTGCTTTCCTTGGCTGGAGAAGAACTCCAGTCCAATTTAACCCACTTATTCTCTTGGGCCAGTTTGTGCTGTTCTGATGCCTCCATGTGTGTTCCAGAGCAGAGCATGTCAGAGCTGTGTGCTGAGCTTATGTGAACAGGGCTGGGGAGGTGAAGTCAGTGGCTGGGCAGTGCTTCAGGAAGAACAGGAATTCAGGTGCTGTTTGGGATTTTCTGCATGAACGTGGTGTCCTAGCAGAGGACAGAGCCCGGGTGACACTGGTATATAATTAGAGAGGTGGCTCAGAAGTGCCTCAGTACACTAATGACAAATCCTCTAATTGCTGATTTCACCCTTCTGGTTGACCAGTAAGGCAGTTTGAGATGGCACATTACAAGTAACCCCCCAAAACCAAGCTATTGGTAAGAGAAAAACATCTTGCAAAATGCCACAGACAATAAAACCCTTATTTCAAAAGCAGAAAGAGGTTGGGAGTTGATGTGTTCACTTGGAAACTAAGCCAGTGAGGATTTGCATGTTCAAATAAAAATAAATAAAATATAGCAGAACATTTAAAAGAAGCTTACTTCTATAATATTGCAAAATGTTAAGCACAGATTTACAAGCATAAATAAGAGCTCGAGTCACAAAATGGGTAGAGACATTATACCAGTAACATTAAATAGATGAAGTAGCAGTAGTCAATCTAATAGTTTTCCTTTGCTACCCCTTGAAGCCAATGAAATCATACTGCTTTAGGGAC
The DNA here is from genome assembly GCA_013397075.1 of Rhabdornis inornatus. Classification (NCBI taxonomy): domain Eukaryota; kingdom Metazoa; phylum Chordata; class Aves; order Passeriformes; family Rhabdornithidae; genus Rhabdornis; species Rhabdornis inornatus. The sequence goes on from VWZS01006390.1 coordinate 634,071, forward strand.
ATGTTCGAAAATAATTCAGAGAAATATCTGCTCTGCCTTCCTGCCACTGCCAAAATGCCAAAATGCACCATCTGAGGTCACAGCACTTTTCACTGTTGCCCTGGCCACTGCACACATGGCAAATTAAGCTTTTAAAGGGCAGCAAAAATGATGAGGAAAATGTGATGGCAGCAAGCAGGGAATTCATCCTGCTGAAATCAATGGCTGTTTGAATTATAGTTGCTAAATTTATCTGCCTACTCCAGGAATTTCTGAAACTTACTTTCTTTAGTCCAGCTTCTTTTTAACCATCTGGGTGATGATTTGCCACGCTGTTTCTTCCAGAGGGAAAATAACATCCCATCATTGCTCGGGGTGGTGGAAGCACCGATCATTTTGTAGCTCTATGGGGACATCTGTTGTTGCATCACTCGGTCTGTGAGTTAGTGCCAGCAAAAGCTCAGGTCAAATCCTCTTGTTCTGTTCTGCTAAAACCAGCTTGGAATGCTAGTTCTGATTATCAACTATTGTCAAACCAAATCCTTTCTGTTTTTTCTTCACCCTCAAGTTACCTGGAAATCACATCTTTATGTGAGTATAGAGGGAGCACAGACAAGAGCTAAGGAGGGATGAGGAGCAGAGTGCTGGTGGTGTGTGTGAACACATTGGGCAATCTGTAGATGCTTTGCTGTAATGTCATGTGATGCTGAAATTTTGGGCCTCAGTTTGGCAAAGGTTGTGCTGAAGCCCATTGCTGAATGCTTGAGCATATGCTTATATCCCCTGGTAGGCAGCAAATCTGAGTCTTCATCTACTCTGAGTTTTGTGCTTTTGCAAATGGAGCTGGAGAGCTCACTTGGGCTCAGAAAGTACCCCACCTCCCTCTCCAGCCAGGGCTTTGAGACACCATTTTATGGTGCAGTTCATTAAATGAACTGCCAGCAAACCTCTTCTTTGTAAATCCATTTGTATGAAGATAAACAAACTTGGATATTTTTATTATAATTTTTACAATTTCACTAGAAGCCTGTGTTTTTAAATAGCTTCCTGCTTTCCAAAAGCTCATATGCTAAGGGGTTTTTTGACAGAGAGGATCTGCAGGTGCCTGCAGTACCTTGTATTGAAGGAGTACCTCTCAGTTTAGAGGGCTCGGTCATGTTTGATGTAGAGTGCTCTTCATTTTATTTAAGTAAATGATAGCTTTGGCTTCTGTAACAAAAGGCTAAATCTGCTCTTCTTGATGGAGAGAGGAAGACATCTTAAATCGGTGCAAAGCACCATCAGTCTGTCTCTTGTCATCTGATTCAGTGTTCCCAGAAGTCAGCAAGGACCAGGATTGCAAGAGTTTGTGGATCAGGAGCAGCCTGGAATAGAGGAATTCTTCACTGTCACTCTCAGGTGCTATGATGGCAAGTGTGTTGTGAGAGACCAAGCCCTGTCAGGTCCTGTAGTGGTGTCCTCAGTGGCATCCTTCCTGTGCACATAAGGTGTGAGGGATTTCCATCTGGCACCTGCTGTTGTTCTGCCAGAGCCTGTGCATCCCTGAAATCCAGTTTGGGGGGTTGGCATGAGATGTGTTAAGCTTTGTTCAGGCTTTTTTTTTCACCCAGGGAAATGAAAGCACGTCTCAGTGATTTCATGGCAGAACACAGGCTTGCAGAAATCCTGGAGTGGGGAAGCATCCCATACCCTGTTACTTCAAGAATTCTGCTTGTCAGCAGCTGATGTGGGCATAGTAGACAGAGAAAGGTCTAAGGCATGTTTGAGCAGCTTTTATACGTAATAATATGGCAATTTTTTTCCCAGCTTATTTTACAGATCTCTTGTGCCAGGTTGCTACAGTTCTGGTTGGGTTTTTGTTTTTTGGTTTTTTTTTTTTTTTTTTTTTTTTTTTTTTTTTTTTGTTCTGGGGGGTTTTTTTTTTTTTTTGTTTGTTTAGTTTGGTGCGGTGGGGTGGGGTTTTGTTTGTTTATTTATTTGTTTGAGTCTTTTCCACATAGAACTAATTCAAGTGAAATCAGCTAACACCTTTGGAGACATGACCAGAGCTGGAACATTAGAACATGTTTTATGTTGCAGAGACAATGCTGTTTCATTTAAATTCTTTTCTCCTTTTGCAGTGCCTCATTTAAAAGGAGTGGATTTTTTCTGTTTCAAAGCTGGTTCCAAATTTTCCTGATTTTTTTCTCTCATGTTAAATCATCTCTAAGTCCATAAGGGTTTCATTGGAGAAATTAAAATTTTTCAAGAGAGGTAAGGACATCCCTACCCATTTACAAAAGCAAAGTGGATATGAGTTTAAAGGATTCCCAATGCAGTGAGATGCTACATAATACAGACACAAGTTTTGGTTTGGGATATTTTGTTACGTTTGCCCCAGGCTAGCTGCTCAGGTATCCTGAAGAGCTGAAGCAAGTTTTCCCAATATAATTTGTTGAGCTCTTAGGCTTGGTATTTCCTTCTTTTCTGCAGTGACATACTGTGGATTTTGCCCACACTTGGCAGTAATGTGTCTGTTGCTGGTTGACAATGGAGCCAATCTAGAGTAATACTGGAACTCATCTGGTGAGCTAAAAGTGAACTGAGCAGCTTTGGGAAGCCCCTGAAGTGCTCCTAAAAGGAAGTAGATCCACTCCAGAAAAGAGTGAAATTTCCAATGAGAAATTATGGGAACTGTCACCAGGGAAGTACTAGCAATACTAAATGAGCTATCCTTCACAGCATAATATTAGAAATTTACTGATATAACCTGTCCCCTCAGCAGCAGTGATGGCAGACATTTCATGTCTAGGTATTGTAAGTGGTGTCACTGCCTGCTAGCAGCGTATTTGTCACTGGAAATAATGGGCCCTCTTTGCTGCACTGCAGTGTTTGATAATTAAAAGCAACTATTACATCTGTTTGACACTTCCGAAAGGTCCATGTATGTGGATAAATTCATTTACTTTAGGGTAAGAAAAAAAAGAAGGTCGTTGCATATTAAAGCTTATCCTGGCTCTCTCAGACTGAGAACTTTTGCCTGTGCAATGCTTGCTCTCCAAAGGCGTCCCTCAACTGAAAAGTAAAGAAATGTAGGACTCGATGTACTGTTTGGCTCAGCGTTCAAAAGCAGTGCCTTATTTCTCAAATGAATTTGTCTGGCTTCGGTTCCCAGCCATCAGTTCTTGTGGAATTTCTCTCTCTCTGCTGGACAAGAGAATCTCTAAAGTACCCAGTGTTTGTTTTCTCCACAGGAAAGTGGTTATACTATATAAACCAGTCATTTGTCAGTCTTCTTTTTTATAAACTAGGTATCTTGAGAATTTTTCATCTTGTCCATGTAGTCAAGGTTTTGGGACTGCTTTCTGTATTTTCTCCAGGTTTGTTTTTTTTCGTTTTTGTTTTTTTTTTTAAGACAAGACATGAACATGCTGTGTACTAACCCACGGTCTCACAAGTACTGTCTACACTTCCCTGCTTCTTGTTGTCCTTTGGTATTCAAATTTAAGGAATAAGTTTCTATTTTCATACAGCTGGGATAATACTGGGAGCTGGTAGGTATGTGTAGATATCTGTGTAGCATGATGCAGATGCTTCCTGATATCACTGGAATCTCCCTCCTGCAGGTGGATCTGTATTTCTTATTTCTAAACTCCTTGTACTTGGCTAATTAATATTTAATTAATTTAACTGGGCATAGCTTCCCAATGATCCCCATAATTTTAACTGCCCTGTCCTCCTCATAATGTGTCATTCAGCCACAACTTGTCACCTGCAGTGTGTCAGTACATGATCTTGTCTTTGCTTGCAGTTCATTGATGAAAACAGTAGCTCGAGTGTTGCTTTTTTGCAAGCCCTCCTATGGAGCACCCACATCTCAGTCTCAGTCCTGGCTGACAGCATTCATGCCCATAGCTGACATCCTCTTCCCTGTGATTTGTATAGCTCTGTCTACATGTTGTAAACCATTACAGACTTCTTTTATAGTCAAGTTTTGCTCTTGGGTTTTGAATTTTTACTGAAAGGGAGGAAATAGTGGAAGTCCAGATCTTCAGAGTCTCATGTATTTTGGGGCAGAGGTTCTTCAGAGTGACTTGAGTAGACAGACCTGTGTCATGGTTTTTGAAGCTCTCTCATATTCCTGTTGCAGGAGAATTAGTGGGTGACAGGTAAGTCAAAGCAGCTCACCAAACCTGCCATAACATAACTGCTTGTCTAGCAAGAGTTAAGAATTTGAGAGTTTTGTTTCACAGCTAGATTGTTAGTCTCATTATTATATTCACTTGTCAAAGCATGTTAATATAACCAAGTGAAGAAAAGCTCCTAGACACATCCTATGGAATATTTAAAATGAAGAATTAAATGTGACTTTCAAGACATCTAAAATAAGTGATGCTAAATCATGATGATCTTTAAGGAAGGGTTGGTTACCCTATATGTGTTCTGAGAGTCCCCCTAAATATAAATCACAGAAAATTCAGTTAGAAGTCAATTGAGTAATGAAAAAAATATTATTATCTTCTTCTAAATCTCCTTTTTTTTTTGCTGGTATTCTTTTTGTTAGGGGTATTCCTTAAGGATTGAAGTGGAAGGGTAGTTCTGCACATTAAAAATATAAGCTGAAAATTTGGTCAAGAGAACTGTGCAGACAGGAAGAAAATCAGATTTTCAAAACTTTGTTGATAAGACTGTGCTGTGTTTCTGTGCTGTGTTCCTGCAGATTTAATCCCTGAAGTCAGTAGGAACTTTGTAACTATGTTCTGTAAGTGCTCAGACTTAGTACACTAAGCCCCTGGTCATCCATATGGTCCATATATTTCTCCATAAATACTCTGCTTCAAATCTTTTTAGATAGCAAGATCCAGGTGTTTTAACAACTTCTAAAGCCTTTGATAAAGCAAATACCCAAATGTACAAAGGCTCTGGAGATTAATTTGTTGTAGTCAGTGAGTACAGCCCTTGAAGATTACGTTCTCTTTACTACCAGCTGAGCAACAGCAGGCCAGGTCTCGTCTGCTTATGGATTTCAGTGGGGCCACTGCTATGGATGAGCTAGAAGGCTGTGACAGAAAGTGTACGGTACTTGGGTTCTAAGACACTGAAAAAATGTTCCTTCCTCCAGTGGAATAATGCAAACCTATACATCTTCTCTCTGATGGCAGGAGGAGGTAAATGATGACATACTCGGTGCCATTTGTCTGTCTGGCAGGGGAGTCAAGCCTTTGCCTTTGCAGGCTCCTTGCTTTTGAGCAGAACAGAGCTGAGGCATCTGGTGAGCCAGCCTGGGGCACTGGGAGACTACAGTCCCTGAGTGAGGAGCCTGGGGAAGTTCAGGGTAGACACAGTGAGTGCTCTTACTGGAAGCAGTGCAGATTTTGAGAAGGTTCGTACAGAATTAGCCCATCTGGCTGTAAATGATTCTGTTCCACAACTATCCAGGCTTCAGAAGAGCTTCCACCACTGTTTTGCTTTTATCCATTAGGCCATGAGATGCATTGATCATTTTTCTGTGCTTTACTTTTCTCCTTTCTTCAGTGGAAAACTGGAATTGCCAGTATTAGTGCACTGTGACTTTCCCAGCTAGAACATACATACACACATATATTTAGGTATTTGTATCATTTATTGATACCTTTCACAGGCAGAGCCATTTGAGATAAATCCTTTACCACTAATTTAATCCACAATTCTACATTGGTGGTCCTTTTGGCAATTGTTTATAAGTCTCATGATTGAGTTTCCCTTCCTTCCCCTGCCCCTTGAATAACAAAGTGTGTCCACATTATTCTGTTTATGCAGGTACCTCAGCACAATGTAGTATCTGTACCAAAAAAAAAGTTATAAATTAATGGAAACATCAACCCTTTACTGCAGCTGCATTTTCCAGGAAAGTAAATGCAGTGAAATAAATGGTTAATGAGGGATTTCTTCTAATTGGCAAGATGGTCCTAGGAATATTCATTATAATTTTGTTGAAAGTTGCATGTCCAACTTTTGTTTTGGGGTACCCTGGTCCTCCTTTCATTCCATTTAATGTTTCTTGTAATCAGCCATTAATTAAAATGTCATGGCTTACTAGCAAGAACGCAGTAGTGGTTTGGTCCAGCCCCACTCCTGTGGGAAATGTGCAAGATGGATCAGCCAAGTGTTTGGTTCAGGTCAATGCTGCCCTGTGTTTGCCCCACCCCAGCGTGTTGGGAGCAGCATGAATAATTCAGGGCACCACAGGACTGTGACGGGAGCTTTTCCGGACAGTGCCTGGACAGATGGAGAGCAGGGAGCATGCAAGAGATCCCTGCCAAGGCTGGGACTTGGTTGCCAAATCTCATGCAAAGTAGGGCTGTGCAGCTGAAATAGAGACATGAATTATAGTTTTTTAATGTTCATTAAAACTTTTGGTGCTTATAGTCCTGCTGAGATGAAAAATTCCAGAGCAAATAGAAATCCCTTGGAACTCAACATGTTTTCTACAAAGGTTGCCTTCAGTCTCTGATTTTTACGTTTGCCTTCGTTCCCAAAAATGTTTAATTGTCACATGTGTGATGGCTTCAGGCTTCAGACTGTTAGGAAATTGAGACTGAGTCTTTAAGTGTAAACAAACCCCTCATGTCAGGAACAAATCCAGAATTGTTTCTACTCATTCTACTTCATAATGCTACAGCAGTTTTTAGTAGGTGCAGGGTAGTTTGACAGATGGTGATAAGAACAGTGATGAATGTATTGCTATTTATACTGTAAAACTGACTAGATAGAAAAACCTAGAGCATTGTCCTAATCTGACTTTCAATATAGAAATCCTCTGTCCTTTAAGCCTCTTTTTGGGGGATTCTTGCTGGGAACAGAGCTCTGCTTTTATAGGCAAGATGCACTGGCAGGCAGGGCAGGGGGCAGTGGGGGATGCAGGAGGACACGTGGGAACTGGTGATTGGCAGACGGTGCAAAGCTCTCCAGAAGCTGATACTCAATGGAAAAGCTTCCAATATGTTGAAAAAAATTTTTCCGTATCTGTTTTTTACCTTTGGGTTGTTGGTTGCACAGCCTAAAACACACACTGTTTTGCCCAAGGTAGGATTCCAGCACTCAGTGGTTTGGGGTGAAATCCAGACAGTACATTCCTTTAAATTGAGTTCCTCAACTTTAAGATACTTACAAAAAAATGCAGGTTGGCCTTGGAGAACATTGAGACCCCAGCAGTGATGATCTGATCTAATGCAGATAGATCCAGAAGCAGAAAAGTGAAAGGGCTTGTGGAGTTTGTGCAACTCTACAAAATGTGCCCTGTGGTAGGTTTGTGGTGCAGAGGGAAAGTATAGTTTTCATTTTATTGATATTGCTTCAGGTAATCAACTTCTTTTGGTAGATAGTGATGGGGAAAGTTACCCAGAAAACAATTCTTTAAATATACCAGAAAGTTTTGCAAGTAAACCACTGAATTTCTTTAAGAAGTGTGATGCTGAACCAGTAGGAACAATAATTTCCCAATTTGGTTTGGGAACTCAGATGGGATTTGGGAACTGGAGATCATCTTCAGTGGCAGAGCTGCTTGTCCCTTTTAGTAGCTTACAAAGCTAGATAGCCTTTCAGGCCACTGAAATGTGCTGCATTAAGAGAATGTTTTGTTTTGCACACAAAACCACTTTGGAAACATGTACCATGTGTGGTGGTCAGGGATGACTTCAATTCCTTGGGTTTTTTTTGTTTGTTGCGTATGTTATATGGCAGCAAGTGTAATTTCAAATTGGCTCTGCCTTTTCATCTTAAATGAATGAGGATTTCTTGGCTGCTAATGCTGGCATGGTTGTATCTCTTTGCAACTTGTACTGAGCACATTTCTGCAAAGTTTTTCCTAAGAGGTGATGTGAGTTTTGGGTTTGTTTTTGAAGTCCACACACTGCTTTTCTGTTGTGCTTCTGAGCCTTCTTTTTTCTATGATTCAAGAACACAGTTCAACAGGAATGCTTCCCACCAAAGCAACAGAAATGAACAATTATCTAGCTACTGTGAGAAGTATTTTACAGAGGCTTGTATGGTCCAAACAGACGTTTCAATCCTCAGGGAAATTTACCCAGTCGAGTTCCATTTTCTGAAAATATTACCATTTTTATACAAAATAAGCGATTCTTTTGTATTGCTGCTCTGAAGAATTCCTTGGCAGGGAACAATTCTGTGTTCTGTAGGGATAGTACAAATTGAAGCTTCAGGCCAGATTTTGAAGTATTTGTGTTTACATTTTATAGAGGAAATGTGTTGACTTTGGGTTTTGACAGTATATTGGAAGACCCTCAGATACAAGAGACTGCAGTGAAATTTCCTCAAAATGAAAGTTGCACTTTTCTGCTTCAGATTGTATTACATTCAGTAGTAAAAATACACATAACAGCTTGCTTTTATGCTAATTCTGCTCGAATTCACCACTGAGACCTTATTATAAATTGCTGTTAAAAATGTTTTATCAACTGCCTCTCTGCCCATACTAGCCAGCAGGAGAAACCATTACCTATAGCTAGGTCTGCTAGGAAAAAACCCTGGTTGTTTTGGGGACCAAAATTTTCTGTAGTCTGTATCAGTCTCTCTAATTTACTCCCCTAGTTCTGCCAACAGAATTGGATCACGACTTCCTTGACTCATGGGTGAGAGTTAGAGCTCTGTAAGTCACAGGGAGAGCTTTGGTGTTGGTGCTGGGCCATGGAGGCTCTCCAGTGCTGGAGGTAAAGCCAAGGTGGGACAGAACAGCCCATGCAGTTCACAGCCTTTATTGGCAAAGAGGAGCTGGTATCGAGTGAAAGTTGTATCCCAGGCTGGAAAACGTGATGGAGAATCACAGACTTGCCACTTACTCTGCCATTCCTCTTGCCAGAGTAGTAGAATCTGCCTGGTGGCCAGGCAAACATTTAGGGAATGTACCCTCCTAAACTGACAGGGAGTTGGGGATTTTGGGAGAATAGTTATGGTTCTGGCCACAGCAAGATATTAAATATGTTTCTGTAGTGATACCTTTGTGCCCTTCTAAAATCAGTAGCTGATTTCCTGTGGGATTCAATGTGACAAACAGAAACTTCCAGGAGCATTTAAATAAACAAATATTTGCCTTTGTGCAAACTGTAAATTGTTTGTTCCAAAGAAGTTCCGTTTGTTGTTACCTTAGGCTAAACCAAATTGCAGAGGAGAGTAATTTATTACAAACATGATGTTTTGTGGCAGTCAAACCCATTTACTAGCAAATATGGAAGGCAAAATTCTGTAATTTCAAATGTCTTGGCATGGAAAATATCAACAGAAAAACTAGTAAGGGCTGAGTAGTACTTGTTGTGAATAAATATGCATGATCAAATAAGAAGTGAAGTTAAATTAGTGGGATCTCTCTAATTTAATTTCATCTTCCAGTAAAAAAAATACCTAACTATAACTTCAACTACCAGAACAAACTACTTTATACTGAGAAAAGACACTTAATACTCATTTATTCTGTGTTCAGATGAAAAGACACTTGTCTTATTATTTTTAATTCCTTCATAAATTTGGAATGATAATGCTTTCATGGCCTTGTTATAATTAGCAGTAGCTATTTCTTGTTAATGACCTGCAAAGCTGTATAATTCATCTGACAAGCTGACAACCTGACTCATTAACAAGGCTTGACCAGTATCTGAAGCCTTCTGCAAAAGATTTTCTCCTGACACTACAAAATGTTCTCTGGGGTACCATATAAAAATATATCAAACACCATAAATGGTTTCTGCAAAGAGGTTACAAAATCACTCTGCTGAGAAGTTTGTCTGTAACATTCATCTAGAATAGAGATTGTTACCTAGAAATCCTATTTTGCACCACATTAATCCTGTGAATAAAACTGTGCTGACACCACTGGTATCTACACATCCCTGGCAATCAATAGCATTATTTCTACGTGGTTTGCAAAGAATATTTTAAAACAGAGAACAAATACCAGACCACCCAGCATGGAGAAGTCTCTGGATCTCTCCATTACTGGAAAACACTTTCGAAAAACAGTTTGCCTGTTTTCAACAAAAGCTGTACTACCAGCTTTTAGGGCCTGATTAGTCAGTCCCTCGGAGACTCATCTTCTCTTGCACTTCAGTGAAATTTGGCCCTGGTCCTTCTTGGCTGCACATTGTTACCTAATGTCTCTCTTTTGACTTTTCTGCACCATGTAACTAACTGGAATTAGTTTCTCCATTTCTAGAAAATATCTTTTAAAAGGCATTAAAACAGTTTCAGTAATGTTCAGAACTAAGCCCTGTAAAGTTATAGCTGCTCTGGTTGCATTTATTGATGCACATGGCACTGTGAGGATTTATTGATACACATGGCACCTCCTCTGTGGAAAAGGCCAAGTCACTGCCTGAGGCAGTTTTCAATCCAGCATGATGTGATCTTCTGCATAACACGTGGTAAATTTGTGTGGTCCAGATTCAGGATACACACTTTGTCTCTCAGACTTGCTGTGAAAATTAGATGTTTTTTGTTGTTTTTAAAGCCATTAGAAATGAGAGGGATTAACCCAATAGAAAAGAAGAGGAAATTACAAACCCTGTCATCAGTGTAGTGTTTATGTGAAGTAAATAAAGCCTGTGACCACGCAGTGAACAAAGGGGCAAAACCGGAATACTGACTGGCTTTTCTTTACAGGGACAGAATTGCACTTGGTGTCACACCTTTTTTTTTTTTTTTAATTTTCTGATGCTTTCTGTGGCTGTGTTTAGGATGTGTTGTGGGAACTACCTCAAAACTTATCCATAATGAAACAAGAGCCAGTCACAAGAGGTGTTGTCCAAATACATAGGAAGATGCTGACCACTACAACAATTGACCAATTTTATTTTTTTTTCAATGTTAGTAGTCAAAGAGAAAGATAAAGGGAGCTAATTTCATCTCAGGTTCGGTGACTGCATTTTTTGGAGGTTCATGGTGAAGGGGAAGGAAAACCCTTGGAAAGCTTTGTTTCATAGCCAGCCATGTTAAAGCCTAAATGACAGGTCTTATTTTGGTCACTAAGACATTGGTACACAGGGAAGGAAGACAGTCAGTAAACAAGACTGTTACAGAAGTGGCACTGGGGAGAATGTGAAGGTGCAGGCACGGCTTCATTGGTGAAGTAGCCGGAATGGATGAGTGCAGCTTCACTCACGTGTCCATAAAGGCAACAGAGACCTCTGGGAGCATCCATGGCTCATTCCTACACTGATTTGCAGGGCGGATTATGTTGCTCTTACTCAGGTGCAATCTTTATTTTTTGTTAAAAAATACTTTTTTTTTCTTCTACAGAATTCCAATAAAAATGAAGTTTGTTTTATTTAGATTTCAAGTGTTGACTAACTAGTACATTCAGGTGGATTTTATGAGTAGTTTCAGCTTTATTTTTCCTTTGGGAAAAATTCATCCATCTTTACCTGTAGTTCAAGGAAAGATTTTCATTTTGGCTATAAGGGAAGAGCTGTCAACTTTCTTACCCTGGTTGCTTTCCTTCTCACTGCTGTTTTGCTTTATATCTGTCTGTTATCCCATTGTGATACAGAGGAAAACTGTAAAATTCCCTACTGATGTAATCTCTCATTTTTTATTTCTGGAGGAGAAGCTTTCTGACAAACTTTTGATTGTGGCACATTCCTTGCCTTGTTAAAGCAGTGGCAGACACTTTTAGCTTCTCAGTTGGCTTTCTCCAGTGAGGAGATTTTTTGCCGCAAAAAGAAATAATGATCCTGCTGCAGCTGAGGGCTGTGCTGTTGGGAGAGTGTCCATGCAAACACCCTCCAGAGCTGGTGTGGTATTTTACCTCAGTCCAGAGAGCTGGAGTGTATCCCATGTGCAGAAATAATGTGACCACAGTTCCTTACAGAGTGCAGGTACTCCTGTGCTGTGTCACCCAGCCTCTGGCCTGGCACAGGAGGCTCAGTGTAGAGAGGGACCTGTTTTTGCAGTGAGATGTAGCCCGGGGCCTCTGCTGAGCAGGACTTTTAACCATGCAAGTACTTCATTGATGTCGACACTTAAATTCACACACTTCTAAGCATTCTGGTGAGCAGGGACTTGAGGAGAAGCTGTTCTAGTATGGAACAGAAATCACGTGTAACCTTGAAGAGAATGTATAAGCTAAAACATTTGCAACTTTCAAGGCATTTCTTTTGGATTTTTCATTGGTTTTGGCCCTAGGAATGTTTTTTTGGCCCTGCAGAAGAATGTTTGAGCTCTTAGACAGAGTGGCACTCTGTGCAAACTGGGAGCCATCATTGCTGTCTGATGGTGGGAAGCCTTTTTGTTGGGACACAACATCATTTAAGAATTTTGCTCCTTACTGTAGACGTAATAAATTGCCTGCATTTCAAGGAAGAAAATTAGGAGCAGCACCTGGGACAGCACGGGCTCTCTACAGGTGCCACTTCAGTGCAGCAGTGTGTCCTGTGTCAGGACTGGAGCTGGATACACAGCAGCTGTGAGCCTGCAGGGAGCAGTGGGAGCATGTTTCACTGTGGGAGCTGCTGTTCCTCGCTGCTCCAGCTCTGGCTGCTGCAAACGTTCAGATTAACTTGAACACAAGCAGTGCTGCTGATGGAGGAGAGACACAGCAAACCTTTCACTGGTGATTTCCAACAGGTAGAGTGTGCTCTTAAAGCACCACCAGGTTATCAGAATATATAGCAAGATAGATTTCCCTGAGGACAGGGGACAGCATGATGGATGAGAGACTCGCACTGACAGCTACCAGGACACTTCTTGGATAAATATGTCATTTATCTTCTCACAAAGCACATCTCTGTTCTAGGGTATCAGCTGTGTCAGTGTTAGGAGTAGTATCAAAATCCAGGCAGTAAAATCTCTGAAAGACAGACAGGCTTTGGTGCTAGCATGGTTTCCACCTTCAGCTGCACCCACCTACTTGGTGAGTTATTGTTATTGTATTTGTAAGTAACTCTACACAGACAATTTTTATCTTAACCAATGCAGCATATCTGCTTTGTGACAGCTTTAGAACCCTGATTGCATATAATGTGTTCGGACCATAGGGAAGAGCAGCTCCTCATCTTCTCCCCCCATCACTCACACTCCTACAGAGCAGGAGCAGGAGGGGAGGCGAGGGGAAGCAGCCCTCACTCTCCTTGTCCATGGCTCCTTAGGTTCTTCCCCGGTGCAAGCACAGTCTCTGGGCAGGTGCTTTGTGTGGCAGAGCTCCCAGCAAGGGACACTGTCCATCCCAGCTATTCCTTCAGAGAGATGGGTTTTCTAGAGCACTGCTGTCTGTTCAGGCAGGTCACAAACCTTGGCTTTAAAGCTACATTTAGAGAGGATGAAGCCTGAGCAACTTTTACCCAGCCCCCAGGTTCACACTGAGCCAGAGCTCTCGCAGCTCCAGCTCAGCACTGCAGGAATTCAGCAGCCCCATCAGGGTAACGGTACCACTGGTTTATCCTCATTTACCGAGTCCAGGAGAGATTAACTGTGTAATAGCACACAACTCCAGGAATGGCTGTCCTGCAGAAGGCTTCAGGTATTCACTTTACAAAATACAGGAAAAATATTAAACAAAACATAGTATTCTTTCAGGCAGCAAAACAGGTATCAAAGATGCCTGGATTTAAGCTCTGGAGAAAGTATGGGCCTTAGTCTCTGTCCAAAGAATTACAGTCTAATAATTTTTAGCACAAATAGATAATAACAAGGGAAATTATTATGTAAATAAACGTTAAACCACAAGGAGAAGTTTATTTCTGTCTTGTCATAAGCTGACTTTTGTGTGTGATAAGGCCTGAAATGTTTTGGTAATTATTATGCATCTGTTATATAAACAGGGAGAATGGTCATCATCAAAGCTGATTTCATTTGTGTGCTAGCATATTGGCACTTCTGTGCAATTGATTAATTTTATCATCGGAGACTGCGACCACTCTGTCTCTAGACACTATCATAGAGAGGCTCAGCATGTCAGAAGGGCTTGGGGCAGAGGCTGACCACCAGCAGCTTTGAAATGTGACTCAACCTGCAGCTCAGGAAATCCTTACGATGCTGATTGCTGAAAGGATGAAGTGTGTGTCAGGGGAAGGGTGGTTGTTTTCCTTTGGCATTGATCCCAGCCACTGCCAGAGAAAAGACAGGAGGCTACAGGAACTTCTGGCCTGATCCAGTAAGGCTGTTTTTATGTTGCAAGGCTGTTGTTTAATTATTCAAGAGCCAAGAAGAAAGTCTTTAGAATGGTATGGCATCAGTGAAAAATGGTATTGGACTTGGGCAACTGAACAGGTTTTGACGGTGGTGTTGCTGATTTAATAAGCAGTTGAGACTTGATGGAGTTCACTGTCACTCCAAATGCGTTTTCAAAGTGTGGTTTTAATTTCTGGAGTAAGATCTCTCCCACCTGAGAGCTGGGTGCATCATTTGTTAGCAAAGTGCCAGGTGTACTAGTAAGTGCATCTGTGAGGAAGTTGATGTGGAAGTGAAAGATGGCAAAGACTTTAAAAGCATTAATGAGTTGGAAACAGGTCAACAATAGAGTCCTGGCTCGTTAAATATGTCCTCTTGGTTCAGAATAATTGCCAGAGTAAGTTGGGCTGACATTCTCAGTGCCACAGACTGAGATGAACTGCAGAACTGGAAATTAATCACAAAGTGTCCAATACCTTCTGCTGCTAGGAGGATGGGAAAATATCCATTTTTAGCATTACTGGCTAAAATGATGCTTTAATGCTTTCACAGCCTTTTGAAATGTAACCCTCCCCTTTAAGAATTGTTGCATCATTTTGAAATTATGTTGGGCTAGACCCTCAGAGAGTGTAAGTCCCAGAGAATTGTCTATATACAGCAAATGAGAATCTGTCCCATTAATCTTATTTCTCTACTGAGAAAGCAGTCACATCATCTAGATCTTCCTTCAGGCCAAAGCTGCCAAGAGAACTCAGGAAAAAGGCCAATTTACAGATAAGGAGGTTTTCAGTCAAGCCTACGGACCATTTTTCTATTTGTTTGCTCCTCCTCTTAACCTAAAACTAATGTAAGGAATTTCATGTTTTGTATTTTGAATAACTTTTCTACTGCGGATAGATTGCTAACATGACCTTTCCCTAAATTCTGTTTAGTGACGCCCCTGCATTTAAGGATAATGTGTTTTGTTCCTCTCTCTAAAACAGGATAAAAGAATCACACTGTGTGTGCAGAATCATGGGAAAGAAGATTTCATTAGATATGGGAAATTCTAAAGATGATGAAAAATGTGCTGACATTAGAACTGGACAACTGCACTTCAGTAGTCAAGTCTGCAGAAAACAAAACAAGCCTGAGCAACTAAGGAATTCTTTGGGGGAAAAAACACCACAAACTTTTTTTTTAAGTCTTCATAGGTCCCCTCAGTTTTACTGTTTCCCTCTAAATTAGGATGCAGGTCATCTTGCTTTATTGCAATGGAGTATGTCAAATAGATGGTATCTGTTGGGAGAAATTTTCACTAGTCGTGCAAGCTCTCATTTATTTGGGAATTTTTCATGCAAGTAATTCTATCAACATTAGTCTATAGACTCTCAGAGCTTCAAAAAACTGTTAGTTCACCTGATTTCATCTTGTATGCATTATGGGCAATGAAATTTTTGGTCACTACCTGTGCTGAGCCCAGGACAGTGTGTTTTAAAAAGATTATGTGGTTCTTTTATAGCAAGGGGACAACTTTCCTTGATCTCAAGGTATGGAGAGCTGGAGGATTCACTGTTTCTCAGAGTCATCTCTTCTAACTGCTGTTTAGATTCACTGTTTCAAACTGATATTTTGTTTGCAATTAAAACTTTCCTGGGTACCCCTTTCAGATCTCTAAATGCCTCTCCTGTGCTAAGAAATCTTCCACTGTCTTCCTTTTCTTCCCAGTGAAATCGTTGAACGCTGTATTGTAGGCACCTTCCAATTCTCTTACTAACAAACTGAACATACAAGTCCTTGAATTCTTCCTCTGACCTCTCCCTGGCCCTCTTAAGGTGTTGTGCCTGCCTGCCTTTCTCAGCTGGTTTCAAGCCCAACATCTCAAGACTCAGTGGCTGTAACAGAATTAGCTGCATAATTAAGGAAATTTTCACAGAATTGTGACCAAAGCTGGTAAATCTTGGATTTGGCTAAGTAGGTAAAATATCATTGGCTGCGAGTTCCCGTCGGATACGCTGGGAGCTGGCTGTGCCTCTGCATGGCTGTAGCATTAGGAGAAGTGTAGTTCAGCACTGGATGCTGCCAAAAGTTCAGTTAGATTTGCTGCAGTCAGCCAGTCCACGTTTGGCATACAAAGAAACTGCGCACAACTTGCTAAAGTGTAGTCACTGAGTCACATCATTGACTGCTTAATCTCTAGGAAAGTTAACTTTTCAGCACAGGGTAGATCACATCAGCAGGATTCTTTCTTATTTATTCCCAGGTGCTGCTAATGCCTTCTGCTCCTCTTGCAGGAGAAATTGCGGGCAGTGCTGTGGGAGCTGCTTTGATGTCATTTCACGTTGCTTTTACACACACATCAAAAATGCAAAAGCACAGCTTGTTTACTATAGCTTGACAAAGGGACAAGTACATTTAAATCAAAGAACTTGGCAATACCAACATCTGAGTGTGTAGACTTCATTATTAGACAGATCTTTGGGGGCTTTAAAACATGGTGCCATGTAACAAAATCCTCAGACGCCACAAATGAGGGTATTGCCCTCACTATACTTGGCAGGAATCTGTTAAATGAGAATCTTTTCCTTTGGCAGCTGTGCCAGGAGGAATAAAATGAAATGAAAAGGGTGTGCCAGTATTTACTGACTGCACAGCTGCACTCACAGGCAGAGTTAAAAAGTCATTTCTTGACATGCCTCCTGTGACAGGTTCCTGCTCAGCGTTTTAATTTCCTTGATACCTTCTTCCCAATGTGTGATGTTCCTTTGAAACATCACTATTTATTCAGTTGACAGTTGCAATGTCAAAGACAAGGAAAGATATTAACTCTGTGTTGCTTTATAAAAATAAGTTGGAAGTGAGAAAGTCAAAGTCCTTGTTGAGTTTTGAATTGTCGTATCTCTGTTCTACTCCAGGAAGGTTTTCTCCATCTGACAACCCCCAGAATGACTTTGTATATTCAGGTCACATACATTAGATCATCTTCTGTTCTTCAACATTAATGCTTTTCTGACAAATCAGCAAGGAAATGGAAAGACTCTGTAGCCTGTAAGGCAACAGTGGTATTTTTGCTTCAGTCACTTGATTTGACATTCCTTTTTCAGAGAATCTGACCAAAAAAAGCACCCCATCTTCTCCCCTTAGCATCTTTTGTCTCCAAGCAGAGCTTCCCACCTGTATTTCTGCTTGGTTTCTTTGATTCTTCTAAAGCATCATCCTGAAAGTGAGAATGGGCCTAATGGAGGAGTTTCTTGTCTTTGATTCTGCTTTGGATCTGAAAGGCAATAAAGAAGATTTTCTAAATCCCCTCTTATCTCTGTCACTTCAAGCCACTCTCAGACAAGCAATGCAGAGCACTTGCAATTAAACCCCAGGCAGAACTTCTGACGACCTTCAATGTCCACAGGCATTCACTATCCTGCAAAGCTTCTCCAGACTGTTCAGACTAAAATTGGAGTGCTTACATGGAAGGGAGAGAGGAAATGAGGGGACTGAGCAGGTGTGACACAACTGTAATTAATCATAGGAGACCTTTCATCTTTTTCTTCACTCTTGGGACCTGTGGAGTTTTAACAACCAAAATGAAAGCAAAAAGAAAGTATCTCCAAACATAGTTGAGAGTTTTGTGCACTGGGTTTCTGTTCACCTGCAACTAGACAGTCATTATCTGCTTTCAAAACCTTGGCAGCTTAGCTAGCTCATGAATCTCTTTTTTGAGGAGAAGAAAGGGAAATCAAGCTGCATTTTCTGCATTCTTAAATCCTTCTTTTCAAAGTAGTGGCAGTTTTGACAGAGAAGAGCAGTTACTATCTAGCAGGTAGCCAGAAGGAAATACAGAGAATTGCATGGACAGCTTTGTGCTTACTCAGACCCTTTCTACCAGGGAAGCAACAGAAGTTTAAAATTACATTTGTAAATGATGTGACAAAACAACCATTTCCTTTCATATAGGTTCTTATTACAAAGCTCTGTTCTGAAGACACAAGCACGATTGAATGAGAAATACTGTGCATTCCTAGACTTCTTTGAACTTCAGAAGAATTAGTTCAGGACACTAACACAAACATATTTGATATTATTTTGTGTTTTGGAAAAACAGCAATGCAGAATTCTCTTCTTTTTTTGTCCCCTAGTGACTGACTAGCTCAATTTTCTTAATAAATTGTCTCCTGGAGCACTTGTTAGGAAAGGAAGCTGCTGAGTGCTGCTGGTGCACCCAAGGAGAACGTGTACAAGATTATGATGGCATTGAGATAATAATAGTAATGATGGGTCTAAATCACAGAAGGGATGAGACTCTGGAGCAGCTGTGCAATTCAGTGGGAGCATCAAGCATCTGGTGAGGGTATAGATAGCCCATAGGTGTCAGGTGTGTAAGCACAGTATGTGTTTCTGTGAGTATATAAATTCCCAGAGAACTGTCTATAAGAGTATCAGTGCCTTACTAATAGCCTGGTAATTGTTTGCTGGGTTCCATTAATCTTTAAATTTCATAAAGTCAAGATCAATTTCCTAAGTAATGCCTCTGATATTTGTAAGCAGTACCCAATAAAATAATTGATCTTGGGTCATCTTGTCTGACAACATTATAAATGTCCAGTGATCAATACATTCCCAAGTAGTGCTTTAGTGATACTTCTTGGAAGCAGATACATGTTTCATGGAAGCAATATACACTGCAGGAGCTGTTTTGAAAGCACAGGAAGAAGGGCCCCGTTTTCCTTCCCTGACCCTCATGTGCCTATCTGGTCCCTGTAGAGTTGTGGTTTTTCCCTGGGCCTGTAAGAAATACTACACTTGTATTTAAGAACTAGAGTCCTTTTTGGAAAACAGCTTGGTGGGCATTCTAATAAAGTATGTCCAAAAATTCCAGTTTGGATTAGACAGTAAATTCCATCACAATTCAGTGGAGGTGGTTTGTTGTAATTTTTCCAAACAGTACTGCCTGTGCAGGAGAGCACCTGATCTGATTGCCTGCCAACTGTACATCGTTGAAGGGAACTGAAATGTGTGTTATTCTTTTCTTATCACTGACAGCCCAAAGAGTTAAAACAGAAGTCAGGCTCCAAAAATGCATGAGAGAGTTTTAATACATATCTAAATGCCGGAACAGTCTTCAGGCATTGTTGGACACTTCATCATACTTGAATTAGATCACTGAACTTCAGTTTTCTCTATAACCAACAGGATAAAGACAAAAATTCTCCTCTCTCTGTACCACAAGGAGGCCAAGCATTAGAACACCAGTCTATGCAAACCATACAGTGAGGTCCCACAGTGCCATCCCAAGAGCGGGCAGTGGCATTTTTCCATCTTCTGTAGCTTCTCAGCAGAGAATATGATTTAAAGCAAAATTTTTTCTGCCTTTCAGCTTGAGCCTGTCCCCACTCTGGCTGGGTTGGTAAAGTGGGTGAAGGATAAGGAGCGTGTCTGAGGTACCCAAGAGCATCAAGGGAGGATCTAGGCATGGTGTTGTCCCAAACTGCCTCTTCCCCTTTTTCCCTGCCTTGGACACAATGGTTTGTTTTTCAACTTGATAAGTTCAGTAAGACTTGCAAATGGAAAAAATTACCCCAGCCTGTTCTGTGTGCTCTATAAACTGTGCTATAAACCCAGTCAGATTCTGTCATTGTAGCATGAAGTTGTTCTGGTTTGAGCGGGAAGCTTGGGAGTGCGCTGAGGACAGGATCATGGCTCTTGGTCTCCACTTAAGCTTTTTAGTCCTCTTTGAAGTTCTACTGCCTTGTGTTTTTTCTTGCAGTAAACATCAAAAGCCAGTGTGGTTCTGGCTGATATCATTAAGATAAGCAATAGGCAGTTGTGTGCTGAGCAGCTCCTGCTCCCTGAGGTCACAAAGCAACCTTAGCAGCAGCCTGCACTCCCACTGCTTGCTGCTATCCATTTTAATCCCTTCTGTCATTTGGATACCCTTGTGCCCTTGCTGAAGTCAACACTTAATCACATCAAGTTTACCTCAGTGTAACACTTTCACTTGTCCTCTTGGGGCCAGCTCTGTGGACATTTGTGTCCAGAATGAATCCCAGAATAGGGATGTTATTTTAATCTCTATATGCAAATGATCCTCCCCCCACCAGATGGAGGTTCCTGCTGATAAAAGTCACTGTGAAAGTTTTGTACCAGCTAGGAAGAGACAGTGGCAGCAATGCTCTGGCCCTCTGCTTTAGCTGTCTGAAGAGGTGAAATAACAGCCCTTTGCTCATGATAGGAAGGTAAGACTAAAGTGGGTCAAAACATTGCAATAGCTCGTTTTCCTCAGTCTTGTGCAAAGAGGAGGATCTCTCAAAGTGCTGGTAGTTGGGACATAGGCCATGCTCTCTCTTAAGGAGAATATTTTTTCTTCTTGCTTTTTTAAGTTTTAGGTGAGTCTCTGTTAGGTTTCTGCAGTCAGTACCCGGATATCAAATTGGGGCCTGACATTCTGACTTCTCATGATGATAGAAGCACTGATGCCATAGATAGCAAAAGGCACAGATGCATCAAGAAAGACAAAGCTGTCATTTCCTTGAAGAGCTACCTCTGCAAGAGGCTAGTGTGACAGAAATCAAGACATTCTGCAAAAGCAATAAGAGCCTTTTCGTCCTTCCTTAAAACCAAGTAAGTTCTCAGAAAACAAGGATTGTTATAACTGGTCCCTGGCTGTCAGTTTGACTGAACAGGTAAAACTGCTTGGGTTGTTGTGAAGGACTCTGACAAAAAGGGTAAGAGCAGGGAGAATTCCCCCGAAAAGAAGATGATAGATACTAACTATAACTATGAGAAGCAGTATGTCATCTGGTGACAGGCTCTGTGCAGGGTTAGTTTCTCATTACTACAAGCCAAGTCGTGTAGAACTTGTAGTTTGCCCTTTATCATAATTTATATCCACTGGAGCTCCGAGCAGATTCATAAAAAATGGCAACCAATCCATATCTATAATGTTTTATGTTTGGGCGAAGAATATGGACATTAATTTTTTTTAAGTTTCATGAAATATCTGCTCTTATATTCATAGTGATAGATGACTCTGCCAAAGTTTTATTTTAAGGTGGGTTAGGGGCAGTGTACAGAAGTGGGGATGCTAAAGGAGAAAAGGATGTTGAGTGCACTTTTCATTTTACTGAGGACAAAGAAGTCATAAACCCTTCTTGCCTTGGGGGAAGTATATGCAAAAGAATCTCTGGCGTAGCCAGAGCTATCTGTAACAGGATAATATTTTCTACAAGGCTTCTTAAATACATTTTGCCAAAGTAAATTTATCCTGACAGAAGCCTTCCTGTCACCATGATGTTCTCTCTTGATCAGGGCCTTACAGCTGTGCTGAGATTTGCCAGATTTACAAACCTCTCCTGGGAACTGGACAGGGTCTTTTGATATTACATGTCCAAATATGTGGCTGTACCTATCTTCCAAAACACATTTACTATCAAATACAGGGACAGCAGATAACTTATACCTTCCTAACTACTACTTTTAAAATACTTTGCCACATAGGTATTTTCTCCAGGAGCAGATAAAATAAGGTAGAAGGTTTCCATTTGCTTATCATATTAATCT
Source organism: Rhabdornis inornatus (assembly GCA_013397075.1). Lineage (NCBI taxonomy): Eukaryota > Metazoa > Chordata > Aves > Passeriformes > Rhabdornithidae > Rhabdornis > Rhabdornis inornatus. The sequence goes on from VWZS01006390.1 coordinate 655,716, forward strand.
GGTGTTCTCTTTCCTTATTTAAAATATTCAATATACAAATGACCAGCACTAAAAAAAATTTACAAGCCCTGGGGAGGATGGTACAGACATGTTACTTGCAAGCTTCTGAAAATGAGGCGCTGGTTTCTGCTGTGGTGCCAAGGGGTGCACAAGGCTATCAACCAGCCCACAGAAGAGGAGGGTAGATGGCTGCTGAGGGAACACACTGCTCTCTTCATGTCTTCAGTGTTACACCAGAGCTTTTCTGAGCAGTGGATCAGACATCCCAGACCATTTCCCATTCCCAGACTTCCAGGCACTCAGCCTCTTTCCAAATGCATTGTAATCAAAGCATTAGGTAATGAGCACAGAGTAAGGGTCAGGAAGAACACCTTTATGAGCAGGGGTAGGGAGAGATGGTCTTGATGACCTGTTCTAGTCTTAAAATTCTCTGATGCCTGCAGAGGGCCCAGTGCAGCTAGCACAGGAGCAAACCAGCATTAGGCAAGTGAACTCCTTGTTGTTAGTAAAACCACACAGCATTAAATGGCAGGAGAGAGATTCAGTTTTCAGTCTGAACCATATTGGCTTAGAGAGGCTGCATGCTATGTGGTAGACTTCTGCAGATTTCTAAGACTTCTTTTCCTGGATCAACCTGAGCATTATCTTGTTCAATCCTTGTCCTCTATCCATTGTGTAGTTTCACAGACTGTAGCTGCCATTCACATTTTACACCTCAGCGTGTTAAATTCGGGTCAGTGTCTCACAAAGCACAGCAGTAATAGCGTTGCTCTATCCACAGTTGTTTAAGGAAATAGGCAAGGCAGCATGCAACACCAGTGAGTATCCTTCCACTGCTGACATGGGGAATGTGCAGAATACCCCAGTGTTGACACAAATAAAGATCAAATTTTTGCTTTCTTGCAAAATACAAGGTGAATAAATAAAAAAATTGCTAAGTGTTTTTTCAGAATTGTAGAGCAGTATCATGCTTAGCACCCTAGTCTGGGAAATGCATGTGTTAGAAGGTAATCTTCAAATCTGAAGCATGTAGCATCTACTTTGTGGGTATTAGCAGGAGTGAGACTTTTCTCATACAATTTTGTCCTTTCTAAGAAAATAAAATTCTGCAAGGCATTATTTAAAGGATTGAGGGATTTGCTAGCTAAATCTATTATCTGTGTACTGCTCTAGGATAAAAGCATGAGTTTTCTTGGGACAAGAAGTAAGGAACAGTGCATTGTTCTGCAAGATTAGGACAAAAGTGTAAGACCAGGTCCTCTGAGGCTGGACATCTTGCTCTAAGGAGAAATTGCATTTTGCAGAGTAGGTGGTTGCTCCTTAGGAAAGCAGCTGCAAAACCTCCCACAATGCAGCCAAGCATGCTTTTCCTCACTGCCTCCTAAAGCAGATGCTAGAAGCAGGAAATTGCTTCTGTCTTTGAAGCAAAGCCCATAGCTTTCCCCTTGTTTGCTCTCCTGCATGAATGAGTGGTAAGGAGCAGCCTTTTGGCTGTAAAAAACATCAGGTAAAGTAGAGACTCTGTCACAAGAGAACACCTGCTTGCATTTGTCTTCCTTGTCTGTCCCAGCGCCAAATGGCTGTAGGCATGAACCAGGCGTTGTGTGCTTTGGTGCTCTCAGAAGTGCCCTCAAACACAGGCCGTGTCTGTAGACTGACATCCTGAGATGTAATTTTTAACACACTGAAATTTTAAGTACTAGCAATCAGAACAAAATGGAGTTTTGGCTTCCAACCCTCACTCCAAAGAGGCAGGGACCTGATTTGGTCTGCCTGAGTCAGGACTGAGATTCCGAGTCCCAGCCCTAGTCACTACCTTTTAAAATTTAAACATCACTTGTACTGACAAATTGCTTTCTAAAGTGAAAACCTGGTATGAGAACAGCTTGCTGGAGTTCCAGCAGGAACAGGGGAAGGAGGTGCATCTTGTGTGCCTATAACAGAGGATTGAGGGGATGAGTCATGTCTTCTAATCATTGCTTATTGTAAAACATATGTTTACATATTGCAGGGTTTGGAGATGTGCCTGTAGGTAAGCCTGAGGGAGGTCTTGGGGGCAGAACCACACTTTTGTGCTGTTTCGGAGCAGGAGAGGGGCTCAGGTTGCACCTGCCCCACTGCTTTTGCTCTCTTTGGAAACAGTGTAACAAACTGTGGAGGAAATGAAGAATAGCAGCAGCGGGTGAGTCTGTGCTTCTGTAGAGCAGCAGATTCAGATGTTGAACCTAAAGAACCTGGCCAGCCCTGGGAGAGTGGTTTCCATGGTTAATTTTCTCTTTTCTGTGCTACTGATTTCTCTTTTAATTGTGTTTGAAATTGGGAATACTTTGTTCAACATTAGTAGCCATTGGCAATAAGCTGTAGAGTTGAGACTTTGCAGAGATATAGGGCAGGGGGAAAGAAGAAGTGTGAGAAATTGAAATGACAAGGTTGTGTTGGTGACTAGTGATGTGGAGGAAGGAAGTTTTTACCTGGTGTGCTTTGATGAGTAGTTAGAAGAGGAGAGTAGTAGGCAGGAAAATCTTTAGAAGCTGAGTTTGCACGTCTGGAGCACATCTGGTGTAAAACAAAAGAAAATTGAATAACTTCTGTTTTAAATGAGTCTCTTTGGGAGATTTTTATTATCTTCTTTTTCAAGTTGGAGACATCTGAGCACATTTTCATTTGGGAGGGACCCAGTATCAACTGCCGACTGCATCTCTGTGTCTGTAAATGGGAAGGAAGCTACTAATACGACTCACAGTGGTTCCATCTGTCACCTGTGATCACAGCAGATCTCACTACTCAGGTTTTTATGTGAAATTGAATTCACTGAAAGAGGGATCATGTTTTTGAGATCTTACTACAAAGTCTGTTTGCAACCAAAAGCTTTATTGTGTGAACTGTCCTCGTAAGGCTTCTCTTCCTTTCTCTTCAACTGTGGTCCCAAAGTGCAAACAGTGTATTTTTCTGCTTGGGAATACAGATATATTTTTATTTTATTAAGAGAATACTTTGCCATCACTGAAAAACTAGACTTTCTAGAAATCTAGCATATTGAAAATGAAAATATTGTGGGCCTGTGGGGAAGTTAAGATACTTCTGATTGAGCTAAAATGGGTCATGTCATGCTCTGGAATGACTTACAGTATCCCTGACTTCTGGTCTTTCTCTCAGATACCCCAGCTCATATTTCATACGTCAAGGGATGTACTGGAACAACTGTGCAAAAGTCACCTTCCCTTTATACAGGAGTAGATGAGGAGGGAGACAGAGGGAAAGTCTGAGGATGGAAGGATGGATGGATGGATGGATGGATGGATGGATGGATGGATGGATGGATGGATGGATGGATGGATGGATGGATGCCACCAGGTGTCTGCAGTCCTTGATACAGCCCACCAACCCCTGGCAAAGCTGCTGGCCCAGCAGATAAGCCCTGCTTACACCCTGCCAGACACTCAGGTTTCCCTGCCCTATGAACTGAGCTGGCTCACATTAAAGGCAAGTGGCCATCAGGGTGGTGACTTGTTACCTGTGAAGTGCCTCTGGATGGCCAGGAACAGAGGAAGGAAAAGCACAGACAAAAGCAGGGCAGGCAGCAGCATTCTGTTGGACAATTCACACACCTTTGATTGCTTTGGGTTTGAGGTTACATAAACCTTGTCTTCATGTTGTCCAGAGTGAAATTTCTTTCTGTGAAACAGACTTCCCGCAGGCACTGGTGAGGCTTAGGGGCTCAGATTTGGTGGAAGTGCTTCTCAGGCTCTGCATTTGCCTCTCTGCACAGTCTGTACATCAGCCTGGCTTTCACTTCATTTCCGTGCGAGCAAGCAAAGAGCACCATCACAGAGGCTCTGAGCAGCTTGCACATGACTTGACATGACAAAAGCAAAGTGCAGGGTGCCAGCAATCAGTATTTCCCATAAACTCCCTGTCGTGTCTCCTCTCTTTTGCATTTAAAGCCAACCACAAAAGTAGGGCAGGCAGTGTCAGGGGGCAAGGCTGCTTGGGACCCCTCCTCCTAGTGGGGCAGGCCCACGTCAGCAGAGGTTGTGCACAGAAGGGCTGAAGTTTTTTTAACCTGTTCAGAAAAGATGTGTTAGCTCGAGTGCCTGCCCAGCATGGTGGCAGCATGGCCCAGGGTCCATGGGCTGTGAAGAGGGCAGGCAGGAGGTGGTGGCTGGACCACCAAGGGCCATCCACTACCCCATGCTCTGCTCCAAGCCTGTGGGCAGCAGGGACAATCAGGCTGCTGCCATGGCATGGCTAATCCTGCCAGGCAGCAATGATGGGGATCCCCTGGCTGTACCTTCCCTTGCAAGCCCAGCTCAGAGCAAATTCACTGCCAGTCATGAGTTTGCTGTTCCACTGGCACGTGAGTCAGATTCTCCTTCCTTGTCAAGGGTGACAGCAGCTGAAGAGCAACCATCCCCTGCCAGCCTCTTTGGAGAAGTGTGGCCTTCAGTTGCACTACCCTTTGCACTGTTGCAACTGAGCTTGAAACTGTTTTGGTGAAGCACAGGCAAGGACCTCCACTGTGGCAAACTTGGGAATGGCAATGCTGCTCTCAGACAGGGCAGGCATAGTGCCAGGGTGACTGTGCAAGCAGCCCTCCTGGCATTTAGGGAGGCCACAACGTGTCCCTTTTGTTCTCGAAGTTGGGTGTTTCACTAATCATTGCTCACGGGTATGAAAGGCAGCTGAACTCTACCTTTCTGTGGGTGGGGGCAGGAGCTCTCTGAGAAGGTCAACAGCTTGAGCAGAAAATTTGTAGGGGTCAGTAAATCTCATAGGGCTGAAAAACTAGTACTACAGGAGTCAATATAACAAGTAATTAATGTGTTTTCTGTCTGTTGGGAAAACAAGAAACAATCAGCAACTCAGTGGGTAAAAAAAGGAAAACCTCAACTTGTTTGCAAACAGAGCTGTGTTTCTGAGTGGAGCTGAGTTTTAAAGAGGGTTTCATTAGGGGGCCTGAAGCAGAGTGGGAGAGTCTGTGTAAATAATTTGTTTGGCACTTGGGAATAGTGAGGGTTTTTTGGTCTGTTTGGCTGATAACTACCCATGGGTTGCTGTTTTTCAAAGTACAATGTTCTGCAGGGGTCTGTGCTCATTCTCTGGGCTTGGCTATGAGTTTATCCTTAGTGGGAAATGGGAAATGGCACAGGTATAGATAGCACAGAGCACAAATCTATCCTAACTTTCCCAAAGGAGTGCTGCTTTCAGGCACGTGCTTGATACCTGCACAGCTTAGTGGAGGGAATGGTTTCTGAGAAACACTGGAGCAGCTGTAGCATATAAGGCAAAATACTAAGAGGCCTTCAGTGAAATGCTGAGTACACAAACCATACCCAAGACAGGAAGCTTTCTATCCATGCCCGACTCAACACAGATGTAGTATTGGGGATTCAGGCTGTGGGAGGGCTGACTCTGGAGTTAAGGGCTGAGGGGAGAGCATTCAGTCAAGATGATTCCTGACAAATGTAAGTTATTGTCTTTTTCTGAGTCCTACCCCAAAGAAGAATGAATCAGCTAAGGAAGGATGGTTTTGACAGAGAAATAAAAGAAATTAGCTCAGACATATTAGTTCTCAACAAGGCAGCACAGAAGACAGTTTTCCAAACAGAGAGAAAATTGTACCCAGCCTTTTCTGTCTCTAATACTCAGCAGAGTGAGCAGAAGACCTAGAGAAAAACCTCTCTGACTTCAAAGAGCAGCAGCCCCCTCAGGGCAGCTATCAACTCTTCACAGGTATCACCCTGCTCTGGGAACCGTCTGCCAGTATTCCCCTGGGTACTGGAATGGGAAATAACAGTAAAGAGCTGCCATGTTCATGTCACCCTGTGCTGGAGAAATAGTGTCTTTCCTGAATTTGAAAATACATTCTGGACTACAGCAGGTTTCTTCTGTTGTATTTGTCTCTGTTTGGTATTGCTGCATGAGCTTTTGAGAACATACGCAGCATCTCTTTAAAAATCCTTAAAAGAAACATTGTCAGAACAGTGGGGACAGGGTTTGCCTCAGCCTGTTGCCAGCTGCAGGCTTTGTTCAGTGCTCTGGGTGGTAGCAGATGCACATCTGTAAAGGCCAGTCCTTTGCTCTCACTCCTGCCCATCTGTGTGCAATTAGACCATCACACTTCCAGACAATTACAATTACCTGGGTCCTTGCTTCATTTTGAGTGGTAGCAGGAGCTTTCCCAGGGGAGAGGAGATTAAGCCTGTAACCTTCTCTAGTTAATGCAAAGGTGAAGGCCACATAAACGTTTCTGGCACTAGCACAAAAGCTCGAATAACAGTCTTGACACTGAAGGGGCCAAGGTTTCACATTAGACCTTGCAGAGAGCAGCTTAATTTCCTTCTTGGCGCTAGCACAGCTAAGAAAAGAGATAAGCAATAAAGAAGAGCAAAGCTTTTCTCTCAGGACAGTTTTTTTAAGGTCTTGCTCTGAGCTCCTAAGACAGTGCCGTATATCCAAACACCACTATGGGCAAGCTGGGGGGGAGAGGGAGAGGCATTCTGAGGCTCTAGGGCTCTATAGAATCACAGCTGCTTTCTGTGGGATCCACCTTTGTGTGCCGAGTGCTCTGGCGCAGCTGCTTCCAGGTGCTGCTGTAAAGGACAGGCTTGAATTTTTACCTGGGCCAGACAGGAGGTCACTGCTGTGCATAACAGGGCTGACAGCACTGTCCACATGGTAGGCAAAGGGCCCCTGCTTCCTGATTCCCCTTTGGGTTTGAAGCATAGATTATATTTTTGAGATCAACCACGTAGGTTTACACTAAATTCTCAGGAGATTGCACTGAATAGACATATGCTCATAACAAGGCTTTCACAGATGGAAATTCACACTGAGTTCCCCACAGTAGGGTGTGTAGCTTGCCTCTTCTCAATAGATTTCAGACTCAAATTCATAACATCTTCCTGTAAGTCTAGAGAAGACATGACAGGTCTCTCCCCAAGAGCTGATAGGAGGATGTGGGTAGAGATGAAGGACATTTGTTTATTTATTTAATAGATTTAGGGTGGTTTATTCTTTCAAAAAAAGGTTTCTTAAACCTGCATGTGCTTTCAATATCAGACTGAGGTATGAAGATCTCTTGCTCTGAGCCCACTTTGATCTCACAGTATGACCTGTTAGTGCCATTTGCCATAGCCTTGGGGAATCCACAACCAAGCAATGTGGCCACCTGCAAGGTGCCAAACTGCAAGGCAATGGGAGCAGCTTAGGATGAATTTGTGTTCCCTTGTTTCCCAGTGTAGTCCCATAAGCACATGAGATGTGGACTTTGACTTATGCCATGCTGGTGGCAAGTAGGACAAGCTGGTGCCGTCCAGACAGGTCTGTATCTGTAGCTTGGTCTAGTTTCAGTTGCCCCCTCTCAAAGCAGAGCTGGCCCCTGTTCCTCTGCTGCAGTGAGCCAAAGGCACTGTTCTCCTCCTTCTGCTGTCATCAGAAGGCCAGTGTTAGTCCTTGCAGAGATGTCCTTCCTTCTTTGTTTATCCAGCAAAATGTTGCAGTTGTTGAGTGATTTCTCTGCTAAGTCTTGGAATTCCCACTTTTTTCTGCAAGCAGGTGGTGTCTCATCACCATGAATTTAAAGCGTTCCCCTTTGCAGAAGTTTCGGCTTGGGCCAGGGAAGTGGGGGTTTGTTGTTCGTATGTTTTAATTTTTGGAGTGTTCTGAATTATTGTCAATCAGCAATGTTGAGAATAGGGGTAAATTATGGGGGTAAAATATGGGGAAATTGAAACCATGGGTTTTGCCTTCACTGTGTGCAAAGATCCAGGGGAAAAAAGTGATTGGGCAGAATTTAGGAGTTCTGAGTTACAGACTTCATGGTTTGGCACTCACCTAGGGAAAAATGAGACTATTAGATTCTTGTGCAACTAAAATTACATTTAATATGTGGTTAATGTAAATACCATCAGCTGAATGCAAGGCAAGAGGCTTAGGGTAAATCTGAGTCCTCACTGCTAATAGGCTTAGGGCAATTAGTGTATTGACTTCTGTAAATCACATCTGTCACAGAAAAAATAACAAGGTCCTTTTCAATGTGGCACGTGGCTGATGTGGTAGATTGTGTCTCAAATTACTGAGCACAAGGAGATGTCACTGTATCTCTCTGAAAAGATACAGTTTTAACTCTGAGAGTTAGTAGTTTTAACTCTGAGAGGTTTTCTGAATTTATAACATTTCTTATGACTGTTGCATCCTTAAGTCCCTGTTGTAGGTCTTATGTCTTGGTTTAAAAATTCTTAAACTAAGATTTTGGGAAAAAAGCTCCAGACACCAAAAACCAACCAACCAACCAGGAAAAACATCATGTAAAACTGAGTTTTCTGTGTGATTGCTATTTTTAAAAATATTGTCCACCTTCATGTTATTTGTTTGGGTTTTTGTCATGGCTGGGGTTTTTTAGCAATAAGGACTAATAAAAATGTGCCCTTTAATTTTTACAAATTGTTGGAGATTGAACTTCCCTGTTAGTTATTTATTGGACAACTGATGAACAATATTGATGCACTCAATAAGCAAAGTACAGGTTGTATTTATTGAACTGTTTTACTTTCCTACTCTCCTTGAAGGTTATTTCTAAATTTAAATAAATGATAAATAGGAATTATTATTTATTGGAGTTGGTTTGGAGAAAACATTACTCTGTGGCTGTTGTTTTTCTTTTAAAATCTTTTTTGTAAATACAGTCTTTCTTTAGAACTCACTGTTGCCCTTACTCAGCATGGCACTTTAAGATGTGCTTAAATTTAATCAACAGGGAGCCCTCTCCCTATTCAGCAAAATGTTTGGGCATTTGCTGAGGTTTTAGCACATCAGGGAGTTGGAGATTCTCATTTGGGTACACACTGACCTCGGTGGCTGTGTCCCTGTTGGTCCCGTTGTGCAGGGAAGTGGGAACTTGGGTCACCTTATCATGAGCCATGGCAAGTCCTGCCCCCTGTGCATGAGAGACCACCAGCACAGCTGAGGCCAAGTGAGGTGACAGTTGTGGTTAATTCTTCCTCAGAGGGGGTTGGCGTCTGTCTCTTCATCCCCCTGACCAGGACCCAGCACCGTTTATGTTAGGAAGGCTGGGAAAGCTGGAGAAATAAGAAGTTTGCAGCAGTTTCTGCCTCTTGTTTCTGCACCCTTTTCTTAGCTCTTCCATCCCTTTCTCCTGCACTGTCAGGGCTGTGGCAGGACTTGGATAACATCAAAATACCTGCATCAAGGTGATATTCTGTTAACCATGCTAACTTTTCTGGCCCTACATGCCTGCTGCAGGGCACTACAGAGTTATTAGTAAGCTATTCAGGGAGAACTAGTTTTTTTATCAATACATTTATACAAAACTGATGTCAGAGTCCATTCAGACCTTCCAAATTAACATAGCAACATACTCTATGATTTAAACTTTATCTCATGGGCTAATTAGGAAATACAATAAACAAACATGACAAAAGGGCTCAATCCCCTTTTTGCCCAGACAAGTTTATTATGTAAATCCACAGAATTTATTACCCATAGTTTGCAATGTCATGCACCTACCCTGCCTGATGTGAGATGCTCATCCTTCTTCTGCTGTCAAGTTGTGGGTGTCCCCTGTGTACTCCTTGCAGGAAGTATGGAAGTGTCAGCAGTCTAGCTGTTGTTGGATCAGCTTCAAAAGCTGCTTGGGCAAACTGATGTTTTATATCCTCCAGCTTGGAGTTTTGCTCTATACCATTTCCATAAGTTAGTGGATTCTGAGGGAATTGCCAGACAACGGGTAGTGGCAAAACAGAGAGAGCAATTTGAGGTGATAATAGTACATGAGGTGGTAATAGTACGTGGTGGCCTCTGTTTGGCCACCTCTCCTGCTGTCTTTGACATCATGGTGCTGCTCCCACCATATATCAGGTCTTAGCATGAGCTAAGGTGGCCAAAACCTAAGCAGGAGTTGAGTGAACAGTCACGAACTGTGGCTGAAAATACCCCAGCTGACTCTTTAGATTCAGGCATACAGAAGTGTCACTTTGTTATTAAGGCAGGGCATCCATAGCGTGAAGCAGAAGCTTGCATTTGCTATGTTCTTTCTCAGTGAAGAATTATCCATTCTACAGTCAATGTCTTGGGGCTGTTTATCATTTTTTTGAAGTCAGCACAGAAGCTGGAAGAGGTTTAGTGTGATTTCTTCAGTCTGCTGCTGCCTGCAGCTGGTTTCCTTAGCAACCTTGGTTGTACCCTCTGCCTCCTAAGTGGGGACTCATGTAGATGTGTGGCTGGATACCCAGTTCATACTCATGTCGGTTCAGATTTTGGCCACATTGGTGGCGACAGTACTTGGTTAGGATGGTCCCTCCATGTACTTTCTTTACCAGGTTAATCTCTAGAAAGAGATGCTGGATTTTATCCTTTTTTCTCCCCAAGAAGATCAAGATGTACTTGCTCAGGAAACTGAAATGTAACACAACAATGTCCATAGAAAATTCAATTTAGGGGCAAAATGGAGAATTGGAAGCTCTTGAAGCTGGTGAGAAGCAGCAGTGTGAGGGTAGGATCCTCCTCGCCCTCCAGCCAGCAGATTGATGTGAGGAGACAGGAGCATCTCTGTGGTCCATCTCTTTGTAGCTCAAAGAAAGAGTTGGCTGTTCCTCCTTATCACTGTGAGACAGTAATCTAAGGAAGCAAGTGCTCCCTGAATAATTCCTGCTCTTCTCTCAGAGCAGTGGGAGAAATGATGGCTGTGATGGCATGAGTCCATGCCTGGGCCAGAGAGAGATGATTTGTTCCATTGCACACTCTGCTTAATTCACCTTATTCTGGATGTCATTGCTCTGCTGCCATTGGGCTGCCCCAGCCCTTGGAACCCCAGCACCAAGGAGACATTTTCCAAGTACCTGCAGGGCATTTCTCCTAAATAATGTTTCTGTGCCTCAAAATGCACAAAAATGAGATTTTCAGAAGGACCTCAGCATTGAGCACAAGTTAAAGCCAGCCCAAGGCAACTGTCAAGCTGCATCTGGAAATCCCACTGAGCATCTGTCTTCACTGTAGGTGTGTAACTGAAAAGCTAAAATCCTTGACTTTCAGTTACACCTGAGCTCTCAATGAGTAAGATTTTAAATTCTGACCCCGAGGCAGTTCTGAAAATGGGATAATGGATTTTACAGGATTTAGGTGAGGTTAACTTTTTTGGGGGGTGAGGGGGGTGAGGTAGCAGTTGGGATGTTTTTCTGGATTTTTTTTTAAGAAAGCTGCTCTAGGTGATTTTGCTTTGATTGATTAATTTTTGGAACATCTGATAAATTTTTATCAGCAATATTTCAGCCTTCTGTGTGTTTTTTAGTTTTTTTTTTCTCTCTTTGCGGGAGCTACGGTCAATAGCCAAGCCCACAAGCAGCCCTTGCAGTGGGTCATGATTGTGCGATTTAAAGTAGCAACAGTTGGGGCTGTATGGAATGACAGCCAATGCATTGACTTGTGTTCTTGGCAACAAACTGTCTAGAGGCTTATTTGCTTTGTTTCATGTTAGGAGTTCTGCTTGCTGTTAGTGTTATTTTTATCCTACTTTTTATATATGCTATTTGCTCACTTGAGTGAGACACAAAAGCACAAATATCTCATGGCTGTGTGTTTTGTGGTGTCTCAGGGCGTAAAAAATAAGAGCAGAGCAAGAATGAAAGTTAAAATTAAGATGGTAAACTACAGAGGACAAAAAAAGACCTAAAGATCTCTTGCATTTTTCTTGTCAAGTTTTTGCCAGTCTCTTGTTTTTTATTGCCAAAGACTTGCCTTTGTCAAAAAGTTCTTAAATGAGGGAAGAGACAACTTACTCTAAGTTATGTACTACTGCCATTTATTTTTCCTACACATCATTACAGATGCCAGAATATTACTGTAGTTGGCTGCATGTGCAGCTCATAGCACAGGGCCTTGCTTAGGGGAAGAGCACCTCCTTTAGTCTTTTAGGCTTCTTTTCAAAACGTGGAGACTAATAAAATATATATATTATATGGTGTGCTTTCAAATGTTCTTAAACTGTTATGAAATGAATGTCTGGAGGGTAGTTAGGTTTGATTTCACTATAAATTTATCTTATTAAGAAAATTATTATCACTATCCAAAGCAGGTTTCTTAATTTTCTTTAAAATGCTTTCAGTTCATTAATTCCTGGCTGAGCTTTAATTATGCAAATGTTTGGAAGGCTCATATCCAGTCATGAATCTACTGGCTGCTGGAATAGGATTTTGAAATATTATAGAATTTTCTGTAATTATGTTTTTTTATGATGGAAAATAATTTGGTTTGAGTATGTTTTATTTTCACTGGATCCAGTAATTCTCAAACTAGCCACTTTACTTCATGAGACTTTTACATAAATGGGTTAACATGGTTTAGCACACAGCTAGGGCTGTATTCTGTAGAGTATCCAGGTAAAAGAGAAGTCCAGGTATAGTAATTAGCACTGTCTTTATTTATCTTGTTGAACAAAACAAAGCATGGAACCTCTGATCAAGTGGTGCTGGGATGTGGCCAGGGGAAAATAAGGGATAATGCACCTGTGGTTTTTGTGGGGGTTTGCCCAAATTCAGTAGTGGGTAAATCTGTGAGGGATTTCAGTGCCACCTAAGCAAATGAGAGGGGCAGAGGCTGAAGCCCCTGATGTGTGAGAGGTGCTGCAGGTCTGTATTGAGAGGGGACTGGGGAGCAGGTGATCAGCTGTGCTGGGTGACACAAGCAAAGCCCAAGCACAGCCTCAGCTGCCCCTGCCAAATACTCCTGACTGCTCTAGGGCAGTGGTGAGCCCTGGGCAGAGGTTTTGTGCTTAGCACCTCAGCCATGGGGCTGGGCTCTGATTGCAAGAGTGACCTTGGGTGGGCACCATTTGCTGCCGTGGCCAACTTCCCGTGGCCAGGAGCAGCTCAGCCTGGTGTCCAGCATCAGCCAGCCAAGCCACGGCCGCGGCCACTCAGTCTCAAGGAATTTAATAAACTTACAGTAAATCCTAGGCAGTCATCTCTGGTTCTAGCTGCAATCAGGATGGTATCTACATATTGAAGAATAACTCCTTTTGGTTTCTGTCTTTTTTAGTCTTCCAATTCCTTCGCTAGTTGGTTTTTGAATATCGTTGGGCTGTTTTTGAAACCTTGGGGTAAAAGTGTCCAAGTAAGCTGACTTTTCCTCCCTGTCTTGGATTTTCTCACTCAAAAGCAAAAAGCTCTTGGCTGGGTTGCACCCCCTCCATCTGCTGCTGGCTCTGCTGTCACTGCCCAGCACAGGGGAGCAGCTCAGAGGATGTCACTGCAAGGCACTTGGAGAAAATTGACGTTCTCTGCTAACTGCATAGAAGCTACCACACACAGAGATTGTTTTTCGTGAGTCAAGGTCTGTGTTGCCCCTGGCGTTTGTTTTGTGGATAAATTGCAGGATAAGCTCTGTCTCCCATATCTTCTTATCCAGGATGTCCTTCTGAAAGAAAAGGAAATGTGTTCTTTATTTCAGGGTTGTATACAACCCAGCCTGCCTTGCCAGGCGAATTTCAATTACTCTGCTGCTCTTCGGACACTTTCTAGCACTTGTAAAGCACATTAGAACAATAATGTTCTTGTCAGTGACATGGTGATTTGCCTTGCAAACCTCACAGCCTGGAAAGTCAGCTTCGATTGTACACACAGCCTGCAGAATACACTTACTGAGAAGTGAGAAGTAACCTTCCTTTCTTCTCCTCTGTCTCAGCAAATGGAAGAAACAAAGCCCATGAAGTGCCTGCAAAACATCTGCGTGTGTTGAGTGGAAAGCTGCTCCTTTGGCAGCACTCAGAGTTCTATGCTAGTCTTACAGGGAGAGAGACAGGAGTTCCAATATGCAAATACATCGATAAGAGGGACTTGGAGTGGTGGAATGACCTTCTGGTGGCAGCGCTGCACGCTCCTCTGCCCTTCCATGTGTGTGCAGCACACAGCCCTGCAGTGGATGAAAGCAGTGGATTAGCACCCGTTGGAGTGGAAGGTGCAAATCCAGCTAGAAACATGTGCAGGTCTGATTTTTGGTGTTGCTTAGTACAAAAGGAGGCCTTTGGCACTTTCAGTCAGTTCTGCCCATAGTTGGGAAGGCTCATCTGCTTCAGTTCAGGCTTGTTGAGAGTAGTGTTTTATCTGGCAGAAAAATGCAAGAGAAAAGGAAGAACTATTCCTATTTCAAGCCATAGGAAAAAACATAGCACCCAGGGATTCACAGATAACTTTGGCTTCTTGACGGGGTTGCTCTGAGATGCTCCATGAGTGAAGGTCTGATTTGCTGGAAGCATGTTCTCTGGTGTGGCCTTCAAAGCCATGAAATACACCTGCCTGTGCAAAACAAGTGAAGAAGAACAAACTGTCAGCCTGCATTTAACAAAAAAAAAATCCAGAAAAATGCCTTGGCATGAGCCAGATGTGAAGAGCCTTTGTCTTCCATACTGGTCAATCATTCAGCCTTGGCATTTAAGTTTTGAAAAGACAGAAGAACTTTTAGGTGTTTTAAGCTTTGTTCACTTTATGCTTGAAGCATGTCTCATTTAAGAGAGATTGTGCTGCAGAATTTGTGATTCTCTGTCAAAGTATGTTGGCCCTGCATTAAGCACATTCTGAACCATTCCTGACTAAATTCTTTTGCAGTACTCCTACCACCATCAGACAGCTCTTTTGCTTGAATAATTGTACTTACGTGGAATTCTCTTTGCCAGAAAAAAAAAAAGTTGCTGGAGTGTACAGTAGAGTTCACACAGATTTACTGTGAAGATGGATAGGTGAAAATTGTACAATAAGATTTAGCAATATTTTTTTTTACTGCCAGTGATTTTATTTTAATCAGCTGGGAGTTTGCAACAAGTCTGCTTGACTGACAAGGTAGGAAGAAAAGCTAAAGCAGAAACTTCTGCTGAACCTGGTTCTTTACTGTATCAAGGTAACCCCAGCAAAGCAGAAGACTCAGTGATGTCTGCAAACAGCTTTTCTACTTTCTTTCCTTGTTTCTTCAAACACTTTCTTAACTGTTGATTCATTAGAAATTCACTAATAATTTTCTTTGTTCCTCAGCAAATTACTTTATTAAGTAAAAAGGCATTTGAAATGTCTGTCTGATATCGACAGAATCCACTTGTAAATTGAAAACTTTTAGGATACTATTCATTCTAGAAATTTTGATGTTGTTAATTAAATGATGCAAGGGAAATATTTCTTAGTAAGACCATTAGTAGTGAAACTACTGAAGGTCATGCAGAGTCACAGTAATGATGTGCAAAAGTTTAGGCCTCACACAGGATAAATTGTTGGAGTTACAAATTGCCTGCTAGTTCCTTCTGCCTGGAACTGTGGCTCAGTGTAATATTGCATTGCTTGAATACAGCCCCAAAACCAGGACCTGCAAAGGGCCACTTTACATGTTCAGAGCTTGTTTCTCTACGTGTTCAAGGATATATTTAGGCACCACAGAATTCAGCCTCATTTTTAGTACTGTGGTCCTATTTGGGGGAGAATGTAGTGAAATATGCCATTTTCCTTTCTGGATGGGAATTGGTTGGAGCTCCCTGAAAACCGGTAGTAACAGGTTGCTGCTATAGCTGTATGGTGATGGAGCAGGAGAGGAGAAATCTCCCTTTTCCATATGGAGGCTTGTTTTGGGAGATGAAGTGGTTCTGCAAGGAAATCAGTGTTACCTTTCTGATGGTGTCCCACTTCCAGAGGCAGAAGGAGTGATGAGAGTTATAAACCAGAAGCTGTTTCAGACAGCTATAGAAGAGTGAGATGTCCTTACCAGCTTGAGGAGTATCAGAACTGCAAGTGACAATTTGAATTTGGATGGGCCCTTGAAGTATAATCAAGCCCCAAGTTCTTTCTACTCCAGGACAGATCAGGTCAACCCAGACCTGCATCATTCTGCTACTGAGATAAAAATTAGTTGTTCCATGAGAATAAGTTGTTTATGGCACCCTCTGATCAGTGGTGAGTTTGCAGGTGAGATGGACTGTGGAGTTTTTCAGGTGTTGCCAGTACCAAACTTTGAGCTGAGAATACGAACTAACTCCAGATTTTCCTGTTCATGGTATTAGTTTATTTTGCTTGTTTCCCTGGTGGCAAAGCTAGGAAATAGATCTGCCCAGGCACATTCAGAGCATGCAGGTTGTCATGGTAAAAGTTCCTGATGCTTTATAT
The DNA here is from genome assembly GCA_013397075.1 of Rhabdornis inornatus. Lineage (NCBI taxonomy): Eukaryota > Metazoa > Chordata > Aves > Passeriformes > Rhabdornithidae > Rhabdornis > Rhabdornis inornatus. The sequence continues at coordinate 671,870 of VWZS01006390.1, forward strand.
TGAGTTTGTTTATTACAGAAGCTGTCTACCAGCAGCTGGGGTTTTTAAGTTTTCCTGTCTGTGTAGAAATCTTCTTATTTCTTCAAACCAGACATTATTACCTCAGGGTATTTACTCTGCATGTATAGAAATCTGAGTCTCACCTTGGAATACTTCCATTTCTCAGGGCTTGTTTTTTAAGTAAAAATCTGCTGGTTTGAGGAAAAATACATTCTGTAAGATATTTTGCCTGTAACACTTAATGTCCAGCATGGTGTGCCAGGAAAAGGGCAAATACTGTCAATGCTGATAGGCCTTGTCTATCCCTTTGCTTTTTCACATTGCTACAATGTCTTTTTCCATTAATATCAAGCATAGACTGAGCAGCCACATGCTAGGAATCACCACGTGGTATTTAAAAAGACGTGCGTGGTGTTTCCAAGGCAAGTAGCACAGAAGACCTCACACCATGCAGGCATTCAGCATGTTGGGAAAAGGTGAGGTGGATATAGCCAGAGGCTGCAGTTGTCCCCTTTACCCATGGAGGACACACAGCACCTCACAGGTTTGAGTGAGCTTGTAGTGGAATTAAATATCTGCCTAGAAGTGTTTCTGACTCTTCATTAGTTAGTGAAGTTTGGAACTTTGTCTAATGGTTGTCAGTGTTGTGGGATGTGCAGATAACTGAATATCCACCCCTTCTTCTCTCTTGTGTGTCTGGTCTAGTTGTGTAATCTGCCAGCATCTCCACATGTTCCGGGGCCAGCTGTGGTGCCAGAGTTCATCGTGAATATGGAGATAATGAAAGAGTCTGGAAAACATTTTCAGGATAAACATTTTCCATTTTTGTCTTTTGCTATTTGAGAAACAGAAACTCAAGTACAGCCTTTAAATCTTTTCTTGCTGTATCCTAATGTTTCAAAGTACTTGTAATTTTGGATCTTGACTTGGAAACAATTTAAAGGCGGCTGATTTTCCGTGGCTGGGAGTGCTGTGCTTCCTGACTAATCAGACTCTTTAGACATGTCTTAAATTGGGCACTGAAGTAATAGATGGACAAGTGCAAGTAGTTGACTCAGCACTCTGGGGGTTTAGGCAAAGGCACTTTAACACATAGCTCTGGTGTGCTCTGAGTCTGCACACAGCAAGTTATCACTTCTGGGCAGACAAGAGGTGAATGATTAAGGCACAGTAAGTCAATCATGGGAAACCATTAGCCCATGCCCAACCAAGTGATGTGCTCTAAGTGATTGGCCCCTCCTTGAAAAGTGTAGGCCTGTTCTGTTTCAGCCAAGAGAGTCTCCTGCTGACATGGAAAATACCTGACATAATAAAACATTTCTTTGGAATACAGTAAAATTCATTATTTAGTCTTTCTATGTGTGATCCTTAAAAGATTCAAGCAGGAGTCTCCACTGACATTAAATGAGGTCTGTTCTCCCACCTAAGTTGCTGATTCTACACCTGCTCCATAACCCAGAGGACCTATGTGAAGTAAAATAGGCAAAGAAAAGTGGGGGCAGCAGCTGTATATGCATCCTGAGGGATTGGGCATGGTTCTTCCTAATTTCCTGACTTGTTGAGGTTTTTCTGGGGGTTTTTTTGTTTGTCTTTGTGGTTTTGTTTTCTTTTCTTTTTCTCTTTTGTTTTCTTCTGCAGGCAGACAATCATCTGTGCTCGCAGTGTAAGCACAGTCCTGGGCTACCTAGAACAGTTAAAAGTGTAGCCAAACAAAAACCCAGTTAAATGCTGAATTTTTGAAAAGAAATTTGACTAGTTTCCAAGTTTTACATTGTTTGTTTTTTTTTCTTCTTTTTAAGTATCTTTGCAGAGGTGAAAGGGAGAATTCTTTACTCTATTGCTTGAATAATGCTTTGAAGTTTGGTCCTTAGCCAAAAGCGTGTTCACAGTAACACCAGTGTTGGGCTGACTGGCATCATGTATTTCTTGGGAATATTTAAAAGCACTCTGAGCAGCTCCAAGGCATGATTAACATTTGATTTCTATCTAAGTGAGGAAGGAATTATTCCACTGTCTTTTTATGGGTGGATAAGGAGCAGTCATTCAGTGATTTACCTGCCTTTTAGGGACAAATCTCTGGTCCTGGTAGAGATCCAAGGAGACTGACAGGGAAATCACCTCTTTCTTTTTAGCAACCAGTCTGGTGTCACCTTATGTTGACGCTATTTCCATACCTTCTCATTGTTCATGTACTCTTTTCAAGGAAAATTTAAATGATGGATAATCTGAGAGTTTCATTTTACAGCTATTTCCTGTAGATGCAAATCAACAACACTCTTTTTCCCATGGTTTATAGTTATTCTTTCTCTTTTTTTCCCCCTCCAATTTTTCATAAGGAGGTTTATCTGAGGTGTTGATATTTCTTATAATAATTTTCTCACTAGTAGCTATGACAGAGTCTCTAATCTTCTCTCTTCCTTTTGTCCTCAGGAAATCCACTGACTGTGGCCTGCAAAGCTTTCTTTGGATTCAGTGGAGAATCAGGCCCCATGATCTACTGGATGAAAGGGGAAAAATTCATAGAAGAATTAGAAGGTCACATTAGAGAAGGCGAAGTCAGGTACTTTTTGGATTATTTACTGTTAAAAATACTGTATGTCCCACAAGTCTGTTGGATTGACAAGTTTTTAATTGAAAGTGGAAATCATTTTCTGTCCAAAGAGTGATGGATGACTTGGAGCCAGGGCTGTGTGAGTTGCTCTCTGTCCTTTATAGCAAGTACACTCTAAAGACAGAGTAGCTTGTGTATGTGATTGAACATGTGTTGACAAATTCCCCTGATGGCTGGCAGCTGGAGCTTCTTCTGTGTGTTCTGGGGGTTGATTTTAGCCCTGTGTGGGAATGGTGCTGTCCACTGCAGCCATCCCATGGGACCTGCCTTGGCGAGATAACATCCATTTCAGCACCACTGTTAACCTTGGAGACAAATGGTCTCCTGTCAAAGCCACCACACTTTTTCTCTTCTCCTGAACATGTAGTGTGTGTGTGATACAGCTCTCAGTGTGCCTCAACCAGAGCCTTCAAGAAACAGTATTTGTTCCTCCAGGCTTAACATGTAAGAGAGAGGAAGGAGTGGCTGTGTCCAATATCCTACTTGTGCTTGGCTTTTTCCCAGCTGTTGGTTATCACTTGATGTAAAGAAAACACACTTCTATCCCCATGAACTCTCATGGAATTTGCACCTAACAGCACCTTATTTTCTTCCTTAATAATTACTGATTATTGTTCTTTGAGCAAAGACGAAGTCATGGGTATACTATGGACTAGGTGGTCCCAGCTCCTATAGATACAATGAATATAAATTATGATACATTAAATATGGATTATAAAGAAAGACAAGGTCTTTTCACTTTCCAGTGCACATTTTTTTAATCTTGTGTCTGAGTTTTTTGTTTCTTGTAAAGGTGATTTTGGAGAGCAAGAGGAAAGAGATTCTTTTTCTTTATTACTTGATCAATAATGTGAAGCTCAGCCATTTAGTCACGAGTGGTTAAGATATACTTAATTGCACACAGATGAAATTTATCTTATATTGCCATTGTCCAGTCCTCTTTTGTGCTTCTGATCACAAAAAGCAATTATTGGAAACTTTTGCCATTTTAAGTAATCAGCACTTACTGACATCGTGTTCTGTCTGGTGTGTATATATGGGCAGAGTGATTTTGGTCATGTTCTTCCTCTGCATCGGGAGAATTTGGGGTTTGTATTTAAAGAGTGCTCCAGCTTTAGTGCAGTTCAAAACTTCTCCTTTATGTGCATTTATTAGTGAAACTGAGTTTGAAAAGGCTGTTACTTGTTCTTTGTTGTGCCATTTCATTGCACATTCATGTTTCAGATTAATTTGTGACAAGTCGCTTCCCTTATTCCACTAAAGTGCTTTGACTCAGTTTACAGACACTTCACAATTCAGGAAAATTTTCCTTTTCTCTTCAGGAAAGCTACTTATCACATACCTAATCTCCTGTGATCGCTGCCAGCATTTAAAACAGCATTTTCCAAAATGTACTGCATCATTACCAGCAGTGCCCCAGTCCATCCCTTTTTTATTTAGAAGTATCTATGGCAACTGAAGTAACTTTCTGCAAAAGATTTTTTGTCTGTAGCAGCTCCTGTTTTTGTGTTCCATGACAGGTATGCTGCTTCAGGGTGACTAAGCAGCACTAATTGTTCTGTCAGTGCCCTAAGGCAGCCCCCATCTTCCACCCAGTTGTATTTATTGATGTATTTAAAAACTGTCATGTGTGTTTCAAATTTGATGAGCCATGGTGAACTTGCTGGTTAGATGCCTTTTTCATCAGTTTGTTTCTCTATGGTGTTACCAGGACATTTCATTTTAAGAAGCTAAGAGTTGTACAGAATTGTTACAACCAGAACAAGATACTCCGTGGGCTGTTCCTTCGGCACACTTTAACTCTGCATCCCCTATCTTGAATTAGTTCACAAATATAGTAGCACTCTGAATTTATGGTGCTGTCCTTAACCTGGACTGTGCCCATCCATTGTGTTGCTAGATTTTCTGTGTATGATGAGAGTTCGGGTTTGCAAATGTGTGGAAGCACAAACCACCCATCCCCAGTGTGCATGGTTAGCACTCACTGTGCTGCCTTGAAAGCACTAAAGTAAGGATGCATGTAACCTGAGCATTCCTGTATCAAATCTGTGGAACTGGGTTTTAGTAAGCACACTTCACGAAGAGTAATACTTGTATTAATAGCTCTGGGCTCCTCAGTATTTATTAGACCTTTTTACAAAGCCTCATAATAAAAAGTAACTCATCAGCATTGCAAGGCTTGGAGGCAACGATTCCCTGTCTGAGCTGCCCCCTTGCCTTCCCTTGAATTAAGATCTCCAGGGTTTAGACATGCGTGGGGGGAAAGGAGGAAGAGACTTTGCTTCCCAGGTGGGTTTTTCACAGCAGTAATAAAAATATGATGTAAATTGAACTACAGTTGTTAAAGAAGGAATCAAAGTCTTTAAGCGTGTCTACAGAGTTGTCACTTGTACCTAATTATCAAAGCAGCCCACAGCAAATTTCAACACCAGCTCTCTGCCATGGCAAAGTATTTTCAGGCATAAATATTGCTCTCTCAGCCACCTATGAGTTGCTTTTTTTCTTCTTCAGGCAACACTGCAAAATAGTCATAATGCTCATCTTGTAAAGTGTGTTTGTCCTTGTTTTGTCTCTCTTGTCCATTTTTAAAGTAGAAATAGTTTAACTCAACCTAGAGGCATGAAAAAAGGTGAATGGGGACATTTTGAATGGCAGCCTTATTTCTTCTGGTTGATTTATCACCCGCAGAAGTCAATGGATGGTTATGAAACACTCAGACAAGATGAGGATGTTGTTTTCTATTAGGAGGGGGTGCTGGGGGCAGGAGGCAGAACTCCCATAGCTGCCTGGCTAACATGCTGGGTACTTTGCAGTGAAGTATGGAAGCAACAGGCCTCTCTTGAAAAGCTTATACTACTCAAGTAGACAAATTTAAGGCAGAGAACAAGAAACACAATGCAGGAAAGTGAGAGGGAAGGTCACTGTTGTGGTGGCAGTGGAATGACTTTGCTTTGGAGAGGTGCTTATGTACACACAGATCTGTCCTTTCATCTGCAGCCTGTTGTTAGGAGTAGAAGGAAGGGAGTAGACTTCATAACCCTGTTCACAGTCCAGATCCTTAGCTTTATAAAGAAGGAAAGTTTCCTTTTTGCTAAGTCCCAGCTTTCATGCAGTTAGTAAAGATTCGCAATTAATGCCTTGGTCTTGTAGAGAGACCAAAGTGAAGCTTTCTTATGGCCTTGTTATCTGTGGTCATACAAAGAGAAATTTAGGAAAATATGGTCTCAAAGTAAAAGTGTTTTAAATTCAGATTCAACTTAGTGCAGACAGGCACTGGAAAAATGTGACCAAGGATTTGAAAAATCCAAACCATTGCATAATTTTCGAAGAAAGCATTGCTATTCTGTAATGACACTTCCTTTGTAAAATTCATATTCTTACCTGAAAATTATTCACTAGACAAAATGTTTTGTTTCAGATCAGATAAAATGCTTCAACCTGAAGAAAAAGACAGCACTAAGTGTTGTTTTTGTATCACCCACCTTTTATTTCTCTCTTTCCATCCTGTTTGTTGTAAGTTGTCAAGCACCATTGATTTAGCTATGCATTAGATGTTGTAATTACTCTTACAGTTTGTTCAGCAACCCAGAAGGAGTGAGTTATTATTTTCTCCACTTGTGGGAGCTGGCATGTGTTGACAGTGATGCTGCAGAGGTTGCCCCCACCTCAGGCAGGGACAGAGCTTCATGTTCTGGGTGTGCAGCAAATGCTGTTGCACCTTTAAGGTGTTACTTGTTGATATTGTATTCCTTTTCTAACCCAGAAATGTTGTGCTGCATGTTCTCTGAACCAACCACAACAATTAATTAATTAATGCAATTAATTAAGGGCTGCATGTGTATTAAAAAATGCAGGTGACCAACTGTGCATTTCTGTGGCAATAATCTAAGTGTAGAATAATGGTTAAAAGAAAAAAGAAGAAAAAATGAAAAAGCAGGAATGAAAGGTTTAACACCACAAAGAGCTTTCAACACTTTGCTGCCAGCATAATGCTTAAATGTTTGTCAGCATTTTCATGATAGATCCCACTCTAAAGAGTTCCCTTGCTAAAAATTGCTATTAGAAGATATGTAGGAAAAAGAGTCCCAGTTCAAATATATTGGATATTCTTTTTTTATGAAAGCTCCTCTTTAGCTGATCATGTATAATTTAAATTTAGGTGAAGGGTCAGTTATTCTATTTTATGTGCATGTAGTTTAGCTATAGATAACAATAACAGTTTCTTTTATCGTAACTGTAACTTGTCTTATTTTTTTTCTGTGTAAAATGTCCTGATTGCAGTAAACAAGAAAATCTGAACGTTCACAGAATGCTCCAGATTAGTTTCCCAGATATCTTCTCTGTTGATGATTACATTGTTCCTTGCAGCATGATTTGTAGACCAAAAGTTGTTGGGCATGCTGTTTACCAGCAGAGTAGAGTGGCTTTCCTGGGTCTTTATATAGATATGGTAGAATAATCAGTAAATGAGAATTGATTTATTTCACTCCCAGTGATTTAGGCTGAGTATGCAAACAGACCAGGCTTTCTGAGGAGGTTTTCTTCTGGCCAGAAATTATGCCAATTCAACCTTTCTTCCATTATTTCACCACTTGGACTCTGGACCAGCATTTAAAAAAAGAGAAAAAAGTGGAAAGAAAAAAAAGCACATAATCAATGAGAATTAATTTGAAGGGGGGAAAAAAAAAAAAGATGCAATCCAAGTTTCCAAATGCAGCGCGCGCACACACACACACACACACATGCAGTTTTTTTAAACTCATGTTTTTCCACTTGCTTTTTTGCAAGCTATGCTGCCATTGTGAAAGAGACTAAATTGTTGTAGATGCTCTGGTGCCTCTTCTGAGTTACTGCAGAAATGTGTTTATAGCAGTCAGGCTTGCATTTTTGATTGTCTGGTGCAATGCCCTCATACTTCTCTTTTCCCAGAATCACAGAATTCACAGAATGACTAGGTTGGAAGAGACCTTCAAGATCACCGAGTCCAACCCATACCCTAACACCTCAACTAGACAATGGCACCGAGTGCCACATCCATGTCTTTTTTTAAATACATCCAGGGATGGTGACTCCACCACCTCTCCAGGCAGACAGTTCCAGTACTTGATCACTCTTTCCATAAAAAGCTTTTTCCTGATATCCAGCCTGTATTTCACTTGGTGCCGCTTGAATCCGTGTCCTCTCATTCTGCTTGGAACCAACCCCCACCTGACTACAGCCATCTTTCAGGAAGTTGTAGAGAGTGATAAGGTCACCCCTGAGTCTCCTTTTCTCCAGGCTGAACAACCCCAGCTCCCTCAGTTGTTCCTCACAGGGTTTGTGTTCCAAGCCCCTCACCAGCCTCGTTGCCTCCTCTGGATGTGCTCCAGCATCTCAACGTCCTCCCTAAACTGAGGGGACAGAACTGGACACAGCACTCAAAGTGTGACCTCACCAGTGCTGAGTACAGGGGAAGAATGACCTCCCTGCTCCTGCTGGCCACACTATTCCTCATACAGGCCAGGAGCCATTGGCCCACCTGGGAACACTGCTGGCTCATGTTCAGTCAGCTGTTGACTGATTTTTTTATTTGTTTTCAATTTGTTTGGAGTTCCATGGATGTCATGTGAAATCATATACATAAGGAAATGTGTGTACACAAAATGTCTTTGGTTTATAATAGAGAAGCTTGGAGTTTGCCATTGCTGACACATGTGAATGTCTCCAGCAGCAGTTTCCAGCCAGAGAAGGCAGCACTCTTGTTCATTACTTCCTGTCCAGTTTCCTCCTTTCAGTCTCGGGAGAAATTTTTTTTTTTTCCGTGAACCTGGGTTTTAGTTATACCTTTACCTCACAGTGCTGTACACAGTCTTTTCAGAGAACAGACTCACTGAAGTACCATGTACAGTGGTGAGTCAACAGGAGGCTGTGAGGGCATGCCACGTTTTCTGTTTACCCTCTTGTGCAGCATTACACAAACAGGATCAAATTAACCTGGTGGGTTTTACTTGATGTTACATTTCCCTGTTCAAAGGAGCAGCAACATTTTCTTGAGCAAGTGATAAGCCTTTCAAGAGAATAGGGTATTGTATTTTTACACTTGATGTCAGCGGCAGAAAACTTGCATTTACTTTGCATTCTTTTTAATGTTCACATGAGAACAATGACATGAAAAGGCTATACCTCTGGCCTGAAAGTCTGCTAGAACTTTTTTTTCCATTTGTGGGGATTTTGCACGTCCCCTCTTTCCTCTCAAAGGAGCAGAGAGCTCTTGTTCATGACACTGTTTCCCTCAAAAATCAGGATCTAGCCCCAGGAAATAGAGGAAAATTTCAGAGAGTAGCACAGCTCTTTTTGTTGATTTCCAGACTGAATTAAAATGTATCACAATACCCAGCCTTTAAATTGCCCTGTAATTTGGTCACTGATGGCTTAGTAGCACATCCTGCATCTGGAAAATGGATATTTGTTACTTCTTTTAAAAGAAGCATTGTTTTTAGCATTTAATTCTGATGGAGCCAAGGTAAAGAAGCCACTCATGAATTGTGCTCATGGCCACTCTTCCTGCACTTGGTTCAGCTCCTTACTAGACATGGCAAGAGAAAAAGCCTCATGGTGGTCATGAAAAATGTCTCTGTGAAGCCTCTTTCAGCCAACATGAGTCTCCCTTTAAGTCCTTCTCCAGGAGTGAAGGAGGCCAAGAAACATTGGTCTTTTCCTGAGAAATATAGTGCTTTTGGGAATCTGCCATCCGTATTAATTCCGTTAAAGCAAAGGCTGTATCCTTCCTTTCAGACTCCTCAGAGAACATCTTGGAGAAAAAGAAGTTGAGTTGACATTGATCTTTGATGCTGTAGGGGAGGCAGACCTGGCTAACTACACATGTCACGTGGAGAACAGAAATGGACGGAAACATGCCAGTGTTCTTCTGCGCAAAAAAGGTAATTCGCCCTTTTCAGTTATCTGTGATCTCATCTGCCTCAGCAGCAACACCTCAGTCCCAGGTCCTGCTGACCCCTCTGAGCCAGGCTGGATTAGTGTGTGCCTGCTTGGAGCTGAAGTGTGCCTGCGTACAGCTTCAGTTTACCATTTGTGGGAGAAAAAAGTAATGGATTGTTCTTCAATGTCTAGCAAATTGGCCTTGCAGGTGATGCACTTGCCTGGAATACAGTCATCCATAAGACACCAATAATCAGGAGAAGTATTTTGGACTAAACAAGCTATGAATTTGACCCAGAATTGGCTGACTAGGGCAGTTAAAATGTACGTTTCTTAGAACAGGTGCCCTGGCAGTGAAGTCAGATGTTCTCATGTTTCTCTGTTTCCTGGCTGTGTGTTTTAAATTGAAAACTTTAAGCTGTCTCCATGCATCTTGATTTCTAACTGCATCACGAATGAAAACATGCAGTGGAAGCTACAAATACATGGAGACTTATCCCATCATGGCTGTCTTGCTTTATGCTGTTCCTAAATGGGGAACACCACTACTGACTAATTATCTGTAGGAGAAAGGAAACCGTTTGGATTTGATTGTGCCAAATTTAGAAGTGCTACTGTGTTCTGTGTTTGAAAAAGTCATTATCAAAGGAGTGTAACAGTATCTCATGGCAGTTCTTCTGGTGTTTGTTCAATCAGCTCTCCTATTCATAAGTAGGCTGACATTTGAATTGGATGCTGAGCTCTCTGTGATACAATGTATTAGGAGATGCAAAAGCTGTAAGATAGTAATTGTTGGGAAAGCAAAGGAGGGTTCCACCCTTGGGGCAAAGCTGTTATGTGAAACCACAGAACATCAGCACAGGAGATTGACTTATGAGTTGATACATTGTCCAGATCTCTGCCATCATTCTTGGATGTAAATTATTGTGCTAAAACAGGACAAGAATTGTTTTCATGAGGCAAACCTGAAAGGGCAGTTCCAGTCCTTTGTGTGCTTTCACTGCAGCAAAGTTGGAATAAAGGAATGTTGATCTAGCAGATCATGCTACTGTCTACTACAAACTTTCATCCAGGAGGGCAGGAAGGCTCTGCAGAGGGATCTGGACCAGCTGGATCCGTGGGCTGAGGCCAATCATATGAGGTTCCACAAGGCAAAGTGCTTGGTCCTGCTCTTGGGTCACAACAAGCTCCAGGTTGGGGCAGAGGGGCTGAAAAGCTGCCAGGTGACAAAGGATCTGGGGATGCTGGAATCACCATCCCCAAAGGGGTTTGAAAGCCATAGAGGTGTGGACATGGTTTAGTGGTGGGCTTGGCAGTGCTGGGTTAATGGTTGGACTCAATCATCTGGGAGGTATTTTCCAACCAAAACAATTCTACAATTCTATGATCTAAACTGACAGGTTGTCACAACTTTAATTAGGGAATCTGATCATCGTGATGAAGGATTAGTCTCTCTAAAACGCAAAAAGCATTCTACCTTTCCTTCCACTGAACCTCATAAATAAAAACTCATAGTAAGTAAGTATATCTCTGTTGGCACTGGTAAATGTTCTCCTCTGTGCATATAGTAGAATAACAAGCTAGGTTTATTTATAACAAAAAAATGCAGATATTTCAGAGCTCTGCTGAAATTATGGAAGAAGCACTGCTGAATACAGAATTTGGAGGTGGAAAGGATCACTTTGCAGCTACTATTTCATTTCTCTCTGCACTATGGCTGTAGAAAACTTATATTCCCCTCAGGCACTCTCAGTAGTTGATTTTCAAGCTATTAAAGTGTCATTTAAAATAACCACTGTATTTTACTGTGTCCTTTGACTGCCTGTCCCATTGTCCTGTTTGTTATTTATTGAGTTCTCACAAATATTTGACCAAACTTTTCCTTTCTGCAACTTGATTTAATTGCTTCTCATCCTTACTTTCTCTAGCTTAGATTTTACTGTAGATATTCATGAGTCAGGAAATACTACTGTATTTACTGAGCCAGGACAAGATTTAGGGCAGAACTTGCAGAAAGCTGTTGACCAGCATCCTTTGTGTCGAAGAAGGGATTTCTACTGCAATGTGTTGCAGCACAGATCTCTCAGTTAGAGAAATCCCCCTCCCTCCAAGGTCTTACCTGTTAAGAGCTGCATTATCCATGTTTGACAAGAGGCACTTTTAGTTCTGTTTTGTCTCTAGACCTGCCTTCTGTTCTGTTTTTTTCCTGGCTTGGATGAAAAACAGGAATAAACCGAAAATCTAAGTTGTAGATGTTGTATAAGATTTTCTAGAGTTCTTGTTTTGACATCAGATGGTTATTTTTAGCACATAATTTGCTTTGAAAAAAAAGAAAAATTAGCTGTTCAAGTGTTTCAGGGAAAATATATTAGAGTCTTTTGCTGTATTAGTGGTACAGTCCCCACAAACCTTCAGGAGAATACAGGAGTTTGTAGAGCTCCAGTGTAGCAGTAGCCCCAGAGCTTGTGCCATCATTTAGGATTATTTTTATTGTTGGAGGTTTTCACCTCAAAAAGAACCAAATCCAGTTTAAAACTCTAAGCTTCCAATGCAAAGGCAGAATCAGACATGCTCCTAAGACCTGAACATAACTGTCTGCTGTCACATTCTTCTTTACTGCCTTAATTTTCTGGACAGTTCTGGGTTTGGTTTGCTTTTTCTTTTTTTTTTTTTCCTTCTTTTCTCTTCTCTATGCTGTCCTAGCATATTTGGTGCTCAAATAACATGGAAATGCAACATACACCCAGTTGTCCCTTAGTTGTGGGAATAGTTCAGGATTCCCTTCAAAAGGGTTTGAAAACAGTCCAGCATTTCAGTGACTGAAGTCTACATAGTCTATAATATAACTGTTCTGAAAGATAAATAACTTGTCAGAAACCGCAGAATAAAGTCAGACCATGCTTTTAGTGGCAAGAAGTAGTGAATTGAGATAAAAGTAAATATTATGATGACTTTTCCTCACTACTTTTTCAAGGAGGCTGCCTTTAATTAAGACATGCAAGGAACTAATTTTAGGGGATTGGGTTTGATACTGATACATCACTAAATTATGAGGAACTTCTAAAACATAGTTGTCTCTCATTTATTGGGTATTTATGAGGTTTTTGCTATTTTAAAGACCATGACCTTCTGTAATATGTGTAATACGTTGTGGCAAGGTCCTTCTACATTATTTTATATTATAAACTATCAATGTTATTAGCTATTTTTCAGTCACTCTTATAGCACAGAGACCAGATTCAGCTTCTTTTCTAGTGCTGGATATGCTGCTTCCTTATTTGTCTCAGTGAGGACCACTTGAGGAGGAAGGAATTAATCAGATGCCAAGACTAAGTAAAGTAGGCAAGAAAATTGAACATCCTGGGTTTTTCTCATTGCCTCCACTTTGGAATGGAAATAAGGAGAGCTCAGAAGCCTTGGCTTTCTGCCTCCTTATGTCTGTCCTCTAGGAGAGTTCATGGGGCAGAAGGACAAATACTGGACATGTAAAAGCTGATCAATTTTGCCTTTTGAGCTGGATTTTGTGGGTTTGCTTAATACCCTGCCATTCCCCCCACCAAAAGTGTACACAACTCTGTGCTTCTGTGTGGGCTGCAAGGCTCAGCATTTTCTTTCCTTCCAAGCTGGCAGCTTTGCCATCATCTAAATTTCCTAGCAAAAAAAGACTCAATATAATTAAAAAAAAACTTCCCCTCAAAACTGATTTTAACCAACTCTGTTCTCCATTTGCCTAGATTTATCCCCCAGAGCACATTCAGCTTTATCATGCAGTGTAGTAAAAGTCCCATGAATTCCCTGTGTTCTCAGAGAGATTAAATAGCTATTATAATAGACTTTTTCCATCTATTAGTCCATGACTTCTTGCCAGAAAGACATCAGAGATACTGTAAACTGGGAATAGCTTGACATCTGATGTTAATTATTGAAATACAAGGCATGGTGAGGTAAGAATAACCCCCAAAGATATGCAACTAATTTGCTTTTTATCTTGAAAGTGACACAAGTGACATACGAGTAATTTTTTTCTGACTTAAGTTTTAGAAGCGTAAAGATCACAAAAACTTTGTCCCGCCTGTATTAGTTTGGCAGCTTCTTGCTGTGTTTGTCACAGCAGCAAATGTCTTCATGACGTCTTATCTGAAGTAACACAGGCTGTGAGAGTCAAATTGTCGTCCTCTGTCTTTTATGGCTAAGTAGTATGCCAGGTGGTGTTAGGAACAATATTACTTTCAGAGGACATTTCAGGAAAAAGAGCAATGCTGTTCAAGTTAGTCTCTTGCATCAGATGGAGCTCTGGACTGGTATCCAAGGGGTTTTATCTCATTTTGTCATTGGTTTGATGAATGACCTTGAAAACATGCTGCTTCTATTTTCTAAGCCTGTTTGCCCAGCTGTAAAAGGTAGATCACTGTGTCTGGATGCATTTGTGAAGTTCTTTGAGTTCTTGTGATGTTTCCTAACAAAAGCATCTGAGTAGGAAATTTTAACTAACACTAGGTCCCATTAAAGTATAATGTGAGCTCTACAAATATATGAGAACTCTATTAGCAGCCATGACAAACAAAGTGTCTCTTTGCAGCCTGATGCGTGCTCCTGGACTCTTGTGTTATCTTGAGCTTCCTGCAAGCTCCGCTTGTTTTCCAGTGATCCAGCTGAAGCTGTGGCTTGGCAGCTCCCATCAGTTTGTCCACAGGCTTCACAAATATAAAACCAAAGCTGTCTAATTTAGTGGGGGAGGGACTAGATCCTGCCCAATCTGTTCTCACATGCTGCATACAGCATTTGATGCACTGTGCCAATGCAGAAGTTTCAAACTCCACCAGCTCATTAAAAGTTGGTTACTCCTCTGCGTAAAATCACTACATAGTTCCTGTGTAGGAGATTTACATATATAGCCTCAAATGCATTCTGGATTTCAGATGGGCAGTAGATGGAGTAAATGAGTAAAATTAAGTAATAGGTAATGGACAAAATTATTAGGCATTCTTAATGTTACGGTGGTTATAATTTAAAGCTGCACAATTTTATGTGGAATTGTACAGTGGATTAGAGAAAATAGAGCTTGGAAAGATCATAACCCTTTTTCCCTTTCCTTGCTAATTTTAGATTTGATCTACAAAATAGAACTTGCTGGAGGACTGGGAGCCATCCTTCTTCTGCTTATTTTGCTTGTGACCATCTATAAGTGCTACAACATAGAGTTAATGCTGTTCTACAGACAGAACTTTGGAGGAGATGAAGCAGCTGATGGTAAGTAGTTGAAATGAATCCTAAAAAGATACCTGCTGCTAGTTTACACTACTAAGCACCCAACAGTGTAAAGCCCTAAGACTTTCTCCCAAAGCCCCCTGAGATCAATGAGTCTTTCACAGAAATGTCACTGGGCTCTGCTGTGAGCAAAAAGGAGCCAGAAGAATTGTTCATGAGTCTGCTACAGAGGCTTGCATGTCACTTGTGAGCTCTTCACATTCATGTGTTCAGTGCCACATGTGCCCAGGGTCCCTTCAGAGATCCACACTGGATATGTGAGCAGCCTTTCACCAGGTGTTCTTCATGAAGCATTTTCATTGAATTGCCACCAGGCTTCCAGTGACCTCTTCTGACTAGTGAGAGATGATTGTTATGAGGCTAACTGGTTACCTCAGTTAATTGGGTGACTCTAAACAGCTTGGTGGGAATGTGCAGCTTGCCTGTGGAGTATCTTTAGGAATAAACTAGGCTGTTTTCCATTTTTCTTCCCCCACCTTCCCTCTCACTGGCATATACTCTGTTTGGTGCCTGAATCTAAATTTGTATTTTTACATTGAAGGTTTAATTCTTCTGGATATAGAACATTCCTTCTCCTATGAAGCTGGAGTAAGCCCTGTAAACAAAATCCCAGTCTTTAAATCCTATTAATATGTTCTTAACACTTCTTTCATAATTAATATGATATTAATATGCACCTAAGTAGTATCTGCTAAAGAAAGAAAGTGCAGTATTCAAGTACTTGCCATAGCCCACTGCAACACTTAGCAGTCACACAGGCTCTGGAATGCTACATCTAGAAACTAATGTATTTGAAAAGAGAGCAGGGAACACATTTTCTATAGTGCCAAAACAATGTGCAGTTGCATAGACATGTTGCTTTCTGCAATTGGCAATTCTGTTATCACAGTAATAAGTGTTTCTGTTTCACAATGGGTGGATATGGTGTGAAAAGGTTCCACTACAATGAAATCCATAGGAGTTTTGGGGAATGGATGGAATGGCATCTAGGGGATTTTAGAAAGAGGAAGGATGATCCTTGTGGGTCCCTCCAGCTCAGAATACTTTGCGATTCTGTGATAAACAGCAGGAATACAGATCAGGAAACTTGTTCTTTCTCAATCCTCATGTATGACTGGGAGAAAACTACTACGCTTTCTCCATACTCGATGATACTGCAGAATATTGATACTGGTAGCTAGGACAAAGGGAAGGGTGAGATTATGTGGTTTGAGAAGTACTTCACCTCAAATACTTTGGGATTATACCAACATAATATCCCTGCTTCACACCAACCAAAAGTGGTGACTTCCTCCATCCTGCTTTAATTTGTTTATCCTGTGTTTTCAGTGTGAAGCTGCTGCATTTTTACTCCTGGGACTTCCTTGGCCCAATCACTTTTTAATTTATGAAACAGTATTATTTCCTGGTTGTTTAGAGGAAGCCCCATGAGTACACAGGGGATTTGTTGTGCCTATACATTTTGAAAACAAGCTTTTATTTTTCCAGTGCATAATTGTAGACCTTTCGCAGCTTTGTGTCTTGTTCTGATCCTGCAGGATGAAAGATGGAGGCAGAATGTTGCAGAAGTAAAAGCATTTATAGGGATGTTTGTTTCTTCTCATGTAGGCAGTAGTGGGAACATACAGAGCTCCCCTGAGCACTCAGCTATGGATGCAATCACAGGGTCATTTTCCACTTATATTTGTATTTCTTTAAAAAACATTTGGAACTCAACAGATCCACTTTATTCCTGTTCCTAAAAATATCCCACATAAGCGATGTTGGACACATTCACTTCCTGTGTTGTGTGTGGCATTGCTTTTAGAGAAAATGACACTGAGGATTAAAGGATCCATTTAGGAAATGGCTGAAACAGTGCTGCTCCCAGAGCCAGCAGTGGGCAAGTATGGGCAGCTCCATCTCTGCCCTGGTACACGGAGCTTGTGGGGAGCAAGCTGAGGCTGTGGAGCTGTGACACCAGCTGTGACACCACTGCAGAGCTCCCAGGAGCCCGAGGGAGCTGCTTCTGTCAGCATTGCTCCCTGGCACTGGGAGCTGAGGTGACTGGGCAGGGCAGCTGTGCCCCTGCAGGGGCAGGAGGCTCAGGGAGCGCCGGCTCTCTGCAGCCAGGGGTGTCAGGGCTCTGCTGCCCTCGCACAGCTCTCAGACCTTTGCAGGGATGCTGCCTCCAGGATCACTGGCATCTCCTAAAAGGTTTTGGCAGGCTTCTTTATGGACAGGGCAGCAGGTTTTGGATAGGCTTCCAAAGCTGGCTGGCCTGTTGACTTCAGAGGAATGTCAGCAAGCCAGGTGGACATCTTCCATCCTTCCCTACAGCCATGGTGACACTAGGCAAATTGCCTTTTACAAATACGTAATTATTCACATGCTTTGACTACAGCTCTGACCCTCATGGGTCTGGCTTTGTGTCAGGAATTGTAGGTAACCATCAGTTCAAGGTCATCAAGAGATACATTTTATTATGATAAGGTATTTGTTCTTTCAAATATTCTTTCTATATTTCTCAGAATATACTGAGGAATTTTAACTGCTTTAATTATCTTTCATGTGCACTATTCTTTACAGATAATTGGTACTCAGAAACCCTCCATTCATGCAGTTTTCTTCTCACAACATTAACTATTTGATTTTTCATTTTCTGTAAATAATGGCAGCTGTGCTCTTCCCTGGAGGCTGAATTGCTGAAGGTTGACTTTTTCAATATACTGTTTTCCATTACTGCAGAGGAATACAAAGAGAAATGTCACAAAGATAGTCTGATCCCAGCATGGATCCCCAGCACTGTGGTGGCACCACTTCTGTTCCTGGCATACTCTTGAGCCCTTAGCTCCATGTTTCAGAAGCAGAGCTGGAGACAAGCCCCAGTGCTGGGCAGGAGGAGGAGAGGAAAAGAGAGGAGAAGGAAGAGAAGAAGGAGTGTTACCCTTTATGGGAGTTATTTGTCTGTCTTACAGTGTGATCTCCAAGTATTTCAAATCTCCTGGATCGAGTGGATTGTGACCTAAAATTATGATATTGATTTTTAAAACTATGGGATTTTATGAAAAAAATGTTTCTAACTGTTTGTATTTGGCATTGTTTTCTGAATAGTCAGTATTCGTTTGAATTAAGTTATGTCTTTTCTCACAATTTTTTACGGAAGGAAATTTTCCTTGGTCAAAACTTTTGAAGCTCAAAACTTTACCATACTCCTAGAACTCCTGAGGAACAGAAGTTGAAAGAATTGCATTACAAATATGTAAAGGCTTAAAATAAAAGTTTCCACTTTAGTATTTGTATGAAAATTTTGCCCATGATCCTTTCAGTTGTGACACATGTCTGACCACATGGAGCAGAGTTACTGCTCAGCATGCAGAAGAAAACTGAAAAGATCCATGTGATTTCTGCCTGGAAGCCAGATTATATGTTCCTGTGAAAAGTCACCATTTTGTTGGGAAATGCTTGGTGTTTTCAAGGAATGATATAATTTCCAGTACTCTCCTGTGTTCCTTATGGTGTTCTTGCAAGCAGCAGGCTGAACATGATTTGTTTTCTTACAGACAACAAAGAATATGATGCTTATCTTTCATACACCAAAGTGGATCCTGATGCGTTAGATCGTGATAATAATGAAGAGGAGCAGTTTGCACTTGAAATTCTGCCAGATGTTCTAGAAAAGCACTATGGATATAAGCTCTTCATTCCAGATAGGGACCTGATCCCTAGTGGAAGTAAGTATTTCTGACCTTTCAATTTTGTTTCTGTCTGATCTGTCACAAAGGCCTGCACTGTGCAATAAGTACTAGGTATGGAAAACCTTGGGAAGTGGTTGCAAAGATTGGAGAAGTTTCCTCAGCATTGCAAATTCGAGTTCTCTGTTAGAGCTTGTTCCTGCACTGCTGAAATCAGAGGAAACTGCCATTGATTGCAGTAGGGGCAGGAGCTGGACCTTCCTATGGGGAAGGCTGTGGCACTGCAAGCAATACCAAGTTCAAAATGTCTACATCAAACACAGGTAACTAAGCAGGAAACTTCCTAAAAGGATTTTGTCATCTCTGTTACATGATTGAAAATGGGATTATTGGTTTTTTTCAGTGATTAGTTGTTTTCTCTACAACAGCTTTACAAGTAAAAGTCATCTTTTCTATTGTCTTCTGGGCTTTTCCTTAACTTGGAAGTCTCATAAGATTCAGCAGCACCTTTGGATGTTTCCACCAAAGGTCGATGTTTTCATAGTGGTAGTTATGGCATTTCCTCTACTGGACTCATTTTTGAGCAAGTCAAAAAGACCATGAACAATATCTATTGTGTTGGTGAATTTTGAATGCCCAGTATATTTGCTATAATATCACATTTATTTGAAGTACTACCCTTGTGAAAAAATAGCTTTTTTTTCTATTTTACAAATTCCATCTCCAAATCACTTTCATAAAAACAAGAGAAGAGAACATGAACTTCTCTCTGTATGTGCTACTGTGTAGGAAATATGAACAAGAGAACAATGCAGTGGCTGTAGTGGAGCAGATGTCCCCAAACATGGAATAGCTCGAGCATAGCTGCATTACAACCTGCCTGCCAAAATACTTGAAACTGCTGCCTCACTGTGCCAAGCTCCAGTGCCTGACCCAGAAGTCAGAGCCTGTTTCTTCTCTGACCTTTGAGAGCACTGGAAACAGAGCTCTGAACCCTTTACCACTGGGAAAGAGGAGTCAGAGCCTCACCAGAGATCATGAAAGGCCTGTGCAGGGGGCTTGAATTTATCACATGCATTTTCAACTCCTAGATTAAAGCTGATCCACTTATTTCTTTTTACCCCTGCAAGGTGTGATGTTTTCTCCTGTAGTGACAAATTCCAGAAAGGGGACTTGGCTCATAGCTTTTTTATTTCCTACAGTACAAGCAAACTATATAAAACTTTTAGATTTTATTAAGAGAAAATACATCTTTTTGTGGTAAAAACTACAGAATTGTTGTAACTAGTTGTTTCCTATCCAACAGTATAGCAGAGTTATACATAGCAGTTATGCAAGTGAACTAAGAAGTTTAAAGTTAACCCTTCAATAATAATAACTATACTGAGCCACAGATTAATCTGAAATGAAATTCTTTTTTCCAGTTGTTGTTCCAGCCAGCATGGTATTTTATTTTTGTCTATTTTTGTCAGCAAGGCACTCAGCAAATACTTGCCATCACTTTGGGTATTCATTAAACCTCTCCTGAAAATGTAGGGTACCTGAAAATGTCAGTTCTCATTTATGAACATTCACAGATTTAATCCTTCTTTCCTCTCAAACTCACTTCTTCAGTATTATGAAAAGGCCTGATTCTAACACATGGAGCTTCAAGAACGTCTAATCAGACATAATGACAAGGCAGAATAAAATGTGGAGCTGAAATGAGTGTGATTTGCATGCTTTAGCTTTGAAAATGATATGGGGGAAAGTACTTTATTTCAAGAGGGGCTAAGGGAGGGCGAGGGGATGGGGAAGGAGGGAGGACTTGGCCTCCTGCATTTGTGAGCTCTCCATGTGCCCTGGAGTAGTGGAACGTGGCTGTGTTCTGCCTAATACTCACTGCTCTCACAAGGACTTGCAGTGCTTAGTGAAGGCAGTGTGATGTGGAATGGGCCTGCTGGAAAATTCAGAGGAAAACACAGCATATTTTAGAGTGACTGTCTCAAAAAGTGGCAGATGTGACAAAATACATAGCTCTCCAGGGTAGATTTCTGTAGAAAAACGGGGGGTTGATCGCAGCTATCGTTTTATTTTAGGAAATAAATCTCTTCTCACATGTGCTTCACTTCCTCATTTTTTAGTGTAAATTACTTTCACCAATGTAATCATTTCCCAGTCTCTGCTCTGATGTGTGTCCTTCTCTATGCTGTGTACCTTGATGTGTGTCACCCCAGCAGTGCAGCCAGGAGCTGTGTAGGGCTGGTGCTTCCTGCAATCCCTGCAGTTGTGAGGAGCTGCCACGGGAGGGTGTGCACCATTCGCTTCCTTCTTGGCATGCAGCAGCTCCTACAGCTGCTCCCTGCATTTGAGAGCAGGCAAAAAATAGATTTGTTAAATAGTATTTCATTAATTTTCTTGCACGGTTCTGCAAACAACCTGAAAAGCTGACTTCGGGAAAATTCAGGGACAAGTTTGATTGTGTTTTTGTCCAGCTGGCTCATGGCTAACCTCTGGGGGAAAGCTGTGATGAGCTCTGCATGTCCCTGTGCAGCCAAGGGACAGATTACAGCCAGATGTGCTGTGGCTGGGACACACCCACAGCCACCTCCTCCAAGGGCACATCCGAGCTCTGCTTTCAGCTCTGTGTCTGATTCAGGGATGTCCATGGAGCGACTGCTGCTGTCCCCAGGAGGGGACTGAGGCCACCTCTTCACCGTTGGGAAGCAGATCTCAGGGTTCAGGTCAGTTTGGGGCTGAGTCATGTTTTGCAGTAGATGTTGGTTTCTGAGCCCTGCCAGGGTACAGACTTCATCCCAGTGAAACATTTTTTCCTAGTGGGAGGATGCCAAGGGCCTCAGTGATGCCCATCACACAGTGGCCAGCAAGGACCTTTGTGATGACTCTTGGTGCTGCCTGAGAGCAGTGTGGATGGATTTAACTCCCTGAACTGGCAAGATGGAAGAGAATCCCACACATCTTTGCTGGCTGGGGGACAAGACTGGTGACCCAGCAGGGAGACGTGGCAGTGTAGACCAAGTTTGTAACCCAGGAACTGAGTTGCATGTTATAGGAAATACTGAAGCAGCTATTCCTTCTTAAAGAATATTCTTTAGTCTTAACAGAATGAATGTTCTTCGTTCTGTCGAAGCTGACAGCACACACGCCTCCCTGCTCAGCTAACTTGGGCATAATTGGACAAGTTAACCTGCATAAGGAGACTGAGATCCCTGAGATGCACTTGCACTTGTTACTGAATTCCCTAGCAGTTCTCATTATTTTCACCCTATTCATGTTCAGGACTCTTTTGACAAACCCTTTCCCACAACAAACACTCTCAAGTTCCATGAGTTTTTTTAATTCAGTGTTAGGAGACCTGAGGAGATTGAATAGTTGGTGGTGGATTAACAGGACGAGTTATGTTTTCACCTGAGCCATTTTTTGCGTTGCCAAGGATGATGTTTGCAGAGAAAAATATCTATTTGCACTTCACTCTTCTAAAATCAGGACTACGTCAGAGGAAGGTGCTTTCCTCCATGGTTTCTGCAAATTATTTTAAACCTGAAAGTGAAAAGGTAAAAATTGTCAAGTTAGTTAGATTTTAAATACCAGCAATACATATCTATTAGAGCATCATCTACTTGTTCTTCAAGCATATGTGCATTTGCTCTTGACAGGATTGCAAAAACACCAACAGTTCACTCCAGCTCAGCCCAGGGTATGAAGATCAGGCGGTGAAAAGAATAATGGTGATGGAATAAAAATATTTGTTTACCTGAAAAATTAGAAGTTCTTGGCACAAGGAGAGAGTGTCTAAGGCATGTGATAAAAGGCACATGAGAGTCAATATTGTAGTTCTGGCGCTTTGTAGGTTTGTCTGCCCTTCTATGTGGTTTTTGCATGGTGAATTCCAGCTTCCTGAGTTCCTGCATGGAGAAAACCCAGTTGGACCGAGTGTCTGGGGTTCCCAAGGAGCCTCAATACAGTATAGCATACCATTTCTTTGGAACAGGAATACAGTATCCAGCTCCACAAACTCGTTTCAGAAGTCCCTGGTTGTCTGCTTTGTATGAATCTTACTTTTAATGTCAGGCATGGGTGAGGGTAGCGAGGATACACATGGAAGTCAGCTGAAAGAGGAATAAATATGAACAAAAGGCAGAAGGGGCTGCCTGTCCTATAGTGCACTAATCTGCATTATTTGTTTATTTATGTTGAACTCATCAGCTATCCTTCAGCTCATCCTGGCCATTACTCTGCTCTGTGTTTCAGTGTTCTGGTCCAAGCTAAGAGGAGCAAAACATATTTAATATATAGGAATAGCAAGACACAAAATCACTGGTGTTATAATAAAGTAATCAGACTCAGGGTTTGGGAACTATTCAGCTAGGAAACCAGGACTGAATTAGTCTTCTATAAATAACTTTCTCAAGTGATGGTCACACTGCCAAATGCAGAAAGGCTGGTTATTTTCAGAGTGCCAGGAACCAACCAGCATGGGTTTGATGGTAGATACTCTTTGGTTCTTGTAGTGCTGCAAACCATGTTTCCCAAGAATATCTGTAGGATTTTATATGATTCCTAGTGTTTTTTCCTGCTCCCTCAACTCCTTCTGCAAATCATCTGAATCTGGTTAGTCAGTCATTTCTTTGTGTAAGCAACTCTGTGCCCATAGTGTTCATTAATTTCCTTGCTCCTAGTCTGCTTGCATATTAGGTTTCCTTGCAGCCTGTGGTTAATGTAGCTCGTTAAGGATTCCATAGGCAGTTACACATGATTTAATTGCAAACAGGATGCATTTCTTGAAATGCTCTTCTTTAGTGCTTCAAACTACAGTTCAGCATCATTACATGTAGATGGTGTTTGGTGAGCACATACTTGCTGTCAAGACAAATTGGCTTGCCATTAGCTGGCAAGACTAAAACAGTGTTTGGGTTTGGGTATAGTACTTCTTGCTGTCCATTCCTCCTTGGGCATTGCGTTGAATGTGATGCAAGTAAGTTACTGATAGAGCCACTCACAATGTAATTTTTTTTTTTTTTAACCTATGGGAATTGCTAACATTTTGAGAACAGTTTTGTACCATATTGCAAAAAAATGTTTCAAGGAGGGGGGAAAACAGTCAAAATTTAAAATGTGTTTTTTCAGTAAAAACAAGTGGGTTTGATCTAACACTGACATCTTATTTTTACATTCTAATTTATGATAAAATACAATCCTTGGGACTTAAAAGTGAATAATTCCATACTGACTTTGTTAAGACAATTTTTCTTCTCCCCTTACAATGAAATATCATTGAAATATCATGACATCTCCTGCAGCAAAAGTGAAGTTACAGTGAAGTTATATTTATCTGATGGAAATATGTTGCTTTGGAACTTTACAGTTGATACTAGTTGGTGACATTATTCCTGAAGTCCCTATTCAATTTTTTTCTTGTAAATGAAACGGAGCCATTGCCTGACAATAATTTCTTAGCTCCCTGGAAAGGTGAAAGCAACCCTTTCTCCATCCCACATTGCATATAGATTGCTTGGATTTAGTGCCTTCTAATGGACTGAACACTTGAGACAGACAACTGAAGTCTCCAATTCTGAAGTAAAAGGAGAGCGGATGATTTAGCAACTCAGAGGTTTATGCAGTCCGACTGGTACCACTAGGAAAAATAAAGCTGGAATTTCCAGAATCTGTCTCCTCATGCTTTTCTTCACAGAAATGTTCAAGTTGTGCAAATCTGACATAATGTAGAGTACACCCAATGGAACCACAGGCTCCAGAAAAATTGTCACCTGCCTTCAGTAGTAGTCCCAAGCTGAGTTTAGTGGGAGTACTAAGTACTTCTGGACCAGACAGCTGGAAACTTGGGGTTCCAGTTTCTTATAACTCAGAGTACTTTATCCTCAGTGCATCAGCAAGTCCCCTGTTCATTGGGCATGTTTACAAGTGACCAGCTCCAAACGTGGGATTTGAGGGATCACCGCATGTTTGTTAAGATGTGCATTAGTCTGCTGAGGACAGAGCTCTAACATACAGCAATACCCAGGAAGGAAGGTGGGCATCCAAAAGAGATGTGAGCAGCACAGAGGAGAGAAATGTCCACCTCAGAAAATAGGGAATTTCTCTCATCTTCTTTCCACCCAGTTTGCCCAAGGCAAAGGCTGACAACTCTTTGATTGCAATAGTATGATGGATTATTGCTGGGGTGTTGCTATTGAAATGATTGGTGCTGGATATTTGAAGAGATGAAAGTGGAGTGATTTTTTTGTTTGTTTTGTTGGTTTGTGTTTTTTCTCAACTGGATGCATTGGATATGCATGGCTGTGCTCAGCACTACCCTGGACATATGGCACTGCCCAGTATTGTGTCCTGCAGAGAATTGTCTTGTGCATAGCAGTGTTCTGAGGTGTTTGGAGGAGGGATGAATATGTCTCAGGAAAGATGCATGATAGTTTGTTGTTTTACTGTATCTTGCAGATTCAACCTCTAATGATGAAGCTTCCCACCTAAATTCTTTCTTTTTGGGAGCAGAAAGAAAGGAAGAAAATGAAGAGTCTGAGCTGTTGATACATTGGGATAATATCTTTCCATTGTATTGAACATTTCTACCTTTCCTTAAGTTTTGTTTCACCAGTTCTGCTTATCATTTTCTCATTGTTGCTGATTCTCTCCCTGCTCCACTGCCTCTCCCATGGATTTTAATGTTGAATTTTTTTCATTAATGAGTAACTATTTTACACAGAACAATGGGGGGGTTTCCTCTAAACTATTCAAGAGAAAAAAAAAAACAAATAACTGTAAAAGCTGCATGATTAAAAAGTCATAAACCATTAACTAAAAGTCAGGACTGTTGCATAGACATTTGTAATGTATGTGTATGTCTTA
Organism: Rhabdornis inornatus; assembly: GCA_013397075.1. Taxonomy (NCBI): domain Eukaryota; kingdom Metazoa; phylum Chordata; class Aves; order Passeriformes; family Rhabdornithidae; genus Rhabdornis; species Rhabdornis inornatus. The sequence continues at coordinate 697,202 of VWZS01006390.1, forward strand.
AAATTTTGTGTGTCTGTGGGATGTTTGCAATTGCCTCTTTTTTCCATTTGTGAAAGAAATTCTTGCTGCTAAGTGGTGAAATAAAACATTGGTAAAGGCAGATTTGATGCTAACTATGCCTTCAGTCTCATGAAAATAAGCTATTTTAGAATGTTCCTGTTGGCCTATTTTGTAGCTATTTACTTTACTGGAAGTGGTGTGAATAAGCATGCTGTGGTATGGTGCCTGGGACTATAAAATGAGTCTTGCAGTAACAGATGTTGATTAATGATGTTATTTGTAATTATTGTTCTTGCTAGAGGGCAGATGTGTAAGAGAGGTCCTGCCCTGTGCTGAGTAAAGATCTGTTCTGTGCAGCTCTTGTGTCCAAGTCTTCATTTCTAACACATGCTTCTCCTCTCTTGTTAGGCAGCACATTCCCAGTAGCATGGTCAAGAGGTTCATGTAGTGTAACAACACAAAGATATCCTGTCTCAAAGCTTGCAGTTGTAATGCTGTGCAACCAATGAACGTTTTCTGCCCTTAGTGGTTTTTGTTCAAGGGATTTAATTTTTCTGGTCTTGACCCAAAACCCATTGAAGTTTATTGAATGAAGTCTATTCATTTGAATGGGTTTTGGATCAGGTCTGTAAGTAGATCTCTTTCCCATCCTGTTCCATGTCAGACCAGTGTATATGGCTTCTCTTCCCTACCGTCCCTGGGATAAGTGAACCTCAGGGATCAAAGTCCAACTTCACGAATATTTTGAAGTTCAATAAACTGGTGTCATGGAGCTGCTGATGGGGCTGGCATTTCTGCTTACACTGATTGTTTGCATGCATGAATAAAAGAATTCTACTCTTTTCTTTGTCACTGATGTCTCAACAAATAAATATTTCAAATATGTTTAAATTTTCCATTTGTTCTGTCACTTGTGAAGTCTCTGTTAATACCTTGGGGTACATAGAAGCACAGGTTTGTGATGTTAAAACAGACCACTGGGCCACAAAGAATGTTCTTATGCTTTTGTGGTCAAAGGTAAAGAAGAAAAAGCTACCATGATGCTTCTATGCAATAGCACAAGTTCTGCATGTGATGAGGGTTCATTTCTTTTTGAGCTTTTGCAAGTTATGGTTCATACACCCTGCAGCACCCTCATGTCTTTGCATCTGGAACACAGGGAGTGATTCCCAGAGCGTGCTTCCCTCAGCGTGGTGTTAATCATAACCAATGTTAATGTTAGAATTTACACAAACATTACATTGATCTTGACCTACATTTTTTTCACTAAGTGAACTGTGTGTTTTATTCACTTATGCACCTACACAGCAAGGGTGTTATGTAAATGTCGTTCTGCTGCAATGAACAGGGAAAAATAGCAAAGGGTGGAGGGTGTTATTAAGGAGTTTTCTATGTGTACTCCATAATAGAAATACTTTGTGATACTCAGTCCTATTTTTGTTGAAGTATAATGAAATGCCCATTGTTTTAAATGGTGTGGATCAGTAAAATGCAGGGTTTTGTTATACTTGATTGCAAGCCTGATGTTTTAATACAATAGACTTCTTTATTCTTTACTCTTTCTCTCTTTCTGTAATTTGTAGCCTACATTGAAGATCTCACAAGATGTGTTGAGCAAAGCAGAAGACTCATTATCGTGTTAACTCCAGACTATGTTCTCAGGAGAGGATGGAGTATTTTTGAGATGGAAAACAGACTCCATAACATGCTAGTCAGTGGAGAAATCAAAGTTATTTTGATTGAGTGTACTGAATTAAAAGGGAAGGTGAATTATCATGAAGTGGAATCATTAAAGCACACCATCAAACTTCTCTCAGTAGTCAAGTGGAAAGGACCAAAAAGCAGCAAACTGAATTCTAAGTTTTGGAAGCGCCTAGTCTTTGAAATGCCAGGGAAGAAAAAGGAGGTGGTGTCTCGGCATCAGGTGCTGGATTCTGCGGAGCAGGGTCTCTTTGGAGACCTGCAGACTGTGCCCTCTCTTGCTGTCACAGGCACTTCTGCCACGCTGGTGGAGTCGCGGGCGGACGTAGGCGATTTCCAGCAGGCAGACTCTGTGCACATGAGGCACTACTGCAGAGGCTACGAGTACGACGTGTCTGCAGCCACGCTGCCCATGGCCTCCATCAGCAACCACCACACGTACTGTAACATCCCCCTGACCCTCCTCAACGGACAGCTACCTCTCAACAACGCCGTCAAGGACCCCCAGGAGTTCCACAGGAACACCCCCTTGCTGCCTTTATCGGCCAAGGAGCTCAGCTTCACCAGTGATATCTGGTAGTGACCGTCAGGGCTCTTTAGAGATGCTTCATGGCCACATGAAGAGACGTCTGTAAAGAACTTTGCCCTACCCACACGGGGTGAGAAAACCTATTCAAAGCAGCAGCACACGTGTTTGCTTTTCTACTTGAACTTTTTTGTTTACATTTACAAATTATTGACGAAGGGGGCATTCTTTTGTAACTCAGTAATGTCCTTCCTGTCTTTTAAGGTACAGTTTTATTGCTTCTTTAAAAAGGAGGGGGGAGAGAAAAAACGCATCCCGCCACTTCACAGTAGGTTTACAATCTGGGATGGATAAAAGGTTACTGTATACAATCTCCAACATCCATACATATTTAAGTAACAGTATTTGGAATACACAGAAGTTGTTGGGTTTTCAGATAGACTACAATACAATTTGAAATTCTAATCATGCTACAAAAATTACTATCTCCTGCACAGACCACAAGGGGTGAATCATCTTGAAAAGGATTGTCTTGCAAATACTTCTTAGAAGATGCCCAGCTGAAACAATGCAGACAAAGCTTTATCAATAAAGTGCATAGTAACAGTTACTACAAAATAAATCACCTGCTCCCCTCAGCATCTCTTCATTTTATTATTGAGGCATGTGGTATTCCTAGTCAATGTTTAGCAATGTGGTTTTATTAAACAACTTACTAGTATATTGGAAGATATTTAGGACAATTTTAAACAATTTTTCTGTCAGCTATAGATTATTTCACAATTTTTTGCAGATTTTAAATTACTTTTTCCTAACAGTTTAAGTATAAATTTAGCTGTCTATTGGCCAATTCATTAATCTGAAATTTCTTACGATCTAAGATTTGTAGAAAAGTAATTTTATGTAGGATTTTTTTTCTAAAACCAGTAGTTACAATTTGAAATTAACCTTTTTTTGTGAGAACATCAGCAATAGAAAAGAAGTACTACAGCAATATTCAGAGATTAAGTGCTAAATTATTCCTTATTCAGGTTTACTAGTAAGTCTGACTTCCGTTGCGGTGATAATCACCTGAAACAGTTTTCTCTGTTGTTTATCTATCTGCTAATTTATGTACCTTTTGAATATGGCAGAAGCAGGAAAAGTGATATTTTTAAGCAACTGGCAAGGTCTTGCATTCCACACTTGTGTGAGTGATCCCATCAGTCAAATAGGATCCTGGCATTTAGCTCTCATGAATGGCATTCCTGCTGCTGGTGGGTGAGAATTGTTACACAGGTGCTCAGCATCAGGTGTTGGTGCTCAGCGAGTACCAGAGTGTTTCATGGACATTTCCACACTCAGCTGGGTAAGAGCTGCAGAGTCAGGCTATGGAGACAACAGTACTAAAGGGAAAAAGCTCTAAATAATGAAGGCAAAAGCCAGTTTTGCAGGTTTTGACATGGCTCTAATGAAAACACAGCAGACATGAGAGTTTTGTCTCAATAAGATCTGCAAGTTCCCAAAAATATTTTTAAGGCAGGCAACCTTGCCTGTGCCTCAGTATGTCTTTAGCATTGTTCTCTTTGATTGCATGAATAAACGTTAGCACTCTATACTCAGCTGCCTGTGGTTTCATCAGCAAACAAGTTCAGTAAATCCTTGACATTTTGCTGTGATTCCTAAATTGTACCCTACAGTCAAATGGAAACAAACACTGACCTAAGATTTAAAAGTATCCAGAATTGGCCCAAAGGCCATGAAAATGATCTCAAATGTGCAATAATTCATAGAGGTCAGTATTTTTCCATTGCTTCTTTCTCCCGTTCTTTGTTCTGTGCCCTCCTTCACCAGTCATTGTCTGTAAGATTTTTCATTAGGTTCTAAATAATACTTGTTTCTCTCATTTTTTTCTAACATTATTATGCATTTGACACTAACACTGAAAATGGAAATCTAGAAAAGATATTAATTTATTACACAGTATAGAACTATAACTTGCTCTTTTGTGAAGTTAAGTTCCAAACATAGGTGTTTAATAGATGTATTTTTCTACTGAGAAAGAAAGCGATTTTACCTCCATTATAAATACATGTATTTCAACTTCCTCCCAAAAATTTAAAAAACTTGCACTGTTTTATAAGTGTTACAGACTGTGTTTACACTGGCTATGTTCTTTAATGCAAAGTGTAATTAAAAAAAAACAGAAAAAAATCCTACATGAAAACCCTGCATGAAAAGAGCTGCATATGTTTAAATGAAAAGCTGTACTTTTCATTATTTTCCTTCCCACATTACTCTAGAATCTGATTAATTCACATAGAATGTTCAGTGAGATTTTAAACCTGCTAGTTCTGTATTAAGCATGCAAACTCAAAAAAAAAAAGAAAAGAAAAAAAACATATGCAGGATGGTCTGCTTCTTTTATTTACAAGGATTTAATACTGGTAACAAGTTCATTTACCCGACGATAATGTCTCAGAGCAGTAGTTATTCTAAAGCAAAATGCAGTCATGTTTGTATTGAGGAAACATGAAAAGAACAGGTTTTCAGTCATTTTGCAAAAGCACATTGAGTGTCTGTGTATAGTTACCTTTTAGTTATAGATGCCAAGTCACAATCTGCTTTAAGATTTCTGAGTGTGTATTGAGTACTACGACAATATATAGATGAATCAGACCTGCCTGTACCCCTCTGCTTTTAGTGTGGGGGTGGGGACCTGAGCTCGGGGGCCTCTTGTTGACTCAGTTCTGTCTGATGCCAGTACAGAATCCTAGAATTGTTTAGGCTGGGAAAAATCTCTAAAATGGTCGATTCCAACCGTTATCCCAGCTCTGCCAAGCCCCCCGCTGACCATGTCCCCAGGTGCCACAGCCACATATTTTTTATACACTTCCAGGGTTGGCAACTCCACTACTTGCCTGGGCAGCCTGTGCCACTGCTTGACAACTCTTTCAGTGAATAAGTTTTTTCCTAATCCGATTTAAGCCTTCCGTGGCACGACTTGAGGCCATTTCTTCATGTCCTGTTGCTTGTTACTTGGCAGAAGAGGCTGAGCCACACCTGGCTATGCCCTCCTTTCATGGAGTTGTAGAGAGTGAGAAGGTCCCCTCTGAGCCTCCTTTTCTCCAGGCTGAGCCCCTCCAGCTCCCTCAGCTGCTTCTCATCAGATTTGTGCTCCAGACCTTTCCACAGCTCTGTGTCCTTCTCTGGACATGCTTGAGCCCCTCCATGACATGCAAGAGGCCGAAGTGTTCCCATAGGTAGCACTTAAGGGTCTGGAACATCACTGTTGAACAGTGAAATGCATCCATCCATGGGATTTGGTGGCACAGGAGCCATGAGCTTGTCCCACTGTGGGAATCACCTCCATAGCAGCCCTCCAGTGATAGCAGTGACAGCTGGCTCAGGGCCTTGGTGGCAAAAATGTCCCAGCTCATTCATCTGAAATTCATCAGCTGAAATAGAAGGGCATATGGGCATTCTGTGTTTGCCCTGTCTCACCAAAGCTATGGTGGCTTTATCAGCTGGATTTATTAGTGGAGAGGCCAGGACACCACCCTGACTGTGCAGCCTCACCACTGCTTATCAGGCTATGCCTTGCCCAGTGACAGGAATCACCAGCAGCAAACGTCCTTGTTGCCACCATGGGGACTTCTGGTTTGGGGCACATTCATCTTAAATATGGTTTATGACAATGTTTGGAAGATACTGTTTTTACCTTTGTGTGTGATGTACTTCAAAGGCAATTGTGATTTAAGGATTGTCTATAAAATGAGCCAGAGGTTGGAAGCCTATCCAGTGCTACAGATTTGATGCTCCTAAAGAATGTTCAGCAAGAAAACAGGGTAATTTTAAATTTTAAATTAAGTAACACAGTGAGTATTGAGATTTCTTGGGGGCTGTGTGCTGGGCTGGTATTTTAATAATATTCCTTTTTGTAGACAGTAGATGAGAAGCCTCTATAAAGATATTGCCATGTCTGCCACCAGGTCTGCTCCAAATCCATTGAAGTGAAGAGAGAGACTTCCATCAAGTCCAGCAGACTTTGGATAAGGCCATAATACCTTATGCTTACTGTGTACAGAGGAATACAAAAAAAGGGAGAGATAGAAGGCAAAGAGACTAAGAAGCATTTGCTTATTTATTCTGTCTAAAATGAAGCTTATTTTTGTCCCTGTTTGGTGTGGATATGCTCCAGGACCGTCCAGCCTTGGGAAAGGAATTTTGTTCATTCTTTGTTATAAACAAGATAAGAACTTGGGAATAAATAACAGATACTTTTACAAGAAAAAAAATCATTATTTATAAGGGCCTCTGCTCTCAGTAGTTCCTTTGACTCAACAGGCTCTCTCTGTTCATCGAAATGCATAAGCACATACTTAAATTCAGTGAGAAATGGTTTGCTGAGAAGGGGCTGGAAGGGCAGTTCAGTGCCAGAAATCTCAGCATTCAGCAGCCTTTAGAGCTGAGCCCTGCTGGAGAGCTCCAAGCAGCTTTCCCAGTGTCTGTCTCTGAGCAGAGGTGAAAGGAGCTGTCAGATCTCACAGGAGGGGAAGCCTTCAATGCCCCTTAGCCTGGCAGTGACACCACCCTGGGAGCTCCTCATGGATGGGGGAACAGTGGGGTTTGCATTGTGTCCCAGCTGGGCAACTGGGAGCTCATCCCGTGGGAATGCTTGGTTAGAAATTCTGTCTGCAGGACACCTCCACATCTGTGCAGCAGCTTGTGCATGCTCTCTTGTGCACCCTTTGAGGTTCATGCTGGGGCTGCAGAGTTTCTGGGACTCTTAGAAAAAAATGGAGAATGTGAAGAAGGCAGAGGAAGAAGAGAGCAGTCAGAGTCCAAGGGTTTTTCCAGGCAGAAACACTGAGTGGAAAAGGGGAATGTCAGCTCTTGTATGAATGCATCTTGTTTGTCCACTCTTCAATGGATGCTGTGCAAAGTTCCCCAGAAAGTTGTCATTTCTTGCCAGCCCACTTGCTTCAGAACCCTTGTCTTGATAATTTTAAAATTAAAATTTCAGTTTTAGTTTGGATGGGAATTTCTTGGTTTCATCCACAGGGAACAAAAAAAGAAAACAAAAATAAAAACAAACAAACAAAAAAAACCTGCTTCTTTTTATGTGGGAAAATTCCCCACAAAATCTCACATTTTCTACAGTCCCACAGGTTTTCAACTGGCATGTCATGCCAGAAGTGTTTGCCCAGGACCAAAGGAAAATTGGTATGTGAACAGTACAATAATACTGATTTAACATTATCAATATTGTTCTATTTGTTTATAAAATAATGAAAAGTAGAGAAATGTAGCTTCCTCTACTGTCTTGGAAGGTACATTTAAGGTTTTGAAATTCCATAAATAGCCTTGATTGAAACAGTTCAATTTAGCAGCAGTTAGCCCAGCAAATGTTAAAATACATGACATTTTAGAATATTTTGTTACAGGAAGCAAGCAGGATTTGAAAGCTGAAAGTAATGGCATGATACATTCTTGCAATGAACAGTGTTCTGAAATTCATTTTGCTTCCCTAAAGAAAGGACCTGCAGCATTTGTGGTGCTGAGGGAAGGACAGTTTTGCAGTGCTTACCACAAGAACCCTTTTGATCATTTCAGTGCCACTGGAGAAATTCAGAGGTTAATAAGGCTGCTCCAAAGAGGTATAAAAGAATGTTGAAAAAAAAGGAAACAAAGTAAAAGTTACCAATCTTTGCCAGGCTATTTGTCATATAAATATAAAACATCAGCACTGCCAATAGAAGCAGAACATGACCTGTCAGCATTTTCTCTTCTTTGCAATATTATTGTATAGCTACAGACTAAGCAGTAAAGCAAATAAATAATAATAATAAAAATACAGTTTGTCAAGCTGAGCCAGATTCTCACGGTAGGTATTCTATAAACTGTTCTAATTCATTTTGGTAGAGTGTAATTGGCTTTACAAGGTTTTAAGGGCTTTCTTCTCCTCAGGACAAACACAGATAGAACAATGTATTTTATGTTAGATGAGTTTTGCAATTTCTAAGACTGTAAAGTAATTCCTTTGTACACAGCAGTGGGTGGCAAATGTTTGCCTGGCTGTGAGTATCCACTGTGGATATTCAAAGTGGTTTGCTGGAGTGGGAGCACCAACAGCTACTGCTACACCTCTCAGAGCTGGTGGAGCAATAGGGCTGAATTTGAGGGCAGTGGGGTACCCACCATGCTCAGCATGGCAAGGTGGGCTCAAGAATTTGGCTGGAGAATAGAGCACCAGTTCAGACTGTGCTCACACTGGATAGAGGGATTTGGAAATCTCTGGTGCCCTCTTTTAATGGAGAAATACAGTCAAGCCAAGGCGAGAATGAAAATTGTCAAAGGCAGAATGTGCAACTAATTTCTTTCTGAATCAAACTTATTTGGGATTCAGAGCATGCCTTGGAATTTATGATGTGGAGGAGAGAATTAGTAATTCTTATGCAGAGAGCACGAGGGGTTTTGCTTTTGCTACCAAGACGTAAGAGAAATCCAGACCCTAGCGTGGCCTAGACTTAATGTAAATTAGCCTCTTATGAGGTGACTCAAGAAGAGAGAGTCTAATGAGAAGTGAAGAAGCTTTCAAAGCACACTATGCTCTAATCAGCTCGTGTGTGAGGCTGAAAGGTAACTTTTGTCAGCATTTTGAAGGGAGCGTTTAGTGCTTAGTCCCCAAATAACATTAGACTCCATGTTCTGTATAGGCTGCACACAGAGAATTAACATCTCTTCCGCAGATTATAACAACCTTTAAAACCCTTAACAGCTCTTTGATTAAAGGATATCAAAGGCTTTGTGATCATGAAACAATCAATCTAACACCTAACTCCTCTAGGGAAGTATTTTCATCTATCCTTTAACAAATGAAAAATAGGGTTTAGAACCCTTTTACCCAAGATCCTACCAAAAAAACAAAGGCAGAGTTTAGGCTGTGTTCAGCCCCAGTCTGGAGTTCTGACCGACAGATAATATTCCCTGGGCTGGACTGGTAACTCCAGGGCAAATTGCCTCATCCTGGCTCTGTGGCCACATCATCTCGACCAACAGAAAAAGTTTGTTGCAGCCTGTGTGAACAACCTCTAGGTGTGCCCAGGGGGGTCAGAGTGGGGCTGGTTTGGGGGTACAGGTGAGCTCTCCCAGAGAGAATTGTGATACTTCTGTGTGGGATCAGCAGATCACTGCAGAGAGGAGAAAAGACAGAAGCTGATCCAGGGCACTGAAGTGACTTTGGAAGGATGCAGGCTGATGGGATGACAGGAATTCTGTGCACTGTAGCAAATTATTGGCAAGAGAAGACAGAGGGGAAAAACACTGAACTGACACATAATTTCTACCTAACAACCAGCCTGAACCCATATTAGAGCTCTTATGCTGCCAAGCTCAAGGAGAATTTGAACGAAGTTCAAACTTCATTGCTTTCACCCATCAACACAATGAACAGAAGCATCATCTGGGATGTGACAGTGACAATCTGCAAGGAAGGCTTTAACCCAGGGCCAGAAATTTCAGTTACCCTCAAACTGCCCAGACCAATGCAGGTGTAGGTACAGGTTAGTGCACAGATAATTCATAGCAGCCCCTTTGTTGTGGAACAAAAGTGAGCAGCCTGAGACAACAAAACAAAGGAGGATGTTCATGAACTTGCAGGACCTGGCCTGTCCTTGGCAGACTGCCCAGATGTGAAATACCAGCAGGAGTGCTCTGTGAAAAGGGTGACATGGCAGAAGCAGCCAGGCTGGGTGAGTGTATCCAAGAGATGCTACAGAACAGCAGTTCAGGGCAGAGAGGGGCAGGAGCTGATGCATGGGGGGAAGGAGCCCACCAGCACTGTCCAGAAGACTTGCCCGTGCTGGCAGCATGTGTAGGGCATAGGTTCTGCTTGGACAGATGGCAGCAGCATCTTGTGATCATTGCAGCCTGCTCTAAAAACCACAAAAAGGTTTCTAAAGCTATTTATACCAAATTTCTGAGCTCCTCAGGGTATGAATCCTATGCAAACAGCTCTGCCCTCAGGAAACAGGCTAATAAGGGACTAATAAAGGAAACAATAACAATAGTCATTAATTCAGCAATTTCTTTTAAATCCCTTTCTTAAACCATTAACTATATCTTAAACACTCATCATCTTACTTGTTTTAAACATATTGAAGTCTAGGGAGAGGGTGTGGGAATAGCATTGCATAGAGCAGGAAGTGTTTTATGTGCCATATAAAGCTGGTCACAGTCATTTAGATTAAGAGGGAGATGAGACATTAGGTCTGGGACACCACTTGCAAGGTCTGGGTACCACTTGTGATGTCTGGGTGGGCATGGGAGGAAGGGAGGATGAACAGGCTCTGCAGGGCAGCAGTGCAGAGCTGGCACCACAGACACTGGGATGGGACAGAGAGCTGGGGCAGCACAGCCCAGTGGGCAGAGAACCCCAGTGGCAGAACCCTGGGGGCAGCTGAGCATCACAGCTCACATCCACAGTCAGCAAAAGAGAGGCAGCCCATGACAAGGGCTTCTCTTGCAAAATACAGCAACGTAACCTTTGAGCTGCTAATCATTTTTCCTTTCTGGCAGCCAAACAAATGTTACGAAAGAGTAATTCTCAGCATCCATTGTACCCTGAGGGTTAAACATGTGTAAGAAGAGATCCAGATAGAGAGCTGGCAGCATCTGCTTCTCCTTTACTGTGTGGAGAGCTCTTCTGAGACTTGAGGAATGATGGGAGTTGTCTTTTTTTTTTTCTTTTTTTGAGAAATAAGGTCATGGAAATTGTCAGAGGAGCATATGGAGCAATTATAGCAAAAGCACAGAAGTCTCTTAGAGAAACTTCCTGATTTTAAAAGTCTGATTCTTGTTATTTTACAGTAAGACTGTAAAACACAAATTGTCTCCAAGAGAGCCAGGGAAGGTGCAGTGGTTTGTGCAGGGCGGTGACAGAAGTTGAGGTGGGAGTGGGCAGCAGGGCACAGTGTGTGAGGGGTGGCACAGGGATGCCCTTCTGGGGCCAGCATCCAGGGCACGGGGCTTCAGGAGATGTCACTGTCCCCTCCACAGAAGGAGATGCAACTGTATTTCAGTAAACCTTGTGAGAGAGTCTGATTTCTAATACTCACTCCCCCTGAGCCAGCAAAAAGCCACAGGAATAGCACTGGAGGCAAAGCTGCAATCTAAGAGTGGCTGAAGTATCACCAGGTAACCTAGCCAGGGCAGTCTAACTTGCAGCAAGTTTTTACTTTCTTTAATAGTACTGAAAAACTGTGGTGTGGAAGCAGTGTTTTCCCAAAGTAGCTGAAGCAGAAAAACCTCACATAATCATCAGCCTCTGTGTGTCCCCATGGCTTTGCCTGGCACCACTGGGAATGAGACTTTCCCCTGGGCTGACCTCCCTGCCCCAGATCACTGTGCTTTTTCCCAGGTTCACCATGTGCTGGGGTATCCCTGCTGATCCCTCAACCACCCTGCACTGACACTGTTTCCCTGACAAAACATTTCCATGTTTAACCAGTACTTTGCACTGAGCAACATGAGCAATTCCCTGGCTCTGAGAAGGGGAAAGTTCCTCACAGGCAACTTGAAATGCAGCACTGAGGCAGTGAGGCTGACTGTAACACTTAGAAATTACATTTTATGGTACTTGGTTGATTCAGAAGCTTACCAGGTAACATCAAGAAATCAGTCTTTAATGATCAGCCCCTGGCCTCAGCCTGGGTGTTTTCCTTATGGAATGAAATTAGTTCAGTGTCCATGTGAGCAGGGAGACACCAACAATAAGCTTTGTTAGAAATGAGCATTTCTTTAACTTTCTTCCCTACAGGCTGTGGAGGAAGTGACTAACTCCTGAGCAGGCAGCCTTGGACCTGGTGAGAGATTTCAGGTATGTGTTGGAAGGTAAAAAATGTGCTGGTGCCTGTTAGTCAAGCACTAATCAGCACTACATCTGAGAAAGACTTCCCCAGGGAAATCATAGACTGCTAATTTGGAGGGAAGTAACAGTGCAGATTTTTTTCTGCTAAGACGATAAAATAAAGGTCTCCAGCTGAGATACCCATTTGGGGAGATGAATGATAATTTGCCAGGACAGGGGGTAGCTGAAATTAATGATGATATTCTGCTGTAATTTATACTGTTCAAAAGACAGAGTCAAATCAGTGTAGTCACTAGGGATCTGTACCTGATTTCTCTGAATGAGAATTTGTCCCATTAATCTGGGTGGCTTAAAAGGAAGACTGTGATGACACTGAGCACTGGGCTTCTGTTGGTCCAATGGTCTCTATCAAGGACAAAAAAAAGACCTGTGAGTTACAGGGTCTGTGTTTTTGTAATCAGATTAGTTAATGTGGTGTGGCTTGGCAGAACTTGTGATTCCCTCTAGCATGGAGGGAAATTACCAGAAGTATTTTCAGTTTGCCAGCTGCAGTACAAAACCACAATCATCTTCTTCCTCCAGTTTTACATGGGTAGGACATCAAGTACTGCACCAAATTTTAAGAAATGAGCTTCCCACTCAAACCAACCAAATCTTCCCAGAGTCAGCTGTGCTGTAAAAGACCACAAGAGTCACAGAGGCCAGAATTGTCCCTCCTGACCTAAAGGGCAGCCAGATCTCACTTATTTTTCTCGTAGCTTGTGCCTCTGCAAAGAGCCTCAGCACATCTGACTGCAGAATCACCCCAGAGCTGGCCCCTGTGAGCCCTCTCTGCCACCCTCAGGTTCCTGTCTCAGAGCTGGAAAGGCAAAACTGCAGAAAATGCTCTCAAAAGGTTAAAAATAAAAATGCAATAGAAATTCTGGCCAAGGAAGGATCAGCCCTGGACGCTTTCTTATTCTCAGTTTGAGCTTGGACATGTGGAAAAAATAACAGTCATGAAAAGACTCACAGGCTCTCCCAGTACAGATGAACAATAAACAATACAAAGGCAAAGAGCAAAATAATAGATAAATTTTTATTATCCTCTGAGTAGTTGTAACATGGAAATTAGGACAGGATAACAGGCAATTTAATGCCAGCATATGCATTGGAAAATTGGAGGTGGCCACAAAGGGGATTAAATACGACTGGAGAAACAACCAGCATTGGTATGGGAGAATAATCAAAATAAGCAAAAAGGAGAAAGGGAATGAGGATAAACACTACCAACCTTTGCCACACTGTTCACAGAAATGTCAAGGGAAAACCCAAACCCATACAGCCATACACAAGTAAAACAAATTATCAGCCTGAGCAGGAGGACATGCCTGGACAAGAAAGAAAACAATCTATCTCTGTGGGGTGACCTAAATCCAGCAAAAAGAACAAAAGGGTTCAAGTATTGCAGAGTTAAACTGAAAGTTTTCTGGTTGTTTTTTTTTTGTAGGTTTAATTTTTTTTTAAATATTGATCAGAGAAAAAACAGGAAAAATAGAAGTGGTACTGCTGCTTCAAAGCAAGAGATGGAACAAAGCATGTGGCTCAGAGGAGGTGTGTAAGCACCCACAGCGTGTGCAAGTCTGTTCACAGCCAGCCTGTGGAGTCTGGTTTGACAGAACAGATTAAAGAGAAGGTGCTGAGCACATGGGTGTTAATCCACACCAGGGAAGCCCACAGGACAGCCAGGCTGCAGAGACAACCCCCACTGTGTCCTAAATAGCTCAGCACAGCCAAGGCCAAGGGGAGCAGTGCTGAGGTGGCCAAAACCACCCCAAAACCAGTGAGTCACAGCTGAGGTGCCCTGAAAACTGAGGGTTGGAAAGCTCTGGAGGAAGTGTGATGGACCATGGTGGAGAGCATCACTCCTTTTTGCTCCAACACAGCAGTGTGTTGCAAATTGCAAGCGACAGCTGCAGGTCACCAAGTTGCACAAAGACATTGATGGGTTGGGCTCAGGTAATGAAAGCACAAAGTGCTTTACTGGGACAGGGCTCATCCTGGAAAGCCCATTCCAGGACCCTCACATCTGCTTCAGGGTCCAGGGGCTACACCTCAGTGTCACATCCTTCTTGGGTGAACCTGGGTGCTGAGCAGACAGAGCTTTCTGGGATGATTTGTCACTGGTTTAGAAGAGACAGAGATGGTGACCTTGAGCAGCTCCAGAGCTGTGGGTTTGCCCTTCACATAACACTCATGGAAATGTTCCTTTTCAGGCATAAGCACAACTGACCTCAAGTATGTGGGCAAATTGTATATTTGTTGCTATAAAATGACAGCAAGTTCACTGACAAAAGCAGATTGGGCTGCTGGTGGGGATTTTTAATCACAGAGAAGATTCAGTGGTCACTGAATGTTAATCCACAACTGTTTACAGAATCACATTGTTACTGCAGCATGTTGGTTTTTCTTTGAAGGAGTTAAAACTGTGTTCCGACAACATAATGACATACAGTTATTAACTGACGTTAAAAGAGCATTTAGGAGACGTACAATGATTTTTTTTAAACATATATAATGTAAATCTATATATTTTATATATAAATATATCTAGTTATGCAGGATATGTCTTACAGGAAACAAAGGGGGCTGGTGATACCTTCTCATAAAATTTTATGTTGTGGTTTTCTGGCTTTCGAGATGTTGCTGATTTGTTCATTTAAAAGCAAACAGAAAGAAACCCTAAGAAAAAGGCCTAGAACAGTACTTCAGAGAATTGGTTCTAAGCTTTCACATTCAAAGGTCAAATGACTGTATTACTGTTCTCCTACCTGTAGTGTTAACTAATCCAAAGGAAAAAAGACAGGAAGGAGACATAAGGCACTGGGGTGGGACCCAAGGGGATGACACCAGTTGTGTCTGCCTACACTTCCATGGTGGATGTGTAAATGAAGATAATAACTGCTCTACTCCCACTCTCAGTGTGTAAAGTTTATGAGCACATGGGCCATCCATTACTTTATAACCTAGAGCTGGGGCTTCTGGAAAGCAAAGGAATAAAGGTGGAGTTGGCCTTTTCCAAACCTGCAAGGATTTGCTCTCAGCACTCTGAGGCTGGTCTGCAGAGGATTCCAGACTTGCTGACTCTGCCTGGGATTGCTTGGCCTGTGACCTCATAAGATGCTCAGGTCCTGGCTGGATGAAATCAGCTTTCAGCCTGTAAAGCCATGTAAGCATGCAAACTGCTGGGGAAGGTAGGAGAGCTCAAGGACTTAAAGATGTTTAATTGGCTTATGGAGCTAAACTCCTTAAAGAACTTAAGCTGCTGTGAAAAGGGAAGCTGGTTTAAATCCCCAAATCTCTGCTGGAAGGAAAGCCCAAGAGTGCTATAGGGTGGCAGTTCAGGGCCTGGCTGTGAGTTGGCTCCTGCACAGCAGCCAGCAGCCCTCCAGAAGGGACAGGTTTCCTGGGTGGCACAGAAGCTGCAGTGGCCAGGACATCTGGCTCCCCAGTAACTTTGGACTAGTGAAGCTGTCTGAGAGGCTGCTGAAAGCAGCTCTAAGTTGGGGAGGTCTGAGCACTCCTTCACACCCTAGGAACCAGAAAGTGAGAGACCTGTGAGAAATGGAAACCAGGAGGTCTGTGAACCTTGGTGCCTTTTTTTCTGCTTCTTTGAAGGTTTTTTAGTTTTGGGGGGGGGGGGGGGGGTTATTGTTTTTATTGTTTGGTTTCTGCTTCAGCTACTGGCTCCCATTATGTCTCATGTGATTAAAATGCCATTATTTTCTCCTTAGGAGAAAATAAAAAAGTCACTTCTCTTTTAAATAAGGTTAGAGCTTTAGCTATTCCAAGTGAGCAGTATTAATTTTTGTGCCCCCTCCTTTCACTGCATCAGTCTTCATTTCTGCTCTGTGCATTACTAGAAAGATGCTGGAGCTGCTGCCTCAGCAAAGCAGTGTTGGAGGGAAAGTCCCTTCCCTTGTCTTTCCTTGCTTATGCAGCTGATCCCGTCAGCCCTTGTCCTACAGTGTTGCACTGAGGTGTTCCCACAGATTGGACTTGGTTTGTGGCTCTGGGGCTCTGGGCAGTGTCCAGACAATGGGAGGAGGGTCTGTGCCACAGTCCTTCACCCCACAGTGTGCAGGCTGGGCTTTCACATACCCTGGCACCAGCTGCTGTTCAGGTGAATATTGTTTCAATGGATTTATTTAGCAGTTGTTTCCAAGTTATGATTAAGAACAGTGAATACACCAAGTCTCAGACCTGTGCAAACACATTTCTTTCCCACAAAACTTCCATGACTAAATATCAGTGAATGACTGGCAGATGTACAGAGCCTTCCCGTTCTTCCCAAACCACTAAACAACTTGTCAGATTTAATTTTTAAAATGTTTACAGTTTCAGCTGACAGCTTCACTGTGCAGCAGCAACATCAAGGCGAGTGCACCTACCCAGTGCTCTGCCCAAAACGCTGTGAAGTGCAGACAGAATCTGACAGAGCCCCATGAGAGCTGTGCTGCCTCTTTCCAGGCTGAGCATGGTGTTACAGGCACAAGTGAAACTTGGCTGGAAGTTAGATGCAGGTTATTAATATACAAAGATAGAGAATGTTTTGATAGGACTGGCACAGATCTACAGGAAAAGACACAGACTCATTCATTAGTCAGTGTTGGAAGAGGACATTGTTGCTCAATGCCTAAATGAGCTTCCCTTTGCCTTTTCCATCCAGAAGACACACACACATAAATTAGGCAGCCTCCCAAATAAAGGATACATTTCCCTTGAGGAAAAGAGGAGAATTTAAAAGACTCAGGCGCTGCACTGGAGCACCCAAGTGTGTTTGAAATGGTCGGAGTTGGCAGAATGCTGAGATGAAAAGCAGCTTGGAATTAAATGGAAGTTGGAGCGAGAATAGAGGAGACTTCCCCAAAGATGTTTAATAGGTCACAGAGGGCAGGTTTTGTTCCAGAGGGCTGGATAGAGGTTTATAAATTACAGTTCCTCTTTTGCTTTTTTTTTTTCCTCCTCTAAGAAAAGGAGAAGCAGAGGGCCTGGGAAATGCAGATGTGTAAGAGAGACTTGAGCAATGAGTTGGGCTTTTTTTGTAGCTAAGGCAAGGTTAAAAATTGTGTAATTTTGTGAGGCACAGGTTAGGCTTGCAACAGGACCAAAAAAATCTGTTTAATTTACTGAGAATGTGCCCAAATTGACACATGACATTGAGAAGGTTAAAAAGATAGGATAAAGTTAATGTTTTAAAAATAATTTTCTGGCTAAGAAAGGTGTTCCCACATTTAAAGTTGTTGATTTTTGTTTTCTTTCCTTTGGGAAAGAAGGGAACAGAAACCAAACCATCACCCTGCCTCCAAAACCCCATGCCCAAGACTTTAACCTGACAATTCCTCCCAACTAATGGTGATTCAAATACCAGTTCCTTTTTAGCTAACCACCAAACTTCAGTGGTTTGGATAAAAGGGAACCGTGGTCTGAGTCATCCAGAGTTAGTATTTGGTTGGCAAAGCTATGCCTGCAGGATTTTCTAAAGTCAAAAAACCTCTGCTTGTCTGCCAGAATTACCACAACTTGTCTTGCTTTCAGAAAAAGACCGTCTGCCATGTGATATTTTGACTGATAAATGTAATGTGGTAGTGATTAAACTGTGCATTGTCAGTTTTCTTTGTGTTCTGTTTTTTTTTACTGAGAGATCTGCCTGTGAAGAGGCAGCAGCTATTTTATTCCATAATTGCATCTGTTTCAGAGAGCAGACAGATGTTGGGCTGAAATTCATTATGGTATTCATAAACCCCATTGGGATCTGATGACCTAGTAACATATAGCTACTGTTCTTGCAAAGTGTTTCAAAGTGTTCTTAGTTTGAATGAAGAGAGAAATTTGCAGAGGATGGGAGGGAAGGGGAAAACCTCTAGCAAGGCAGATGGTTGCACAACAGCCAGATACAATAGTTATACAAAACGTGAACGTTCAATTTATTTCAATAAATTACCTTTATTTCGCAAAATTGCCAGCCAGCCTTTGTGCACTGGTATCATTGTAGCAGGCAGATACTGACTTGGTATTCTGATATAAGGCAGAGTCACAACAAAATACTCAGTGACACAGGAAACAAAAGAAAATCAGAGTAGGAAAAATTCTCATGGAGATACAAAATAATAGAAATGGCTTTCACACAGGGAAGCAGTTATCTATATAATTCATGTATTACTGTACAAAATCAGCATTGAGGATTCAGCTGGTGCTGGAGCAGAGTCCGAAGACAGGAGTGCAAAACACCATAATTTCAGAGGATGTTCCTCCTCTCCCTGGAAGCTGGAGTGGCTGCTTCCAGGGAGAGCAGGGCTGTGTGCTGGGCTAATAGGAAACTGCAAACTTCCAGTGGCATCATTTGCTTCCTTGAGAAACTCCGAAGGGCTGAGCTAAAACAATGCTGTGAAGTCCTGGGTCAGGCAGCCTGGCAGGGTTATCAGTGCTGCAGGGAGGGCTCCTCATGCTCCCTTGTGCTGTGTGGGGACAGCCTGGC
The DNA here is from genome assembly GCA_013397075.1 of Rhabdornis inornatus. Classification (NCBI taxonomy): domain Eukaryota; kingdom Metazoa; phylum Chordata; class Aves; order Passeriformes; family Rhabdornithidae; genus Rhabdornis; species Rhabdornis inornatus. The sequence goes on from VWZS01006390.1 coordinate 715,796, forward strand.
AGGACTGGCTTCTCTGGGTGCCACTGGAAAGGAAATAAATCCCTGCAAAAGTCCCAGTGAGCAGCATTTGGAGTAATGCACGTTTTGTGGGAGACCTATATATTAAGTTTTAGCCTTGGGAAATGAGGTGGACATCCTGGCTGGGATTACAGTAGTCAGAGGCACTTTTTCCAGCTTGCCTGTCCACTCAGGAATCCTTTGGGAAGGAAGCTGTTTGGTCTCATTTTGGATATCCTGTGAAACTGAACTAGCATGGTTGCCAGGAACTGAAAACAGTTATTTAATTTTTAAAGAGCTGAAAACTACTGTATGTGCTACTGAGTACTGTACGGGAAATTACTGTTTTGGTTTGTTTGTCTGGATTTCTGGTATTTCCAGTTTACTCAGGATAGCAGCCTTGCCTCTTGATCCTAATGCAGCTGTCTCTGCAAAGTGGAAATCTGAAGACAGATTCAGGTTTAAATATGACTTTCTGGCCCAGCCTTAATGTGTTTGGAATGAAGTGGGAATTTTCTTCAGTTCAAATAGGAGAAAGCATGAGAAATATTCAGAGCACAATCCAACAGTGCATTGAAAATGACATTTTACTGTGATTTCCAAGCACTGTAGGGATGGGTCCCAGGAATGCTGAAGATATGAAGTGGATTGTGTTGGTAGGGTTTTTTGCCTCTTTTAACTAAATTGGAATGTAAGTGGATGTCCATGGCCTGAAACTTAAATCTTCCCTTTGCAATCCAAAAACATTTTGCAGCAGCTGCACTAAGTTATCCTGGTATTTTCCAAGGTGTGACCTGATAAAAGTATTCTCTGCTTTTCTGTGGCCATGAAATAGCGCTCCTGGAATTGTGTGACTGCTACCATCCAGACATATCCAGGCTGTATACAAGCCTATAAAGACTTTCAATATGTAACCTTAACCAGCTGAGGGTTGTCCCCCAAAAAATACTAAGGAGATGTCTAAAATCTCTAGTTCATATAAAAGCCAAAAGTAATGGACAATTTTGTGAAGTATTTTTATTCTGGGAGAAAAGTGCTGATGTTGGAGCCTCAGCATCAGTCTGATCAGGTGCCTCAGGCATGGGTATAACACAGGCTCCTTACAGAAGGTGAGAAAGCTTCCAGCAAAATAAATCTCTCAGGGAGCGTTTCAGTGCCAAGAAAAGCTGGTGCTCATAGACATCCTGTCTAACACTGGTGCATGTGCTGGGGAGCTGCTGCAGAGAGGAGTCCTGGAAAGGGCTGGCACACTGAGATGGCTCTCCACCATGGAGCTGGGAGCAGGGGAACCCACAAGCTTGAAGAGGGATTTGTCTCCTACCTGTATAGTAGGGAGCCTAACTTGAGCTTTGGGGTTTCTGAACTTCATGTTGGATTTATATCCTGAAAATTCTGGGAAATATATGCAGAGTCTGGAGGCTTGGGAGTCACAGATATGGCATGAGCTGCTGAGCCTGGCTGTTCCACAGCCATGGGAGTGGCAGGGATGTCCATTCCCTGAGCATCATCTGGCTGATTATTTCAATGAAATGGTCACGTGTGTTGGAGTTTTTCTGAATGATAATTTTTCTGAATTTACAGTTCAGAGAACTAAGAGATGCTGAAAAGAGTCAGTTTGTCCTTTTCAGGCTAAGCCCCCAGTTTAAGAAGCTGTTTATTTCCTGTAGACAAGAAATCTTGTTCTCTTATGAGTTGTCTTCTTGTTTATTCCTCTGCCAGCTTCACACCTGTAGCTGAGACCCAATGTAAACAAAGCTAGAGGAAACAAGCCAGCATGTCAATTTGAGCCTCAGCTTTAAGCACGCTCTTCCTTTACTGAGTGTTACATCTGGCAGGGGCAATTACTCTTGGTAGGATTATTATGGGCCCAAATCTGTGTTAGGATGATGACAGAAGAGCTCAGAATCAGCCCAGTACTTCTGGGGTACAATGGCATTTCCTTTGCTGAAACAAAGGAAGTTCTTTCCCCTTCATTCTTGCACTTCCCTTTTAATACAAAACATCCTTTGCATGCACACAGACATTTGAAAGATTTTTATGTTTGGGCCCGTGGTTGCCGAATTTGGCTTCAGGGTTTTGACCGTGGCTGTTGAAGAGGAAAGCTATACAGATAGCATTTAATTATCTCTTGTGTTTGTTATGCTTTCGTTGTTTGGTGTTTTTAAAATTGAATTTATTATTAAGGGAACCTGTTCACTTTTTATTATTGGTAAGGTGAATGTGGGTTTATTAACAATTGCACTAATGCATTGAATTTCTGATTCCTGGGAGTTACTCTGCCACACGGCTTAATGCAGAAGAGCAAGGTGAGAGAGCCTGCTCACAGGTCAGCAACAGCACAAGCACCCTGTTTGGTCAGGGCTTTGGGAAGGATTTGCCAGGAGAAGGGCACGAGGCTGTGGGGAACACCTGGAGCACATTTCTGTGTCTGTAGAACCAGTCAGCAAGCTGCTGAAGAACTCAGGCCTTGTAAATCTGGTTCTACTATGTAAAGTAGCCTTGTCCTTGTGCCATTTGTAGCTTCAACAGATCTGCTGTGAATATTGGTGGCAAAAGCAGTTGTTGCTTCTGTTAGACCTGCAGGGCCTTTATGTGGAAATAATGCTCTGCCTTCCTCAGCAGCAAGGGAAGAATTGCTCAGAGCCCTGCCTGCAGTGGTGTGAGTGGGACTGGAGCACCGACAGAAAGTCCTGCAGGGTGCAGTGGGAAGGCAATGAAATGTGGTGGTAAAAGCACATTGCAGGGATAATTAGATCTGCCTGCAAAAATACTACAAGCCGTGTTCTACTTGTAAACACTTTTATACTTCTCATTTTTAAGTAGAGCTTTCTGTCAAGTGGAAATTAATCCTCAAGTTGGGAGCACTCACCAGAGGTGAGCAAGGCAGGCAGGATTAATTTCAGCAAAGGATCTCTTAAAGAGATGGAGAGGGTGAGAGGGCGTTGGGTAGACAACAGTCGGGAGTTTCACACCAGTTCTCACCAGGGAGGCAGGAAGGAAGTGGAAAGTGGCAGGAGACAAAGGACAGCCTGAAGGTTAGAGAGAAGAGATAAATAGGGATTGTGGGAAATAACACAAGCAAAAAGGCTAATGATGTATTTATGTAAGGCAGGAAGGCTCAAAAGGGGAGCAAAGCTCTGGCTTAGCTTTGACAAAGGTGACATGAGGGCCAGAATTTTCTAAATGCTACCCAGGGGACAGCAGGGGGCTGGGCTGTTACTGTGTGTGGATTTCTGCTGCATTGCACATCGCTGCATTACATGTTTAGTTCTTCAACAAACTTACACTTTAATGCAGTGATTGGCCTCAACTCTTTAGCAGTGCCTCCACATGCTGGCCTGCAGGCAGGCAGAAGCACAAATTCAGGGTCACATCAGCAATAAGGTACCCAGCGGGGGCTGTTGTACAAGAATACTTTGAAGCTGAGTGGTACATCAGCACTTCTTTCAAGGAAATTGCCAAATGCCTTTATTACAACACTGCCCCTCGCTGCTGGCATTGCAGCCGTCCTAGTGTGCTAATAGGCACCAAAGGCACTTCGACCACTTCGTTTCGATTTTATGTCTGCAACTGTGAAAGTACTGATTGAGAATTTCGGCCCCTTTGCTTGCTCCCTGCGAGGGGACAACGCCCTGAACACCCTTTGAGGATGTTTAAGGACTTTGTCTCAGAAATGTGCATTTCCACTGATATTTGTCTCTAAATAAGAGACCCAAGAACACCCACAAGTCCTTCCAGCCTGCTGCACTGCAGTTGCACGGCGTGTTCTTCCTGCGGTCCCAATTGCCGGGGAAAGGAGGCAGCGAGGTTGCGGTGCCTGCGGCGCTCGGGGCCGGGCCGGCGGAGCGGCTGCTGCCAGCTCAGCACCGCGGGCACGGCCCGTGCCCTCGATCCGCCAGGGGCCGCGGGGCTGAGCTGGCTCTGGGAGCAGCTCTGGGAGCAGCGCTGGGCGCTCGGCACCGGGAGCATCGCTGCCGTCACCTCCTGGGCTCGTGTTCGCAGCTCCCGTTACCTGAGGGGAAGGGGCTGGCAGTGTCTCAGCTGGGCGTGTATAAAATCCTCTTCGTTGGACGCTGTCACTGCAGTTTTGGGGGATTTCAGGGGCTTGGCTAGCGCTGGCGCATCGCCCCGTGCGGGAGCGCAGCGCCGGGCCGGGAGCGCGGGGCTTGCGGCGCCGGAGGGGTCCCCGCTCTCGGCCCGGCCCTTCGCGTGGGGCGGTGCGTGCAGGGAACCTCCCATATCCCACATCCCATATTCCAGAGGCGATCCCCCCGCGCGTGGGGGGCAGAGCGCGGTCGCCCCCGCCCCACGGGCGGGCAGGTGGCCCCGACCCCCGCCGGCTCCGCACGTCACTTCCTCGCAAACTTTTCCCCGAGCTGCTCCTCCGCCAAAGTTGCCGGCGGCGGCCGCCCGGGCCGGGGAGGGCGTTGGGGCGGGCCGGGCATGCCCGGCTCCCTGCGCCCGCCGGGGCACGGCCGGGCCGGCCCGCGGCACCGTTAGCTCGGGCGGCGGAGCCATGGCCCGCAGCCTGGACGGCATCGACCTGGCGGCGCTGCGGGTAAGGACGGCGGGGGGACCCTTCACCCCCGACCCCCTACCCTGGGCTCGGGGCTGCTGAACCCCGCTGCTCGGCTCCGCGGCGTGTGCGAGGCTTCACCCCGCGCTGTCTCTTGCCGGAGGGGCTCCGCTCCGCCGCGCTCGGGGAGCAGCGCCCGGGCTGCGGGCGGCAGTGCGGGGACCGTGGGGCAGCTGTGGCGGTGGCGGGGACGGCGGGCGATGCTGCCGTGCCCGCACAGGCAGCGCAGATGCTCGGGGGTGCAGCCTCGGGGCTCTCCCGGTCCGCAGCTCCCTTGGCCGGAGCGCGGGTCCCGCGGGAGCGCTGCGCCGCGAAGCCTCCTTCCCCTGCCGGGATAATGAATAATTCCTACCGACAGCCCTAAAGGTGTTGTGAGCGCTGTGGGGAGACAACAAATGGGAAACTAGGATCTTCTGGAAAAAAATACGTGCGTGGGGGTTTGGCTTTTGTGGCCTTTTTGTTGTTTTTGAAGTTTGGGATCTTTTATCCCCCCTCCTTTCCCCAGGCTAGAAAAGTCAGCATTCACCTGGTTTGCTGTGAATTGTTATTTTTATCCTCTTATGTTTCTAATGTAAGCCAAACTTCGGCCACATTAAAAGCTCTGCTGTCAGTGTGTCACATCCACAAAGCGGTAGCTGGGCTGTGTGTGATGCACGAGTTCCACTTGCCCTTTTTACGCACGGGCTGGCCACCGAGCAACGCGGCCAACCCAGGCAGGGCTTTGTGGAGCGCTCTCGACAGAAGAGGAGGGAAGAGTTCAATTGTGGCAAAAAGCAGTCATCCCCAGACAGTGAAACCAAAGAAAGCCACTTTCTAAAAATACCAGGGAAAAAAGAAAGAGGGCTGGGACAAGCCTTTGCAATACTCACATGGTGAGGAGGGTGTTCCAGACTGGAGGCAGAAAGAGGAAAAGCAGCAGGGACAGTAAAGTTAGGAAGGATGGCAAAAGGCCTCTGGCTAAGCAAGCAGAAGTTTAATCTGGCTCTGCTATGAGGTGTAAGGCAAAATAATGGAGGTTCTCCTTTAGAGTTTTAGCAGATGAATCTCATCTCCTTAAATAAATAAGGAAATAGTGTGAGTTTGAAAAGGAGTCATTCTGCACAGCAGACAGCAGGCTTTGTGACAGAGCCATCTGATTCACAGCCTCCAAAAGCTGAAAGCACTGCGAGTTTCAGCCTCAACAGGGAAGGGATAAATTCTCGTTTTGGAAGAAACCCCTTTGCCCACGTCAGCAGACTTAGTTTGGGGTTTGTTCTAAGAGGAAATGGGAGGCAGGTGAGGCTGAGCAGTGGGAATTATTTAAAGACAGGTGCCTTGCCTTTGCTGTGTCTGAGATGATCCTGTGCTCCAGCATCCCCACAATTGTGAATGGGGTCATTCTCAAGCTGAGATTGCCCTGTTCACCAGGGCTGTACCCTTTCCCTGGAAAGAAAGGGGCCTGTGGTTTCCTAATGTTGCTGGGTTCACCAGGGCAGTCAGAGGCTAAAAAGCCCCTGAACTCTGCATTAGGTGCTGAGGCCCAGAGGCCCTGTGGAAGAACTTGTGCTTCAGTCACCTGTATCTTCTTTAGCTGCAGGGATGTGAAAAGTGCATTTTGGTCATGCTCTTGCCGTGCCTGTTGATTTTCATTCTGCCTTGCAGAGGAGATGGATGAAGCCTGGGTGCCTCTGGGTCAGCAGTCTTGCTCTTGCTTTCTGAGTGTGCTGCAGATGACTCAAGGCAAACCAAGGCGCTCACCATATGGTAGAATGAATGATGGTAATTAACCTTAGCGTGATGAATGTTCAGGCCAGTATTTTGGCATCTTTCAGAGGGAATCTAGCAATTTGGCAGGTGCTGGCTGGTGGAGGGTTAGCTGGACCATGGGCTTAAGTGGTAGCTGAGAGGAAGCATTACATCAATGATGATATGTAACTCCAAGATAATTAAGAAGGTGGCCCATTGTGAAGAATGCCAGCAAATAATGCAGTGCTGATATCCAAGCAAACAAGGGCAGTCCAAGGACCAGAGCCCAGATTAATATCCTTTATAACTCTTAACAAGGCTTGGTTCACTGTGGTGTCCTGCTTAAAAGAAGAAAGATGGCCAAGTATTTGGTTGCACTCAGACCTGTGTAGGCTAGAGATGTTAATGCTCAATTTGCTAGCAAGGATAGGATAGGATTTGCACCATATTAACTTTAATGCTGATGTTTGCTTAGAGAATTGTTAGAGTCTTTCCTAGAGTGTCAGAAGCCTTTAGAAGAAAACCATTAGGATGCTAAATCAGAATTAAATTTTTTGAAAGAGGAAAGAGGAGCTAATTTTGAGGCACTTAAGTTACTGTATTTGCATAATAAATAAGCTTAGAGAAGAAGAGTGAAGACAGCACACACTTAAGTGAGAGGCAGTTCCAAAGTCCAAGTTGAAAATGCAGTTTAGGTTCCTCTGGGTTTCTATGCACTGTGGGCACTTCTTAATTCAGCAATGTTGCTTTCTGCAGGAGAGGTGGAGAATTAGGATGCTGCTCATGCTTCCATGTAGATACTATGCGTGGAAGCCCTTTACTGGGAGAATTCCTCAGAGAGCTGCTGGGAGTTTCACTGCCTGCACCCTGAGCTGCCCACAGAAAATTTCTGTGCAGAGGCTGCACATGGAGCAGAGGTTTTATGCCACCCACCAGTTGCTTTAGCAGTAGCAATGGTTTATTTGCTGACTTCAGCCCCACTGAAGTAAAGCATTTGTTTATATCCAGACTAGTCAAAACATAAAATGAGGAAATGAGAAGAAAGCAAAGAAAACTTTAGTGAGATCCAGTCTTGTAGGCATTCTTATGCTTGTGCTAAAATCCATATGTGAGTGTTCCCATTGATTTCCTTTTCAGTGAGGGCTTTTGGAGTTGGGGTTTAAGTCTAGAAGGCTTACTTACTTGTTTTAAAATAAGAGACAGAGAAAAAGACACAGACTGACCTGCATGGGTCAAAAGTAAGTCATTTTGATCTGATTTATGCATTGCTTTTTTAAAAAAAGAAAAAGTCTTACAAGGTTGACAGTCCAGGAAGTTTTAAATTAAAACTCGTTTAACTTAAAACCAAATGAACTCATTAATACTTTCAGTTATGGAAGTCTGGGCTGTATTGCTCTGAAAGCTCTTGCCATTTATCATGCCAGTTGTGCCAGTGAAGGTAGAATCTGCTCAGAAAAAAAGCCTGTGTGTTTCCACTGGGATTTTGCCAAGGTAAACATTTCCATATCAGATATGAAGAAAGAATTACTTATATTAGAGGATTAACATATAAGTGGAGTGGAGAGTAACTTGATACCTCTAAAAACAAGATATTTTGCAACCAGGGGCATAGAAATTGTTCTTCTGAGATAACGTTTTTCTGTATCACATCCCTCAGCAGTACCAATAGGCATTAGCTGACATGACAGATTGCTGAAACAGATGTGGTAAAACTGACACATGGAGTTAATAATATTTTATATAAAACTCTCAGTGATACCATGGCAAGAAATGAGCAGTGATAAATGGCTTAGCCAGAAACCAAGAAACTGATCTCTTGAGTTCTTAATGGTTTTAAATAAATCACTCAAGTGAGTTTTAACTGAAGCACCAGATTTTTTAATGTACTCAGTCGTTCAGGGGCAAGCATTGCCCATGCCTTGCAACAAAATGGGTTGCCTGTACTTGAGGGGTTGCAGCAATGTTGCAAGAGAACCTCTGCTGCGGTGGTTGGTGTTAGAGCAACTGGTGCTATAGCATGAGGATGGAAGCTGGTTCATGTGGAATGGTTGACTGATCACCTGACTCATTAATATTTTATGTAAATTAACAGCAATCTAGTTTGGGTTCAAAGCCAAGAGTTCAATACCTCAGTCAAATTCACTTTATGTTTGCAGAGCAGAAGAGTTGAGTGTTCTCAGCCTGCCTGTAAGTTAAGGTTACCTGGTTTGGTACATTTCCCTTCACTAAGGTAACTGGGCTCAGGTGATTTATATTGTAATTTTTTCAGTTCTGCTCTTTAGGTTTCTTTATTTGTTGCATTGCTCATACCAAGTGTTTCACAGCAGAGAAGAGCAGCTCAGCCTCCAGGCAGTGTGGTAAGGCTTAGGAACCTGGAGCTTTTCCTTATTCTACTGTAAGATGAGTCAGTTTTTCACACACCTTCATTTATTTGTTGTATCTGTATTTATCTGTAGTACCATCCTGCCAATCTTCACTGAGTTATTTTGTATATAGAGTTTTGTGAAACTTGACTGAAAACTTAAACATTAATGCGTTTCTTGCCCTGTGATTTGGTGATTTCTCCTTTAGTGTGTAAGGCAGATAATTAGGAAATTTCATTTTGATGGTGATCAGTTTCTGTTATGAAGTGGTTGCTCTAATCCAAATAATATTGTTTCTTCTTCTTTTTTCAGGACCCTGCGGGAATATTTGAACTGGTGCAGGTTGTTGGAAATGGGACATATGGACAAGTCTACAAGGTTTGTATGCCTCTTTAATTTAGGAAGCTGTATTGCCTAAAGCAGAAGTGAGCACCATCTAAGAAGGCAGACAATTGTTCCAGTAACAGCCTGGTTTATCCTGCTCTCTTTTCTGCATAAAGCAAAATGTGCTACCTGTGAAATTCCATGGCCCTTCCTTCATGTCTCTTTGCTTCCACAGGTCACATAAATGACTTTTGTACTGACTTCCCTCTGCTCTGTGCTTACTTTCTCTTTTTCAAAATTATTTCAAAGGTATCTGGCAGAAATTTACATCAGTGATGGCTAAATTTGGCCTGGATTGGGTGAAGTTCAAAACCCAGACAGCAGTGCTCTTCAAGACAGAGGTGTCAATTCGCCCTGCTCTGCAGGCAGGCAATGAAGTTTGATTTCTGTCATTACCTTTGTCACTGTGGTATCACAGCAGAACCACCAAACAAGAAACTACAGCAATTAACATTGTTTGCCACAACATAGCTCTCTGTACACTCTGCAGTGCACAGCTTACTTTAGTTATACAACAAGCCTAGAAAAGTGTTCTTTGCTATGAAGCCTTCCCTAAAAGTGAAGATCCTAAAAGGAGATAGTTGTGATTAAATGGAGAACTGAATTCCCATTTTGGGAATGAAGGCAGAGAAAGGAGGAGGCCATGCTGCTGGACTTTTGGAGGTACATCAGAGGAGTAGTGGCACTGGAGTCTGTCTGTCTGTCTCCCTCAGGTCCCACTGCTGACAAGCCCCTGCTTGGCAAGTCCTTGTGTGTGTTCAGGCTCTTTGTGTTTTGATCCCTCTGTGGAAAAATGCACAAGGGTCCTGGTGTAGCAGTGCAGGACTGTTCTTTCTCCAGTGCACTGAATACATGCTGCATTTTGGTGTCCATCCTCTGGTGGCAGATCTGCTGAAATCACATTTTACTTTCCATTTGAAGCTATAGGTTGTGGATAAATGCTTTACAGGACCAATTCTGGGAAGTCTCTTTTTTCCCATGCTACCATTTAAAAATTATTATTTTTGTGTGAGAAGCAGGATCTTTCTCATGTAACTCTTTATGGTGGTGAAGTCTGTGTTGTTTCTGGGATTGTCATTCAGATACTGCTCTTAATACTACTGAATTAAAAATACATACTATGGGGTTCACATGAACAGATTAGAAGCCAAGAAGGATTTAGAGGTGCTGTTGCTTTTTATCTTTAAAAAGATCCCAAACCTCCCAAATGTTCTGTGAAATAGTTGACTTTCTTTTTGTGTCTGGATTTATTTTATATTAGGAAAGAAAAATTTCGATACAGTCATCTTTTATGAACGTTGAGTATGAATCAGCTGCTTAATCATGGCAGAACCAGGAAGGAGCAACATAGTTTGCTTCTCTGCTGCAAAAGAAAATATTTTGAGCTGTCATGTAACTCACTAGAATGTTAGTTGCCAAAATGTGCAAGAAATATTGACAGTGACAATTTCAAATTGTACCCAAAGGCTGCTCTCTGCTGAGGATCTGCCAGCTCTGGGAATGGGGTGATTTGGGTCTGCTCATTCTGCACTGGGACTGGCTGGAGCATCTGAGGAAGGCACTGAGAGAAAGGGTCTCAGAGGGCTGGGGGCACTGAGGGGAAGCTTTGTGCATGTGCATCCTGCACTGGAGGAGTGAGGGGCTGTGTGTAAACCCAGCTCTGTGCAAGCACACCCCTGCCTCACGCTTTTTTTATTTGTCAAACAAATCCATGTGATCCGTGGGGTGTTCTGCTGGGGCTTGCTTGGGGGATGGAGCTGCTCTCAGTGGGAGCATGGCAGTGAAACCTGCTGCTGAAGAAGATGATGGTGACAGCCAAGCTGGGCAGATACAAAATGCACATTCCACACTCAGCTGTGTCGCTGTTGTGAACAATTTCCACACAGTCCACAGCATCAGTGTGTTTGGAAATCCTCCTGCAGACACTGAGCAGCACCTGAATGTTCTCGGGTGTGTTTGCCTGGTGGCATCTCCCTAGAGCTGGCTTTAATCCCAGAGCAAATGTCTGTTTTCTCAGGAGGAGGGAGATGCAATGGAACAACTGCTTCTGCAGTGCCCATGAGAAGTTAGGCTCATACTCACTTTTTTTTTTAACTTCTGTGTAGTATGTCTTCTGATCTATAAAATAGTACAACTGATAGAGTGAAAGAATGGAATTCTGGAATCATTTTGCAGTTTGTCTGGTATAGGCTTGTAATTATAAATATTTAAGTTACAAAATAGTCTCTGTTATCCATATACTTTGCTCATGTTATTGGAGCATATTTTTATTCTTGTGAGGTGTTAGATTCTTCCATACATTCAGAAACTGCACATAGTAATTTGCACATAATCAAAGAAACACTTATTTCAGGCTAAATAAATTATATTCAGGATTACTAAATTGCTTTGTTAGCTGTGAAGATGATTCATATTTTAATATATGCAACTCTATAAAAATGAAAATAAAATTTTGAGGATTCATCATTAGATTTGGAAAAGCATGTTTAACAGATTTATTGAAAGAGAGTATTATTCATACTGAATTATTCCAGTTCAGGGTCTTTTAAAATGAAATGGAAGAGGTATGAATTGTACACATAACAATGCTAGAGCCGAGTAGAAATGTTACAAAGATTTGTGTATAATAGCTGACTAAAAGCCAGCAGATTTTTTTTGACAACTTAAGAAGTTGTAGAACATAAATATGCCAGTACTGGCAACTTCAACCTTTGGAAAGTGTGAATTAGATGTGAAAAAAAATCTGATGGCACCCAGAATTCATGAGACTTAGGCTTCATTACCTCTTGAAATGACAGGTGACTTTTTCATTTAATTCCTGGTTTCCATGTGCTGGAATCCGAAGAACAATCCTATGTAAGAAGTGATTCAGAATAATGCCCTGTGAGGTGGTAGCACAGAGTCTTCCCTGACAGTAAGGGAAAACTGAAAGTAATTGTAAATAGTGCACTTGCTGGTTGGGAAGTATGAGTATTGACTCTTTCATGCCTTTGTCTCCTCAATGCTGAGGAGCTGAAGGTCAGGTTGTGTCCAGTGTCTGCACCACCTCCATTGAATGTGTATGGAAAAGATAAGTTTCTGAACATCCCATGCACTACTTCTGGCAAGATCTGTCCATCCTCCTGTGTACTCTTGAGGCCAGGGATGAAAATGACTGTGCAGGGCATGAGTGGTTGCTCTCCAAAGGATGAGGGATAGAATTTTTGAGGGTTTCTAGAGCTTCTGATCATTAAGGACCTTCAGACAGCAGAGCAATGTTTTGTATCACGTAACAGTCAGGATGTGGGAGGAAGTGAGCAGGCTGAAGGTGGCACTTGGAAGTCCTTGGGATCTGTTGGGACATGGCACTGTTGTGAGTTCTTTGCCTGCTCCCATTACCTCCAGGAGTTTAACTGTATGGACTCTGTGGCTCTGAAGTGCTCCACCCTTGTGTCCATCACCCTTGATGTAGAACAGATGTGTGCTGGTCTGTGCTTGTGTGTTCAGTAATAACTAAACTGTGAGTTCAGGGGAAGTGAAATTTCATTTTTTTCAAAGACTTCTGCTGTTAGTTTCATAATCTTTGATGAGAAGTATTTCTTCCATGGAAGCCTGTTAAGCATTTTCTATGTTCTAATTTTCAGTGCAGGGTCATTTTTCTGTTGAGTAAATGGGGAAAGGAAGATATTGGGGCAGCTGAAGGGTTTGCTGTTTTTGAAGTGTTTGGGTCACACAATTTTTCCTGAGCTCTGGAAGAGGCTGTGAGACTCTGAGTTTATAGCTGCTCCCATTTTTCAGCTGTCAAGATGAAGAGGAATTGTTCCTAATCCTTCTCATTCAGCCATGCTCTGACAGTCCTCATCCTTCTGTGGTTTTCATGGGCCAAATGAGGTCAGCAACTGTGTTTTCTGATGTCAAGAGGCACCTGATTGGGGCATTTGTCTTCCTTATTTTTAGTCATGTGGATTAGCCTTCTCTTGGGCTTGCCATTTTTCAGTGGCCTAGGGAAGGAGAGCCAGTGTCTTTAGATGGTTCCAGGGGCTGATGTTTTTTGGCACATGATCTTGGAGGCTGGTGATAAACCCTGACAGATTTGCAGCTGCTGTGTGTGCAGAATGGTTGTATCTTTAATGGAGTCTGAGGGCACAGGGAACTTGAGAGAGGTGCTCTGGTTTGGAGCTATGGGAGTCAAGAGGGAAGACGTGGTTTTCAGTCATGCAGCTGATGAAGAAGCAGCAGTGCTGTTGCTGGGGCTTAGCAGGGGTTGGTAGCAACCCTGCCTTCCTGTAGTGACTCTGCATAGCTGATATTTTTATTGCTCTGTGGTTGTATAGGACTCAGGATGCAAAAAGAAAGCAGGTCTGAGTAAGGAAGTGTATGGGGTTTTGGTTGTTTGCTTTTTTTAAACACAGTTGCTTCTTGGCATTGAATGTGCTTCAGTTGCTGACATGAGTTATGAGTTACTTTGCTGTTGATGTAGAGTGGCAGGAGTGCAGCAAAACATAAATACGACATTTCAGTTTATCTTAGTTTGAAAGTCTGTAAAGTTCTTCATATTCCATTTCACTGAATAACTAACTGGCTGATGTAATTGAGTTGGGAGTGGTGGGGGGAAGGAACATGGGGTTTTTTGAGACTGTGGAAAGAATCACTCAACCATGCTAAGTTATGGAGTATTATAATCTGTGGACTGTACTGAAAACCTTAATTAATGGTAGCACCTGGAAGGTTAAATGTGAGAAGCATTACAGTTATGTTCAGTATAATACAGATGGTGAATGTGTATAAACTGAAAACTTTAAAACCATCCCTTCTGTGGGTGGGTCAGAAATAACCACTTTCCAAATATTATATCTTGGGGCTGAAATGCAATTTCAGTCTCCAAAGTGCTGCAGCGATGTTAAAAATGACACATAATCTCAGGTTGTTTTGTTGTCGTTTGTGGTGAGTTACAGTTTTCAAGATAATCTTAGCCTTCAAGATTTTGATAAGTCAAGGAGGGAAATTAGTTGTACTCTCCAGAAATGACCAGGTAATACTCTGTTTCATTAGCAGTTGGTAAAAGTGCTTGTTTGTCTATCTGTCTGCTTTATTTCAGTTTTTGGTAGTGATGCCTTTTTCTTGGTCCTAAAATTAGGAGCCAGACACATTTAAGGGATAAAGGGTTTTTACTTCAGTGTTGAATAAAGATCCTTATGGTACAATGACTCATCAAGGTGGAATACGCCAAAGTGCTCACACACAGTAGATGGCATATACAATTTCATAGACCTTGCAAATTAGCATATTTAACGAAGATGTACCAATGAGAGGCTTGAATGAATAGTGTGACATGTCCCTATTCTAAAGTATTCCCCCCCCAAAATGGGCCTAATCCTAGTTTACAGGATGTGTTCTAGAGGGGGCCTTGATTTCTCAAGATAGTGTAGGGCATTCCAGCCTCCAGCTGTGAAGCCTTTGGGATGTTTGGTCTCCTGGACTAGCAGAATACCAGGAATATGCTAAGATACCAAGCTTAAAGAATTAAAAGTATGCATGCTAAGGGTATGAGAATACATAAAAGGTATAGAAAAAGAAAAGGCAAAAATCATCATGGCATCAATAGAAGAGCTGATTATCTTGTCCACATGAAAAACTAGTTAATTACAGCAGGCAGTAGTGTGGAAAGACACTGCCAGCAGTGCCTGGGTGGAGTCAGCAGCTCCTTGCACGGATCCTTGGTTGGTTTGTGCAGACAAAAAATGGAGATTGTGTGCTGCTCCTGGCCACAGGGATCTCTCTCAGGAGTATGTCTGAGCTTAATTTGTGCTGCTGCATTGTCATAAGATATGAAATGCTGTTGTGCTTATGAATGGTTTGCCTTGAAAACTGAAGCATGTAGGGCTGCAGTCCCAATAATACACTAGAGAGGCACGGGTTGGACTTTTGGCATTTAACTTCTTCAAATTTTAGTAAGATTCTTCATACTACCAGGTGTGTTTCTTCTCTTCTCTCAGTTGTCTGCAAATCCTAAATACACTCCCATAAATGTCTCCATGCCTTTCTTATTGCTTCCACACCGCAACTGTCCTTTTCCTCCCCCATCAGAACAGGTGTGCATTTGGAACCTTTGATACAAGGAGAGCAAACTCTGCCTTGGGCTGTGTCAGCGAGAGCCTAGCAAGCAAATCACAAGATGTGATTATTTCCCATGCTCTTGTTAGGCCACACCTGGAATACTGTGTTCCATCTTTGCTCCCTCAGTTCCAGAGAGGATTCAACAGGAAGCAACCAAAACATTTAGTGTGTTGAAGAAAGAAAGGCTGAAGGAATTGGATTTTTTCAGCCTTGGGAAGAGAAGGCTGAGGGCAGTCTAGTCCCAGTTTTCAGGTGCTTCAATGGTGGTTGGTAGAGGAGATGCAGTACAGGGATGCACAGGGCAAATGGGTTGCTCAGGAAAAGTTCAATTTGCATGTAAGGAAAAAGTTCTGCACCACGAGAATGAGTCATCACTGGAATAGGTTTCTCATGGTGGTTGTGGGGTCACCCTTGCTGGAAATATCTAAGGCTGTTTGACACTGTCTTGGTTAATGTAATGTGAGTCCCTGCTTTTAACAAAAGGTGGGACTGTGTGTTCCCAGAGGTCTTTTCCAATCTCGGTTTGAGTTCAAGGCAGACTATAGGAGCAACAGTGGGCAGTACGGTCAGGACTGACAGAGAGGAGAGATCTCTAAAGCCAGGTGTTGGAACTTGTGGTTTATTGCAAAAGGCGTGAGTGAAAGGGCCCTGCTTGGAGCTGCCAGCTGCAGCTCGGTGCAGGGCTGTAAGAGCAAGAGTAAGAAGAAGGCTGAGAGAGTACGAGTAAAGAGCTAGGAGGACGAGGTTCCCGTTACAATACAATAAATCTTGTTCTGTGTTGAATATTCTAATTTTCACTAACCGATCTAATACAAGATACAAATCCTATTGCATTTACATACAGCCTATAAGAATTATTACATTACCATCCTGTGTTACACTTTAAACCCTAAAAACTACTCTTTGGGCCCCTCTGCCAAGCTAGCAGGGTCTTTTTCTGACCCTTGGACCTGTCTGCAAGCAGAGGGAATTGTTCAATCGAGAGGGGATTACTTTCAGCTGGCCGTGCTATTGTTTTCTAGTTGTTCAGTAACTAAGGTTTGGTATCTCAAAGATGGCTTTCATTTCAATCTTGCTTATAGTTTCCATATTCTCAAAATCTTTTGCCAGGCAATCATATTTATAAGGTTTTCCTATTTCATCTTCCCCAACAACATACCTACTATCAACCCAGCCTATTAGAGTGTGAATTCCTAACTTGGAGGATACAAAAAAACTCCACTTTTATTTGTATATAAAATAGGTAGTTTTTGGTGTGTATTCAGTTATCAGGGTCAGGAGCATTTTTGTGCTGGAGTTTTTTAGGGCTTTGGTGTTGTGTTTGTTTTTTTTTTTTTAATTTTGGCTTCCCTGCCTATTTGCATGGCAGGGCCAGACTATACTCAGCACTGGATTTTAAAATAATGGATCAAACATGCGAAATTAATTAGCAAATTGTGAAGTCCTGGTTCTAGTTAGTGAATATTTCAGAGGAACTCGATTAAAGTTCTTAGGAGCCAAACTAGTTTATCAAAAATAGAAGAGTAAGGATGTGAAAAAAAACCTCTCAGCTGTGGAGTGCCTCTATACAATAAAGGCTCTGACTGAACAGAGCAATGCACAATAATTAGATGTGCCATTAGAGAGTAGAAAAATACTTGCAAATAATTTGTTGACAGGCCTGCTGCTTTCAGATCCTCCATGTTTGGAGCTAAAAGCCCATGTGGGAGAGTACAATGCATTTTCATCTTAAACTGTTGGCATTTTGAGCTCATGTTGCATAACACTTCAGATTTTGTCACTGGGTCATGCTATTTTGAAGGTAAGAGAACGTGCTAAAAATGCACTGGTGGTAATATGAGCATAGTAGGAAGTAGTTCAAGCTCTTAATTCCCTGCTCAAGCACTTTGCTGTGCTTTAAGCACCTCACTAGTGACATTGATGTCAGTAATCCTGACTGCTCAGTAGCATCCAGATACGCATCAGTGTGAGCAGTGCTTCATGGGTCTGACTTTTGCAATATCTGACCTACTCAGAAGTATTTTCATTGTATATGATATATAAATTGGTGGAACTTGGGGAAAACTCATAATGGTCTATTTGCAGTCCAGAAAACCGTAGCTATGACAGTTAATGAATGGATTACATGATATTACTTAATTTTAAACAGCAGAAAATATAGTGTGTTGTTTATAGATGTTTGAGCTGATTCCCATGGCAGGTTAGCTTTAGTAACTACTTTTTTCATGGTGAAGTGAAGGATTTTAGAGCCTGGTGAGGACATGTCACCTTATCTCTGTGTCTCTGATTCTTCCTTAGAGCTCCTTATGAATTTTACTTTCCAAGTCTCCTTTAATGTCCTGAAGAGTGCATGTATGTTTTTTTGAAAGTCCTTCTTTGGTACCTCTGGGCTATAGCTAATAAAGCATAATAAAAGGAACATCAAATCAGTTGATTTCCTAAAATTGAAGAAGAAACTATTTTTCAGCTGTTTGTAGTATACTTTCTATTTTTCAGTGCTTGCATATTTTAAGTCTGCCCTTGTACCCTACTGACCTTGTGCAATTCCCGAAAGGTTTTCAAGATTTGCTTTAGAAGCAGCTTCTCAGGCCAGTTCTTCCCCATCTTCTACTTCCTACCCTTGAAAATATTAAATTTTAGTAACTTCTGAGATCTTACAACTGAGCAGTCCAGAAGACACACTTTGTAGCAAACTGTGACCTTTTCAGTGTCCAGCATAAATAAAGTTATTAGCTCGTGTGTAATAGCTGGGGTGTGGTCTGGGGCAGTGCCTTTAGGAGCTCTGAGTGTGTGAAAAATGCTCTTATTCTTAGAGGTAAGAGAGGGGCTGATGTGGGCAGGAGATCTTGCTTCTCTTCTTGACTCTGCTTCCCATCATAGCTAAATCCCATGAATTTGCTGGAAATTGAGCTCTTCATGTGAGTGTAGCTGTTAAAATGGAGGCAGCCTTTGTTTTTGTGAAGCATCTTGGGATTGTGGCTAGGAGGAATTAGTGTGCTCTGGAGGTGATTTGTGAAAATTGGTTAGCAGCCACTTACTGAACAACATGCTGTTTGAAATTCAAATCCAAACCCATTCACTTGAATCCAAACATGGGTTCAAGAGAAGCAGAGTGGGAAAATTTCAAGAAATGAGTTTGCTTTCGTTTTCAAACTTCGCTTCAGCAATGTCAAAACATTACATTTAATTTGCTTCATTTGAACATGCATTTATATTCAGCAGGATGTTTAATAGATTGGGGAGAAAAAGGTACAGTCATACTGAAATAATCTGGCATGACAAAAAGAAATGTGAATATTAACGTGAATTATTCTGACTTTCTGTTGAGAGGAGTGTTTGCAACCAGAAGCGAGACCAGTTGGCAAAATACTGACATTTTGTTGGTGTTTACTGAAACTGGAATTTACTAAATTCCGTTTTCTGACTATGCAGTTGCTACATCTGATAAGAGCTTTTTTTATCCTATTTATTCTTGTATCTCTATTGTTAAAAATGGAAACATTTAGAGGAAAAGGGCATAAGAGAAATATGTGATGGCCTTCTGAAAAGAAAATTCCTCAAGTTCAGTAAAATGTAGATATCTTTCTTATTTAGTATGCTGAATTTAGCAAGGCATTTCCCCAGTATTTATAAATAACAAAAGAGTAACCAGTTTACTAATTATTTCTGTTGCAGTAGATTTGTCTACTTCTGTTTTACTCTTGGCTTTAAACCTGTGGACAATTATACTAAAATATGCAACAAAACCATCATGAAATAAATATGCATATGACTTAGATAATGGATTCTCAAATGTATTATTTACACAGATTGTTCACAATGTTGTCTTGTTATATGGAAAAAGGAAAGAGCTAAAGAAATACTGTTTTTTTGCAGTCTAACATGAAATATTTATCATAACAAGCTTCTTGCAAACATTCTGCCCCCAGAAGCCAAATTGTATCAGTAGATATCTGATTGCCTTCTATTATTATCAGAGGGTAAAGTTAGGAGTTGGAGGCCAGCATTATCCCTCATGCTTTGAAAATCAAATTACTGAGGTGGGGTCTCCCAGTTTCGCTGTGTTTGCCCTGCAGAAGAGGACAGGCAGCACCAAAGAACACCAGACCATCCCTGCTGTGGGATCCCTGTGAGATGAAGGGGGGTTTGTTTCCAGAGACACCGGGCTGTGCTTTGTTGTCCCTCCCAGTGGAAGATAGCCAAGTTTTGCAGGCAGGCACGTTGGAGTGAGGAGTCGGGTGCCCAGTGAACCCAGCAGAGCCTGGCATGGCTCGGGTGCCGTGGAAGGGGTTTGAGCCACTGAATGTGGTGCACTGAGGGCACACTGGGCTTTTTGTGCATGTGCAGATCAGCCTAAGCAGGTCTGACGTTTCCCAAAGGCATTTTTGCTCCTGGCTCACACGCTGGTGTGTGAGGATGCATGTGCAGGTTGCTGGGTGCCCAACTGGGACAGCTTCCCTGGCAGAAAAAGGGCTTGAGTGGGGAGAAGGTGCATGTATGGTAGCCTGCTCTCCAAAAATGTGCCTGGAAATGGAAAAAGGATGAAGGAATAGAGAGATGCACTAACTTTCTTTTGGACACTTGGAAAAAATCAGTCAGAACTCTTTTGAGTAGAGGAAGATACAAAACAAAGACTGAAAACTCAGGTCTCCAGTAGAACACGTTGGAGAATAAAGAAGAGAGAGGATTTTGGACTCAGCGTTTCCTATGTTCTCCTCTTCCTTTCTTTACATTATGTTAGTTTCTAGGTACCCTCCTGTTGGAAGACTTTGCATGGCCTGTATCCCTGGCTTGAATGATGGAGTTACAGTATTTTCATACTGGCAGGGGAGTCAGCACATTGCGTGAATGCTCAGGTTTCTGCCCAGGTTTGCAAAGCACCTACTGCATTAGTGAGGCTGTTCAGAGTCACAGCAAGCTCCTGGTCAGGCCCTGTAATGTCATTTGGCTTCCTCCATCTGACAAAGTCACAGTTCTCTGACCAGGAATGAGAGGAAATGGCCTTGTCAGAGCTGGGTGGTTGGAGCCTGCATGGCACTTGCCCTGTCTGTCACATAGATGGGATTTGAATTTCATAGCAAGGATATGAAATATCTGGCTGGTCGAGCTTTTGTGGTTGCTGTGTCCTGCATTGTTTACATTGTTCTGGCAGACCTTTCCCTGTCAAAGTTATTAATATTAAAATAGAGCAATTCTTTGTCATGTGGAGATATCATTCTAGCCCAGCTCTGTTAGGGGTGGCTGGGAGGCTTCAGGCACCTGTGCTGGGATGGAGGCAATGCTGAGCCACACCAGGGCTGGACAGGGGTTGTAGGTGCCAGTGGAGTTTGGGCTGGAGATGACACTGTGGTCCATAAATTGTGGTTCTTAATGGGGAGCCTGTCTGGTTGAATCCTCTGGTGTGTAAATGCTTCTTGGTCTTCTGGGGGGGTTGTACCTTCAGATTAGGTGAGCATATGCCAGCAGTGGGTTTTCTTTCCTTTCTGGCTTCCTTTATTGCCAGGCAAGTAGCATGGATATCATCATACAGTGCCCTGTTATCTGAGCTGCCAAAAGCCATTGTGTGATGTGAAAAGTCCCCAGAGATTGCACGATGCATTTTGATTTCTCCTTATAGAATTGGGAGCATGATCAGAAAGAGAAATGGGGAAGCTGCTGCCTCTGCATTTTCCCCCATCCTGGGGCAGGCTGATGACTGTGCAGTTCTCTAGGTGTATTCCAGGAGTTGGTTGTGATATGATAAGCCACATCTGCCCTGCCTGCCAAGGAGGACATCCATGTTTCTGAAGGACCCTTTATTAGCAAACAGTGTTTGCAATACAGGAGGTGACATAGAGGGCTTTGCATTTTAATTTTTTTTGTTACTACCACCCATCCTGTGTTTGCCTTGGGTGCAGCCATGCATTTCTGCAGATGTGCTGCTGAGGTTTTGTGGTCCCAGCCAAGTCCTTCAGGTGCTGCTGTGCTGGGTCTGTAACAGGGCGTGTGCCTGGACCTGGTGGTGAAGAAGAACAACAGCTCTCTTGAGGTTTGGCAGAAAATAGTTTCTTTTTTTTTTTTTTTTAACCTTGGTGAAAACAAGAGGAAGCTTTAGCAGGTAGGAGATTGATGCTTTGCCACAAAATCGTGTTCTCACATATCAGTACAGTGAGGGCAAAACCACTAGCTGGACCCAGCTCTGGCTGTAGGCAGCATTTACTGTCCCAGTTAGTGATAAAACCCATGCTCTCTCTCACTGGACCATGAGACATATGAATATTAAATTACTCCAGTTAACTGCTGACTTTTCTATAACAAATTCTCTTTTAAAAAGAAGAAAGAGTTGGTAACAGAAATAAACAGAAATTTTCAAAGAACTGAGCAGTAATCTCCTTCTATTAAGGCCACTGTGAAAGTGGACAGAAAGGGAGTTATGCAAAAAATGAGCATTTTGATGACTGGTGTGGCTGGATCAGTGAAAGGGAAATGACAAACCTGATTCAGGCCACTGAGCATGTCCACACTTAACAAAATTGAGCTGGAAATAACATTTCTAATTAAACTGGGTCAAACCATGTAGGCAAACCAGGTCTTCAAAAATAATTATATGAAACCTTGGTTTTTCCTAGTCCTTTGCACATGATGTTGTTTGTTTGACCTATTCAGAGAGGATGTTAAGTGCTAACAGTGGAATGGTGGTGCTTTGTGCTCACCTTGCACTCACTTGATTACAGAGCAAATGGCAAATCAGAATTGGTGCAAGGGAGCCAGTCTCTAAAGGTGACTCAGTGACTAATTTCAGAACCCCTTCTTATTAGTATTTCTTTTTCTGTAATTCTTCAGTTACTGAATGTATTAGATTATTTTCTTGTGTAAACATATCAAAAATAGTTGTTTTCTGTAAGCCTCAGTGGTGCAGGGAGCAAAGGACTTTATCTCCTCTGATTTGCGGAGCATGCTGGAATTGAATCATCTTGGAGACTTCAGATTTGGTTGGCATGGGCTGACTGGTTAAAACATGATTGGATGCAAGAGCAGTGCAGTCCCATACACTCTGTTTGCTTAAAAAAACCTGGCTTAGCTTCTGTCTTTGGTAGTGCAAGTTCTTGCAATCTCACGTGCTCCCCTGAACCTGAAGGTTCAGAAAGTAGAAGGCAATGCAAAGCACTTGGGAGATGGCTTTTCTGGTGTAGGGTTTTTATATGCATTTTGATATGGTTTTTTTAATGACACTTGTTGTAAATAGAGACGTAATTATTTAAATTTCTGTTATTTAAATATGTGCATTGGCAATGCTGTAGAGTTTTAGTTTATCCTGCAAAATTTTCCTCTGGCACATAACACCATATTTATCCAAAGCAGCAGTGAGCTCTTGGTGGTGTATTTTGGCATATGAATGTGGATGATGGAATATGCAAAGGAGCTGCAAAAGGAAGCTTTTTTGGAAACTTGTGGATGGTTAAACTTTTAAAGTAAATTTTTAAAGTCAACTAGATGTTAAAGCAGAAATGCTAGTATTTAAAATGTATATTATACATGTAAGCCACCAAGTTGCTGGCATTAGCTGGATGCCTTGTGGAATGTTGAGGTTGTTTTGCTGTTTTGTTTTTGTCTTTCTTGACAGCTGCTTTAGATGTGATGCAGCTGGTTGGACAGGCTATTGCTGTTACAAGGTAAAGGAAACACATAGGGTTCAGAGCTTGGAAAATGAGAAGTGGCTTTGAGACAATCATGGGAAGGGTTCTGGTGCAGCTTCACTGACATTTGAGGTACCTTGGGCTAGGCCCGGGGATTTCAGTGTTTCAGTTCTGAATATTTCTAGATGTGTTTCTGTGCATGCCCTTTTGTCTGTAGTACCTGGCCCTGTTGTATTTGGTGTGACAGAGGTTCAGAGTTTCCCCTTGCTGCCTGTGAAAGCTCCATGTTACACAGCAGGTGACAAACCCCAGGTGAGGGCGATGCCGTTGGATCCCTGCGCTTTGAACGTGGATGTGTCGTGAGTCAGAGTGAATGCTCTGTTGCCATCTGGCCTTCAGCTCCAGGTTTATGGAGAGCCTCATTTCCCATCACCTGTGACCTTGGTGGCAGCCCTGCAGCTGCTTGTCAGAGGTACTTGTACACAAGTGGACACTGCAGCAGTGGCTGAGGTTTATCTCTTGTGTCACAAGCTCTGGCTCAAACCTGTGAGTGGATCTGTGCAATCACACCTTTTCCAACAGAGAAACCATTGAAAATACATTATTTTCTCATTGTAAAGTGAGGTTTGTTTTGTTTGAGGAATTTGATCCTTTATGAGACAAATTGAGATCTGATAAAGTCAAGCAGAAATCCCTTAGAATCATTAAGATTTGTTGACTTCAGTGGGGCCAGAGGTGCGTGCCAGAACCTCAGTGCTGGGACAATCCATGATGAGCTGTTGGTGGGAAGTGCTGCAGGGAGCCTTAGGGAGGTGTAACCAGCAGTGCATGGGAGGAGGGCAGGGGCCCCAGCCCTGCTTTTACCCACACACAGCTCACTGTGCAGTTCACTGCATCATCCTGCCCTGTGCAAAATTAATTTGGCTTGTCTAAACAGGGCAAGACAAAGAAATGAGTTTCAAAAACCAGTAGGGCTGTTCGGTAGTTAATTTCAGGAAACTGTTGTTACCTCTTGTGACCAGTTCTTGCAATGATTCACTGCTGCTTTTGCTTCATGTGTGCTCATGATTACGCTGAGCTGCATTGCTTAAGGCTCTGCGGTTCTTCAGCTGTAATGTGTTTAGCCATTTTCTTGAAATTATTCTGCAGGGGTATTTATTTCTTTCTTCCTTCCTCTCAAGAGCTCACTGTTCATTTCTGTCCTGCTGTGATTGACTTCAATCCCTACAAGTAATAGAGAAATTGAGAGGATACAGCATTGAACAGTAACTGCTCGTAGCTGTTCAGGAACCATTGCTGTGCATCTGACCTGTGGTTTGCTTGAGAGGGGAACCTTTGTCAGCCAGGCTTCTGCTGTACAAAGCTGGTTAGATCAGTTCAGAAAAAAAATTACACCAGTGCTCCTCAGGAATTCAAATTTTTTTTTGGTTTTGAACTTGGAATCTCCTCTCTGTTTTAAATTCATTAGAAAAGCGAGCCATACTTCATTTGTAAGACTAATTAGAAGGGTAGTCTGGTTTAATTTTGGAGACTAACTTAGTGCTGAAAGCCTTTCCAAACATTTAAGTAATTTTCCCTTGAGTTTTCTGGACCATCTGGCCAATAGGATTTGGAAGGAAATGGGAATTGACTGCTGCTGTGAGATCAGTGCCATGTAGCTCATCTCTTACAGAAATCATTCAGAAATCTGGAGGCTTGTGTGCTTTTTTTGCAGACTAATTGTGTTCATTAACTCCCTTTTAATTTTTGGAGAGGATTTACCGGATAGAGCCAAGTGAAAAGGCATGATTAGATGCTCTTTTTTTTCCCCTCAGTTAAATGCTCTTTGAAGACTTTGGTATGTGTGTAAAGAATATGACCTTTCCCTAGTTTCAGATCCTCTGAACTTGACGGTGTTTGTCAGCAGAGTTTTTGGCTTCAGGATTCACATCAGGTGAAGAGTCCTGGGGAGGGTATTGGCAAAGAAACACTGAAGGCAAGACTCTGAGACTGTAAGAGAAACCCTTTTCATGCTAGTTGTTAGTCCTGGGCTGTCCTGTCCTGTGTGTGCCATCAGCAGAGGTGCACACCCATGTGGAATTGCGGTCTGTGTGACAAAAACACCAGCAGAACTGGAATGGAAAAGGAAATCACCCTTAAGGTTGTTCTAGCTCTGTCATCATTTAGGCTGGAACTTGCAGCTGTGTATCCTGCTTGTCTCAAAGCCTTTTTTTAAAAGAAGCCCAGCAACACGGTTTTAACTTGTGCAGAACTGTGTCCATGTTGTGTATTATATGCAAGAGAAAATTCAACTACGTTACAGTTGCTGTTCACAAGAATGCTGGAAGGATCTTTAAAAATTCAATTATATAAATGCTAAGAGATTAATGTGCACACAAGGTTGTGTTTATGTGGGATAGAAGGCTAATAAAGCTACATTATTTAAAAAGTTAAAAGATTACTCTGCTAACATGAGGTTTGTAATTGCTGTGTGCAGCTTAACCTTTGTAGCTTTGTAGCAATGTGAGCCAAAAAACCTTCCTTTGAGGGATTCTTGCTCCAAAATTCTGGCCACCCATCAGCTGAGCTCCTACGGTCCAGCCCTGACTTCCTTTCAGCAGGATGGGGCTGGCAGGACACACTTAACTGCTTGTGACCTTATCCAGCAGAGATGTGTTCTGAGCAGGTTTTCTCCAGCGCCCTGTATTTCTGTAAACGGATGTGTATGAGTCAGGCAGCAAAAATTCACTGGGGTGGAGGGATTTATATCTCACCCCAGACTTAGCTTCTCAGCAACCCCTGGTCTGCAGAGTGAGAGCCTTCCAAAGGCTGAGGCTTTTCCAAAATTGTTTATTTTTTTGGATGAATAGACTGGTGGTGCAGCAGACCTTTGCTGTCGTAAATCACCACTGGGCTCCCAAGTGCTGTGTGGGACTGGCTCTGTGCCAGGCTGTTCCACCCCTCCTGTTCACAGCAAGAGGGGCCCTGGGACTTCAGATACCCCAAATCCCCACTGCCCTGCATCCCCACTGTCCTGAGCACCCCACCAGCCCAGTGTCCCCAAGCCAGAACTCCCATAGGAAGAGGAGAGCAGCCTGTGTCCATGGAGCCTCTGTGCCCCTGACAGGGGTAGCGAGCCCTGATGGGGGTCTGGGGCTGGAGATCTGAGACTCTTTCAACAGATGTGAAGGGATGTGACAAATTTTAAAGCCCAGGATGAACAGCAAGGCTGTTGAAGCACTTACTTGTGGAAATAGTGATATTTAGGCTCAACTAAATCAGTTTTTATGTCCCAATAAATGAAGTGTGAGGAAAATGGGATAACAGCACAACCTGCTTCTTGGACCTCTCCTCTTCACTGTGCTGCTGTTACTCAACCCACATATGGCCCCAAAATGTTGCTTTGCTTTCCTTGTTGGCAGCAATTCCCACTCAGGGGCCTTGCAGTTCCCTCTAAACTCAATCACCTGGATGACTTTTGAACAGAGGGGGAGCTGGAGCTTCAGTGTTTGCCATCCCCTCAGATGCTACTGAAGTATCACCAGATGGAAATTGGACCCAAACGAAGTCAGTGGGAGTCTGGTCCTTCATCAGGAGCAGCTCTGCCTCCAGTAACCCTGTGACCCCCAGGCAGGCTGACCCCAAGTGTGGCAGGTGAAGGTTGTTCCTCCAAGGTGCTCTGTGTGCTGCAGCTCTCAGTATCCCATTGACACACATCACAGGCCACCTTGGCTTTACCTGCCCCAGGAGAAGTGTTCCTGCTCCTTCCTGCTCTCTGTCTGGCACATTGTTCACGTTGTTCAGAAACTTTAAGTTGCAGTTGGAGATTTAAAGCATCATGTCTGCATGTTAGCTGAGCAGGGAGAAGCCACAGGAATGGGTACTTCCCTCCAAATGAGCATGGAGCTGCAGAAGATTACATGGGATGTTCTTCTGCAGACACCACCCACTTCGAATAAGTAAGGACAAACCTCTTCCTATAATGGCTAGAATGGAATTTTCAAGAGCTTGGTGCTTTGCTTGATCTTGCTGATCACGGTGAGAATTACCCATATGAGAGAAGGTTTCAGTATCCCAGAAGATCAGTCCCTAGTCCATTCTCATGCAAGTATGCAGTAGCCTTGAGTGGTTCATGTTTTGCATGAGGATGGTAATCTGATCAAGTGAACATACTGATATTGCAAAATATGTAGATATTCAATTATGTGTTTGTGAAGGAGCTTGAATTTGTTCCTTTGTTTCATTTTCTTTTCCCACTGGTCTGCAGTCAGACACAGACAAACATTAGGTAAAGCAAACAATCTGTGTTTCCACTCATACAATGGGAGGAAATAGGAACTGAAAGGATAAAAAAAACCTGGACAGAAAAACTGCTTCTGGTGCCTCTTGGGTTTTGCAGTTCATGAGGGTTGTGGTACAGACATTTACAGTGGGGATGAAAAAACTGTCATTTTCCTCCAGAGGTCAAGGTGACTTGATCTGGTGCTTCTGAAATGACCCTTATCCATCCCTCCCTTCTAGACAATGTGGACGTGGGTAGAATTTTAAATGACTGCTGGAGGTTATCTTTTCTAATCTCTTCTCTAGGCTAATGTGTTGCTATTTTAGTATATAGGAAGTTCTCCTATACCACTGCCAACTTAGTTCTCTTCAGTGGTATTATGATTTAGAGTGATAATTTTGTTTGTTTCTTTAAACATGTGACACAAGTAGGGGCCCTGAGTGAAATTCCTGATTTTCTTTTTTTTACATCTTAGCCCTGAAACATCTAAAGCTTCATTTGGAAAAATTGACAAAACTAGTATTTTCACTTTGAGTGAGTAGAAATACATTCCTACTCCTGATATGAGGGGGAAGAGAAAAGCAATAGGAGGGATAAAATGACATGTTCTGCACATAAATAGGGTGGTGGTGTTGGCAAGGAAAAGAATTTGTTTTTCACTGAATATTCAATCTACTTTTACTACATAAATGTGATAAACTCTACAAAATTATATCTTTTAAATTTGGAATGCAGTGTAACATTTTAGGGTTTTAAAAATAATTTTAAATCCCCTTATAAATCATATATATCCCTAATATTTCTTCACTAATGTAGCAGCCTTTGTCTTAAAGAGCACTGAATATTATTAATTAGCTTTCATTCTTTATATATCTACATGCAAACATTTTAGGGTTTAGCACTGATATTTTGCAACTCAAGTTCTGGGAGATGTAAAATAACATTTGACTTACTGGTGTGCTGTACACCTAAAGTGATACATTTTAGCTGACTTCTTAGAACACAACTAATCATAGAGTGGGGTTTAGCATGTAGGAGAAAAAAAAAGACCAATACAACATAAACCTTGAAGAGCATGTCTTGATTATCTCCAGTGTGTTGCTATTCCTGTTGTTCAGCAGTGACAAGGGTGATATTTTGTGGTGTTTAGGTGATGTGCCTTGCTTTCCCTGGCAGGAAGCATTTAGGGCTGGCTCTGAAGGCAGTGTTGGGTTGGAGTCTGCCAGGCTCCAGCCCTGTTCCAAAGTGAGGGGCTGTGCCTGGTGGTGTCTGATGTTGTGTTGTCTGAGGGCAACAAAGGAGCTTCGTGTGCCTTGTGTTGATCTCAGGAGCTGGTGCTGAGCCTGCTGTGTGCTCTTCCTCTCTTTAGCACAGTTAGTGGCAGCAAAGCTATCCAGAGTGTGTTAAAGGAGCATAGGGAAGAGAAAATGCAATATTTGGCTATGCCCAAGTGGTGTTGGGTGAGACCTGGGGCTATCTGGAAATTGTGTGGCAGATGTGGGGGTGAAAGGGCAAATGTGGTGTGGTTTTATGGCAGTCCCTGCATCCTCCACTGCTGGCATGAAGGCAGTCACAAGGAAAGAAAGGTGTGCTCCAGCTGGGAGATGGAGCTAAGAGCTACCATAGAGGTGACCTGGAACAGCTTCCAAAATCTTAGCAACTCCCAGTATGACAAAGAAGAAAATGAGTGCTCTAGGGGAGTACAATTTTTTGATTTACAGCCCTGAAATAGAACAGATATCCAGAGCTGATGTGCCCAAAGTACCACCAAAACTTTATAATATCAGAGGAGGCTTTCTGCAGCCTGAGTTTTGTGATTAAAAGGATGAAGCTGTAATCAAATGATAGCTGTGTTCCCACCTGGCTGGTGTCCTGGGATCTTTGTGGAGGGCTAAAAAAAAATAAAAAAGACTTCATGAAACGGGTGCCCATCTGTCCAAGGCATTTGTGGTTTGGGGGATTTTGTGTGGTTTTTTGTGTCTGTGTTTTTAGGGGTTTTTAAACTATCAGAGCTGACGTGGATTATATGTCATAGCCTATGATGAAATGGATTGTTCCTGGAATCCAGTGCTAGTGTTCAGTGTATGGCTTACTCTGAACTTTGCCTTGGGCCATTAACTAACAAAAACAAGCTATAAGCTCTTAATTACTTCTTCCTTGAAATATATTCCTGTCTTTTCAAGTTTTGCATTACTGCTGTATTTTTGGCTAAAGAGCTCCAACCATGACTACAGTGCTTTTTCTCACATGGTTGCAGTTGCTGAATTGAGATGTATGGACTGCTCTTGCTGATAGAGCTCACCTAAAATCTGTCTTCTCAGGTCACACAGCCCTAGGTGTGCAAGTCCTGACCACTTGTTCACATCATGAAGACCCTGAGGGACAGCAGGATGCTTGTATGAGTAACCCTTTGCCGTAGAACAGTGGCTGTGTCTAAGCTGCAGCGTAGGAGCAGCAGATCTGCAGGTTTAATGTTTTTGGGATTCTCCTCCCTGCTGTGCTGACCCACTGGGGAGCACACTGCAGCTGCATGGGAGGCTGCTCCTGCCTGAAGTGTGAACAGGCAGAGCTCGTGTTCCCACTGCCTCTGGGGCTGGGGTTAGCAAACATTGCTCGTCCCTTCTAAAGAACTG
The DNA here is from genome assembly GCA_013397075.1 of Rhabdornis inornatus. Taxonomy (NCBI): domain Eukaryota; kingdom Metazoa; phylum Chordata; class Aves; order Passeriformes; family Rhabdornithidae; genus Rhabdornis; species Rhabdornis inornatus. The sequence goes on from VWZS01006390.1 coordinate 745,447, forward strand.
GGTCTGAGTAGAAAAGTCCTGTGCAGGTGGAAAGGGAAACAGAAGGATCGTGACTTCATTAAGGTCACGTGGAATAGGACATAGGGTTTCCTGGATCCCTCTGCAGAGCATTGTTCACTCTATGCATAATCTCTTAAAGGCTTTTCTTGTCTTAGCAGGATGGAAAGGGTGGAGAGGAGAGGGGTGAAAGGGTGGGGACCAGTCCCACAGGGACTGTGGGACAATCTTGCAGGCTGATCTGGCAAGCTGCCAGCAACTGCAGGGCCACACAGATTTACCCAAGATGGGCTCAAACTTCAAAGTTCATCAGTGCATTTTGAACAGGAAATCTGCTTGCTCGAGTTCACTTTCAGTGAGAGCTTGCAGCGACACAGCTGTGCCTCCACCTCGCTCCCAAAGGGCGGTGGCCACAAGCTGCATCTGTTATCCCATGAGGAATGCTTCTGGCTGAGAAAGACCTTGACCTCCGAAGTCCCACACCTCCAAAAGCCATATCTCACTTTACAATGCAAATCTTAAACACCCAGGGAAGGTCCCGAGAGTTGAAGTTGTGGTATCTACCAGCTTTTGGGATTACGCAGGCAGGCAGCCTGTGGGGCACCCAGGAGTCCCATTCCCCTGTGCCAGTGCTGTGAGCTGGCGGTGTCTGTGCCTGATAGCAGAGCGTGTTTGGTATGAAATGGCCCTTCATGCATGCACAAAGGTGCAAACTGGGAGGTGTCCAAGTCTTCTGGTTATTGGGAGGTGTCCCTGCACACAGGTACCAGACCACCTCTCTGAACCCCCTGCTTTTTCAGGGAGACACAAGTGGGGTGGTGCTTCTGGTTGCAGACAAGAAGGCAAGGACATGGACAAGACCAAGGACTTCTTGTGTGGTCAAACACACCAGCTCTGTGCTGCTGTGGTGTCCTGCAGCAGCAGTCACTGCCTTCCTCGTGCTGCGGTGACATGGGGACAGCTCCATCAGACAAGGCCCAGAGACACGTGAGCATTAATGAGTGCCTGCTGCCAGAAAGGAAGCCTGTGGTGGGACTGCCGTGGGCTGCCTTGGCACAGTGTGCAGCACTGAACCGGACAGCTGGCTTCTGCTGGCTGGACTTGCAGTTGTCACTCCAAATCTGTCGAATCCTGAGTGGGGAGAGAAGCTGATGGGAGCTGTTTCCCACCCCCAGGAAGAGAGAGACGTGCAGGATCTGGGAGGGAAGCTGTCACACTGAGCTCTCTGCATATGACTTGCAACCTTATAATCTCATTGGGACCTTGGGTATCTTGTAATCATAGCCCAAGCGAGGGAATATCCAAAATTTTTATTGGAACCTAACAGGAAAAGGTGTTGTACGTGACTGAATGCATTACTTTGTAAATATACTTAATTGATGTAAAGCCCTTTTATCAGCTAATAGCTGGCTGCTAATGTTGACACTCTTGTTTGATGTAAATAGAAAAGTGCATGTAGACCCTTAGTAGAGGGCGTAGCCCTCCAGTAGAGGGTGTAGATAAGCGGTTCCTTTATCTGAGGTGAAAAGATAAATACACATCCAACAGAAATAGCACTGAGCAATCTGCCCTATTCCATGTATTTCTCCCTGCAGAGACAATGCAGGGTTGGAGCTCATCAGAAGCAGATCTTTGGCATAAAGCATCTCCCACAAGTCTGGCTGCAATGGGCAGTCTGTAGATTTGAAAAGTGTGTGTGCTGGCTTCAGGTTTGCTGAATGTTACTGTAGTGACTAACTGGCAGCTACAGCAGACTTTATGCGGAAATATTTTCTGGAGGAGACCAGGAATTTAGCTGGACTCAAAACTAGTGGGAGAATTTTTTCCAGCTTGGATACCTCAACAAAATGAAGGGTGGAACTTCAATTTTAGAAAGCTGTTGAGCCTCAGAATTGTTCGTGTCTGAGCTCTGTATGAGCCTGATAGAGTTTGATGTTGTACTCCTGGGTAGGAATATGGGTGTTGCAAATGGCTGTTTGATGTTCTGACTGCATTCTCCAGAGCTCTTATACTGAGCATTTGGGTGAGAGATGAAACCTTTTATTAGGGAAACTGGCACACAGACCGTCCCAGCCCTCTGCCCGGTTTCTGGGGAAATGTGCAGAGGAGGATCTTGAATCACAACAGGCTGACTCCAGTGATCTGGAGAGGATGGGCAGTGGCAGAGTGAAGAGAGGGGCTGGGAGGGCAGTACCTCTCGTTCTTCTTCCCATTTCAGATTGAATCAATAAAGATGAACTTCAGCATGTCTTGTCACTGGAAGTAAGTGAATCAGGTGATCTCATTTGGTTGTTTGCTCCTAGAAGCTTTAAACAAAAATCAAAACACCACTTTTCTCAAAACAATTCACACATGCTCAACTTAGTGGCTTCAGCAGAAGCAGCAATGTGAGAGTTCCCATGAACTCTGGCTAACCTCTGAGATTTATTGGTAAGTGAAAAAAATAAGGGACCAGCACTGAAATCTTTCCTTACTAAGGCATTCCTCTCTATCTCTTAGCAAGAAGCCCAGGGCTGGGTTCAGGATGTTTACTGCTTTAAGAGATGTTAAGGAAAATTGACTCCAAACAGTTTAAAAGATCAATATTGAGAAATCTGTGATTTTTGTTCTGAGCTACCAGCACAGTCATGGTCTGTGCCTTAATGCAGGAGTCAGATTGAGTTGTGCATCTTAGTTAGCAGGGACCCATTTTTTTGAGCAAAGGTGAATCACAACCCACAGAACAAAAGGACTTGCTGTTTTCTTTCCCATAAATACTGATTTTCCAAACCTTTTTTGGGGGGGGGTTCGTATTCACATTTATATTGCTAGGTGAGAACAGCAGGTTTTGCTGGTGGAAATAACTGTGGCAGCAATATAACCAATATCTGTTATGCAGAGGGACAATTTGACCAGGAGTTATGCTTCAAAACCAGGACTGAATGCCAAGCCTTTCCCTCTTCCTTATTCTGATGAATATTTAAGTGTAGTGTTAGCCTAGTCCTGGTTGGTTATTTTTTCAATAAAGAAGCAGGTTTCCATGCTTCACTGGAGTTATGAAAATCAGTGTTAGTTTCTGGTGCTTTGCAGAATCTGCAGCAGTCCACGGGAGACTCCTGGTCACTGGTGTGTTGTGTCCAGAGACGTGGAGCTTGTGCTTGTTTCCTGACAAACTCTGGGGTGGAGGCAGGGTGGCTGTGCTTTGGGGAAAGCCCTCTCCCTGTATTGCCAAGACATTCCATGGAAATGGGAACGTTTGCAGACAATGGCTCCAAGAGAGGAGCTGTGGCTGTGCAGAGCAAACTTGCTGAGCAGCGTTGGCGTTAGCAGGGATGGGCACTGACCCAACACCAGCATCCTTTGGGCTGGCACTGGTCACTGCCCATCCACACTCACCCACCCAGGCCTGTGTGGCCTGGGGAGAGTGTGACCTATTTGTCTTCCTCCTGAGGTCTGTGCTGATATGTAAATCCTATCATTTTACTTCATGAGAAAAAGCTTTGCAATCCCAGGAGGGCTTCCGTGGAAAGAGGACACTTAGAAATATACAAAAAACTCAGCAGGATTTAGTTTTTTGTGAAAGAAAACATGACTGTGACATACTGCCTGAGAATGAGGAATCATTTTTCTTTGATGCAAAATTGCTTAGTATTAGAAATAACATTTGTGTGCACTTTTGTGCAGATAGAACCTGGGTTTTAAAATTACATGAACCCAGTTTTTAATTTTGCGGGTGTAAATTGCACCTGCAAATAATTTTGTCTGCAAACTGCAGCATTTCATATTTGATTTCCTGATTTCCAGTAACTTCCCTAACTTGTGTCAGTTAATTATTTTGATATATAGCTTTGCAGGCACTACTCTTTCAGGCATAAAAGTGCGGTCTCAAAGATTCAAACCCATTTCTGAGCATCTGATGGAAGTGAGGAGCTAGGATATATGGCAAACCCACTGTATATTCAAATCTTTTGGTACTATCTTGCAGTGTGAGGTCAGTGCTGGTTATTGTGGTGAGAGACTTCATCTGTGGTATCTGTTGAGCAACTTGACCTAACCAAAGCCAGAAACTGCAGCTGACAGCAAAACTCATGGTTGTGTTCGTGATGTGTGTTCTTGTCAATCACAATTTGCCAGTCTCGGTAGCAAGTTTGCTCTTTTAATAGCTTTATTTCCTATTACCTCCCTTTACCTGGCTGTGTTTTCAAAACCAAGCCTATTACCTAGTCTGAAGCTGCCAATTGTCTGTTGTTTAAAAGGGACTATGGGGTGTGGGCATTTCAAAATGAACTGTGTACATGTGTAGGCACCCACACAGTCAAAGTCCTGGGTAAGTTCTTCCCCACCATCACAGAAGATGACATTTTTAAATTCAAAGCTCTTGCATGCTTTTAGGGAAGTAGCTGAGATATAGTTAGCTCAGCTGAAGTAAGAATTAGAAAAACTAAGCATTTTGAATTAAAAAGCATTTAAATTTTTTTTTTTTTAAAGGCAAAAACATGTATAAAGCTTGAGTTTCTTGGCAGCCACATAGAGGTTGCCAGATTGATGTACTGGAACCCAGAGTTTTGTCTTTACCCTAAGAGGTACCAGCACATGTCAGGGGTCAAGGTGGTGACAGAGCCAACTGCCCAGTGGTTCCCCAGCACATCTCAGCCATGGCTGGCAGGACAGGAACGCAGCTCTTGTTCAGACATTCTGAGATTTCCTAGAAGGGAAGGCTCGAGGGCTGGCATCACCTGTTGAACAGAAATTCGATGGAAATCCGTAAGCTTATGCCCTGTTGTGCTGTGAAAACAGAGATCTCCCAGATTGCTGCTTCCTTTGTGGTAAAGGGAAATTCGGCTTTGTAGAGGTAACTCTATTAAATTCAGGGCACAGGAAGGGTGTGGCTCTGGTAACACATCTTCAAACTTCACCTTGGTAATTTTGTGTCACTGGAAAGTTGTTTGGGACATAGAATCATAGAGTAGTTTGGGTTGGAAGGGATCTTTTAAAGGTCACCTAGTCCAACTCCCTTGCAAGGAGCAGGGACACCTTCAACTGGAACGTTGCCTTGAACTTGATTGAAGGCAATTAGTCAAACCTGGTTGTTAAAGGCCTAATTTTTTGATGTTTTCATAGTTTGCCTACATGTTTTACTTAGTGTCATTTGTTATTTCAACAGGGTCGCCATGTTAAGACTGGGCAGCTGGCAGCAATCAAAGTGATGAATGTTACTGAGGTGAGTGCAAAACCAAAAATAATAATTGTCATTGTTAAGCAGCAAGGAAAAATAAATAATCAGATCATGAGAAGGTGGACAGCTCATGAAAGAAGATCAAGTGGTATAGATCATGGTACCTAAGCACTGTTTTGTGTTTTATAAAGTACTGAGTGCTGTTAACACAACCATATTTTTAAAGTGTGGCTGACCAATGATGACAAAGCGTTAAGGGAGTGCATTGCCATATATTTTGGTGTTCAATAATATCAAAGACAAGAAGTCCCTTCCTGCTTATTTCTAGTTGATTATCTGCTTTCAGAGATAGCAATTAAAAGGTTCCCTGTATCTCTGCACTGCCTCTGCTGTGTTTCATTGCATCCTATCCCCTGAGAGCCAGCTGCTCTCATAGTGCCCTGATAGCTGGCAAGCAGGAACATGTTAGAAATGCAAATGCAGTGCTTTTTTATTGTGATTTGACAGATGAGGGAGGGAAACAGCTTAATTGGTGCTGTCTCTACTCATATTTATAAATGGGTGTCAGTGCTGAAACAAGATGTTGAAAAAGTTGCGAAGTATTCGGTTTTGTCTCTCCTTTTAAGAGCACAGTCAGTAGTGGAGCAGCTTGCCTCCTTGAGACCGCATTAGCCTGAGCTGCAGGAAGGTTGGGGAGACTCCCTGCTTCTTCCTCTTGAGTCTCCTAGAAGTCTGGTTTGGTAGGATGCACTCAGACTCAGACCAGCTCCCTATTCTGTCACTCTGGCAGTGTGGATATGGAGAACAGAAATCCAGCTCCTCTTGCAATATGATGGAAGAGTTATCTTCTAAAATGAAAAAAAAAAAATAAAAAAAATCCAGGCCAAATGGTCTGAACCCTCTGGGCTAGGTCTGCCAGTGGTTCATCTACACGTGGCGTTTGGACAAGCACAAGCAAACCTTGCCTGCATTTCGTGTGTCTTTTCATTGTCTTGAAAGGCAGCAGACCAAGCTGGTGTCTGTGCTGGTCCTGCCGCATAGAGCAGGTCCAGGACAGTTCTCTCTGTTGATGGTGTGGGAATCCAGCCCTGAGCAGCAAGTGGTCTGAACTTGGATGCTACTGTAATGTACAAAACACATCTAAGGGCTGGTTTGACCATGGCTGCTGTTCATACAATAGGTGTGTGTAGCTGAATTGCAAGTTTTGTGCTGAGGAAGGTGCTTTTTATTTAAATGAGTGCTACATTAGATTGGTGGGATTTCTGTTTTTGGGTCTGTAGGTACATATATCCTACATATAGGTGCTTTGGCTTTAAAAAATGGCAGTCAGCAAACATGAGGCTGCTGGATTTTGGAAGGCAGAGCGGATATGGATTGGATGACAGTCAGATTCCTGAGATGAGAGCACCTCCCTGCCTTGACAGAGGAACTGACAGAACAGATCCTGGCACAGGCTCAGAAGATAACCAGATCTGCTTTCCTGCTTTGCTGGGTCAGTCAGCAGCGTGTGAGGACTACTTAAAGGTGCAACTTGTGGGTTGTCAACTTAACACCAGTGACAGTCCCTTCCTTGATGAAACAATTGAAGAAAATACTGCAGGAAGGGAACCTTGGAAAGATTTCTTTCGCTATGCCATACATAACGTAGTCTCCTTTGTATGCAAGCAACAAACTGTAGCATCCAGTAATGCCTGCTTACTTGGAAACAAAATTTAAACAGAGGACAACTATATGATCCCGCTCCAGGAGTCATCTTAGTAGACTTGCAGGATTCTGAGAACAAAACAAAGCTGTTTAGGTCTGATTTGCTGCAGGTGACAGAGCCAGCATCATGCTGGGGAATCTGTACTGTTGTTTGAGGGGCAGTGATAGCAGGTCATGCTGTTTTCACATTGAGACACTTCATGGGAAGGTGAGGAGCATGTTAATGCAGCTGCCCAAAGGGGTTTTCCCTGGTGCTCTTCCCCCACTAAACCCTGAACAATTCCAGCTCAGCTGTGCTCAAGTGTTCCTGCTTTCTGGCCTTGGCACAGGGTGAGTGCAGGGCTTTCTGCTCTTATTTCCACTTTCCTAATGCAGAGTTGGCTATTATCCTGCTGCTAGGGCACAGGCTGGCATGTTTGGATGCAGTCACTTCTGCTACTTCTGCCACTTTTGTTCACCAGAAGATTCTGATTCTTTGACCAGATCTACAGGGTTTCTTTTTCCAGTAAGAAGAAGTTGCCTGACCAGCTCCAGCTGTGATTGTTCAGATCTGGGGCACTCCAAGAGCTCAGCAAATCTGCCCTTTGGTGTCATGAGCTGCAGCCCCAGGCCGGTTTCTTAAGAGCAGCAGCAGGATGCTGTGGTCATTGTGGGATCCTCTGGACATCTGTCAGGAAGTGCTGCTGTATTGAGTTGCATGGGGGGTGGGGGGAGCCCTTTGAAATGGTTAAAGGAGAGCTGATGGCAACGTGTGCTCATGTGCCTCTCCATGCAGACTCTGCTTCCTGTTTTTTGACAGAGCCAAACAAGCAGAGTGCTTGCGGAGAGTCTGGATTCTTGTTGCTTGTCTCTTCAGCTATCGGTGCAGGTGATCAAAGAGCTCTTCTCCAGCACATCATTCTCCATCTGCCTTTGCTTTCATTCTTTCTAGGGAGCAAAATAACATTTAAATGTGAAACTTGTTGTTAGACCTGCCCCAGTACTAAGGGGTCTCTTGGTGCAGGATTTATCAGCTGATGATCTCGTTTCCATCTGCGGTCAGAGGAGTGTGTTTTCTAGTTCTAATGCCATTGCAGATAGGCTCACATCTTCAAAAACAGCCTTTGATCATGAACCTGTCATCTCTGCACACAGCCATCCGTGCCCAGGAGCGCATTGGTTTGTGAAAGCAAACAGCTTTTTGCACCTGCACATCTGCAAGCCTGTTTCCTTTCCTTGAGCAGCATTATTTATGAGCAGGTTTGTAGACCCCTGAGACATGGGGCTGCTGGTAATGCTGGCAGGAGGGGTGGTGGGAAGTGGAAATTCTGAGTGTGGGCATGCACTGAGGAACTGAGGGTGCTTTTGTCCCCAGTCAGTGTGCTTGAAGGACGTATGGAGCACTGAGGCTTAGCGAGTCTGGGTTCAGTTCCTGGGTGAGCCTCAGACATGACCCAAGGGGCACAATCACTCACATTTGCCCTTCTGCCTTGTTTTTTCCATAGCATAGAGTATTTTTTCCAAATCTCACTGAGGCACTGGGAAGCCAGAGTGCATTTGTCTGTGAAATGCCCAGCTGCTGTCCTATGTAGCCCTTGCCTTGCAGACTGACCAGCACCTGAGGCTCAGCCTGCTGTCTGCTCCAAGCAGTGTGTCCCTGGGACATTCAGCTGTACTGGGCAGTGTTACTTGGCCCCACAGCCAGGATGGGCAAGGGAAGGAGAAACAGGTGCAGGGAGGGAGCAGGTTCTGGCCTTCAGGGTAAAGAAAGACACAAGAGAAAGCAGGAATTGCATCTTGCTGGTTCTAGGAAAGGAGCATTACCCATGTGCAGCTCCTCTTGCTCTTGCAGTGGGTGTGGAAGAGCTTATGGGGGATCCCAGCTGTGTTCATGGACAGCCACGTGCTTGGTTTTGTTTGAAAAACACGGAGGCCAGATTGCAGAGGATTAGAAAGTACTTGGATAATAACTTTGCCAGCATGGTTCCAACATCCAGGAAATTAATTGGGTAAAGGAAGAAGAGCTGAGAAAGAGGCAGCAGCTATGAGGAAGTGGCTGGGATCTGCCAGCTCCCGAAGGGGAACTTTGTGAAAGCTCCAGGCTGGTGCTGAGGGCACTGCAGGGAGCTGGGCTCCACCAGGGCAAATCTCATGCTGATGGGCAGAGTTTAAAAATCCCAAACCCTTCACATCTGTAAATATTTTAAATTATTTGGAGGAGGCCTTTACCAAAGATGAGAGTTGCCCCTCAACACCTTTGCAGAAAGAGTGGGCAGAGTGCAGGAGGGACAGTAGAGGAAGAAAGGAATCCTCCCTGTATGTTCCTCTTTCTGCCCTTCTTCCCTAAAGATCCAGAAGTTTGTGTAGATGACAGAACCCTTGTGGTCAGGTCCAGGGTGGCAGTGCCCATGTCCTTATTTGCTGCCTCCTCCTTACCTGCTTGTGTCCACCCTTTCATGTGCACTGTCTGGATTCCAAAGGGAGTAGAGCCTTGTTTCCCTTCAGCACAAGCTCTCACCTCCCTTTGGTTTTGCTCTGTCCCTGTGCAGAGAATCCCACCCTGGAGGATTTCCTGCATGCTCTGGAGTCAGCTCCCATTTCTCCTGGACACTCCAGGTGCTGCACTGGGCTCCTCTTTAGCCTCACTAATTCAGTCATACAACATCCAAGGCTGTATCAAGCCAAGGATTAAGGGTTCTTCTTTCTCCCTAATTGCAAACAAAACATAAACAAACTGTTTAGCATAATGTGTGCAGCTTGAGAGCCTGTGTTCAACAAAGATTATTAGGAAACCTGAAATAGCTCATTTAGCTTCAAGTTGAGTTATTATACATCTCCAAAGACTTAATACTGTTAGGCTTTGATCTGGTAACATGTCTCCTGAGTGTTGATGTTACTGAGGAAAACTTACTGGTCCTTTCTGTTGGGAATGATTTTTGTGTGGTCAAGTTGAATAAGACACATAATATGCATGTTCCTGAGGAACTTGGCTTTAGACTGTCAGGCTTTAATGTGTTGCTCCAGGTAGAAAGGTCAATGTGTCTGGCTTTGTAAGCAATCCATTATGGTGGTTAAAGGAATGCTTCAATGGCAAAACTACTGGAAAATAAGGAAAAAGCACAGAAAAATGTGCTTTTTCAGTCCTTTGGGCCTGACTTGAGTTGTTCTTGCTTTTTTTTTTTTTTGGTGGTTTTTTTTTTTTTTTTTTTTGTTTTTTTTTTGTTTTTGGTTTTGGTTTTTTTTGTCTCTTCAGCTAGTAAGTGCTGACTGGGATGTTTTGCAGCAAGGTAAATTAATTGTCAGGTTTGTCATACTCCTTTTAACTGATACAAGGATACCTTGCAGCACCACTCATTTCCTATTAAAGTGGGATGGCAAAACCTAGGTGTGTTTCACTTGGTGTTGTGCATCACAGCAAACTGGCTCTGAGGGGGCCTTTCCAAATCAGGCAGTTCTCTCTGGAAAAGGGCATTTCCTTCTAACATAATTATTAGAACTTGTGTTTCCATTAGTTGTTCTTATTGTGCACAATGTTGTACGGGCAGAAGAGAACATCTGCCCTGGTGAGACTGAAACAAAGACAAGGGAAAACATGCAGCTGGTGCCTGGAAGGTGATGTCTGGGGGTGTCTGGCCCCCACCATGCCAGGGGCTTCATGGATGGCTTGGTGTTAGGAAGGGGAGAAAGCCCATGGTCTGGACAGGGCTGCCTCACAGCTGTAAGGAGCAGATCCTAACCCTGGTTTAGGCTGGAGTTTGATTTCTGGCAAGTCACCTCCTTCTTGGCTTTGGTTTCCTCCCAGCAGGACCCTCCACAGGACTGGGAAGACAAATTGTCTGATGTGTGCACTCAGTGCTTTTCCAAGTATTTAAGTAATGGAGTGTTAGCAATAATTTTATTTTTGTTTGAATCTGGTTAGTTTCTGTGAGACTAAATTGCTGCATGCAGAAACCATAAATGGGGGAGTAATAGAGCCTGTCTAAGCTCCCTGAGGAGACAATATGCAATTTTTATGCCGAACTGGGGACATTTTTGATTGTTTAGGTCAAACCCTAGCAATTCATTGGTTTAGACTCATGGGTCAGGGTGATTCAGTTGTCAATTTAAGAGCCATCTATCAGCAGCAGTCTCATAATCCAGAATAACTCTGGTCCCAATCTCCTGCTCAAAGCAGTGTCAGCCATGGGATCAGACCAGGTTGCTCATTGTGGTTCCAGCTGGGTGTTGAAACCTCCAAAGACAGAGCAGCCCTGGGGCTTGGTGATCTCTGGTCACCTAAGGAGCCTCCTGCTCTCTTTTGTTACAGAATGAAGAGGAGGAAATCAAGCTGGAGATAAATATGCTGAAAAAGTACTCCCATCACCGGAATATTGCTACATATTATGGGGCTTTTGTGAAGAAAAGTCCTGCAGGCCAAGATGATCAGCTCTGGGTAAGTGTTTAGTGTCCTTTCTGCTCATCAGATTTACAGCTCCTTCTTTAGAGCTCCAGTGTGCTTGGCTTGGATTGTGTCTCAGTGAAGCTCTGGAGTCATTGTTCTGAAGAATAACATATAAAAGAGAAAAATTACTTCTCCCTAGACATCTTCCATCCCTATGATTTCCTTTGAGGATGGGCATAAAATATGTTATGATTCTTGTGACTTGTGCTGTCATTCTGATTTGTTGCTTGAACCTTTTTTTTCCAAATTAAATTCTTCTCTGTATTTTTTTACTGAAATGAAAGAGCTTGTCCTTTTTGCCTTCTCTCGTTCGTGTTGCTTTCCTCTCCTTTTTTCAGATGGAAAATGAAAAAATGAAGCAGAGGAGTTGGCAATAAAGAAAAGAAGAATAACGAATCCTCCAATTTTTTGGCTGCAAGATTTTTGAAGCTCTGCAGCAAAATGAGAAATTTCAAATTTTAAAAATATTCCCATTCTTTTCAGTGCTGTTAGCTCTTGCTTTTCCAATTCTGTATATACTAAAAAAAAAAAAAAAAAAACCAGCAACAAAAACTGCTTAAAACCTGCAACAGGAGAGGAGCACTAGTGAGGTTTTTTAGGTTTTTTATTTATTTAGCAGTGTGTGTGACTCAGGAAATGAGATTTTAAGTCACTTGGCCTCTGAGAAGACCACATGCAGTCTGCCATGCCTGGGTGGTGGTGGGAGTGGGTGTTTTTAGATGTTCTCTCTGCTGGCCCCTGGCAGAGCTGTGCTAAAGGTGCCCTGTGTGTGTTTGTCTCCCTGCAGCTGGTGATGGAGTACTGCGGTGCAGGCTCTGTCACTGACTTGGTAAAGAAGACAAAAGGGAACTGTTTCAAGGAAGACTGGATTGCTTACATCTGCAGAGAGGTTCTCAGGGTGAGTCCTGCCAGCAGAGCTTCGCTGCTCATTTGCAACAAAAAGGCCTTTCCAGGCCTTTGGTTGCTAAAATAGGCCACTAATGAGCATTATTGTTTAAAGGTTGTGATGCATGGGGCTCATGGGCTGTGGTCCTTGAGCTTAGAAGAGCCTTGAGAGCCAGCATGATGGCTGCTTGACATCCCATATTGTTGTAGTTAATCCCATTTTCTGTACGAAGAACAGAAAATTCCTCTTTCCTATGGCAAATAGCCATCTTCTGAAACTCCTGACACTGAGCACCTAGAAAAGTAAATAAATTTTCTGTTTTCAGTATGTCTGCCCTCCACATCAGATCTTTCTGCTCAGTGCTTCAGTTGTTCATGCTTGTTAGATTTTCTGTCCATAATTCCTTTACCTGCACACACTCAGGGATCTCTTTTCCACACTATTAGAGGCAATGTTGACTAAACAGCATGCAAAAATCTTAAAGGTGGCCCTGCTGGGACAGTATTCTCCAAGACAGATCTTGGGGCTATATTTCATTCTGTGCAGGCTCAGGGCTGCTTTCTTTTATTTTTTTCTTTCCTGGAAAGTACAGAGGATAAAACAATTCCCAAGTGTAATCTAGTGAACTAGCCTGGAAAAAAAATATGATGTTGGAGCCAGTCATTCTAAGTTCAAAACCCGTTACAGAGTCACTGATCTGTCTTCCCTATAGTAGAGTTTTACATCTTTTCTAAATAATGGTAAGATAAACACCTATTCTGGGAGTTGGAATTTAGATGGCATGCTGAAGTAATGCTTGAGTAGGGGTAAAACTCTGTTTCTGGGGCATAGGAGTTGAGAAATATGCTCAGCAGAGAATATTGGCTTTCTTACAGGGATTTGGAACTAGCCTGCAGATTATGATCATTATATCTGGAAAGTGTGGGGAGTTCTGCAAAAGAAAAAACCTTAATGGTGTGGTCAGGTTGTTCCTCATTGGTGTGGCTGTAATGTCGCTGTTAAAGCAATTGATGTTAAAACATTTGGTTTATGCTCATGCAACTGAAATCTATAACAGCATATTGGTAAAAGCAAGGGATTGGATTTAATCATGCTTGTTTCAAGACAAAATGGCCCAGTTGCACATGGATTGACAGTGTTTCCTTCTGGAAAATTTACAAGCTGGATGGAAGCTCTGTTTGAAGCCATTAATGTTAGAGAGGCTAAATGTTGTGAGTGAAGCATCCCTGGATTACTATAATGGATTATTTCAATGTGTTCCTTTATGTCTATGCTAGTTCAACCATGGGCAATTTTGAAATGCAGGAGGAGACAGCAAATATTAGCTGATTGAAAACAATATTTGCTGCATTCAAAAAGAGGTCTGACATGGTATTTTTAACTTTCTCTAGTCCATTTGCTGCTGAATTTCTCATTTTGTTGAATGCAAAATTTAGGCCACTACAACCAGCCAGCTGCTGTCTCTGGTCCTCATACAGAGCATTTGGCTTTGCTCTTTTTCTCTTTAGTTTGCTTTTAGCATAGAGTGTGAGGAGCATCCCTTGATTCTGAGACAGAAATTTAAAGTATTGCCACCTTGTTCTCTTCACACTTGACTCAAGAGATGCTCCACCACTGTCAGGCCTGTGGTGAAGAAGACAATCAAACTAATGGTTGCTGTCTTCTCTCCTCCCTGAAAATGCTGCTAGAACCATCTAAAGGACTTTCCTTATGAATAAAGACTGAAAAGGGTGAGAGTGTAAAACGGCAACAGTGCCATACTCAAGGTAATGTTAGAAGAAGGAATAAGGCAAATCTGGTTTTCTTTTAGGGATTGGCACATCTTCATGCTCACCATGTCATCCATCGAGATATTAAAGGACAGAATGTTCTTCTCACAGAAAATGCAGAAGTAAAATTGGGTAAGTTTCCTTAAATGTGTGCTAGAAACCTGTTCACTAGAATTTAAGATTTTCATCTTGACTTAGAAAGAACTTTCAGTAACCTAAGTGCAGCATGTGTGCCAGGTGTCATTAATGCTTGTGCTTACAAGGTGTCTGTAAGTAGAAAGAGTTGAAAATGTGAAGTGTTCTGCAAGGGTGTCCCTCACAGCCTGAGGGCAATACAGGAGTCACTCACAGAACCAGCCCAGTAAGTCACAGCACCATCAGGCTTTCACAGAACATCCTGGGATGTAAAAGACTTCCAAAGTAAAAAAGTTGGGGGAACAAATTTTGCTAATCCATTTCTCTAAAGGAAGTGGTCTTAGAGATTTGCATAAATCTGACAGTAGGTGGAATTACTCCTGTGTAAGGGCTACCACTGAATAACAGTCATCTCTCAAAAAAGTTGGAGGATTTGCTCATTTCCTTTTGTTACTGTGACATGTCACAGTGACAACTTCTGACTTCGTAAAACTAAACTCAAGTACGTATTTCTCTTGAGGAGGGCATGTCTTTCATGTTTTGGAAAGACATCACAGGGAAGTGTTTTAAAGGAGAAATCTCAAGGGGATCACTTCTTATTTGTGATGATCTTTACAGTCCCTCTCTCTTGAAGTGAAAAAATTTACTGTAGCATTGGAAAACAACAAATAATAAACATGGCTTGTGGATGTGGGGTAGGAGATTTGGTTGGAGCAAGTAAAAATAAATACTTTAAATCTCATTATGGTTTAATCTTGTGGCAGAAACCTGGCTTCACTGAAGTCAAAGGGAGTTTTCCTGTCAAATTAAATGAAGGCAGGATTTTGCTTGTAGTATTTAAATCATGTGTACTAATTGTCAGCTGTTCCCTCTTAAAACAGTTAAGATGGGAATGTGTGTTTTTAGTCTTGTATAGTTACTACTCCCACCATTCTTCACATGGTTGACAAAACAGTTAAACTTCTCTAACTCTGGGTAAAGATGAAACAGATTTACTAAGTATAATAATTTTTAAAAAGAAGAAAAAAAAGTTGTTTCCAGAGAGATTTAGCTTATGTGTCTTAAGGCAAAGAAGCTAGAAAGCCAAGAGGTTCTCAATTCAGTTCTATTCCACCTCAGTGTGAGAGTTTGCACTTCCCATCAGAAGCACAGAATGATCCCAAAGGTCAAGTCCACCTTCTTCTTGGAGAAGGTTTGCTAAGCAGGCATATGAAATTTTAGCACTACGAATTATTTTCGTTTGCAGATAATCTGCAGTGAGGCAACATCAATGAGAAAATCTGCTCCTTGATGGTAACCACAGGGCTGTCTCCTTTCAGTCCTTCTCTTTCCCCCTTCCTTTGTCTACTCTGTGAATACCACTCCAGTGATATCCCAGTGGATCCAATTAGTATATCTTGGGGTTTTGTTCAAAGAGAAATACGAGCACATAATTACTGCTTGTATAGGCCCTTTTCATATTTGAACAAAATCAATTTTCTATACAGTCCTTGTGAAAGTTTCACCCTTTCCAGAACAAAGAGAACCACACGAATTCACTCGTTATAATGATCAAAGATGAGAATAAATTAGTAGATTCTCCAGCTTGTTCTGAGATAGTGTATGAACACAGGGAAGGATTTATTCTAGACACCTCAAAATGAAGTGATATGGTGGTTCTTTCCAGCTTTCATGAATGGCTATATTAGACACATCCAAATTTGCCTCGTGTGTAGATACTATTTTTCTTTCAGTCTGGTTGAAGACCTTGAGTTCTACTCAGTGTAGCATTTAAATTAAGCATAAATTATTCCATAATGTCTTGGTAGAGCAATTCCTCTTGCTGTCACCCACCAGGCAGATTTAGCATGCTGTTTATTTAATTCTTCTGGCAAAAAGAAGGGAAAAAAGAGGCAGCTAAATTTCAACTATTGGATAAGACGTGCTGGAGGAACTATAGATTTCATATATATTGTAGCCCAAAGGTTTGATGTTCTAAAAAGTATGAAAGTGACCAAGCACACACTCTGCCATGTGGATACAACTTTTTGCTAATTTCTTTACCTCTTCTTGGCTTTTCAGTGGATTTTGGTGTAAGTGCTCAGCTGGACAGGACTATTGGGAGAAGAAACACATTTATTGGCACCCCATATTGGATGGCACCCGAGGTCATTGCCTGTGAGGAGAACCCAGACTCTACATATGATTACAGAGTAAGTGACAAACACTCCATAAGGTAAGAAAACATGTGGGTTATTGCTGAAATCCTGCTCATTTGAAAAGTTCGAACTTCCTGCCTTTTAAACCACAATAGTACTAGAACTGTACAAACAGAAGTATTTTAATATGTGGGTGGAGGCTCTTTTTAAGAGTGAAGTTTCACTGTGAGTATTTTTTCTGAATTTTTAATACATGAAATACACTTTCATTAACCTCCCTGCAATAAAAAAGTACTAAGAAGGTTGCAGGTCTGGATAGAAAAGAAAGAAAGAGAGGAGTTCCGAAGGAACACATGAAGTAGTGTAATATTAATATGGCAAGTTACTGCACACTGTGGTAGAGCTGTTTTGCTCTGTACTCAGCTGTGACTCCTGAGTTAATTGGCAGCAATTAGTATCCCTTTGCTCATTCATGAGCATGTGACTGCAAGTGGTTTCCCATCCCAGAATGATTTCTGGTCAGTGGCAGGGTGAGAAGGCACAGAATTTCCTGTATTTCAGTTTGTGAGCATTGCCTCTCGTCCTTACCATGCAGCATGCTCTCCAGGAATGGCTTTTTGAGCAGGTATCTTCTGGGTGACCCTGCAGTCACTCTTCTAGTTCTCTCCATTGCTACCTTGTACCTCTCCTTCCAATTGTGGCTTTGGAAATATTTATGAGAAGAACCTGATATTGCTTCCATTTCCTAGTGATTCAGAGGTTGTGATTCTCCCTTGCTGAGACCTTCTGTGCTGCACTGGCCCAGTGAGGTCATGTTGTGTGCATCAGTCATGACTAAAGAATTTTATATTTTTTTCCATATCATACCAATCTTCTACTGAAACCTCAAGAAGTTAATCTCTTGTTTTCATTCCCTGTCCCCAGCTGATTTCCTTCTCCAAATGTCTACTTACCAGAAGATATAATCTTAAAGAATGTGCACCCCTAATTCTTGGGCTTTCTTTGCCTTCAGTAACAATCCTGGTTTGTCTGCTTCCAAATAGATACTGCAGATGGTAGTTTAAAACTGATCAGCAGGGTGTTTTGGAAGCACTTTTGCAAACAGTGCTGTGACTCAGAAGGCAGCACAGAGCTGTTCTTTCCCACAGACTTATACCTGATAGGATGGGCTAAGTAGCAGGAAGCTACTCTGTAACTTCTTGCTCTTCAAAAATACCAGAACAAACAAACAAGACAAAAGGAGTACAAATATACCCACACAAATACATGTGTTTGTATACACACAGAGTTCTACAAACACTGCTGTCGTCCTCCCTTACACCTGTCTGACTCTCATGCTTTGGAACTCCAAACCAAAATTCCTTGTATCCTGGGTGTTTCTCTCACTGTCCTCAAAACCTGCAGTACTACCCCTTGAAGACTCTTAATTTTCAGTCATTTATTTAATAACAAGTCAGGATTGTGGATCTATGAAATCCCCACCAGTTTTGTTGCTGAATCCCTCCACACACTGGGATGTGAAATGGCTTTCAGCTTGCGTGAAGAGTTCAGAGCAGCTGGACTGAGAGGACTCTGTTGATAAAATTAGATTTAGAGTGCTGGGCTGGGTATGAGCTGCTATTCATTAATGGTTTATTCCTTCTAATATTTGAAGGTTTTTTGTCACTTTTTTTTTTTAAAGATAAGTTTTAGAGAAGCTCTGCAAGTTGGTTTAGCCACATGCCTCTCATTTGGCTACATTTAGACACAAAAAATAGCGAAATAATGCACATGATTAATCAAGTGGAAATGTGTGAAGTTTTTACAGCCACTGATGGTGGTTGCAATTTACCTTCCATGATCAAAACCTGGCCCTTGGCATCCAGATCAGCTGATTAAGAGAACTCCACTGTTAACTGAGCTGAACATACACTGTGGCATAAATCTAACTGCACGATGTACTCTTCTCTCATGTGCCCAAAAATGTGTGACTTGACTTTGTACAGAAAATGTCAGACCCCAAGGCCTGACAGTCATTCCTGTTCCATCAGCGTAGAAACTCAGCAGTGACTGCTCTGAAATAAGCATTAAGACCAAGAATTATTTTTGGCCAGAAGGAGAAGGGTGAAGCACTGCTGTGTCTTGCTGCCTCATGAAAACAGATCTAAGACACGTATTTAAACAGTGCCTGGTATATTCTATCTGGCTTTTGTTGTTTGAATGCAGAAGGTCTGCATTTTGGGGCTGACTGCTTAAATGATGGATCAGCTGTTCAGAGTTGCATGGGAAATGGGAAGCTTCTGGCTATTAGCATGTTTCCTAAAAGCTCAATAGGGAGTGGGAGGGAACAGAATATTTGTCACTCCAAGTAGAACAACATGATCCAGGAGAGATCTAGGGAAACTGTAAAAAAAAACAAACCCAAAACTAAGAAGAAAACAAACAAATGAAACAAACAATCTTGAATGCTGCAAGCTGCAATGTGCATTGTTTCTTTTCCTGCAGAGTGACCTGTGGTCTCTGGGAATCACTGCTATTGAAATGGCTGAAGGAGCTCCTCGTAAGTGATTTGGTATAAAGGTGGGGGTGTTCTGTGTTAAAATACCTCATGCTTGGCTAATGCACTGATGCACAGAGTTCTGGTTCTGTCTGTATCTTTAAAAACACTCTATGATTTTTTCTCATTTGGACTCTGTTGCGTTCTTCCTTTTAGACTCTTTCAGTGTATGTTTTGATTCCTTGCCTTTATCTCCTGGGAAAACAAAACTTCTATTCTTAAAGTTCTTGTTAGCATCAGTTTGTTGATTGCTGCCTGTGGATACAACTAAGCAGAAGTGGTGGATATGTTAGCAGAAAATACTGGCTGGAGCGGCTTTGGGTTTAGGTCACTAAAAAAAGTTATGGCAGCGGAAGAAGGTAGGCCTAAAGGCTGTATTTTTGCTCTGAAACTGACTTGTTTCTCACAGATTTTAGGACTAATATGATATTTACTCACATGTAATGGCTTCGATCCCTGACCACACTCTCAGGCTGACAGCAGATTGCTGCAGTTTTACAGCCTGCTGCCCCACAGAGCCTCTTGCAGGTCAGGCAGAGATCTGGGGGTGCAAAGTCCTCGTGCATTTCTGTTTGCATGGAGGGCTGGTGGCTTTGCCCAGCTCCTGCAGACAGATGGGATGTGTGGGGTATCCGGTCACTGCTGAGAGCACGGGAGCTGAAATCTGTCATCCTCTGGCCTGAGCCTGAGAGCACGTAGGCTGCTTTTAAACAACCCACTTGGCTGTTCTCCCATCAGACTTGGTTTTTAGCAGGAGCCAGCTGGAGTTCAGGAGCACTTTCAGACCCTGTGCTTTAGCCTGACTGAAGCTTAGTCCCGAGACATGAGTCCATGAGGAGTTTTCTCTGGGAGAGACTTTGTAATATTGCATGCCAGTTCCTCATGTATTTGATGTTTTCCCTAGTTTTGACAGGGAAATGCTGTGGATTATATTCTGTTGCCTTGTGTTTTGTTTAGTACAGTGTCTGGGACCCAGAGCTAGAAACCAGACTTCTGCCCCTCATTTCCACTGTATCATACATTATTGAATATACCAAGGAAAAAGTCAAAGCCAGAACCAAATGTGAGAAACTATGGCAGGTGGAGGCAGACAGAGAAATTAATAGAACGTACGGAAAGCTTTGCCAGAGTGCAGTCTTCTCACTTCTACTGGTTCTATTAATGCTTTAAGTCCATTTCTGTTAAGAGCATCATTGCTGAACATCTAAATATGATAAGAAATCAGCCTCCATGCAGTTCCTATCAGTTGCCATTCAGTAGCTCTGTTTGGTGGAGGAAGACCTTTTATCCTCAACATTTCTCCCTGCCAGATGGAACACACTCAGAATTCCATACAAAGTGCCTGGAATAGATGGGATGTATTTGCTTTCTGCTGAGTTCCTCATAACTTCAACTTTCTACAACAGTAGCCCTAAAGAGAAGTACTATGGGCTGGAGAGAAGGTAGCTTCAGAATGCAGGAGTGGAACCTGTAGCAGATTGCCTGATAACAGTGCTGCCATTCCCAGAGCACAGGATGGATGAAATGTGTGCTCAGTCACTCTGCTCTGTGCCACAGTGCAGGTTATGAGCTCTGTGCTTTGGATCAGCTTTTCTTCATCCTGGGTTTTCTCATATGCCATGGACAATGTGGCAAAAAGTTTGGTTAAAATGGAGCTTATCATTTATCTGAAACCAGAAGCCAGACATAATAACTACATAAATATTTCAATCTCAGCTTTAACATCTGTTTATGTGCAAACACACTTTTGTGTATGGGAAAGGTGAGCTTTTTTATGTCCTTCCAAAGCTATATATATAGAAAATATGAAGAAAGTTGTATTGTTCTTGCCTTGCAGCCCCTCTTTGGAATCTCTTTTAGCTGGAAATCTCTATGTACCCAGAGACTTGATTTCTTGGCTGTAGTGTGAATTTGGTTGGCTCCTGGTGGGGTTCTGGGGCAGATACTGTGATGTTGGAAATGGGAAGTGAGGTCACAGGGGGTGCATGCATCCTTCCATAATTTGTGGTTTCCTTTGCAGCCCTGTGTGACATGCATCCCATGAGAGCACTCTTCCTCATCCCAAGGAACCCGCCCCCAAAGCTGAAATCCAGAAAATGGTAAAGAGATGTGTAAAAAAAACCTGCATTTTTGCTGCAGTGGGCTTAGGAGGGCTTTTAGCTCTCTTGTCCAGAGACAATGATTTTGTTAAATCATGTAGTTATCTAGGAGGTGATTCCTCATAGCTGGATTGAGCCAGAGGGAAGATATAGTTTACCTTTGGGAAGCAAGACCTTTCTTTTGAACTCTGCCTAAACTGTGGCAGTTGTTTCATTTTGGTGTCTGTGGCCGAAATTCCAGGATATACAAGGAAGGCTCAGATGTGCTGCTTGGGGTCAGGGCTTCATCAGAAGATTGCTTGGATATTGTGGAGCTAATGGCAGTCACCTGCCCCACAGAGAATTACTTTTTGTTTTAAATTAAGTGCATAAAGAAAATCTTCACCTTATGAAAAGGTCAAGGGCATTTTTGAAAGGTTTGTGTTGGCCAGATTGTGGTTTTGTTGATCAGGATGTAAATTCAAGGTAACAACTCCTCTGAGAGGGTGATGAGGTGGAGTTCACCTTCAGCACTGTGCTGGTCTCAGGAGTCTCACTGGTAGCAGAACTCAAATTGTGTCTCTCAGTTCCAGTGTAGAAGGAAACCTTGCAAATTTAGTGCTTTCCACCACTCAGGGGTAGTTCTTGGTCCACAAGTTGAAAAGGATTATTGGTCTTTCTCCACTGTTTTGTCTTTTTTAGGTCAAAGAAGTTCCTAAATTTTGTTGAAAGCTGCCTTGTAAAGCATTATTTGCATCGTCCATCCACGGAGACCCTGCTGAAGCATTCCTTTATCCGGGACATGCAGAACGAGCGGCAAGTGCGCATCATGCTGAAGGACCACCTGGACAGGACAAGGAAGAAAAAAGGAGAAAAGGGTAATATGGCAAAACCTAAATAAAGGGCACTTCAGAGAGCATGTCCTCTTCAGATTTTGGCAGCAGAGCACAGGACAGATGCAGCTGAAACACTAGAACCAGGAAAATTGAGAAAGCGTTGTCCTTGATAGTGGGGCTGTTTTGAAGATTTCTTTGTCAAAGCTTGGGTCCTTAATGGTGTTTTAGTGCTAAAGTCATTGGAATCTTGAGTTACTGAGAGGAGTCCTGATGCTAGCAGGGAGCAAGGACTCCAAGTAAAGTCTAGGTCTCTGCTTTCTTGAGCAGTGTTTCCTGATCTCTCAGTTCATATTTCTCTCCCAGATCAAGTTGATTTACCTGTTGGATCTCCATATAATTTTGTCTTGTGAGTTCTTTGGGGGCAGCAGGACTCTAAGTGTTTTGCACAAAAGAGTGCACAAAAGAAACCTGGAGAAGCTCCAGTGAAATACAGATGTTATAATGAATCACTTCCTTCATAGTGTGCATGAAGAAAAGGAGAGTTTAGATTTGTTCCAAATGCCAGCCTGACCCTTCAGAGCAGAAGGAAGAAACAGTGCAGGAATGGGGGTGATACTTGTGGAAATGACTGTGCATGGCAGACTAAGGGGACAGAGACACTTGGCCTGTTGACCAATGACCCTGCCCTCTCTCCCCTTTCCCCTTCAGTGTGTTTTATACTGCCAGAAGCACTGTGAGGATCGGGGACTGTGAGAGCAAACTTGGAAAGCACCATGGTGTTGCAAGGTGTCTTAAAAATGCTCTGATTTGACAACAGGACTATTTGCACCTAAAATGAAATTGCTTTTGCAAAGTAGATTTACTGACTCCAGTAGCAGTTGCAAATTCTGTTGCCTCTTTCAACTCTGAATCTCAAAGCACACTGAAATGGAAGACAGTGAGTTAGAATTTCTCACAAATGCCCTTGAGAGGGGTGGAGGAGTGCAAAGATAAGTCACTTCTTCATAAATAGTTATATTTTGACCTGAAAATGCTATTTTTAATCAAAACTCCCTTGAAAAGGAGAATAGTATGGAATCGCCAGACTACACACTTCAAAATAGTAACTTCAAAAAAAACGAAGTCCTAATTTAGCATGTAATACCACCAACAATGCAGGGTAGGACCAGTTTGAAATTATCCTGTAAAAACTGCCTTCATGTCAGTCTTGAAGAAAACTTTAAAACTATGAGTCAGTTTTTGAAATTTTGTGCTAATACTAGTATTAGATTTTGTTTTCTTTTTTGCTTACTTAATTATTCTCTTTGATACAAAAGGAAACCTGGATTTACTGGTGGCCTCAGCAGAGCCATGACACAGGTACAGAGCAGGGCAGTGCAAGCTTTTATGTCCTATCTAAACGTCTTTTTGAAGAACACCTCTGCTGGTGGTGCTGTGGGTGTTGGGTTTCTCTGTGGGTTTAGCCTAATTTGCTTCAGATTATGGAAGTAGGTTAGTTTTGCAAAACCAATACAGTCAGTCATGGGAAAAGGTGGGTGTGTGTAAAGGGGCTGCCCTGAATCATTATCTGAACTAGATTTTGAATTATGTACATGGATATTTTGCCTCCCCTCAGCGTCCCAGTACAACATGTGACTTTTAATTTCCAATTCCTCCTTAGCCTGTAGTTCAGGCTGAATGCTCAGAAACAAAGTTCAAGATCGTGCCTTAAACAATAGCATCCTCATCTGGTGTTTGTTTATTCTCTTCTTCAGAAGAAACGGACTATGATTACAGTGGAAGTGAGGAGGAAGATGATGAGCTGAATGAAGATGAAGGAGAACCAAGGTTAATTTTATTACTGAAATAGAAAATTTGACTGCCCAAGCTGTTTTCATTGAAGGCAGCTCTCCTCAGCCAGAACAGCTTTCTTAATTTGTTCTGAATCCCTAATCTCCTGGGTCCCCTTCGGTAGCTTTAACTGTTTTGTAGCTGTCAAACATAACTGCTGAGTATAAAATGTCTGTAATAAGCTGCTGCTTTAGTTTCCTTGCAGTAGGGGGGAAACTCTCAAATGAAGGACCCAGTAATCAGCTTCAGGCTGGTTTGTAGCACACCAAGTGTGGCTGTAGAGTCAGCTGCTGGAGATATATCATGATTTGCTAACACAGAACAACAAACATTCCCAAAACACCTCATATTGTCTCTTTAATGCTATGTTTTGTCATGTAGAAACCTTGTCTTTGTTTCAGCTCCATAGTTAATCTGCCGGGGGAGTCAACTCTCCGCCGTGAATTTCTGAGGCTGCAGCAGGAGAACAAAAACCGTTCTGACCCTCACCGGCAGCAGCAGCAGCTGAAGGACCAGGAGAAGTACAAGAAGCAGCTGCTGGCAGAGCGGCAGAAGCGCATCGAGCAGCAGAAGGAGCAGAGGAGGAGACTGGAGGATGTAGGGGGCTGGCTTGTGTTGTTATTCCATGTCTCATCACAAATTAAAAATGCACCTGTAAGGACTAGGCTTTGCAAGGCAAGAGGACTGTGTTAAATTGTCAGCTCAACCTGGATCGTAGTCTTGCACCTTGGGAGAGCTGTGTCACTTTTGAACACAATGGTTTTAGATGGGCTCTGTCCTTTTCCTGCTGGTAACCTGCCCTAAACTCTGTGAGCAGAGGAGGAAGGGCATTTTGCTTGAGTAGGTTTGGTGGTGGTTGCCCTGGCAGATGGGATGAGAGATCCCCATTTCTTCCTCATATGCGTTTCCCAGTTTGCAGTCTGTTGGTCTGGTCCAGAGTCTTGGCCCTGCTTTTCTTTAAGATATTAAAAGACAGCTGGTTGCCTTTTCAGCTGCCTGATACGCTGTTGTCTTAGAGGCAGAGCTAAATCATAAAATCACAGAACCATTAAGGTTGGAAAAGACCTCTAGGATCCAGTCCAGCCATTAACCCAGCACTGACATGTCCACCACTATATCTTGGTCCTAAGTGCCACATCCACATACTTTTATTAACACTTGCAGGAGAGGTGGTTCCATCACTTCCTTGGGCAGTCTGTTCCAATGCTTGACCAGCCTTTCAGTAAACAAATTTTTCCTAATATCCAATCTAAACCTCACATGGCACAATTTGTTTGTTACCTGGGAGAAGAGCCTGACCCCCACCTGGCTACAACCACCTTCAAGGAGTTGTGCAGAGCAATAAGGTCCCCCTTGAGCCTCCTTTTCTCCAGCTGAACACCCTCAGCTCCCTCAACTGCTTCTCATCAAACCTGTGCTCCAGACTCCTCCACAGCTCTGTTGCCCCTCTCTGGACACACTCCAGCCCCTCAGTGCCTTTCTTGCAGTGGCACAACACAAAAACCACCACCATGTCTCTTCTCTTGAGTATCTGACAAAACTCGAGCATTGTGTGAGCACTTCGGAGCTTACATTTGTGAAGCACATTGCTGCTCCAGCAAAATGGGAACTCTCTGGGAAAAAAAAAACGACCCTTCCTTCTTGAAATGTTGGGAAGACATTTGTCATTAGATTAGTTGCCGGCTGTCAGGGAGATCTCTCAAAAGTGACAGATCTGCCCTGGGCTGCCAAAAGGGCAGAGGTTTCACTTCAGGTTTGGCAGTCACGGTGGTGGCAGCTTGTTCCTGCCCACTTCTGCTCTGTGGTGTGTCAGGTGTCCCCCCTTCAGTGACTGCAGAGCAGGAAATGGGCCTTGTGATTTATGAGCACTGGCATCAGTAATTGGTGGGTACTAAAGTAAAGTAAAATAAACAATGTTATTCCCTGGCTTTCTTCCAGCACCAGAGGCGAGAGCAGGAGCTACGAAGGCAGCAGGAGTGTGAGCAGAGGTGGCCAGAGGCGAAGGTCAGTCAGAGGAAAGAGGAAAGGGGTAAAGAAGATAAAAGGGCTGTGGAAGATGAATACTTCATAGTAGATGGACAGAGGAAGTTAGAAAAGAAGCAGGTATGAAGAGGGTGTTTGCTGACAGCAGTTTGCAGCTCCCTGTTCTGTATCTGATGTCTTTCTCAGTTCCATGAGGGTGTTTCCATCCTCTGAGTCATTGACCAAGGAAGGACTTCACTAATGCATTTACTGCCTCTTGTTCTCAGATTCAGCCTTCCTTTGAGTTAACTTAGATGTTACTGAGTCACTCTCCTTATCTACTGCAGGGACATTGCCTCTCCTACTTTTGTCCCTTCTGCTTCTCTGTGCTGAAATGGTCTGATTAAAATTCCTTTACCCTGAAAGCTTCCAGCATCAGCTAAACCTAAGGTTAAATCTCCAGTCCCCATTTTGCATTAATGTTTTAACCAGGACCATTTCTTTTTCACAAAACAATGGAGCAGAGGTCAATTTTAATGCTGAACTGTCATTATTATCAAGTCTGTCACCTTGGTCACAATGTTTTTCTAATGTTTCAGCTGCAAATTGATTTGTAATCAAACAGAAGCATGCAGTCTTTGATTAAAGACCTCTGGTTTTAGGAAAAGTAAAAAGAACAAATATGATTTTCTGACCTGCTGTCTAAAAAGCCAGACAGTGTTTGGTGCCACTTTATCCTTCCTGTTGCGCAGGGTTCTGACTCTTCTGTCAGCCCTGCTGGAATTGTGGTCACTTTGTTCTTTAAAAAGTCACTATTTCCAGCAGGCAGCTTGATTGTCCCATTGTCTCTGAGGTTCATCACTCTCTGCTTTCAGAAGATAGAAGATGTTCAGCACAACAGGAAGATGCACCGAACTCTCCCCAAAGATCAGACACAGCTGCTATCTCTCCAGCATGACCACAAGCAGAAGAAGAAGGAGCCTCCCAAGAGTTCAAATGCAGGACTGCATCCTCCATCAAGCAGCACAAGCAAAGAGGTACTGTCTTGGCCAGGGCAGCATTTTGGTACTTTGTAGTTTATGATGCTGTAGGAATGCTGAAGCAGAGAGCAGACTGATCTTTAAACCTACATCTGGAGCTTGACCTGTCTTACTACACACTTATGCTACAGTCTTCAGTTTCTATTAAAATTCAGAGGATAAGGAAAGGAAGAATTGTTCTATCACTTCTGCTTGAGTTGAGAGAAGGGTTTCATTGGTGAATGGAGAAATGAGGCTCTTCTTGTCAAGTAGGTGCCATTCCCTTGTCTTTCAAATAGGCCTGAAATAAAGTAATACCACCTGAGGTTTAATAGAGGTCTTTGCCTGATGTTAGGGTTCACAGAATTGACCCAGGCACAGAACAGCATCCTGTCTCCTAAGCACAGATCTCTCTGCCCCAGCAAGCATGCTGTGACAACTTTTCTTGGTTTTTATGTCCCAGGATAAGGTTTGATGGATCAGGGGTAGCCACATATAGTCAGCCTGTACTGTAATCAGCTTTCCTCCTTTGCTAACTCTGACAGAATTTCTACCCACCAACTCATTCTGATCACTGTCACCATACCATGAAAAGCTCTTGGTCCATTTCCATACATTATCTCCTCATTCCTAGCATGCTTTTTTTATATAATCCCAACTGGTTAACCCAGTTGTAGAGCTGGTGTTTGATTTGTTGTGTCACTGAAGTCTGGGTCAAAAATCTCAGCAGCTCACAGGTGCCTCCTCAGTAGAAGAGTGGGTGTGATGTTCTCTGCAGTCATGGCAAAGTATCTTCCCAAAATGCCCAAGCAGAGGCGTGAGGAGAGTTCATGCACATGTAACTAGGAGAAATGCAGTGCAGCCTCTTAACACCTTGCTGCTGTCTTTAAGCAGGTGCCATCTTTGTCATCTTGTGTGTGTGTGCTGCAACTAATCCCTGAGCTGAAATGTCCTGCATTGATAAATAGTTAAATGTAAATGCTAGGACTTGTGAAATGATGAATTTCAGTAACTGAATAGAGTCTGCAAACAGCCAGGCAGCAACATGAATTCAGGAAAACAAGAGATACTAAGCTCCTTGTTAGAAGAGCAGCTTGTGAAAACAAGAGTAATTCTATTTGAAGTACAACCTAACTGTGAAAACCACAAACGCCCTGGCTCTAAAGGCTTTATTGTACTGACTGATTAAACAAATTGTTACTGAAATTTGAATGAACTGTTCTTGAAATCAGTATTTGTTTGATGATGGAGGACTAGGTCTTATTCTAGCTGAAGAGCTAATTGAGTGTGGATAGAGAAGTAAGCTGCTTTTTTCTAAATACGACATCAAAGTCCACAGAAAAGCTTTGCCTTTGCTAGGCCTTTAATGGCTGAAAATGCAACTCAGATGATTAATTTATTTTCTACTTTACTGTAGTTAGAAGACAAAAAAAACAATAAAATACTGTCTTAGATACTCATCTCTGGTTTTGGCATGTGTTTTGTAAATGACTCCTTGATAGGAAAATTAAATATGTTACAGGATTTAGAATGCAGCCACTGTTAACTTTTAATTTAGTGGTGAAATACAGTATAATTAGTTGCAGATTAGTTGCTTTTTAGGTTCACAACATGAGGCTTTTGTCATTATGGCTACAATAATATATGCTAGTTTTAAGGATATTATAGAATGTTATTTACTTAATCTCAGAACTTCTTGGAAGTTACAGGTCCTTCCTACTAAATTGATAATTGGTGGTACAGGACTGCATTTTGTGGTTGAGACTTTTTTGTCAGCAGTTGTAACTATTTACAATGATCTAAAAATGCTCTGAAGTTGTAGATGTTTTTAACAGGGATAAATCACTGATTTTACTCCTGTTGGTACTGATCTTTTCCAGTTCATTACCCAGAGAGATGTTAGTTCCTCTGTTGAGAGGGACCTGCATGGGGACAGTGGTGGCCTATTCAAGAGTGACTTTGTTTGTACTTTTTAGGGGTCCCATTTCTAGGACCAATCCTCAATACACAGAAGCTCTCGAGAATTATTGTTTCATTGAGACATTAAAAACAAGTAAAAAATCTTAAAGCCCTCCAAAGCCTCAAGTTTAATGTTTGAGGGTGCAGAACCCTCTCTTTGGAGTCCCTTGTCTTTGCCATTGTGCTTATCCTGTCCCCAGCAGGTCAGGACAATTTTCCCCTGCACACCCATGCCCAGATGTGAGCTCACCCTGTGCTGTGCTTGGTCCCACCAGCACCAGAGTGAAGGAGCTGGGACTTGGGCTGACAAGCTCGGGCTCACACTGCACTAGCTCTGTGCCTGGATGGGGGTTGGCATCAGTTCTGGAAGCCCAAAGTGTCACCTGCATGAGTTTGAATCTGGATCATAAAACCTTTCATGCCAGCTCCCATTGGGCACAGAGCTGGGGGATGAATTATCGTATCTGGCTTTTACATTTTCTTCCTTGTTTATGGTAAAATTTGCCTTTCATTATTACAAGTTGCAGGTCATGAAATGTGCCCTGAAGAGCATGTTCGCTGAGGCTAGAATTTCATGATGTTTGGCTGTGGTTGCTTTTTTTAGCAAGGGATTTTTTTTCAGGTTTTGGTCTTCTTTTTTTCAACAGTGGGGATCTGTGAGACTAAGTGGAATCATTTTCCATGTCCTCAGCAGTTTCTAGGCTGTGCTAAG
The DNA here is from genome assembly GCA_013397075.1 of Rhabdornis inornatus. Classification (NCBI taxonomy): domain Eukaryota; kingdom Metazoa; phylum Chordata; class Aves; order Passeriformes; family Rhabdornithidae; genus Rhabdornis; species Rhabdornis inornatus. The sequence continues at coordinate 774,583 of VWZS01006390.1, forward strand.
AATATGCTTACCTTTCTGATACAGGCACAAACATCCAGATATAGTGAGAGATACCATTAAGAATGCCTGCCCCCACACAGATAACAGGGTATTTTTATGGCATTAATCTATAGTTTACTGTGTAGAGCTGTTTCCTGGCTGCTGAATCAGAGGATATGCTAAAGATTTACACCAGAAAATGGGAATTAGTCATGTTGAACAGAATTGAGAAGAGTAGTGGGGTCAAAACTACAGGATAAAGACTTCTGCAATGAGCAATGCCCTCAGGAAATTTATTCCTTCTAGATCATGTTCCTCAGTCTTTCTCACAGTACAAGTAACATACCAAAAGACAGTGTTAGAAGTGTTTTAAGGTAGAAAGCAACATGCAGTAATGTCAACGCTGTGGAAGTGGGTAATTAATGCACAGCAAACAGGCTGCATGTTGTCAAAGATAAGTTAAGTATAGACAGATGATTCCTCCCAGCTAAAATCCCAGCCTGAAGCCAAAGGAGTGGCCTAGAAACAGCAGATGAAAACTCAGGCCCTTCTCCTTGCTACACATTGGAAACTTGATGGAAAAGGAAGGGTTGGAAATGGAGAGGAAATAGTGGTTTGTACTGTGCCAGGACTGTCCTCCTTGGTGGGAAAGTCCATCAGGGGTGGTGTGCTGCTGTGAGACAGCATCCAGCCCACAAACCTGGGGCTCTCTGTGAAATGTGCTGCTGCTTTTGTCCTTCCCAGGCCGAGGACCGAGCCCAGAAGAGTGACAGCATCCAGCCCTCCCTGCAGTGGCCCCCGGCGCTGGGACACGAGGCCGCCCCGCAGCCCAGGATGGGATCCGGGAGCAGCTCCAGCCCCTGCACCCCTGCACCACAGAGAGCCCTGGTAGTGCAGGTACTGCTGCCCAGCTGGGAGGGGGGGCTGGGGTGGTTCTAGGCAGGACAACCAACAGAATCCAAGAGAATCCAACAATCAGAAACAGAATTCTCTTCTGGCACAAATGGCTGGGGCCTGTGCAAACCAGCTCCGAGGTTCTGCGGTGCCACCTCTGCTGCTGAGCTCTATGTGGAATTACACTTAAGCACTGCAGATCAGGGTTAGATAAGAGTTATTTTTTATGCTTGAAGCCTGATTGTTGATTCCATGAAACTCCTCTCAGATGTTTCACAGAAAGTCTGAGTGGCAGTGCTGTTGCTATCCCTGGATGATGTATTATTTATATGGTGCCATAAATGTATATGGCACTTCACAAAACAAGTCCAAACACAAAATTTTTATGAGTGAAACTATGTAAACAATCAAGATTTTTATTGATCTTATGAAATAATCTGTAAGTATGTGGAGATACAATAAGAAGCAATGCAGAATCAAATTTTACCTGTGGATAGAGCCTAGAAAGTCTGAGTCTTTTAAAATTTCAGTATTAGAGGTAGAAGTGGGATCTAAACAGTACCTATGTGGTGAAAACATTCTGATGAAGCTCTGCATTGGAATCCTTCTCTCAAAACATTTTGGCTCCTGATATTTTTACCAGTCCTGGAAGAGGTGATTCATGGTTCTCACAATGTGCCCAAAAATCAGGCCCCCTTTCAACATCCTACTCACAGTGTATGAAGGAAGTAGCTTGGACTGCAGGGTTTTTTTCTCCAGTCTCTTGTGAAAGGACTGTAAGCATATATGAACAAAAGAAACACAAAACAGCAAGTAAAAATGGAATAAACTACTTTAAGTGTGAGCACAGCTCATTTAGCCTGGATATCTCCACTTGTTCTGAAGGTGTGCAGTGGTCAGAATAATCTTATTGCTGGTACATTTTACATAGTATTTCATTTTTGCGTTCATTCATCCCCTCAGAGAGGACATGCAGTCAGAGTTTTATTCTTGGCCGCTCTCAGTTTTCACTGGATGGATGGATGGATGGACAGTTTTTGTATGCATCTCTCCAATTGCTTCTGTGGGATTTAGCTGGTGCTGCTCACAGGAGGGTGACATTCAGATCAGGCTTAGGCATTGTTTGTGTGCTGCTGTGGCATCTCGTGACCTCGTTCTGTGCTGCGTCGTGGAGCCAAAGGGGAAGGTCAGACTACAGAGGAGGATGGGTTCTTGGTTGCAGCTGAGCTGCTTTCAGTGCATGTCATGCTGTCTCACCAAAGCAGCAGCGTGGGCCTGTATGCTTCTTTGAGCATACCTGCAATTATGGGTTATTGCTATGAGATCAGGTTGTATTATCCTAAATGTTTCTTAAACTCATTGTTGATTTTACTTGGCATGAGCTTCAGGTGAACATCCTGCATGCAAGGTTACAGAGTCAAAGGTTGGTTTGGGTCAGAAGGGACCTCTAAGAGTCACTTAGTCCAACCTCCCTGCCATAAACAGGGACATTTTCAACGAGATGAGGTTTAGAGCCCCATCCAGCCTGATCTTGAATGTTTCCAGAGATGGGGCATCTGCAGCCTCTCTGGGAAACCTTCTCCAGTGTTGCACCACCCTCATCTTAAGAATTTCTTCCCTTACTTTCCTAAAATTCAGGGTTCTGACTTTACCCTTTGCCTGAGCCATATCCCTCAGGACTGTGAACTCCACCAGTGTGTGATCACTGCAGCCCCAGCTGCCTCCAACCTTGAATTCACTGATTAGGTCCTCTTGTGTTGGTGGCCCTCAGGACCAGTATTACATCCCCCCTGGCAGGGCTGCCTATCTGAAAAAGTTATCCTCTGTGCATTCCAGGACTCTGCTGGATTGCCTACAGCTCACTGTACTGCTTTCCCAGCAGATATCAGAGTAGCTGAAATTCCTCAGCAGGACATGGGGAAGCAGCTCTCCCCTCTCCTGCTTTGGTTTGTGCCCTGGAGTGAGTCTCAGAGTCTGAGAGTCTGGGAGGTGGATAATAGCTGGCTCTTAGTGTCTCTGAGTCAAAGCCTCCCTGTGCCTTTCCTCTTCAGGCTGCTTTGCTGTTTGGTGATGATGGAAAAATCAGCAGAGGCAGATGTTGTAAGCAGAAAGGCCTCATTTCACCTGATAGCTTTTACCTGGAAAAATATTTATGTGTGTCTTCTCACATCCGTTTTTTTCCAGGGCCTGTTTGTTGTTTCAAGTCACGAGTATTGTAAGTGGGCTGAGTTGATGGTCTGGCTTGCAGCATCAAATCACTGGAGAGCTATTGCAAGGTCTACAAGGACATTTGTATCTTAGCCTTGGGCAGAGGCTGGCAGCTTCCCTGAGGCAAATATTTCAGCCCTGTAATAGCAGTGGGAGCATCCATAGCTTATGGCAGGGCATTTGGGATTCTGCAGGAATACAGTGGCTGTACAGAGGATAGTCTTGCCATGCTTAGGTGCCACTCCTGGGATGAGATGCTTCACCTGGGACAAGTGATCATTCCTCTGCACCCTGTCAGTGCTTTCCCGTTTTGTAGCACCTCTCCAAGCTGCTGAGGGGAGTGGTGAGGAATGAAGCAGTATTTACCAACTTCTTTCACATTTCTTGATGGAAACTACACTACAAAAAATTTATGCTGTTTAGAGTGGTGGTGTTACTTAAGGATAATAGCAGCAAGTGATGCACAGTGGTTGTGGTGCGATTTCAGTACCTGCTGGGGAGGTGCCCTGCTACCCCCTCACAAGGTAGAGCTCCAGGTGGCAGTGCATGTGGACGGGGAGAAGCCAATCTGTGCTGCTGCCTGCTGTGTTCACATGGAGACCGCTTGAACTTCAATGGGTAATTTATAAACCCCCTGAAGGGTTATTTTTCCCTTTGCTGGTTGGGAGCAGCTGTTGATGCTAATGGCAGCATGTTTGGACATGCCTGCATTAAGTGGATGAGGTGTTTAGGCAATACAAGTGATGGGTCAGGTAGTCACCTGGAGATTAAAAGACACAACTATATACTTGTGAAGTTCAGTATGTGGGTGCCTAGTTGATTTAAAATAAAAGTGAATTGTGGAGTTAAAATGCAAGCTGAATTCATCACAGATGCTGCACTGAAGAACTTGCAGGTTTGTCAGAGAGGGATCATCTGCCAGCACTGCTCTGCTCAGACAGAAATGACTTCTTACTTTCAACAGTCATATTCTGTGAGATCTTGTGGCATGTCCTGGATGCCCGAATCTCTCTCAGAATTATTTCACTGAAAAACTTAACACAGCTCCTGAGGTGAAAGGAGCATGATTTCTCTATCTGTCTGCTGAGGGAAGTGTGAGATACCACCTGTTCAGAGTGTACCAATTCCATCTGCTTTGTATCTGGTTTGTGTTTGCTGCAGTACAGTAGCAGATCTGGCTCTCTGGTTGTGGTGGTGTGGGATGAGCTGTTTTGGACTGCTTGCAGAATTTCACAGAGGCTTCTTGAACAAAGTCACTGAGTCTGATCTTCTGCCCAGCATCTCCTGCTGCAGCATCTCCTCCTCCACTTTTTTAGTGGAAAAATTTCTCACATCTGAAATTAATTCCATTTTTAATTAACTCTTGTGGTTTTCCTATAGGATTTGCTAGGTAGATCTTCTCTATTGTGTTGGGTGATGTGACTGACTCAGAACAAGAAGGCTAACAGTATTACAAGTATTAGCTGTGTGTAAAGCCATGGACTGCCCTGGTATCCCAGAGTACATTTGCTCAGAAGTTTAAGAAATTCCTTTTCCTTATGCTGTGTCCTAACAACACTTGCTCTTAATCTATCTCCTCTATGTAGATTCAGTTCAAATTAGTAACTTGGGCATCCTCCAAAAAGCAGTGCGACCTGTCTTTTTAAAACTTCTTGCTTCTAAATGGTTTTAAACTAACTCTAGTAATGAACGATTTGTGCTATACCACCTTATGTTATCATTTCGTGGATCAAAGTGTTCTTTTCCTTAGCTCAGTTACATGTTTATGGTTTGAGGACACACAGTAGGTAACACTTTCTCTACCAATGCTTTCTGTGCACAAGAGAGCTGCTATTCTTTAGATATTACTTACAAGAAAAACAATTTAAGGTTCAAATCTCACTGGTTTAGAATAATCGTTAGGTGGGAGGGGGTTAAATTTTTTTCCTATACAAACCTAAGGAGAATATCAAACTCTGATTTTGGGGGTTATCGGATATGGTTTTGGCTTGCTTGTGGAAGCAGGTGTCTGTTCCTGGCTTTACACAGAACCAGTGTACTGGGCAGAGTTTGGATTCACTCAGTCACTTATATCATGACTCAGCAAGGCTTATTTATCCATGCTTTTAAGCACAAATAGTTTTCTGGTAATCAGCAGGACTCAAAGGCTGGAATTTAAAAATAAATATCTCTATCTTGATGAAAAAGTGGCAAGGAAAAGAAAATCCTCCTGTATTCTGATAATAATACACCTGCTACAAAACCTGTTTCTGTACCCACAATGAATCACTTCAGGTGAAGACTGCTGCTCAAATAATCCTGGTTAACTAAAAACTATTATTAGAGACAATGTTGCGAATAAAGGTATTTTGAAAGACATAGATTGAGATGTTACAACTTCTGAAAAAGCTGTTTTCTGTAGATAGAGTCAACAGAACATATTGTCCCAAAAAGGCAGGAAAAGCACCTGAATAACTAAGCGAACTTCTCAGGACTGGTTTTGGCAGTTGACTTTGCTAAACTGGTCTGGGAGGTTGCAATGAGACATCTTCAACATCTTTATCTAGTTTTAGAATTACTGCCTGTCAATATTTAATTGACATTGAACACTGTTCTCGTGAAATTTAGTCTTGTACAGTTATAGAGAGTTCATAATCCTGTTGTCTTCTTGAAAGCTCTGTGAAGTTCTAGTTACTGTGGTTTACTTTTTGGGATGAAGAAACTGGAGAATTTTATAGACTTATCGGATAAATCAATAAAATATTCATCTGAGTCATTCTTTGGGGAAAGTGTACAGCAAGTGCCTCTGGTCTAAGTTGCAGTAACTCAGTTGGAACACAGGAGTTGGAACTCTGACTCAGACAAAAATTGCAAACTTCATTCTTAGGCTTCCAAGTGTTGGAGGTGCTGATTTTGCCATGTGATTGAGGAAGAGGCACCTCCCAGAGAGCTCTGGCCTAGCATTGCATGGGAGATCAGATGAGGTAAAGCACAGAGTAGTATAGCTTCAGGCATTTCTCTAATACTTCTTCTATTTCTGTAAAATCAAACTGGTTCTAGCATAGCAATCCCTGCAGACAGGCCCAGCTCAGAGAGAATTTCTACGTATTGTCTTGGTCTTGTGCCCAAGATTTCTTATTTCAGGGAGGCAGTACTCTCAGCTGACACATTTGACTCTGAGTTTCTTCCTCTTTGGGAGACACTGGTGTAGCAGATCATCAGTGTGTAGCTTTCTTCTTTTACATACAGAAATCAGAGGACCTAATGTTGAATATTTTAGCTTGAGTTTTGCACTGCTTACTTCTTGTTCCCTTCGAGTTAAGACTTTGTAAGGAAGTAACGTGATTCCTCCCCCTTTCCATGCAGTGATTGGGGTTTTTACTATCCTGCTGCTCTAATTGGACACCTTTAGAGATGTTTTAAACACAGATAGCTGCAATGGGATCACCCGGACTTGACCACCCATGAGGGTGTAGTCTGAGCATAATTTCATTCTTTCTTACTGCATTCTCAAGTTCGATCTCTCTTTGTTTCTTTCTTTCAAGTAATGGAAAAATTTGTTTCAGAGGAGGACCAGGGTCCCCTCATAATCGCTGGAGCGCTTAAAAGAGTTTGCAGCTGGCAGTTTGCCTCCACTGACTGTAGGTTGGTGGTGGCCACGCAAAGAATAGCTTGGATGTCAACATTCAAGTTAGGGGAGAATTCCCACAGTGATTAGACTATGGAAATTCTGCAGTGGAAGCATTGTCCAGGTTTGAATGAGATGTAGTGACTCCACAACATTTTTTGCATCATCCAGGTACAGGTTTTTTTGCATCATCCAATGCATAGTTCCCTGTGCATTGCCAAGGACCTATTTACTTCTCTATAGACTTAAGAAAGGTATGTATGTGTGTGTGTGTATACATATATATATATATATATATATACAGAGAGAGAGAGAATAGATTTGTTTACTATTTCTTTTTATTGTACCCTTCACCTTGGGATATTTGTGCCTAACATGCTGGAAATGAATAGCTCACTGCACAGTGAACAAGGTGAGTGAGTAGGGCTCTATCCAGACACAATAAAAGGTGAGTAGGGCTCTATCCAGATACAATATTCCTGCTATGCTTAGTAAATATTTAATCTCCCAAGCAGAACCATTGATCTCTGTTGAGACTGGAACCTGTTACCTAGGCAGGGAAGTGCAATTTAATATGTGTTTTGTTTGTTTCAAGTGTGAGAATTTCCGGGCTAGTAAAGATGTGTACCACAGCAGCTCCCTGTCAGACATGGTGACGGCGCCGCTCAGCCCCGGGCAGGACGATGTGTTCTGGAGCACGAGCCACAGCAAAGAGCAGCCCCCAAAGGTGGGTGAAACTCGGGATGTTCAGCACCTTTGGGGATTGATTGCACTGCACTGTGGAGTATCCACCCTCTGCACTTCATGAAAGCTGAAAATCTCATTGCTTGTATATGAGCTGGGTCACACTAATCTAGAAAAGGGATGCAAATTTACAGGCAGGTTGGTGATGTGGGTTTATGTGTGTGTGTTGTGATTTGACACTGGCCAAAATCCAGGCACCCACAAAAGCCATTGGCTCACTTTCTTTTGCTGTCAGCTGGGTTCAAATTTAAAGGTATAAAGTAAATTTATTATTAACAGAGTCAGAGGAAGATAATGAGAAGTAAAATAAGCCTTTAAAGCACCCTTTTTCCCCTTAGCCTCTCCCACCACCAGCTGGGGAAAGCTTCATTCAGTGACTGCAGAATGCCTTTCACTGTCTGCTTTAAATATTGCCCAAGAATGATACTGACACTGAGGAAAGATGCAAACCTCTTTCTGTCTGCACCCTGAGAGACTGCACAGGCTTGGAGCAAACTGGAAGCACCTGCTGCTGATATGCAGCTTCCAGTGCTGGTATCTTGGAATACCTCACCACAGCTCCCACTGAAATATTGTTAATTTCTGTTGGTTAGTCTTATTTTTTCATTGATACAGGATAAGCATTAGGTTTATTGACTGAATCTAAAATACCAATAGCAACCTTGAAATGTTTGATTAAATCCTTAAGGTTCCAGAAAGGACAACCTCAAAATTTTACAGCAGAGATCAGCCTGGCCATCAGAGATGCCTTTCGGGGTAAGCTCTAAAGTGTTTTATGCTTAAACTAAAACTAAACTTACACTGTATATTTTATATAGGTACACTGTGCTTATACTGTGTTTTGTGCTTAAACTAATTTTTTAATGCTGCTTTATTGCAAGAATTTATTGTCAATAAATTAAATGTCAATAGGAAAACTAAAGTATCTGGCAGATGCTCTACCTCAGTGCCAGTGGCATTGATTTCAAAGGATAGTCAGGTGTCCAGATGCTTTGGTGAGGGGGTCTGTCCTCAACTCCTTGTACAGGCACTTTTAATTACACTTTTTGCTGCTTATTTTGCCTGATAGTAGCTTGAACAGGCAGTTTGTAGATGTATTGCGACAGTTTTGGCAGTCTGCCCTTAAGGCTGGTGTACTTTTTTCATATCCCAGGAGAAAAGACCATGGATGTCTAGAGCTCAGCAGTAAAGGGCAGCCCCCACTGGATGTCTAATCAGGGAACAGAATGGGTTGGAGAGACTGGAAAGTGAAGTAGATTTAGCTGAAATGACAAAGTGATGTGCAGCATTTCTGATGAGTCAGAAACATTGTCTGAAATAACTTTCAAGTGAAATCAAACCCTAAATTCTCTCCACTTGGGAATTAAAGGAGGAAAAGCAGGAAAGAAACATATAAGTAATTGTCAGTGTTACAAATGAGTGACTTCTGGGACTGGGTTTCTGATTGAGACACTGGCTTGGCAACTTATTTTACTGTCCAATGTATTCCTTTCTCCATTGGTAAGTCACTGCTGATATATCTTCTAGGAAAGTAGTGGAGCAGTTCTCTTAAGTTGTAAAACCATGAGATTTTGGAATCAGGACTGACACAGGTCTGAAGAGTCCAAGGGAGATGTAATAGATAAGGATATTCTGTAATGACCTAGGAATCTCTGTGATTTCCCAGGATGACTGCCAGAGGATACTGTCCCCTCCATCATCTTCTCTTACTCCTGGGTGGCCCTGCTTGGAGCAGCAGTGAAGATAAACTTTTTGTTATCCAGAGAATGATCTCGGACTATAACAGCAGGGAGCTCAGTCCAGTGGCCCAGGAGCTCTGTTCCAGTCTCATCTGCTTTTTGTCTTTCTGTTTAGTAACACTCATCAGGCATCCCCTGGGGGACACGCTCTGAAGCTGAACAGTAGCAGCAGCACTCCTGGCACCAAGCAGTGGGAGATGGGATCTCATCAGAGCAGCTGGTCAACCTCAGGTGATTCTTAAGTCAAAGATCCATCAGTCAAAATGTACTAAACTCCTGTCACATGAAACGGTCTTCTGCAGGGCATCAAGTTCTGCATTGCAAATGGGGTATGTCCTTTTAATGACATCCTCTGATGAGAGGCTTTTGAAAGCCCTCTGGATTTACGGTCCGATGTTCCTAAAATATAAGAACTTCCTCTTTTGAGTCAGAAAAGTGACTGTGAATATATTTTCATCTGGAAAATTGGAATTGCCTCACTTAAAAATTGAAAAAAATCTTTTCTGTTGCACTTAGTGACATAATTGAAACTCAGCAGAGCCAACATTCCAGACATACAGATGTAATTTGATACAGATGTTCACTCATTGGCAAATTCTGCTCTTTGCCCTACCCACTGATGATTCAGTTGAGCAGTTGATGCACACTGATATTTCTGCACCCTAATAATGTACTGGCAAAAGAAGGCATAAGTCTCTCTCTCTACAGCACTTTATGAAATATTTCTTCAGTGTTCTTTTATGTGCAGAAAGATAGTGGAATTGAAAAAAAAAAGGGGAAAAGAACTTGAAGAGAAAACCATCTGATTTAGGCCAAGTACAGCTGAGTAAGCTCCTTTGCTGTCACTAGTTGTGGTGTAGGAATGCAGCAGATTGTTTGTGGTTGTGAAGTTTCTTGCAGAACAGATTCTGGTTCCTGAAGTTCTGGCAGATGGGGATGTGGAGAAGTGGACAGCATTTTTCCTCTCTTGTTACTCCTGTGGGTGTTTTCTGTGGGTCAGCTGCAGGGCAGTTCTTATGTAGCCCCTTGCAAAGCTCTGGTGTGTCACAAGGCCTTGCATCCAGGTTGGCCACTAAAGATTGAGAACGTGGGGAATCACACATGCCCAAGTTGAAGCAGGGTGGATGCAAAAAATGTTCTGAAACCACCCCAGTGAGCTTATGAGGTCATTTATTTTTATATTGAGGTTTACATTGTTAATTTAAAAGCCCTTGATAAATGAGAACAAATTGCTTATTTATTACACTTACACAATTTGCTTTTACTAGCTACACAGAATAGGAAGCTTTTCTTCAAGAGAAATCCAAAGCACACTTTAAATTGCTTGGGTTTTGTTTCTTTTTGCTCTTATGTCATTTTGTGTTTGAATAACAGAGTTGAACAACATGCAACAGCCCAGCTCAACTTTGCAAAGTCCACGTGATGTGTAACTCCTGTGCTATTTTGGCATGGGGAAATAAAAGTCTCACCAGCACTAGAAAGAATAGAAAACCTCCCTTGTGGTTTAAACTGTCTCCTTGAGTTCTTAAGTGTCATAAAATTACAGCTAGTTCTGGCATGTGGCATTTCAGATAGAGTTTGTTGCTTTCCCAAACCCACAGGGATAATGAGTTGGAGGAAAGGACTATAAATACTTTACAGCTAATACTTCAGCTGAGTTACTTTGGTGGTTATTGACCAGTAAGGAATTCTGAGTTTTGAAAGCTTTGCAAAAGGGATGAAGACTTGAAACCATTGTGACAAAACTAAATTACCAAATACAAATCCTAATTTGTGTGAGTTTGAATTCTCCCCCCTTAACTTGCGAGGAGTCCTGTTGGTTACAGTGGGGTAGTCACGGGAAAAACTGCTGAAAAAGGCAAGTGTTGAGCTGGGTAGTGTGTCCGAGGGCAGGGCAAGGGTACCACGGCTTTCCCTCCTTTCCCTTGTGTCAGGGATTGTGTGCAGAGCATCCCTTCAAGGCTTCTTTTGCTTTTTCCAGTGCTGGCAGGCAGTGGAGGGCCCACATTTCACAGGTAGATTTGCAGTTCAGTGCAGCTGTTTGCACTCAGCCCAGCTGAGTTTAGATAATCAGACTCTTTGGACTGGTTTTGTGTAACAGTTTATGGAGGCCAAATCTTGGCAGCACTTCTGTTTCCTCCCAGAGGTATGGGGAGGGGCTTGAGCTCCTGAGCTTTCCTGCTGACCCCCCTGTCTGCAGTCACTGGAAATAGCTGCATGGCCCTTTGGTGCTGGAATATGTCCAGCAGTTCCTGATGTGATGAGCTGTCTCTTTTCAAGAAGAGGGTCAGAGGAAGGGATTGGGATGCCCTTATCTTTTCCCATGCTCCGTTTCCATGGAAGTGTGGCTGATGTGCAGTAGGAGTATGTTGCCAAGGGTATGGTTTGCTTCTCTCACTCTTGCAGCATTACAGGCCACCAGTATCAATTTATGTACATAATACTGCAGCATCCAGAACCATTGGGAAACAAGTAATGAGCTTTCCTTTGCAGCAAAGAGAAAAGTTTGTCAGCAGAGACTGGTATCTGCTTTGGGTTGTAGCTATGTGTGCTTGTCTTGCTCTCTCACCTGCTGCATGTACACTTAAAAAAAGAAACTTCTGGGTTTTTTTATCACCAGGGAATCCAGGACTGGCCAAGGCAGAGAATGTTTTGTCCCAGAACCACATGCTGTTGCATCAGAAGTCTGAAAAAGTTTCTCATCCAGGCCAGATTGCAGTAGGTTCTTTTAAATCCACTGGTATTTTTGATTTGTCCATTGTTTGTCTGTGCAGACAGCTCTTTTGGTGTGTGAGTTTGCTGTCACTCATGAGTCAACCTGAGGGGTGTGTGGGGCTGGCTCAGGCTCACTGCTCTCAGTCCAGGTCTGACTTGTGTGCATCTCAGGTCCTTAGCAGAGTGTCTGGTTTTGGCTCAAATCACTTTCCTGTGTGAGATACCCACCTGTGATGGACCAACAGAAGCATCAGCATCCTAGTAAAGCTTTTTTTGGTATGGAAGTGACCATAGCTATATATGCTAGGACAGTAAAATACAGCACATGCTGTTTAACAATGGGTTCTTCAACTAAGTTTTCTTTGCTCAGAGTCCAGGCTCCTTTGCCAAGGTGAAGGACAGTGCCAACTCCTTGTTAAAAGCAGCAGACTATTCCTCCTCAAGTGATGAAGTCAGCAGCAGCAGCAGCAGTGATGAAGATGACACAAACCACACAAGGTTGGCTTGGTTATTGTTATTAGTAATATTTTTGTTACACACTTCTAAATATCTAGAAAAAGCTGGCATGCATAAATACTCCCCCTCCTTTGAAGTTACTATCACTCATTTGTGTCAGTTGTAATTAAGCAATTTAATTGCATTTTAATGAACTCCTGGGGGTAAGCGTTTGCTCCATCAGATGTGCAGAGCTTTGATACACTTTGATGACTTGCTGTCCTGGGACAATGAGGAAATGTCTTGTTTTAAGTGGATATACTGGGTAGTGCTTTTACAGGCATTACTTCACATTGATCTACATTTACATGGAATTTTTGAAAGAAAAAAGGAGAGGGAAACAAAACTGTAGAAACTCTATGCCTTCATGACAAATACAGGTTAGGGTGGAGAAAACAAGACAAACATGACCCTTGAGTTCACATAGTCTGTTCACTCTAGAAAAAATAATTGCCACCGAAAAGTTGATTCCTTCACCAGGGCTGTTTATAAAAAGGAGGGATAGTTTTGTAAAATGTGTTGTATTTTTAATGCTGACATTCTGCACAACTGCTGTGATTTCCAGCTGATGCTATGGCTTGTCCCACAGCTGATCCCACCTGAACTGTGTCTCTCTAGCTTTCCAGTTTATCTTGCTGGTTTTGTGACTGACATCTTGTGGTGTTCTATCTGTCATGTAAAATGTGTATTCTGCTGAGAGATAGTGGAGCAAGAATAGCATGCCACTCCAAGAGAAGGGAGTCAGGGGGTCACCTGGCCACCCTTGCTGTTAGGAACAGCAAACAGAAACATTTTTTAGTGTTGTTGAATGAAACTTTTGGTTTTCTTGCAAAGAGACTTCAGTTTAACTCAAGTTCTAGGATTTACTTTGAAGTGCATCCAGGGCCACAGAGCTCTCTGGGATGGGGCTCTTGTTCTTCTGGCAGAATTACACATGCAGTTTTGTCAGGTGTCAGGCAGAGATGCCCAGATCTGGAGCATTGTTGGCAGGTTATTGTCTTGGGCTGGTACCAGTCCTTTTTCCTGTGCTGCTCTGAAGAGGTAGAATTTTTGTGCCTGCATATGTTCCTCATTTGCATTTCTGAAGTTGATTTTCAAAGCTGAGATGAGGAGAAAGAATGGTAAAAATCTTATAGCTTATTTAGTGCACCTGAAAGAGATGACTTTTACTGTAATGTCTTTGTTTTCCTACTGATCCTCTTCCAAACCACCTTATTCTGATCTGTAAAAAGTTTTATTCACTCTAGGTCGTAGAATTCATCCTAGACCTCAGAAAGACTCTACATAAAAATATGGATTTGCCCTGTAGCAATGGCTTTGCTGTGTAAGTGTCAGATTGCTGTGATCCTTGCATGCTGTAATGATTTGAAGGAGTGGTATCACTGCCTTTGGAACTGTGCATTTGTTATTTGCATCTCTTCTGTGTCTGAGATCCACCCATCCTCTGGAGAGGTGCAATTAGCGGGATGCTCCCTGTCACGTTTACCTTGTTGTGCACACAGCCACTGCAAGAGCCCCTGTAAAATCATAGGTATAATCTTTCTATTAACAAAGTCTCTTCACCTTGGCTGAACATCATTTATATTAAAAGATACTTCAAGAAGTATATCCTGATTGCTGCCAAATAAATAGCAAAAGGGATAGTGATCTGACTGAAAGGAGCAGCCAGTGCTGGAACTGCATATTCTGGATGAAGTGAAGGGTTTGGGGGTATTTTGCTCTTTAAAGCACGTGACTGTAGGATCTGAAGCCCCTTGCACTCTGGAGTGTTTCTGTGGGGCTCTGGCTGAATCACCTTGGGCCAAGTTTTAGTGTGTTACTGAAACCAGCCTGTGTTTTCCTGTTCTTGCCTGGGCCATGGAGCAGCACCTGATGTCCACACTCCAGCTTTCCTGGAGGAGCTCAGTAGGACTACACTTGGGACATATGCAAGAGAAGGAGCTTCCTGTGTTCTTGGATGAATCCTGGTAACCACCCTGAGAAGGCTCATTTCTCAGGATGCTGGACTAAGGGCTGCTGTGTTTCACCATAAAGCTACTTCTGGTCTTGTTTTTCTTTACAGTGAGATAAGCCAGAATTCTTCCTCACACACTCCAGTTTTTTGTTTTAAGGAAAGAGTGTCAGTGTATATGATCCAGTGTCTTACCTCCTTGTTTAGCACATCTATTCCATTGGTACTAATTTCTCCTACTTTATGGAGAGTGCTTCCTCCTCCAGTGCCTGCAGTCTGCCCCTAAAACACTGAGTATCCTGGGACTTATTTGTATAGTTCAGTTTCCTCTTTTTGCTCTTTAATTGCTGTTTCCTACCAGCATTTGGACGAGGTGGATGCAGGTGTATGCTTGGCTAGGAATTACTTTCTCCCTCTCCTAAGTTGGAGGTTGACATTATTTAAGATCAGCTGCTGTTTGCTTCCCTGATAAGATCAGGTCCTGGCATTCACCATTGATCCTAATCCACATCTTGTCATTCCTTCTAAGTTTAGTATGCAAATATTGAGCCACTCACATAGAATGGGGAGACAATCCAAAACCGAAAAATAAACAACCGAAAGTGCAACACAAACTCCTACTCCTACACACCCATCTTAACTCAGCAGGTCTCCCACCAAACCTTCTTTGTCATTTTATGGGGCATCATTTAAAAGGAAAAAAAAAATATTACAGTCTGCTATCAGTTGGCACATAGCACTGTAGAGCCCTTCACACTGGCTGAATGCAGTCAGTTTTATAATTACTGGAAAGGAGGCAAAAATGTAATAGGCTTAAGTGGATTGCACTAAAAAAGATATGAGTATAAATAAGTAAATGGGATAAATAAATCATTTGAGGTGGAAGTGTGCAGAAATGGGGCCAAGACATGTTTGAAGCAGTTCCACTTGGGTGAAAAAGTTTAAAATGCAAAGATACCCCAGGCAGTGCAGGAAGCAGTGATGTACTGGGAATTCACAGCAGACACTTGCCTTGTTCTCACTCCTGCTTTTGGTATCAGCTTTCGATTGTTGTTGAGGACAGGATGCTGGGCCAGGGGCTCTCTTGGCCCCAGCCAGTCCAGCAGCTCTTGCTTTCTTCTGTCTCTCTGTGCACTGGGCAATGTTTTCTGTGTTTCCTCTTGAGGTGAGGATGTCCATGTTTCAGGGACTGATTCACAGGATGAAATTCCAGTGTAGTCCATCCCAGTAGGCACTGGCAGAGAGGTCCCTGACAGCAGCACATGGCAGAGCAGCTGCTGCTCTCTCTGGAGTGCAGGGTGGCTCATAATTACACCCCACAGGGGAATTTGTGATGGGAGATAGAAGTTTTGAAGTAGGCACTTCTCAAATGAGAGCTTCAGGGACTTGCCTGAGCTATGCAGTGTCTGAAAGATGATGGATGAAATGCAAGGAGGTGAAGGGATGTTCTCTGTTGAGGTGGGGAGAGCTTCCTGCTGTGTGAGTGGTCCTCAGGCACAAGTCCATTCAGTCAGATCCACAGACTAATCAGCTTGCTTTTGTACAAGAACCTTTGATAGTAACTATTGAATGTTAATTATGTTCACTTTTGAACATGGTTATGTGTCATTTTTTCCTTTTTTTTAAATTTTTTTTTCCTGTGAAGTAGTTCTGTTCATTAATTGGAGTTTGTTACCAGGCAACTGCTAAGCGGCAGAATTGCAGATTTCTCAAGGACAAGGGTACCAGATGGAATTGAACTGAAACCCCAAAGCACCGTGGCAGAACAGAAGGTAATTTGGCCGTTTGTAAGGGGGTGGGTACTGTGAGGGGGAGTCAGGTTGTTAACGTGCATGATAAACGCCATATCCATTACTGCTTGGGGGTGTTCTCACTCTGAAGTTCTGCTCTGTCATTGCAAATTATAGCTCTAAACCTTGGAAAAAAAAGTGTAGTTTCAGGTTTTGTGCTTCCTGTAGAAATGCTTACATTTAGGTACAAAATGACAGTTCTTTATATGTCTTTCTTATTGACCTGTAGTAGTTTCTGATGTCAAGGTGTTTTGGGAAGACACTGGGCAAAAAGCACTGTTGACTATTATTAGTGTGCATTGTTGCTATTTTTAAGAATCTTGACTTCTTTTTATTCCAGTTTAAAGTGAACTACCTCCTACTGCTTAAAATATTACCAGAACGGGGGAAAACCACTTCATCACTCCCTACTGGCTTAGCAAAAATTCTTATCTTCTCATATGTCATGTTGTGGTTCCTTCCAGCTGTAGTTTCTAGTAGAGGCTTCCAGTCATGTGGATTTTCCCCTGTGATAAATATTAGCGCAGAAAAGATGAAGAGAGACAAAGCAGAACAATGTTCTTTGTGGTTCAAAACAAGAAAAAAATTACAGTAATAAGACTTGTACTTGGTGTCAGGGCCTTTTTCAGATATTACTGAGTGTATTCTTGCTTCACAGATAGGGAAAATAAATCACTGTGAAACTGTTTTTTTCTCCAGAGCTGTGGCAGGGTAGAAAGAAAAAGGAGTTTTCTTTACCTCTGGTGTCTCTAAACTTCAGACCAGAGTGGTGACCCTCCTGCCTGGGGAGAGAGTTCCACTTGGCCTTCGTCCCACTATCCTCCAGGAGAAGAGACTCTGCTTTGGAGAAAGAACTATAAATGGGGCATAAACCAGTATTCCTCTTGTGGCAAAACCAGCCCAGTGTTTCCCCTTTCCCTTGATATCCAGGTATTGGAAATAGGCTGCTTGAGAGAAGGGAGAATGTTGGGGTCTTTGAGGCCCACTCTGAGGGTGAGGGAGGATGATAAGAGAGTTGAGGTTATGTGTTTTGGTGGGTTTGGAGGAAAGAGTGTGGGAGGGAGAACAGGCAGATGGCTGACACTTCTCATAAATTTCTCTGCTACCTTCTAGTCTTCTCCCTTCGTTTCATGGAGCCTCCCATCCCTTCCTCAGTACCCTTTCTCACCCAGCGTCGCTGCCACCATGAGTCTCCACATCATCTCCAGTATCTCTTTCCTTGTCCCATCAGCATGACCTGCTTTGAAGTGGTGAGGGTGTACCAAACTGCCCGAGTGATTCAAATGGGGATTTGGTTTGCTTTAGTTCAGTTGAATGTGACTGAAAACTGAACTAAAAAGCCCCATACTGGCTTGGTTCCCTAATCGCAAATACTGACTTGTATATTTTGGGTTCAGTTTTTCCATCTAAATTAAAACATAAAATGTATTCCCGGAAACCAACCTCTGACTCCACAGATAGTGCTGTCAGGGAAAGAGTTTGTGTGATACCTCACAAAGTTCACAGGTATTTCTGTGGGATGCTGTAAGGAGGTCTGCAGAACCAAACATCACTATACTGGAAATGCTGATGCTGGGTCCTACTAAATGTCCTCTTTCTGGAGTAAGGTTTCCTAATTCAGTAAATGGAAAGTAGCAATGAAATCAATGGTGAAGGGCTTCAAACTAAATGCAGGTCCAGAACCAAGAAGTGCCTTCTTCTGTCTGCAGTACGCAACGGTCAGGTCTGAAACGTGTGAGCAAATCATTTGACTTGGTATCTCCAAGGCTGAAGTTCCTTCTTTTTCTGTGGTTGAGGTAATACAGATGGAGAATATTCGTGGAGCACTTCTGGAGTAAACCCCAGATTTGTCATCATAGATGTTTGCCATACACTTCGGTACTTAATTCTTAGTTTTTACCTTGCTATAGGGTTTGTCCTTAAATGATGCATCAGGGAGAGCATTCCTCCCCATGTGCTCATTATTAATCATCCTAATTAATTTGAGTTGCAGAGTGCATTGGAAATAACCTAAATGTGGTGTTTAACTGTATGCTCTCATGCAGGATCAGATTTTAGGGAAACAAATTCCAAACACCCAAGAAGGCCTTTGGAGTGTAAACAACCAGAACTATCTCCTGCCAGATCTCCTCCAGCAAAGCCAAATTACAGACTCCTCTGTGAACCTGCCACAAGTGCCACTGACTTGCCAGGAACCTCAGAACAAACCTCTGACTAAGGTAAGAGATAAATTACAGATTGACTAGATTGAACTCCAGCCTTTTTTACGTTCCTCTATCCTGTTTCTTTTTAGAATGAGTTTTTTCACTACATCCCTTCTTTATTTTCAGAGATTTATCTGGGGGGAAGATAAGAAATCTTGAGCTGCCTAGCAGATTTCATTGTTCCACTTATTTCCCCCCTTTCTTTCCTTGCTTTTTTTTTCTCCCCTTTTGCACAAGCTAGAGGACTCACACCCTCTGCTCCTTGCCATGGCAGCGTTCTGGTGTGCCTCTGCTCATTATCCCTGGCTTTCTTCCACCCAAGCATCATGTGAGGCAGCTCCAGAAGGCTCTGACACTGCTGTGAGCGTGAGCCTGTGAGGAGAGGTGTCACTAGAGGCAGATAACAGCTCTGTCAGGGCACCTCAGGGTGTGTGCCCCAAGCACCACCTGCCTGAGCAGCTCTTGTTTCTCATTGCAGAGCCCATGTGCTGAAAGCCCACCTGCCAAGAGCAGCACATCCTCTACAACATCCTTCACATCGTTCATAGATCCAAGACTTCTGCCAATCACCCCTCCCACCAGTCCAGTAGGACCTTCCTGTAGTTCTCGTGAGTATGCTTTGCCTTTGCATTAATATGTTCTTCCTGGGGTTTTTTTTTTCCCTTTTATTTCTTCTTTTTTCTTTTCTCTCTCTCTTTTTTTTGTTTTTTGACTGCTGTGGAAAGGGCTTATTGCTTGGAAATAAAAACTCTGAGTAAAATCTGAAACTGGAACTTCACATTACTGTGAATTTCATTGTACTGCTTCTGCCCTTGCAGATGTGAACCACATCTTGCAGATGTAGTTTGCTGTACTCTTCTGCTGTGTTACCCCAATGCGTTCTCAGGAATGCCTGAGGAATTTTCCAGATTTTTTTTTTGCTATACAAAGCTCTCAGGGTGTTTTCTCACCCCTCTGGGGTTTCTTTCATTCTACCATAAATAAGGTGGTTCAGATATGAGCTGTAGCCAAACACTCACATTTTCCACAATTGTGTGTGTCTTTCATTCCAGCATCTAGTGCCAAACCTGAGCCTGTCAGGAGGGAAAATGCAAGGAAGGGCTCTGTTGTCAATGTCAATCCAACCAATATCCGCCCACAAAGTGACAGCCCAGAAATCCGTAAATACAAGAAGAAATTCAACTCTGAGGTCCTATGTGCTGCTCTGTGGGGTAAGCTGGGAGTCCTTGGACAGGTGTGTGGAGGGAAGGCACAGCAGGAGATGCTGGCAGTGTCTGCTAGGCAGATTTCACAGTTGTATTGCTGCTCTCCTGGCAGAGAGTGCTGGAGTGCATCCCTGAGCTGATACCTGTGTCACTTACATGGCCCCGCCTTCCCAGGGACAAGATTGCAAACACGTGAATTACAGGTGCAAAGGACTTTGTGCATCAGAATGAGAAAATGTTATGATCAAGCACCAAGTTGAAACCATGCTCAATGGGAGAGCCAAAAGTTGCAAATGTTTCAGCAGCTTTTGTGGCTCATGAGACTCATCTGAGCTGCACGCAGGTACAGCTGATCACAGAGCCCTGACCCAGTGGAAATAATCCAAACATGAAGCCTTTTGCTGTCATGTGAGTTAGGTATTCCAAGGATCCAGGGCAGGTCAGGTCTTTCCAAAAGCTTGTCTTGCTTTGTTCCTGCTACCACTGCTTATTCTGAACATCACTGAACCGTTGTTTGAATTTACATGCTTTTTACAGGGTCAGCTTCACGTGGTGTAAAACCAAGATACGGCAGTCAGACTCTCAACAGCTGTAGACCCTGTCCCAGTCACATGTTAGCTAAATTCTTAAGTTATTTTAACCATCTTTCTGCATCATAAGATCAGATGTATTCTATGGGACTCACACAGCCTCTTACTCCTCACTTTTTGAGCCTGGAATGGCAAGTAAATGGAGTAGATGGAACACGTAGATTCCAAGACAAATGTAGATTTCCAGTTTATAGCTTCACAGATTTTATGTAATGTGGGTTTGTAGGAATCCAGAATTTTAAATTAAGAACAGAGCTGTGTGGCAAGGTGTGTAATTAAATGTGCATTGAGGCTGAAGAGCACCAGGTACTTGTCAGAGCATTGCCAGTGGGGGAGGGTGCTTGTTACAGTAGGATACCTTATGTTGTGTCTTTAGAATCTGCTGATTAGAAACATAGATGCCATTCCAGCCAAACACAATTTCTGACATTCTTTGATGTCAGCAACCCAATGGAGCCTTTTCTTCCTTAGCAGCAGTTGGATTTCAGATGGATTCACTCCTTAATTTGGCATTCGGAGGCATTTTCCAAACCAGAGACTGTTCTCAAACAAACCCTGCACCTCCTTGTAACACAGTGCTTTTTCCCACAAGTTTGATACCTCCATGATTTGAATGTTGTGTTGGAAAAAAACAGTTGGGGGGTGTCTTTTTTTGTTGCTTTTTTTTAGTAATCGTTAGGGACCCTTGGAACACTTAGTTGCGTCTCCTGTGTCACTACTGCAATGATGCTGGACTGGGACTTTAGCACTGGTCATAGGTACTTTCCAAGGTCACCTAAGAAGTTCAGATTCACAGAATATTTTCCTTTTTGTTTAAATCAGCATTGACTTTAGCAAAACTACTCATCCTTCAAGTTCCATAGGTATACAGGTATCCTGCTGAGTAAAAATTCTCGTGGTGAGATATTGTTTTTTCTGGGAAGTCATCCACAGAGCAACAGAGAAATTATCAGGCACCATTAAGTGAGATTAAATAAAAACTGGTTTTTAAAACAATGAACACTTGGTGACCTCTGAATCATTAGGTGACTTATGCAGTATTTTTTTCATGTATTGACAGGAGTAAATTTATTGGTGGGAACAGAGAATGGATTGTGGCTGCTGGACAGAAGTGGGCAAGGAAGAGTTTATACGCTGATTACAAGGAGACGGTTCCAGCAAATGGATGTTTTGGAAGGACTCAATGTCCTAATTACTATATCAGGTTGGTTCAGTGGCTAAAAGTATCTGACCCACGTTGGGGTTGGAGGCAATTAAAAAGAAGAATTGGGTTATAAACTAGGTTGAGGAATTTCCTCTTTCAGAAAATCACAGGACAGTTATTCTTGTTAACAGGAAAACTCTCCTGAATTTTTAACATTTACACTCCCATTCCAGAGTGGCTTTGGGACAATTCATTGCCTGGTTAATGTGTAAAATGGTTTACGGGAAGTACAGAATGTTTCATATTCCTAAAATGGACTGATTCTCTACAAGCTATAGTTTGTCACTTTTTTGTTTCTATGATGGGTGAGCATCTAAGTGCAGTTCTAATAACATATCATGATATAACCTCATCTTGTGTTCAGCAAGAGGTATGAGCAGTAATATAAGAGTGCTCTGTATTGTGAAAGCATCAATAACATTGAGTGGAGGTCTTCAACCTCTGCTGGGAAACAGTTTGGACTCTGCTCTTATTCCCCATGGCTGAGAGTGGCCTCACAGGATGCAAATACATACCAAGGTCGGAGGTGTGGGTCCAACAAGGAATAACAGCTCATCTCCAGTCCAGACTCATCATGGTGGGCAATGGCAACAGCTGTTTGTCCCATACTGCCAGGTCCAGTTGTTGCTGGGACATGACAAAACGCTTCTCTTCAGAGTAATCTGTGGTCCCAGAGTGCTGTTGACCATAGGTGCTTATGAACTAATACAAGAAAAAGAGTGGTTGAGATGAAGTATGACAAAATAATTCTCACCTGGGAAGGCATCCAAAAGAAAAATATCTACTTTGAATAAAAATTGACAGTTAATTAGAACTAAATGAATAGCTTATTCAAAGTGGCCATTGTAGGACATGCCTCTGTTCTGGGATAAACAGTTAGTGTGATGGTTTCTGATAATACCAGTGTCTGTAGAAACCTGTTCTTTGGCCCAAGGGAAGAATTTTAGTCAGGTGTGAAAATCTAGCATGAAGTTTGAGTCACAAGATAAGTGCACATGTGCACAGTGCCACAGGATTGCTCCTGTGCCAGTTCCCCATGTCCCATCACCCCAGGCATTCCTTTCCTGCCCTTGCTATGTTCTCTCACCCTGGCAAGGCACAAGGACCTGCTGTACTCAAGGTCACAAAACTCTGGCTTTTTGTAAGTGTGGGAGAGTTTGTAGTTCAGGGAGTAAAAGTCTCTTTTTGCAAATCCTAGGGAAGAAGAATAAGTTGAGGGTGTATTACTTGTCATGGTTGAGAAATAAAATTTTGCGCAATGATCCAGAGGTGGAGAAGCGGCAAGGCTGGGTGTCCGTGGGAGACCTGGAAGGCTGTGTGCACTACAAAGTTGGTAAGGATTTCCTGTTTTTCCTTGGAGAAATGCTTAATCATCCTCCTTTTTATCTTGTGACAGCTGCATTCTTCAGCTTTTGTTTCAGGGTTGTATTGGGTGAATATCTCATGAGTTCTTTCAAGACTCACTGTTTTACATGATGCCTTGCTCCCTGTCATTCCAGGCAGCATCTCTTCTTGCAGCAATTACCAGATGATGTTATGGCTGTTGCCTGTAATGGCTGGAAGGAGAGAGTGCCAGCCACAGTCTGTGCTCAGTCAGTTGTTCAGTTTTTCTGTAGTTTCTTAAGGTTTTAATTCAACTGATGTTTTCCACCTCCTCAGCTTCCCTCTTGGCCGTAGGTAACTTCAAAGAAATTGGACCTAGTTCAAGTCCTAGTAAATCGTATTTGTAGGATGTCCTTGGGTAGATCAGCTCATTCCTTGCTCTCTCAGGGAAGACCCAAATATCGCTTTGTTTAAACACCCTGGAAATGGTACCATCTGGCTTTTCTTTGGCTCTCAGGCAGCTCATTCTTGAAGGTGAATGTAAGGATTGTGATAATTTCTCTCATTTAACTGTGGAGGGTGGATGTATGGCACAAGTTTTGCTTTGGTGAAAGATGGGTGTGTGAAAGTGGCACTTTCTTCGAAGCCAAACAAAGCCATGATACAGAGGAGTGCAGGAAATGTGAGGTGGCTGCTTTTCAGTAATACCTTGCTTGATGATTTTGTCTTTTGGCTTTAGAAGTGGCAGGGGTTAAACTCAAGAAAGAATGTGAAACAGATGTGTGTTGTTATTTTAACTGTGATTACAGCTAAGCACCCACATATTCCTCTTCAGGTGATCATCCTTGGGTTTGGTGCATTTAAAAAAAAAGCAATGACAAAATACTTATCCTAAAATTAAAATTGGTAGGAGCTTCTGTGTTTGCTTATGACAAGCCGCTCTTGCATTTTTGACAGCACAGCTGCTGCTGTTTTTCTCTTGGTGAATCTTCTTTTATCTTGACCTTTGGTTGTGCAGTTATTTTTCCAGGTGGAAAAGGAAAAGGATGTACTGTTCTGCATTTTCATGGAGTTTGCTGCATTTTCTTGTTCTCTGCCTATGTGAGATAGCATCCTGTTTCCAAAGGCTTGTCTCTCGTGGAGTGAAAACACAATGCACAAAGAAATCTTAATTTTTGATGCATAATTCTTCATTTATTCTCAATGGGCCCAGCATGACCTTAATTGTCTTGGAGAAATTGCTCATCTCTTAAATGCTTACTCATCTCAGCAAGATTGGAGTACACAGCACCTGGGGATTTAACCCACAGATGAGCAGTGAAATGAAAATTCATCCTGCCAAGTCTGACAGAATTGTTCAGCCAACAATCAGCAGTCCTCCAACAGTAGCATATTCATAGCCAGTAGTGGTGGGGTATGTTCATACTTTAAAAATCAAGTAGGTTGGTTTAGCTGCAGGGTTAAGACTTTGTTTTCTGAGTAGTGAGATTTTTTTTTTCATTACTATATGAAAAGGAATATATAAATATTGGTAACAGCCATTTGGCTTTACTGAAAATAATTAAGTTGTAGGTTTCCATTCAAGGTACTGTCACTGGTAATATTAAACATTGATGTCCAGAGTGCATTAGTCTCCCTTGCTGGATAATGTCTACCTCTACTAGTAATCCATTGAAATTATTTCATGTGTTGAGATGGGCTTTGATTTAAGCATCGGTCTGATATCTAAGGAGTTGTTCTTCTTGTATTACAGTAAAATATGAGAGAATCAAATTTCTTGTAATCGCTTTGAAAAACTCAGTGGAGGTTTATGCTTGGGCTCCAAAGCCTTATCACAAATTCATGGCTTTTAAGGTAAGTGAAACATCACTTTGGTTCAGATGTGTCACTCTCACTTTTTCATCTACTCTCTGCTTTTGTTTTTGTTGTTTTGTGTAACATTTATTCTAGCTAAAGATAAACTGAGTATTATTTAAAAGAAAATGTAGTGCATTTGATGTACTTTGGAGATGGCAAGGATGAAACTGTCACAGTTGTGAGTGTTAGATGTGAATAACTTGTTTCTCTCTACCCCAGCCAAACACAGCAGGCGCTGTGCCAAAATGTGCATTTGAATTGACGAAGTTGATGTTGATTTCCCTCAAAAGGGGAGGAAATTTAACACAAGGGTAGTCAGCCTACTTTTTGTCTAGTCCATTTCTAGAATCTTGATTTCTTTTTCAAACCACAAATGAATTATCCAACTGTCCTTGTAACTCAGTTGATGATGGATACTTAGCTCCTTAAATGTAACCTACTATTTAGCAAAAATAGCTGTCTAACTTTCGAGTTTGAGAATTCTTAGGATCTTAAATGTAGCTCTGCAAACCAACAATTTTATTATGTTACATACTGCATTTTTCTTTTTCCCAGTCCTTTACCGCTCTTCATCACAAACCACTCTCAGTTGACCTGACTGTTGAAAATGGGCAAAGACTAAAGGTCATATATGGCTCAGTAGTGGGATTTCATGCCATTGATGTGGACTCTGGATCTGTGTATGACTTGTACCTTCCAACACACGTAAGACAATCCAAAAATCTACATTAATGCCTTTGTTCTTTGGGCTGTGTATTGATGACGATCAGGTTAAGAGTTGTGCCATTTTTCAAAAGAATGATCAGTGGCAGCTAATACAAAACCACTTTTCACATAGTTTTATAGCACTGAAGTCCTGTTTAAATGCTTTTACTACATTTAGAATATCAATTTTAGTGGTTTAATGTCAGAAAGCCTATTGTATGGATACTACTATTTTTAATTGATTTATCCTGGAAATTTAGGACTTAAGCAGTCAAAGACACAATAATATCTACATGAATTTATGTGACTTTTACAATCTGCCACTGTGCAGACAGCAGAAACCAACTTCAGACTAAATAAATTTGCTGATCTTCTTGCCGTTCAGTTGTCCATGAAACCACTCTGTAAATTCAGAAGTTTTACATTTTCCTTGGGACTTTCTCATTAGATTGTCAGTAAGTTAGCATGAAGGTGTTTATTTCAGGGGTGTGTGTACATCCTGCATTGTGTCTCTGTTTGAGGTGATGGTGATCACTAAATTTCTGCTTAAGCTCAGATAACAGCAAATTGCCCTGCAGAAGTGAATGGCTGGCATGGGGCTGTCCAATATGAAGTCTGTGCTGTGGTGTTAATATTTTTGGATTTTTACTTGTTTGCTTATTTTTTAGCTAGTCTAGATAGTGCTTTTCAAAGCTGTGTGTCCCAAAAGCCAGACAATCTTGGGGGCTTAAGTTCAGCAAACTGGCAGGTTCCAGACTGGCTCCAGTCTGATGGGAAGCTCCTGGCAGAGAAATTTCTGTGCACGCTTGAACCCTCCCTGAAGTCAACAGTGCTCCACAGGGGCTGGGGGTGTCATGGCCTCCTTGCATCCCCAGACCATGTGTCCCAAAGTTATGCTTAGGAGGTCTGAAGAAATCTCATCCCAAATCTGCATGTTGCAGCCTGTGCCATGAATCCATTTATTTTAACTTTTCTCCACTCTCAGCCCCTTGTTTTCAACCCAAATGAAAATCCACTCCTCCTATGCAAGCCACTTGATCACTCTGCTGCCCGTGGAAGCCACAGCCTCCATGTTCTGTCAGACCTGTGTTCCTGATGGAGAGAGTGTGTAAGATTGGCTGTTAGATTTATAGACTTCTCTTAACTGAAAAATGACTTTTCTAGCTGTTCTAACTGTTGAATCACCTGCTAAAGGCTTGTACTGTTTATTTCTGTGTTGTTTTTTTTTTAAGGTACTTAGTATTTGTCTTGTTAGAGGGTTTATCTAATCTGACAGTAGCTTTGTTAACTATGCAGCTGTGATGAGTTCACATCAGTTTGTAAATTGAAGTGTGGTACTCATGTGCCTTTTTGGAAGTGGGTTGCTGAGCAAGGTGAGCAGTGACTTGTCAAAAGAATCATTAGCATAATTGCCCAAGAGAAGAAAGGCAAAGAAAAAAAGTGGACTTTCTTAGAGGCTTTACTTTTTCAACAGGCTGCAAATACAATTAGGTACCTGATGAGAGAGATTTCCCAGGTGACTGCCCTGGATACGTGGGGCACCTGAGACTGACTGTGTTTGTGTGAGCTCTTCAGCCAAAAGTTAGCACAGACTAAAAATATATTTTCTCTTCAGAGTCTTAGACCTGAAATAAATGAGCTGCTACAGCAGCTCAATCTTTTTTTATATTCTATTATTTTAAAAGAGCTAGAACTGGATAATTATCTCAAGGAGCTTTGTGGTGGCAATAGCCCAGACTGTAACAGGCTGACTTGAGATACTCTTGCTTTCTGGTAGCCTCTTTTCCTGGTTCCCCACCTCTTTCTTCATCTCTTACCTGCTCCGGTCGCTCATGCGAGTACCAAGGCAACGCATTAAAATTGCTCTGCGGCTCTGGATCCCCGTTCTAGTGTTACGGATAGTTGTTGCGGAGGCACGGAGTCAAGTGGGTGGCCTGAGTGTATTCAGTTTGGCAAGTACAGCTTCAGTGCTTCTTTTACTGTTCATTAATGTCTGTGCTTGAGGAAGAAAAGACCTGTGTGTGACTGGCTTGTGAGAATGATGTAAAGCTCCAGTCATATGCTTCCTATAAAAATATTAATTGTGGTGGTTTAATTTACTATTTAACATCCTCTTTTGAGTAGTGCTTTAAACAAGGAAATATTTTGTTACTGTTTTTTTAAGGCTGTCCTCTTTTTCTTTCAAAAATGCTTTCATAAAACCCCACCTTCATGGTTGTATACTTCACTTTTGGTTTTGTTTTTTTTTTTTTGCTTGGGATATGTTGGCTTCTGGGAGAGATTCGTGTGAGTGAAATGCACTGTTCCTGTGGCATGCAGAGATGTGCCCAACAGCAGTTAAATGGGCAGCTATTTGTAGTGAAGGATGTGGGAAGGACAGTGAAAAGGTCCAGGGAACCTATTACAGCAGGATAAATATTATTGAATTTGCAGGTTTTTAACTTGTTAGTGGGGATAGGGAAATATCATGGAAAGTGAAAGCACTGATCTCCTGCAATGTGGAAGTTTCTGTCCTTCCTCTGTCTTCTGAAAAAGTTGTGAATTCAATTTATTTCACCTTTCTCTTATTTGTATAATGCAAGTATTTTGTGAGTGACTAAGTAAATATTATTGTGTCTCAATAGCTCCATGGCTTCTTGAAACCAATGAACACTGGTAAATTTAAAGTGAACTATTGAACATCGATTTATTTGCAAACCTACCGTCATATTCGAAGGGGGGAGAAGGGGAGAAAGTCTGTTTCGGAGGCTTCCTAGCAAACTATACAGCCTCTGAGAACAGGCATTTCTTTCACTTTCCATGAGCCATGAGCTAGTTCTTTTTATTGCTCTGCCAAGCTAGTTAGATCGATGTAATCGCTGAAATTGCAGCCCATGTTCTGATATAAATCTTAGCAAAATACAATTCCAGATCCAGGGGACAATTCGCCCACATGCCATTATCATCCTCCCAAACACCAGTGGCATGGAGCTCCTGCTCACCTATGAAGATGAAGGCATCTACATTGATATATATGGGCATTTCACAAAGGAGACTGTTCTACAGTGGGGAGAAATGCCAGCATCAGTAGGTATGTATGAAAAATAGCTCTTTATTAAATGTGAGATTCTGCTGCATGAAGCCTGAGGTCTTTATGAGGTTTGTATCTGTGTGAAAATGGTTGTATGGCACATAAAGCAGCTTCTGAGCAAACCAGATGTGTAAAAGAGTAAACAGATTTATGGGTGTTTGTGTTAACACAGCCAGTGATTGCAGTAGGGGCTTCCCATTTGGACCACATTCTGTATTCTTGTCACACTGTTTATGCATCACACATTCACTATACAGACAGACTTCACTGAGGATGCAGCTTACCACCAGTTTCCACGGGGAGAATTATGTGAATTACAGAGGGGGGAAAGTGTTTTTGTTGTTCATAGCTCACAGCCTTTTATGTAGAAATTCACAGCTACTGAGGGGTCAGTTACTGAAGAGATCTGTAACTGCTGTCAAATGGCCTCTTCATTTTATCTTTTTAAATTCACAGGGCTGCCAGGCCCAGGGTATTTGTGATAGATTCTTAATCTCCTCATGCTTGTAGTTGGCTGTGTAGGAGGAGATTCTGGTTGTACTGGAGCCAGGACAGCTGCTTGTTTCACCTTTCCCATAGGGCTTCGGGCTAACAGTGTGGGGAAAATGAAGAACAACACAGGCAGATTTTTGGGTTTATTACTTGTTACTTTTAATTTCTGTCTCACTCCTGTTCTTTATTTTAAAACAAACATACCAACAAAACAAGCCGCAGACAATTAGACTGCACAGAAGCCTGTTATTAGCTTGGAGGAAACTGGATACCACAGTGGAAAAATCAAGGATGTTCACCTTTTTCCTTTCACTTCTACCCAAGTAGTTTTAGGAAAAGCCCATCTTTGGGATGTGCTACAAACCAAATTTGACTTCTGATTGAAATCACATTCCACTAAAACTTAACCTAACCTATAAACACACAAATCAAACTTCACATAAGGGCCTCTGTTAATTGTTATTTTAATAATTTTATCACTAACTCCTATTAATTTTCTTAATCCTTTGATATCCTTGGCTGCAGACAAAAACATTATGAGAGAAATGTGAATAACTGTTATTTGAATGGCCCTGCTTAGGGGCAACTTGACAGTTTCTTGAAAGATCCTGTTTTCTTGGGATTTCTATACCCATTTCAAACCTCCTGAAGTCTGTATGAGTTTATCTCAATTTTCAGTCTCTGTTGCAGAGATAGAAGGGTCTTGTGTTACCCTCAGGGTGCTCTCTAGTCATCCTTTGCTCATTTCTTGATTTCATTAAACAAGTATTTTGAAAGAAAAGTTTGTAGATGGTGAGAGTATTTTGATACAAAAAATAAAAAATAGTTTGTATTATAATCGATGGATTTAGGGCAGGGAATCTAAATATATCTTATTCATAGTCTTAAATTGGGACCTCTGTGACCAATCTGTTAATAAGAAATTGGAGGGGGGAAGCTCAAATCCCATGGGAAATTAAAACTCTAGAAGTATTCTGTGTTTAATCTGAAAGATGTACACATATGTAGGGCTAACTATAAATATAGCTGTAATATTTTCTATAAAACATGTTTAAAAAGGCATTAAGAAACATCAAGTTAATAAGATTTGGGAGCACTCTTCCCTTTTGTGTGAGTAATGAATTATTTACAGTATGTAGCCATAGAGGGTTGACACAAATCTGGATATTCCCAGAGGAACTAGTAAAAGTCTTTATTTCCTTTTCCCTTTACATTTTAGAAGCAAGACGACTATGCTGTAGAGAAACAGACAGTGTTACCTAAAGGTGGTTAAATTACTACCTCGATGCTCTACAACATACCAGCTGGAAGCCTAGGATATTTTTATCTAAAGCTGCAGTGGAAAGTGGACTTAAAGTAACTATTCCCAAGATGCTTGTAGTATAGGAGCTATTGTTCCAAAATGAGACAACTTTATTCTGAGTATCTGCTCTCAGTTCATCTCACATGAAACACCTCTAAGAGCTCCCATGTGGGAGGATTATCATGACTCAGTACTGACCTTTGAATTCATAGCCTGCTATCCTTCAAATTAATCTCTGTGTATGGATAAGTCCTTATTACTGGACAACTGTGCAAATGGTGTAATGAGGCTATTTTGTTTGCATGTTGTTTCACAGATGAAATTTGGGAAAGAATTTTTTATTCTGCTACAAAACTGAGATTTTATGCTACTTGTACTTAAACCTGCCATTGTTGGTTGACAAGTTCTTGGTATATTGGCCAGAAAGCAGAGCATCAGGGCTTAAGTTGGCATATCTGGTTTATTCTGTTCCTGTTTTGAATACTGCCTGGAGGTCAGATCTCTTCAGAACACAGCAGAAGTGGTCCGGCAGATGACCTAGAGGTTGCAGCAGAGACTAATGAAGTGGTTACTGGGAGCTGCAAGGAAGCAATCAAATTGAAATCTGCCAAAAACACAGCATAGTGGGACCTGGGGTGTAAATTTCATGTAGTGGAAAAGATCAGGAGACTTATTAGTTCTTTGTTGCTAGACTTGCATGACCTATACTAAACACTGTAGCTACAGGATGGTTTCATGCTGTTTATATATATGCGCCTGCCTTGCTTCCCACCCCCCACAACCATAGAGTGCCTCCCTCTCTGTTATGCTCAAAAGCAAAGTTTGAAAAGGTTAGTATGATGTCATTTGGTACAAAAAATAGCAAAAGTTTGAGTCGTATCATTTTGATGTTCCTCACTTTGTGTGTGGTCTGGGCTTACTTTTCAGATACTGTAGACTGCACAGGTGCTGCCCTGGGCTTATCCTGCTACTGCTGCACTGTTCAGAAATGTTAATGACATTTTCTTCATAGCCGGCGGCAATGGTGCCCTGTTGTACAGCCTGAAGCATAAAGAAAAGATTTTAAAATATATTCATTTCACGTGTTTCAGTTCTAGAAAATACTCCTCCTCTTTTGCCACTCATCCTCAGTTGCTCACTGCTGCTTTGCTTTTAAAACAGGTTGATTTCTTCCTCTTTGAAAGGATACTGGGATAGTGGGAAAGAATTATCTTGATCTCAGCACTAGTGGCAGGGAAGCCTTGACTGTGCATAAAGAATAATGGAAAGTCTTCTGAACTGATTTAGGGGAAATTTATAGTCTCTGAGGAAAGTAAAATCACAACACTGTAACCAAACCATATGTGTTTCCAAGGAGGTATGATTTTTGTACATTTGTTCTAACAACAATTATAAAGCAAGGATTCCAAATTAATATTAAGTCAACCCTGCTAGAAGTGTATACAGTCATGTGGACATATTGCCTTTATTTTCTGCTGTCCTTCTCAAGCAGGATTGCAGGCTGTTGCTTCCAGTATCAGTCTGTACTGAAAGTTCAATTTTTAGACAAAAACATAAATCAACATGGAAGGTTTTAAAAAGCAGACCTTGCTCACACTAATAATGTTGGGCAGACATTCACTGTCCAATGAAGTCTCAGACTAATGAAATAACAGTTAATAGTTGAACAAGAAGAACAGTTTCTGAGCATTGACTACCAATAGAGCATAACTAATGTGATTTTATCTTGGAAGCCCATACAAGTACCAATCAGAGGGCTTTTACTGAAACTGTGCCTAATTTGAGATGTGTGATGTTAACTCCTTCATCATTATTCCGATTTCTTACTGCCTGATTTAAAGGGAGTATTGTAGTAAGCTTCCACAGTGCTAGAATATCTTCTTTTGATTTTGGAAATATTACACATAATCAGTGATGGGAAGACACAGAATTTGTCATGCTTCAGATTCTGAGGTGTTTAGGTTTCAGGCTAAGGTGAACTCCATGCTAAATACAAGCCCAGCTTCCTAATAGGAACAGAGTACAGTGGGTACAGAGAAGACAGTCAAGACTTTTCTTGAATATGAACAGTTAAAGGATGAGAGGCAAAGATGGGCACAAGTTGCACTAAGATATTAGGAGGTAATGTTTGGCCTTGAAAGTAGTGATGCATTGCAGCAGGGTCTTGAAAAGGTTATGAAATATCCATCAAACATATCTGTACAAGGTCCTGAGTAACCCTGTCTATTTTGGCCCCACTTTGGGGCCAATGGTTAAACAAGATGCCCTTCAGAGGTTTCCTCCAAGCTTTTGTGAGTCTAAGATACACAGTAGTAGTTAAGATTTATATCTAGAGTTCAAAATAAGTCTGAGAGGACAAACTGAAATTTAGTTACTAATCCTAAGGCTTTTTGTATAAACTTAAAATATAAATAATTCAGAATATATTGTTATCAAATATAAATGCATCAGATCCATAATTAACATAAATGAGGCAAGAATCAGTCTTTCAGCTGTTAAATAGTACCAATTTTTTTTTTTCTTTTTTTTTCTTTTAGCTTACCTTCAGTCCAATCAGGTCATGGGCTGGGGAGAAAAAGCGATTGAACTACGCTCTGTGGAAACAGGAAATCTGGAAGGAGTGTTTATGCACAAGAAAGCACAGAAGCTAAAATTTCTATGTGAAAGAAATGACAAGGTACAGAGATGACTACACTGTGGTGACTTAGCAAAAAATGAGTAATAGCTGACTATGACGGACCAGTTCATTTTGGTAACTTTGTTATTGGTTATTTCCTACCTTGATATAACTTCCCTGTTCAAAGCCAGTGTAGTCACTGATCTCACAAAGCACCCATTATTGATCTTCATTATGGATGTTGCACACATTCCCACCACCAGCTATTAGAACTCTCTATTCCACCCAGCCTGCACTGCTATCAGTGATAACAAATACACACATTGTGAACTGCACAGCACCACAGATGTAGTGAGGAGGGTTAGTGAGTGAGCCTCAAAAATTCCCAGCTACAGGACTGCCTCTCCTGGGATACTGAAATTACAGGCAGTTCAGAGTAGTCATCATGGGGAAAAAAAACCCAACACCCTTAATTGCAGACACCAAGGTATGGATAATCAGATATGATTTCTTGCATATAGCAATTTTGGTAAATATTCTCTGAAATCTGTTTGGTCTCACTATCATATTTAGAAAACTGAAGCCCTAAAACCTTAGATTAATTATTTTAAAATGTTCTCCTATGTATTTTCAAATAGGGAAAGAAATACATTGAAAAAATGCAGTTGTACCACAAGTACAGTTTCACTTTAAAAAGTTTCTTGTGGGATTAAAATTCAGTTATGATATATGTATATCCTTGTATTTGGGACTGTGGCATTCTATCACCTTTCCTATATGAGTAAAAATATTTTCATAAATATAAACTGACAGGAGCTCCTTTTTTTTTCTTCTTTTTTTTTCTCTTTCAAGGTGTTCTTTGCATCTGTACAGTCAGGAGGCAGCAGTCAAATATACTTTATGACTCTTGGTCAGAATGTACTATTCAACTGGTAAAGTATATCAAAATGAAGAAAATGAAAAATTCCCTGTAGGTAGCAGTGTAAAAGTCTCAGAGGTAATACACACAAATTTGCACTTCTTACTTACAAAAATGTTGTCATTACTGGCTTATCAAAGTTCATATTCTTTCAGTCTGGAAAGAATTCCATTTTCCTGTTGAAGTATTGCAAACATGTTTAGTTTGTCTTTCAAAGTATGTTACAAACAAAGATTGTATTAGGAGACTTTAGTGAAGAATGTAGCCAATATAAGAAGCTCCTGTACTCCAAAAAATGGACAGTTTCACTTTCACAGGTGATGTAATGTTGATATCTTGAACTGAAGTCACTTTTTATGGACAGTGACAGCTGTAGGTAGATACAAAAACACAGTTGGAATCTATTTTGAGTTGGGTTGGGGCTTGTTTTGGAGTTTAAGCAAGCTGTTACTGTGTCACCAAGATGAACTTGAATGACTTGTCCAAGTCTTACAACAGTGAAAGGGTTTGTGGTGGGTCCCAGCACAGCCAAGAAGGCTTGAGGGATCCTCCCTCCTTGGACCTTGAGGGGTCATCCCCTGTGCTGGGTGGACAGGGGTGTTTCAGTACAGAGTTGTAAAAGTAGTTAATTCTGAACATGTGCCCCATCTGGGAGATTTTTACAAATGCAGGAGGGGACAGACTTTGTGTTTCTCTCAGGGCTGGATGCCTGAGCCCATAGACACAGTTACTGTAGGATGTATTTGTAAAAACAGTTTAAATAGTCTGTCAAAATCATAGATGCGTAAAGCATTATGAAACAGAACCTGTAACTTTTATTCACACCTGGGACCCACACTCATATGAATTGATTTAAAGGCACTACCCATGTATATAAATAAGGGCACAAGAGCAGGCACTTTCTTTTCTTCCTTCTTGCTCTTTCACATCAAATTTTATGTATTTGTATGTAAATATAATCTTTCTAAAATGGATGTTAAGATTAGCAAATGTATTCTTAATATAGTTGTGAAAATATCCAAAGAGTTAATCTATTATAAATAGAAAATATAAATAATTCCAGGTGCTTTCTATGCTAATTACATCTAAATAAAGCTGCATCTTCCAGTGTTATTGGTGCCAGTGTTTCTGCATAAACTCTGTTCTCAGGGGCTTATAAATTGGCCATAAAACTATAGAGATATAATATATATATACACACACATTATATATAATCATATATAAACCCAATTGTGGGTTTTATGTAATCCTCATGTAGCTGATTTTTGGACGTACTTTGAATACGTAAAGCATCAAATGTAATACAAAAGAGGTCATTCCAGATATGATACAGTAGAGATAGTGCTGTGGGCAAAAGTGAAATCACTAGTTCCAGTGCTTGAAAATAGGTATTTTTTACTTGAAATTTTGATACTAAAAGGTGCAGGGAAAGTGTGTTGAAATATCTGGTTGTCTACCTCAAGGATGATGATTCTGTGTTGACTAAGAGGGCAGAAATAGAGTTGGCTGGAACTGGTAGCTGTGCTGTCTAGCACATCTGTTCGGGTGCTGGCAGTGATGCTGTGACTGACAGCTGCTCAGAACTGCTGTCCCTGTGTCTGTCAGCAACTAGGGACTAATCACCCTTCCCCTTGTTCCCTGTGCTGGCACCTCACTGCTGCAGGCAGGTCTGAGGTGCCTGCACTGTTGCTGTTACGTTTTTGGCTATATGGAGGACTGCACTTCCAAAGTTACTAACCTAGCACTTTTCACAGGCACTAGCTTATCTCAAAATGTATAGTGTTTTTTAATGAAGCATTTCCTTTTAAATGTTTAACTAACAGAAAAATAAGTCTAAAGCCATACTAAAAAATAAATCAGTTAAATACGCAAACTGGTTCTTAATGTATGTGAGTAATTAGCTTGTGTGCAGACTTGAAACCTGAACGGAAACTGCTTGGGCAGAGCTGTGTGGCAAGAGCTCTGTCTGGTCATGGTAATGTTCCTGCCTGTTGCCAGGGCCAGGGCTGGGGCACGTGAGCAGAGCCTGGCTTGGCTCCCTGTGCTGCTGAACACTTGGGCTGGTTGCACTGGACTCACAGAACAACAACAAACAAACAACAGAAAAAAATAGAAAACAAAAAAAAACCCCACCAACAAACCAAACAAGCCCAAATCTATAACAGAACCAGAGGTCAAAGTTATAGTTACTGGCAAAAAGTAAGTTGCAGACAATCAATTTATAAGCAACTTACTTGCTTTTAACTTAAAAGTCTGAGACTGTGAAGGAAGAAGAACTTTCATTTTGCACACAGTAGCCATGCAAAAATCTTGCCAAGCTGCTCATGCTGTAAGTAATCAGTGATCCAGGCTGCCCTGTAATATTTTGAAAGTGTGCTTATCTCAGCAGCCTCTGCATTACAGAGGATGCCTGTGATTTTTTTCCCTCCCCTGTGCTGGTGTCAACAGGTAGGAGGCAGGTATTTTCCTGATGCTAGGGACTAGTTAAAAAGAATTTAGCAAAGAACAGTGGGAATTTATAACAACGACCTATATCAACATATTAAAGAAGCAAATGTGATAAAACTTAAGTAAGTTTACTGTAGCAGAAAATTGTGACAATAAGTTGACACACTGTGAAGAAGTTTAACTCCATGCTAAAAGGGAAAAAACCCAAACAACCCCAAGCTCAAGAGAGGCAATATGCACTATCACATTGGGACTGTAATTATTCATTCTGTTTCCCTCTATTAGCTCGTATTCCTAGCTACAATTCAAAGCAGTGAGTTGGATTTTCATCTTCTATTCTCTATGAACAAATAATTTAAAACTTCCTATGTGTAATTATGGAAAGCATGAGGCACCTAGAGGTGAATGCTTTTGAAGGATTTAGAAGTGGTACTGCAAATAGCAATAGCAACTGGATGCAACAAGGAGAAACATGTGGCATTGTCTCTCTTATCAAGAGATAGTCAGTATGGCTGAAGATGACAAAGAGCCCAGAGATGTTGAGAAGAGTAACAGAAGAAAAGGAAAGTGACTGAAGAGGAGGGAAAAGCTGAAGAAAATAAACCAAGAGTAGTCAAAGGGGAAGGAGTGGATGTCTGGCACAGCATATTGCTGTAGAAGGAATACAAAAGGTTAAAAGATGTTAAGGAAAAGAAAGCAGCCGAAGAAATGGAAAGGTATCTGAAGTGACTGTGGAGCACTGAATGAGGGAGTGTTTTGAATAACTGTTTAGCTCAAAGCAAAAGTACAAAGGCCAGAAGAAAAAAATCCAATAACCAAGGTTATCCAGACATAATTTTAACTGTGCAAAATGTATATCAGATTTGTAATTTCATTTTGTGAGTTGTTTCACTAGCTGTACCCTTTCACTAACTTTTAAAACCAAGAAGTGAACTGCTTAATATGTTTTTCTAGTGATGTCGCTTTGAAATTAAAAAATGCTACAGGGCAGAATGTTAAGGATCCATGTCATTAACCCTTTGGTACATGCAGTCTCCTAATGGCAGATGGTGCTCATCATGTTGCATTTGCCACACAAGACTGTGCTAATGCTGCAGCAATGTAGAACTGTGTGTATGTGCCTGCTTTCATTTTAGGCATGGTGAACTCTCTTTTGCAGCCTGAACCTTGGCACATGACTTCAAAACCTGGAAACCATGCAAATTATGTACTGTACACTATGTATTTTCCTCCAATGTTGAAATTGTACAATTGAAACAGTAATAAAAATACTCTGAAAATGAAAACTAGTATCATGCTTGTAATGATTCTGTTATATTGACATGGACTGTTGTAAAAATCATAGAAACCTTTGTTACTGGCTTCCAAATCCAGTCACTGTCCTTAGGGGAACATCCATATCTGCCTGTAGGGACAAAACAAATACATATCCTTGTATGGATAAAGATGTCCAAGTGACTGTGAGAGTTCAGACTGGACAGAGTGTTCCTAAGAGTGACAGCCAGTGCTGTGCTGTGTGTACTGCTAATGAGCCTCACGGACTTTCTGTGTGCCCTTCTCTTTACACAAACACCTAGTGGGATGAGGGCAGTGGAACTACAGCAAAATGACAGCTTGCAGTCATTGATGCTACAAGAACTGGCTTTTGTGCACATTAGCCTGAGTGCCAGGTTAGCCCAAGTCACTTTTTCTCAGGTAAGCTCATGCAGTCTTTATTGCCACTGGAATTGTTTCTCCAAAGACCATCATAAAAGCAGGCTTATAAGTTCAGTTCCATGTTTAAACAGCTGTGTTTAAGTTCAATGAAGCATAAGCAAACCCACAGTCTATAGAAAAAAATTTCTATAGATTTTGACCTGTGCAGTAAGTCAAAGTTCCACACACCAAAAGTGTAAGAAATTTTCCTGCTGATAACCCACCACTTTCTTAAACTGCCTTTCAAAGTGCAGAGAGCTGATTAAAGGACAAGGGGATGTCAGCTGGGTAATCACCTAAAATGTTATTTTAGCATTACTTAACCGCTTCTGTTATTTTCTAAGATTTAACAAAAGCACCTAGGAAATAATGATGAAATGCATCAAAAAAACTTTTCTATTTTTGTCCTCAAAACACTTCGTGGTCAACTTTTACAGTAAGCTTTATGATCTTGCACACCAGCTAATTTTATTTAACCTAGAGCATTACTTTTTATTCTTTTGTGCCTTTTACTTCTCCAACGTATTTTAGATGTAATATTTAACGGAATGTAATAGCATCCTTCTATTCAGCATAGCTCATTCCTCACCGTCACTGCTATAAAGGGTAACTACTCTTTCCTTGAGGTGCGTTGTGTATAAAAACAAAGATGTTTGACTGCTCATTGTCTCTGAGAATTTGAGATTGTTGATTGATCAGAGGTGAACACAAATTTAGCACACTTGGTCTTAGGCATATAAAAACCATATTGTCTTCAATGAGCTGCTTACATGGCCTGCTGAAGCAGGCTCAGCATAACACAAAGCCCTCAGTTCCTGTGATGTGATACAGCCATCTGCTGATGGCTCCCATCCAGTCATTACTGATTCTCTGAGTGTTTCTCAACTTCCAGTTTCTAATACAATCATATTGGTCCCAATGCTCAGGTATGGCTGGGAAGTCACATCTAGATGAACTCGCAGACATAACCAGTCTTTAAAACATGTTGTTGACAAGCTGGCAGCAAGAGATGTACCCTTGTTCCAGTTTTGAAATTGGTGTTAGCTGGACCTCTGCTGGTAAGAAAGAAGGCAGCAGGAGCAAGTTACTAAGAGAATGAGCTACCTTATATCTGAACTTGCAATGCATACAGATTTAGCCAGTATAAAGTGTTAACTGTGCTATCAGTCCACATCAGTCCATTACCACTCCACAAAAGCTTCAGCTTCAATGAAAGAAACTGCAGTGACTCACAATAACAAAATCTGGCAACACATGCACATATAACAATAACCTGTGTATAAATAAGTTTATTCTGCAAATCACATCATGAGCACAGACAAAAGTGGAGATAAGCTGGGAGCAGTCCACAGATTTCCTCATTACACCCACAGGTTATTTAATAACTAAAAAAAGTGTACACTGTAGTTCTCCAGGTAAAGCTTGTATGTGATGTGAAATCATGTCCTGTGCAAGCTTATTGAAAAGGCTTTTGGGTCATGTTCATTTTTTTAAACTGTAAATGCCATTTTATCAGTTCACACAAGTCATGTGTTTACTGGGGAAGAAAGACACCATGTGGAAGTTTCACCCAATACTTGGCTTCAACATAACACAAATTACTGATTTGTTTTAAATTTTCTTGCTAAGGAATGCACTGTGACATAAAATACGTAAGCTCATGTCATTCCTAGAGAATTCTAAAGGCCAGCAAAAGCTTGTGCTTTATAGCCTTTTGTCTAGTTTTTTCAGTGTGTTTTAAATGGCACAGGCAACAGGTTTTCCTATTTCCCCATGGCAAATGCTCCACAGTAACAAAGGCAGTAGACTAGGAATACAAGTGTGCTCAAGCTGGAAGGACTGCCGTGGCCTAGCACCTGAACCAGCTCTGCCTAGGATGCAGCCACACTTCTGGATTTCCAAAGACTGTCCACCAGTGACACTATAAAGACTGGAAGCTGCTGCTCCTCCTAGCATTTTTTTTACCCCTCTTTCCTCACTCTATCCTGCTGGGGTGGGTGGGGATCTCCGGAGAACATCTAGTCCAACCCCCCTGCGAAAGCAGGGTCACACAGAGCAGGTTGCACAGGATCTCATCCAGACAGCTTTTGAGTATCTCCAGAGAAGGAGACTCCACAACCTCTCTGGGCAGCCTGTTCCATTGCTCTTCTTCCCTCAAAGAAAATTTTCCTATTCGGATGGATCTTGTGTATCAGTTTGTGCCTGTTGCCCCTTGTCCTGTCACTGGGCACCACTCGTTCTCATTCTGCTTTTCAGATATTTGTGGGCATTGATAAAATCCCCTCTCTTGTCTTCTCTGGTTTCAACAGGCCCAATTCCCTCCACCTTTCCTCCTAAGAGGTGTTCCCTCCAGTAGAAAAAAATACAGTTGCTAACAAAATATCAAATACAAAGTTCTTGATCTCCGTAAGCTTTCACAGGACTCATGATACCAGTGAGAGTGTCCCATGGCAGGAGGTTTGGAACAAGATGGTCTTTAAAGTCTCTTCCCACCCAAACCATTCTTCAATTCTGTGGTATGATAAAGAAGTTGATAGTTGCTGTGAGAAATGAAGCTCACTCTTCTAAAAATTTTTAGAGTTTAATAAATGATAATAAGGGATAAACATTAAGCAAGAGTTAGAGCGTACGCTGGGTGCATGGTAAAGCTAGTGGCACACCCACTTCTTCAGTCTGCAGTCTTTTATACTGTTAGACTTGTGTTGCTTTCTCAGATGATTTTGCAGGTTTATTTTGGGATCAATGACTATAATCTTGCTCTAGATTTTTGCAGCGTTTGCACAATTTAATGGTGGCAGACGTCGCCAGTCTCGGGTGGTCTTCTGATGCAACTTTTAGCTTGGTGTTCTTCCTCTTACAGTCTGCTGCTCTCCACTTATGTCATCTTGAATATACATTTTGCGATAGCAAGCATATCTCAAAATACATCTTTTACAAGCCCGCTTACATCTTCTGAAAGCCTTGCTTCCCCTTTTACACTGCCCACAATTGATTACAAATTTTATTATACTTAAAAAGCAGTTTCAAACTCATAATAATTATTCGCAAACAATTATTATTTTGTAATTAAAGCAAATAAATTGTAGCGAGAGCCAACCACCACATAGCCGTTTATAACAGTTGCACTGGGACAAGAAGCAGTAACAATATAAATGTCACACACGTAGGAACCACTAGTAAGAATTTCTTCTGAAGATGGGAGGAAGAAACAAGATTCAGTTTTAATGACTGAGACTTGTTTCAATTATTAACCCACACTGCAACTATGTAAAAGCCAATACAATATTAAAAGCGGGCACAAGACTCTCCCAACTAGGAACACCCTGATGTTAAGGAAGAAGCAATGACGAGTGCTGTGCATTCACTTAAATGGAACCCGGAACAGGTGCAGCAGAACCAAGGCGCTGCTCAGGGCCTGTGTCCCGCGGACGGGGCGCTGCGGTCACCCGCGCCCCCGAGCACCGCCGGGCCAGCAGGGGAGCGGCCGCGGCCCCGGCCTAGCGGAGGAACACCCGGGGCCGNCCTCGCAGCTGAGCGCGGCGCCCGCGGAGCCGCCGGCCGTGACGGTGGTGGCGGTGGAGCGGTACCTGGCGCAGGCGCCGCCCGCCGCCCCCCCCCAGTACTGGTACGACGTGACGCTCGCGGACGGCGCGCGCCGGCACCGCTGCCACCTCGCGCCGCGCCTCAACGGACTCGTGCAGCGCGCGCGGCTGCGGGCGGGCACGCGCCTCCGCCTCACGCGCTGCTCGTACCGCTACGACGAGAAGCGCCTGAACCGCGGCTTCCTCTGCCTGGAGGGGCTGGAGCGGGCGGCCGGCACCGCCACCGCCGCCGCGGGCATCCCGCCCGACCGGCACCGCCCGCTCCAGCCCCTCCGCGGGGACAATAGGCACTACCTGCCGCTCTGGAACAACGAGGATCCCTATGGAGACGTGTGGGTGCCGGACAGGCCCCCGGTGCGGGTGGATGTGGACGGTAAGCCCGGAGGAGGCGGCTGTGGGGGTGCGAGAGGGACGCCCTGAGGCGCCTCGGGGCACCCAGAGGGAGGAGCGGTGCCGTTGTTTGCCGTTTGTTGGGAGTTGGGGAAGGGTCGGGAGCGCGCGTCCTGTGAGGGGCGGCTGAGGGAGCTGGGGGCTCTGCCTGGATAGGAGGAGGCTCAGGAGGGTTCTGTTCGCTCTCTACAATCACTGACGGGAGGGTGCAGCCATCTCGGGGTCGGGCTCTTCTCCCAGGCAGCCAGCGCCGGTGCAAGGGCACATAGTTAAGTGAAGGTTTCACTTGCGCATTAGGACGAATTCCTTCACAGAAAGGGTGATTAGACATTTGAACGGGCTGCCCAGGGACGTGATGGAGTTACCGTCCCTGGGGATGTTGAATGGGTGTGGCACTTGGTGCCATGGCCTGGTTGGACTTGATGATTTTAGGGGTCTTTTCCAACCTGATTGCTTGCGCAGCTAGGCGGAGCTCCCTGGTATCCTCCAGCTGTGTTTGGCCTCACTGGGAATGTGCCACCTGTGTCACAATTCACCTGCTTCTGTGGAAAAAACCTCTTCCCTGGGAGGATGTGAGACATTGTCACAGGTTGCACAGAGTTGCCAACTTGTGGATGCTCCATCCATGGAAGTGTTTAAGACTGGCTTGGATGGGGCTCTGAGCAACCTGGTCTGGTGTAGCATGTCCCTCCCACGGCAGAATGTAGGAACGAGAACCCTTTAAACCCAACCCCTTCTGTGATTCTCTGTAGCTTTGCGAGAGTGACTGAAAATATGCAGCTGTGGTGCTTGTGCCCAGTCTCCTGAGTTGTCAAAAACACTGGGTGCAGTAGTAGTCGTCATGTGTCTGTCTGGTCTGTGGGGCAGGATGCTCACTCTGAAAAGCTGCCACCCAAAATGTGGTCAGTGTTGAGGGGCTCATGAAGCCTGGTGAGAGAGAGGTATAACAGGACTTCTGCACGAGTGTGATGCCCTTGTAGGCTGACACGTGTGGGGTTTTTTTTGTAATAGCCCTTCTGCTTATCTGACAGCACTTCTGTGTCATTTAAAATATGTCATCACTCTCAAAAAAGGCGAAACTATGCTGTGTAGGTATAGTTAATAACAGAATTTATTGGTGAATGATATCAGATGATGAGCCTTTGTAAATGTTAGAAACATTAATAAAATGCATGTGGCATCCTGGCACTTTACTCCTGAAAACATGTTCAAACATGAATGCTCTTTTTCGGTCTTTTCTTTTTCCCTCCCCTTAATCTTAGTCTCCAAACTGACTAATCTTGGTCATCTGGAAATGACGTGGAGAAGCAGAGTGCATTTCCATCCACTACTTGTGAGAATCCTGCACAAATCTAGACTAAGGTACTATGGAAAACCAGAGAAAAAAATGGATATGCCTTATCAGGTAAAGAGGGGTAAATGCGTAGGTTAACACTCAAATTGCTGTAGGATATTTGAAAATAATTTTCCCCATATAGTAAGCACATAAAGTTATAAAATAACTATTTTATATGGAAAATGCTGCCTTTACAAAAAAGCTGA
Organism: Rhabdornis inornatus; assembly: GCA_013397075.1. NCBI lineage: Eukaryota > Metazoa > Chordata > Aves > Passeriformes > Rhabdornithidae > Rhabdornis > Rhabdornis inornatus. Next base: position 817,871 of record VWZS01006390.1, read on the forward strand.
GCACTCTAGAGCTGAATTTTGTGAATTTTGTGAATCATATGTGTACCAACTTTAGTAGATGCGTTTCAGTTACTATAGTTCATTTGAGCTTTTTGTGAAGAAAAGTATACTAGTTAGTAGTTTAACAGCCTAAACATTTCTGGTCTCTATGCTTTGAAAACTGAAGGTAGTATGTCCTGCCAAAAAAAAAAAAAGGCAATATATTTTAATTATTTCTAGGCCATGATTCTCTCATCTGGTGACTTTCAGTTATATTATTTTACTGTAAAATTCTTAATGATTTTTCTAACATATTTAACTTGTGATATTTTTGTGTTGAACTTCTTGGAAAAGGAGACTAGAGATGTGGTGGGTTAGTTTTAAAATCTTTTTTACTGCTTAGTGATCTGCTTAGTTACAGATTCAGCACTTGCCCAGTTTAAAAATTGGGGATTTTTTCCACTCTAGTATTCAGTACAAGTTCTGGAACATGCTTTAGAACCATTTGTAATAGAGAAATCGTTTATGAGTCAAGTACCTGGTGCATTATCCAAAATAAATACATACCAGAATGATAATAAATAAAAGATGACTGTGTATTGTCTCTTTTTTCTTCAGGCTTACTTTGAAGTAGCTGATGGCTCGGGCATGATGTCAATGGTTTTGTGGAATTCTCTGTGCCCTGAATGGTATCACAGTATGAAGGTGGGCACAGTGCTCCTCCTTGCCAAGTACGCCATCAAAACCAGTTACCCGTTTAAAACACACCCCACCCCAGGGGATTCACAGATGAAGAGATTTGCTACAATTGGTTAAGTATTGCAGAAACCTATTTTGAATCAATAAAATATAGCTGTGCAAAGTAGTTCTCCATAGAAATAAAATATAAAGTGATCCATTGCTGAGACTAATTGATAAGATATAAATCCTTAATTAGCACCTCTGAAAGGCGTCTGAGCATCCAGGTTCTTGCTGTTTATATTGCATTGTATCTATGAAGTTTATTGCCAAAATTACTTAAAACCTTTATTTAGGAAATAAAGAAGTAAAAAAAGAATCCCTGATATCAGAAACTGAGATCTTAAAGATAGCCCTCTGGTAACGAACTTTAATCTGATTCTACTTCCTGCTTAATAATACACATATCACTTGTACACTGCTCACACATTTTTCCAGGTCATTGAAGGGCATTATCACCTCAACTGGCTTTAGATTTTAGTGTATACTGTCAAGGCCCAGAGTATCTGCACAGCTCTGCAGAATAAAAAGTTGCATTGATGACTTCTGTGTGCTGAAAGAGCATCACCATGGGAGTGTGTATATGAAGAATTTTCCTTGGCTATGAAAAAGCATTTTCTTACTTGCTGGTTGTTTAGTGTGGCAGATACTCAAAGGAGCTATACCACAAAAATACAAGTCCTGCAATATTACAGTAATGGCCTTTTCAAACTGGATTTGATCAGCCTTAGTGTTGTTTTCACTACTACTTCACCCTACATGAACTCTTTCCAATTTTGTGCTCTTATACTCAGAACAAAATGACAGCCAGCATTCAGAAAATTCAAATAACTTCTTGAAACAAAATGTAAATTGGTGAACTGTGATGTATAACTTATTGACAGTGACATTTTCCTAATGGAGTTGCTACAGTGCACAAAAATAAGCAATGTTTTTACTGCCAGAAGCAATATATTCCCTGACTGATAAATATTTGCATTAAAAGCAGATCTCAGTGTCTGAAGTATTTGTGATGACTTGGCAGGAGATAAAAATGTTTAGCCAGGAATGGAAGTTTGTGAGGGAAGGTGATGACAATTACAAGCCAACCCTGAAAACAAAATATAATTGCCACAAAACCTTTCTGTGCAAAGAAGACAGAATAAAATATGCCATCTGAGGTGACTTTTGCTATGGGAAAATATCTCTGCATTTTTATGGCCTTATTCACTCTGCCCTTCTGATTTCTTACAAGCATTATTGGGTAGAAGTGGGAACAGAGAGATCAAAATGGCCAACTCAGCTGCTGGGCTGTAAAGGGTTATAGCTGTGTAAGGGAGAACTAGAAGTCACTCCATAGGAAAGTGTCATGGTGCACAGATAAACTGCAGGAACTGTAAATCTTTGGTTCATACAAAAGTATGTACAGAAAGTTCTTTGCACAAAGCTGAGAATTTTGTGTTAATACAAATTCACATAATTCCATGATGCATGGATGACCATATGTCCTATAAGAAGAGAGTTACAAGAGAATATTCAGAAAAAAAAATCTAGAGCGTTTGTAACGTGGATTTTGTGCAATCCATTGCATGAGGATTTTTTGTTTGTTTGTTCAGATGAAGTGAAATTTATTACCTAAGTATCTCTGTGTATGGCCAATGTGGGGCATTATTTCAGGTTTCAATTACACTGAATCACTTAAGTAACAATTAGTTTTATCTTCATTTATTTTCAATTTGTAATTCCATCAAATCCGAGCTTTCCAGTGTGTCCTTTCAACCATTCACCTGCAAATACTGTTCAGTGTATCTGGAGAGTTACCAAATCCCCAGTACTAAAGGGTTTCCAAACTGAGAGTCCTGCAAGGCACTATGCTTCAGACACACCCCTAGACTTCTGTGGAGTGAGCTGTGCATTGCTGGCTCACACCACAGAAGTCACATGTTTGCAGCTGCAATATTGTGGCACTTGCTGAGAAGTGCCTTTTTACAACTTAAAACCTTTGGAATTTATTTAGTACCAATGCCTTGAATTCCACTGCCAGGCAGTGTGCACGTTTCACTTTTACACATCACTGAATTTGTGTGGTTTTGATGACAGTCTGGACTGACCTAAACTCCTGACTCATCCCAGGGTATAATCCTGACCTGAATGTGAGACTTTCATCTAATCTCAAAATAATGAAACAATTGAGTTTTGATGCGTGGGAAAGTTTTGTTTCAGGAATTCTCTCAGCAACACTGTCCTAAAAGACCATATGCAAAACCACAATTATCCTCCTATTTCTAGAAAGCAGAAGCCTAGAGAATACTCCTAAGTAGAGGGTCTGACTTGAAGTAGGACACCTTCCTAAATGTTCCACTGCCAGGGTGAGGCACCAGATAAAATTATGTGAAGAGTTGTGTGCATTATTTGTATCATCTTAATCACTTTCATGGGTGGATTATTTGGATAATCCCTTATTCAAACCCAAGAAACTTCATCAGAATCTGTCTTTTATATACCAGCAACATTTGTCCTGTTATGTACTGCCTTGTGTATTCTAGAAGCTGAAGCCATTCTTCCTGTATTTTTTAATCTCCTTGGAGGATGCCTTTCTTGCCCCAGTGCTCCACCATGTTTGTAATTTAGCATCTAAACATTCTGATTAATAAATTAAAATTTTCAGGTGCTATAGAATAGGCATGAGAAGACCTCTTATTTTCCTCCCTGGCCATGGTGTATTTCTATCCTATTAATAATCACCTGAACTGGCATCAAATATGGAAATTCTTATGTGCTAGTTCTGTTTTACTTTGTTGTCTGCACATCAGTTTCAGACCTTGCTGACATTTAACAACAAAGCTAGTGTAAAAACTACTTTGTATCTGATCAGTATGGTTGGATTCATTTCTGTTAAAATACTGGCTGGATTGGACTAGTTGGTTTATGAAGGCAGTTGGAAAGTTTAATATTACTCAGATGATAAAATTGCTTTGTGGTACCTGAATTCCTTTATTTTAATGAAAACCTGAATTCAGGGAAATTGATTAATAATTTCACAAAGCTGGATTATTTAAGAAACTTTATCCTGGTTTCTTTATGGGTTGTTGTTACTTTTGTTATATTCTTATTATAATGATGATGGTGATGATAATTTGTACTCATACCATAAATACTACTTTTTTTTCTTTATCAGAAATTAGCCTTAATGTTCGAGATCCTCCTACTGAAATAAGTATTATTCCAGAAGAAATGGTTAAGCCAGAGTGGGGATTACCTGAAGTTAAATATAGGTTTATCACAAGGTAAAATAAAATTTTGTTGGTTATCAAGCTGGAATTTAAATTACACTACCTTACAATGAATGTTAATTGGAAATGCTTTTTGCAAAGTTTCTGAGAAAGTTTACCCAGCTTGCTTTCTTCTATTTTGCTTTTAGGTCAGAACTGGATGACTTACCGCACAATCATTCCTGTGATGTTATTGGTCTTGTGACGTTTGTGGGAAGGGCTGAGCGAGCCAGAAAAAGAGGTTTTTCTATAAATATGACTTTCAGAATTTATCAAATAATTTCTAAATTTCCAAGTAAATGCTTATACATTTTTCTTAATACTTGTTTATATAGAACACAGTGAAGACTTCTGGCTGTATCGTTGGGCACATGCCATTGATGGGACCTCAGACCAACCATTCATACTGGAATTGTTTGCAACTTCTCAGCCAGATGTGTTTGAGCGTATTCATCCAAGTATTCATCTCTCTATAATACTTATTAATAATTATTTATAATGTTTTTCTAGTTCATTGTAAATTTATAATTCTAAGATTAGTTGTCACTGAATAAAAAAATACCATGATTTATCTCCTCAAGCAGAAGGTAGTTGATCAGAAATTAAAATTTAAGAATAAAAAATAAAAGTTTAAATATTTGAAACCCTTGCAAAGTGCACTGTCAGTTAGTGTGAACAATTAAATGGACAGCTGGGCCTGGGGCTCCTCTGATCTCCTTCATTTCAGATGTTTCTGTTAAGAATCACCTGGGCAACATCTCTTACATCACAGGCAATTAAAGACAGCAGCTGGTCAAATCTCTTGTTCCTCTTGACCAGTAAATACCTGCTTTTTTATAGACAGGATTAATTTAAGAGGATTGAATGAGGAGAGAGGTGAAAGTTGAAAAGCTTCATTTCTTTGAACCAGTGTTTTTTGCCCAAACAGTGATCATCACTCTGCTGTATTAGTTATCACACATGAGCTAAATTTAAAATTAGGAAATCCTTAATGGAGGATTTTAAAAGAGCTTTAAAAGAGCTTCTTGCCTTCTTTCTCTTCTCCTCCAAGCACTTATCCTTTTTTTAACACTGGTTGGTGTTGATATGTATTTTTTATATCATTTTATGCAGCACCAGCTGCACAGTCCTGCTAAGATTATGGCTGCATTCATCTTGAGTGCTCTGGGAAAATGGGAAACAATGACATTCCAGTGTTTAGCTGAGCTACTAACAAAAGAGTGAGTTTGAGCTCTGTTTAGAAGTTTTGCAGTGACATGCCATAATTTCTTATGATTTTATACTTTTTATCCTTAAGAAACACATCCATCTAATACCAATATTTGTGCTATTTGTTTCAATGATATCCGACCCAATGAAGTATCTCATGTTTTAGTTGTAATATCTGTGCTGAAATTAAATTGAAGATTTAATTGCATGTCCATATCGTAATTTATAATGGAGACTCAAAACATACGTGAAACATTTGTAGGGTCAGGAACTAAAATGTCTGGTTTAGAGGACTTAATAAAATTAATCCAGTGTGTGTCAGTCTTGCTATTCTAAAATCAGTGAACTGTCAGGAAAAAAAAAATGAAGTTTTTTTTTTTCTCCAGTGACGTACTTGGTGTGTACACAGATGAGAGTGATCCAGGGCCTCACTGAGAATCCTTCCAGGACAGTTTACCTTACGACTTCAAATGAAAGTCAAATATTCATTACAGGTAATTTACACTAGTTCTAGTTTTATGTAGTTCTCATGTTTTTTCTTAGGAAAGGGTATTTTCATTTTACAACAAAATAGTCAGTGCAGACCATGAGGTAGTAATGAAACATTACAGAAAAGAAAAAGCCAAATAGCATTCTTGTGAGGCATTAAAATGGGTTTATCTTACGAAAAGTAGTTCTAGGTTAAGACATATGTTTACTAATTCTTTCAGGCTGTTAATCTTTTGATAGGGTAGTAATGGCAATTACCACTTACTTAAAACATTAAAAAACACTTCCAGCTTTCCTTTTCTAGGAGCTTTTTTGCTACTTGTTCTGGTTTTTCTGTTATTTAATGTTTGTCTGACTTTCAGTGTCAAATGCAAGTGTATTCAAGGAATTCAAGGTATTAATTTTGTAAAATACTCTTGACAAAAGACATCTTTTGTAGTCTCTAGTCAAGACTTTCTTAATTTGTTTTTTCTAGGTAATATTCAGGGGAGTTTCAAAATGAGAACAGATTTAGCCTGTAACCTGCTTTGGTTTTGATACCTGATTATTTTTGTTTAAAAGGGTGGCACAAAGGCCAGCCATACACCAAGGATGCCAAAGTGAAAAACTTCATTCAGTGGATGAAATCACAAAGTGAAGCTGATCAAATAAAGAAAACTGTCATCGGTGGCTATTACCCTTTTCCACGACCTCCTGATAGCTTTTTGAAATATTGTAAAAACAATGAAGGTATCATATATCAAATATCTGTAAGATTTGTGGCCTTTTTCATTCAGTCTTACTCCAAGATAAACTCCCTTTCATGACTAAATGTTTCATAGGCTAAATTCTCACCTCATAGAAAATATTGCACTGTTAGCTGCAGGAGAATTGTAGAAGCTGACATGAGCTACACATATACCCAGAAGTTTTACTCTGACTATTCTGCTAAATCAAAATTAAAAATAGTTATTCTGAAGGGTACATTGAACTGGAGATTTCACCTGAAACAGAAATTGTGGTGTCTGATAATGCATACTAATGGATGCTTATGGACTAAAAAGGTTTATTGTTTTAATTTTATTCCATGTGATGTGGATAACAAAGAGGTTTAGAATTCTTTAAAAGCATAAGTTTAAATCAATTTAATATTTAGTAAAAAAAAAAATCTTCTGAGTCTTCTGTTCAGAGATTTTTGTATTATATTTCTCTAAAACTTGATTCTGGAAATTTCTTTTTTGCAGTTGAATCAGTTTTGAAACCCATAGGTGAAGTAGGGAAAGAGATTGAAGACCTGCACTACAGAGAGCACAAAAGAATTGCTGTTCAGGGAATAATTAGTGCCATAAGATGCATCAGCTGCAGTGATGCAGCTGAAGAAGCCTCAGGAGAGGAACTCGTCCAGGTACAGTGTGTGAGAGTTAATGTCAAAGCAGCTATGATTGTCATTAGAAAGAAAAATTTTGCATTTGAGTTCAGAATCTAATTACATTGTCTCTTAATCTGATTTTTGAGAGCAAAATTTTAAAAAGCAATGATTCCATGCTTCTATGAAAGTGTTTTGTCAGTCCTCTGTAAAACTCGTAACTGTTTAAAAGTTACTAGTTTGACTGATAACCTGATGTAAATTGGAGAGAGGCAACTGCTGCAACATGCTCACTTCTCCCTTTCTAGATGTAATTTATCTTGTTAATATGATTAGAAGATAATTTCTGCTAGATGTAAGGTGACTGTCAGAAATTGGCAGGTTTTGAGTTGGAAGAACTCCAAGTTTTAAGTTTTAAGTGCATTGAAAGTCTTGAACAATTAACTATTGTTGCAGAAAGATACTTCTCAGTCTCTTGGAAGTTCTTCTGTGTCCAAAGAAGACTGTGTTGACAAGGGAGAAAATGAAGAAGTGAAGTCTTTTCTGGGGCCACTGAGCACTCCTGGGGAACATCAGCACCAAGCTCTGCTGTCAAAGGGGAGTTCAGTCAAGAGACAGACAACACCCAGATTCAGAAGAGATGCAGAACAGTAAGCTCTCTTCATAAATATGTGGTGAATCTTCTAAAAAGTGTTTTCAGAGATTAGTCTGGAGCCCAGGCTGCAGAACATAATAAGAAAGCTTTAAAAGCATATATAGTTGAATCTTTAAAATGTAGTTACATACTTTTCCTAGCATCAGGTGCTGATGATTATACTGTTTGTGCTAATGGAGAATTAATTAAAGTAGGTTTGTAGTGCTCTCTTCTGATTAAGATTTATACTACTTTGTTCTTAAGCTCACAGATTTGAAATAAAAGTAGTTAATAATTGAACCAAATGTAGTTTAATGACATAGCTGTAGAACAAGCAACAGTTGCAGTGGTGTGAGGAAATCAGATATCTTGACTGAAAATGCAGAATCAGGTATACCTCTTCCTTAATTTCAAATACACCTTATTTTTGATTTCTGGGTAATGGGATGTACTGCATGTAGCTGTAATGTGCTGTCAGAAAGGAAGATAGGTGGTGGTCATGTGCTAACCTAAGGGCTCAGAATAACTTGTAATTTGTCTGATACAACTGTGTTAGATTCAGGAGTAAAGTAGCTGCTTGCATAAGATTGCCCTTCATTGCAACACTTGTCTAAAATCTTGTACACCCATACTCACTGTTGAGAGCCTGGTGTATACATTGACAGATGAAAGTTTGAAAAGTCAGGCCGGTCACATCTGGTTTTTTTGCAGTGGATTTCTCATCCTATAAAGGATATGTTTTTCTTCATTACTTTTCACATCCATAAGTCATAATGTGTGAAGATAGTGAATATTTAGAATATTTTGAGGGAAAATTAAATAAAATATAATTAGGATTGAATGAAAATTTAGTATTAGGAAAACTTCGGTAAATAGAAGTTCTATCTTGGCAGTGTTATAGCAAACATAGTGGATTCTGTTCCATATGAAAACTTCCAGCATTTGAGTGTCTTAGTTTAGTTCTGCCTGAAAGAAAAACATCAAAGTCCCTTGCTTTGTGAATTTCCATTTAAATAGATACTGAAAAATAATGGCGAATTTCCTACTTTAAGGGGAGGTACATCTGTTAGTCCTGTATCATCTTACCCCTATTTTACGCGGACTGTAAGAAGAAAACTTGGGTAAGTCATGTGAAATTAATTGTGTTGAATAATTGCAATAATCCAACAAAAATACTCCAAGTAAAAATTTTACAGATTGGGAATTTCTAAGGAAGTAGAATGAAAGAACAGATCAGGGTGGAGTTTAATGTTTTCTATTCACTTGTCTGCACCAACTCTAAATATATCTGAAATAATAATCATAATTTTGAGGGTGTTATTAAACATCTTATATTGCTACTACTAAGGGAATAAACAGAGGTTCATCATGGTAATTAATGGATTTTCTGGTGGTGGCTGAGCTGTACGTTTTTCTTGATGCTACAGAGGTGTAAATATAGTTGTCCCTGGGAAGCCACTCCCCTGGCTCATTTCACTCCCCAACACTCAGTTGTTACATTACTCAGTTTGGATCCAGAGAAGGTGGGGTTTCTTTGAAGTCCAGATAGGAATTTCAAATCCAGACCCCTGTCAAGTCTGGAACCCACTGAAATAACTACAAAAATGAAATTATTAAGAAAACTGAATGAGTGCTTTTATTTGTTAACTAGGGGCTACAAGCTACTTTCCTTTGTGCGTTTTGTTTAAGGGCCATAAATTCTTGTCACCTGTTCCAGACAGAACATGAGCAACTTGAATGTTTGAACTGCTTGGTGTCAGTAATTCAGGATGTTTGTGTATTTTGGCAGTGATCTGGATTTGTGCTGTGACTATATATACAGCTCAGTTGCCTCTTTGGTCTGCTTTTAGCATCTCTTTCTTTTCCCCCCTAAACCCAAGAATCATGGTGCTAGGAATGCAACAGTGGTAGCTAGGGAGCTGATCAAAGTTGTTGACCATTCTGCCAGTATTGCTCCCCTACAAGCATGCCTATTTTCTTGAAACACATTTATTGGAAGATAATTTGCAACAGCTTTTTCTGTGGGATAAATGAGGCTCTTTTGACCCTATGTGTTGTTTCCTAGTCCTGTTGGTAGAGACTGCATTTTCTAGGAGAAATGGTTACCTGACTTTGCAGCTGGTTCGTTAAAAACGTCACCTGGCTTTAAGGTCACAGTTTTGCAGGTGGTGCAGGAGTTTGCAGCAACTTGTGGTACAAACCCGTAGAAAAATCAGGAGGTTTTCCTTGACTGTAAGGAATCCTGTTTTCTTTTGTTTGCTGAGAAATGTTCCATTTTTTCCAGGGTGGGGTGGAGGATGGGAAGAATGTCTTCTCCCCATTTCTTATAGGTGAAGCCAGAAGTTAAGGCATGTTTACTTTGTTCTCTGCTTTTCTCAATCTGCTACTCTCCTCGCTACCTGTGTGTCCACTCTATGCCATTAGTGCTAGAACCCCAGCTAAAGGAGGAGAAAGTCTGTGTTGGATTATGGAAAGCTGTTTCACTCTATATAATTCAAAGGTAACTCGTGTATTTCTGTAACTAACTATAGAATTGTGCTGAATTCTCCAAATTGCCGAAGAAAAACAGAAAGTTAGCTGACATACTTTAAAATTGCATTGTTTAATGTTCCTTAGATGTAGCAGAATGTCAGCTCTCACTGAAATACTTTATTATGTTGATGAAATAACAACATTAGTTTTAACAAACTTCACATATTTCGCAGAATATTCTGAGTTGGAAGGGGCCCAAAAGGGTCGTTGGGTCCAATAGTAGAGATATGTTTTAAAGTACATATTCTAACTTAAACTTTCCTGCATCAAGTTTTTGTATGTTATTTTCAGCACGTGGTTGCATTTTTGGGTTTTTTTAAGCAGTAAGAGCTTATTTTGAGTCTTTGTATTGACAGCCACAGTTCCTGCATTTCTGAGGTAGCTTATCTGATTATTAAGGGTTTCAGAAAGAACAAGGAAACTGGATAATTTAGTATTATTGTTGATATTTATATCCTTGCTAGTAAAGATCTTTCATGTAATGTTACTTTTAAGCATTAAATATACTCCAAAGTAATTTAATTTATAGAAAATTAAGTGATTGTGAATGGGGAAAGCTCGGGAATTTCGGAAAGGGTTATTTTTACTTGAAAGTGAAAAAAATCACAGTAGTTTTCATGGAATTTTAATCTTTGTAAATTTAGCATGTTACCATGGAATTGCTGCTGCACTGCATACTCCCACTGCTTGAAATGAACTTGTTTGCATGCTTCTATCCTTGCAGTTTCACTTCTGTATTTTTTTGTCACATAGACCCTTTTGTCCTTTTTCCTTCCCATGGATGTGATAGGGAATGGGCACTCTATGATAGAGGAAAATTTATCTTGAGGTTTGTGTGACTGAAAGTTTTACAGAATGTGATATTTCTTTCACAACCCTTTTTCACATAAATCAGAATTTGTTGGGAAGAAATTAGTAGATACCAAAAACCAATTTGTATAGACTTGTCAAGTTATCATAAAAGGCTCTTTGGTCTCTCTGTTACTTGCTGTGGTAGATGTGTTTACCACAATGGTATCAGAACAGTAAGTTCATTTCAAACCAGTCTGTAAAATTAGTTTTACCAGTTTTATCAGTGAGTGGGATATTTTGTTATGTTATTTTGAGGCACTCTGCTTCCTTGTATTGTGTGGGCGTAGCTGCAAGTTGTAACTATTTTCTTTCCTAATTTCACTTATCACATTTAGTCCCAGTGCTTAGGAAATAGGTGTGAAGCATGAGATATGCTTATTTTCCCAGTAATTTCTGAAAATGCTGATCTGCCGTGTATTTTGATAGATGTTATTTTAGATGACAATACTTTAAAGTAAAATGAGTGAGAAGTTGGATATCAATGTATCTGAAAATAGCGAATAAAGGCTTTTTTGCAAGTGGGCATCTGTGAAAAGGGAGGGCCTGCAGGGTGCCAGATGGAAACAGCAAATCTGGCAGGGCACAAGTTCTCCTAAAGCTGGTATGGGTAAAATAGGCTGTGAGTGTTCTGGTGTACAACAGCAGGAGAACACTCCAGTAAGTGGAAGGATTTGGGTGGCCTCAGGTGCATTGCAGACATAGTGGTTCACAAAGAAGCACCTGGACTGTGTGTAGAGACAAGCAGTTTTCCTTACAAGCCTACAAGGCTATTCATGCATCCAGCACAAAGCAGGCCTGGAGGAATAATGTATTGGGCAGGTAAAAATTATCCCAGCTACAGATCTGTGAAAGAAGTGGGGGAAAATAGTGACAAGGTTTTTTCCATATATTCCTGAGGCTCTACTTGGTTTAAATCAGAGCCTGTTCACTTCCAAATCTAGTAAATTTTTAAAGAAAAACCCCATGATACCCATTTTCCAAGATAACCACTTGTCAGCTGTATGACTTGGTTTAATCCTCTGCTTTAATGAGAAGTTGGTGTGTATCTAACTCGATACATTGGTTTCTGAGCAAGCCTTTCTTAACACTGTGATGAGGTTTCATATTATGTTTGACAGGTCCAAATCTCAAAAGTGAAAATAAATTTTGTGGGCAGTAGTTGCACAGGTTGTACTGCTTAAGTGAGGATTCTTTTGTGCCTAGATTTGGACATCACAAGGCGGTCACTTCAGTGATGATACATCCATGATGGGAGTGCATTTCTTAAAATATACTTTCGTACTCAAAACCCACAGTGCATTTCCTTTTATCTTTTCACTAGATACTATTTTAGATATTTTCCATTTGTTACAAAATGTTGACATGAAATTTTCAAGATACACCCTAGGATGATATAGAAAAAAATTTTTTAAACCCTGTAAGTCCTTATGAAATACAATATGGTCCACTAAACAGCATGTTCATCTTTGATTCCTTTTTTACTGTCTGTATCTTTTAGTTATTAATAACTACTTTGATGGCTTGGAATTTTAATTTTAATTTGCCTTAACAAAGTCTTACCTGTTGCAGTTGTTTGTGATGCAAGATAATCGAGATAGTCCATTCTCTTAAGTTTTTTCAGACATCATGGTGAGTTCTATTCTAATGAGAGGAATGGATCAAAGAAGAAAGGAATAAATAGGCCTAAGAGCTCATTTTACTATGTTTGCTTGCAGAGTGCCTCTTATGTTTTTCTCCTGCATAATATCCTAGGTAATTTATTAGAGATTGATAAAGAAGAGTTTCTTACCATTAATTCAAAACTTTGTGGTTAAAAAAAGAAAGTCCAACAAATACCTGGTTTGCTTCACTGAGCTGATCATTACAACAGGACAGTATGTCCACAGGAAAAGAGAGATTTGGCATTTCTGTCATTTTGGATTCTGGAATGGTGACATGGTTGCATTCATGCTGTGTTTCTGAGTGCTGGAGGGGATGATAGGGCAGTGCAGCCGCACGCTGAGCACCAGGTTTTTTCGATCGAGTCACCTGTTGGTCGCCTGTGATGTTTGGCCGTGTAACTCGTGGTGTTTCCGCCAGGTGCCGGTAGAGGGCAGCAGACACGGGGTTGTGAGTGTAAAACCCTTCCCCATCCCAAAGCCAGGAATCAGGCAGGGCTAGTCCTGAGCTCTGCTAAGCTGGTTTACTGAGCACAGGGGGTCTCGTTGTGTCAAGCTGCTGTATACAGCTCTCACGACAAGGAATCAGCGCATTCACTAGAGCTCACGTCATTTATCACTAGAAATCTGTCTTTTGCTGCATAGAGTTTGAGGTTAATTAGGTTTAAGATAAATGTGTATATGTATGCACACTATAACTTTCTTTTTATAGCTTAGATGAATATCAACATGGACATTCTGTGCAAGATAAAAATGGACAGGCTGTGTCAGACAGTTTGCAGCACTGCACAGGTACGTTGCAGGTAGTTGTTATATTAACCTTAGGAGGCTTAAGACTGGTTATTTTCTTCAGGTCCAAACCAGGCAACAAAGATATCCTTATAACCTTTGTTAAGACAGTTCCTCTGTACATCTGGCTGCATCAGCCTCTGGGGAGCCACTGTAACAATGTATCATCAACGTAATTCTACTCAATGTTCCCTGCTGTGTTCTAAGGGATGGCTGAAAGGTCAGCACTGGGTTGTTTCCCATTATAAATTCTCAGTGTATCATTATACGAGTTTTAAGTTAGTTTAGTATCTCAAAAGCACTTTATAGCATAATACCTCACATTTTCTCTTGGCCCTTTTAATTTCTGCTATGTCTTCGTAATTGAAATGTTCTAATGAAAAGTATTTCTTATTTAACAGAGGAGTGATACAATTATATAAGCATATGAGCAACTAAATGTTTTCTGTGCTTATAATAGATCAAGAAGGAGTGAGTAATATACTTGAAACTGAAGAGAATGGAAGAATTTGTGATTCCTGGCAGAGTGACCTGTGGGCACAAGTGAAAGACAAGTTAATGAATTATTTTCATCACAGCAAAATTTTCCCTGAAAGTATCCCATGTAAATTTGATTATGTGCACAAAGACTTACTTATGCAACAGTACAACCTTCATGCAGCGGTGCACCAGCCAACAGAAGCCAGGACAGATAAAAACATCAATGAGTTTAAAAGTGCTAATGGCCTTGGGTATTATGAAGTGACAGTTCTGGGTAAGTAGCTTGCCTTGTAAAAAAGCTTAAGCAAGATGAGTGTAAGTTCATCAGAAACTGAATGGATTTCTCTACAGGAATCAGTTGATTCTGAATGTTTCCTGAGGTTTGGAAAATTATTGACGTTTTAGATTTTTGTTAGAGCCCTCCTTTAGGGTAATTTTTATTCTCATTAAACATACCTTTCAATTAAATGCTTGAATATCTTGTTTCTAGTATCATTTTTCGTATCATTTTTCATATAATTTCAGTTTTCAGTATAGTCTGACGAATGTTATTTGAAGAATGTGTGTAGTCCTTAAACTACTGATTATTTCAATTAGAAGTAGATCCTGTTCACTATTTCAACCTAATGTAATCAGGCAAATTATTCAATTACACTTGTCAGCTGACTTTCTGCTGGAGAGGCTTTATAAGAAACAAGTTGGTGTTCTTAAAAGGAAAAAGACAACTATAAATGCTTCTTTTCAGCATTTTTCTCATTGAGTTTCTTTTTTCATACTATTGCTCCTAAAGTGCCTTCTTTCCATGACAGAAAATAAAAGGTTGTATTTTAGCCATACTCATTAACTGCTCCATGCTGCTTCTGGTTAACATGAAGTGTCAGTTGATTGATTTTTATTTATTAAAATATAAATATGCAAGTTGATGTGGATCTGCTTGCTAGTTTTATTGAGGGTTATTAAGTTTGGTTTTGTTTTCCCATTAAAAGGAGACAGAAATTGCCTTGCTTAACAATGCTCATGTTAAGTTCCCATAATTTAAAAGTTTTCATTGTTTGCTAGGGAAAATTTGCAGAGAAGGTGTTTGAATGTTTGAAGTAATTAGAATCCTGGAAATGACAATACAATATTGAAGATGAAAACAGCACTGCATTGCACGATT
The DNA here is from genome assembly GCA_013397075.1 of Rhabdornis inornatus. Lineage (NCBI taxonomy): Eukaryota > Metazoa > Chordata > Aves > Passeriformes > Rhabdornithidae > Rhabdornis > Rhabdornis inornatus. Next base: position 832,986 of record VWZS01006390.1, read on the forward strand.
TACTGGTTTTAAAGTAAATTTCTCTGCCTTTGCAGCTAATGCTAAAAGGAGGATGAAGTGGCTTCCAAGGTTTAATGTTTTCTGAACTATCAGCATTGGTAGCCTTACACCATAGTATTTCATAACATCGTATCAATTTGAATGTGCTTGTGTATAATCCTATATAGAAACATATTTTTAGACATTAGTTATTAACTAATGGACAAAGAACATGTAAATAAAAACCAGTGCAATTGTTTGTTTAAAAAAGAAGAGAAGTGGTTCCCGAAGTTGCTGATAGGCTGAATATGAAGTTTTCTGCTAACATAAAATATTTTTCTTCAACAGGTATAAACCATGACATAGCAATAGATGTTGCTTTTCTTCCACTGTTTTGCCCTGACAATCCCCACTTATTTCAACTAGAAGACATTCAGAATGATACATTATTGTCTTGTATGGGTAGTATCTCTGCGTGCCAGCAGAAGGCCACCAGCAGTGGGAGGTTTCGTGACACGTTTCCTCTTTCAGGTGAGACTGCCTTTCACTGACATTACTCATTTATCATTTCTTGGTTTACCTTTCAGTGCAACTATTAATCCTCTGTAGAAATCTCTGGTGTGGGTCAGGCATTGTTCTCCTCTTCGGTGAAAAAGATGTAAATTCTATTTCATCACCTTTAGTAAATTGCTGTAATACTGAACTTTCAAGGCAGTTTTTGCTGGAGCTGTTCTCATCCTCTGGAGAAGTATTTTAATATCCAAACTACAAACTTCTATCTGATTCTGGTGATGTCATTTCTAGTGATGGAATTTACAAATAAAATTTTTCACTGAAAGAGGGTTGGACATATACACATTACTGTATGGAAAACATAAATTCTGTACACCTTTTTATTGTGTACAGAGTGTACAGCAAATACCTTTTAAAACCACCTTTCCTTAACTTCTAGATGAAATTGTAAAAGCAGCGAAGGAGCTCGATGGCAAACATGTTATATGCATCTTGGACATCTGTCACTTGGGTGATGATAAGGTGGAAGTCTTTCTGAGCAAAATCTACGAGACAGTGGAACCAGATGTGCTGGATCCAGTGTAATTTAATAACTTAATTTTCAAATGTATATTGTTCAAAAGGAGGGAAATAAAATTGCTGTAACTTGAATACACCCTCTACACATTGCACTTTTCTAGAACTAGCAGACACAAATATAAAATCATGATTCTTAGGGCAGTTTGTGATGGTCATCCATGTAACTGGGAAGGACAATTGTTGCCTTTATTTTTCAGTCTTGAAACAGATTAGACAATGTCTTGGTCGCTGATGTTCAAGAAGAATGAATAGGCAGTACAGTGAGCTGATCATCTGGCAGGATACCAAGGAGTAAAAGTGGTTGTCAGCTGTCTTTCTTTGCCTGTGCACAGACATACACAGGAAATGTATATGTCTGGGTGAGAACTGAGAAGAAAGACAAGCTTTCTTAATATTTAAGGCAATGTTTGCAAAAGAATTAATGGGCTGTGATAAAAAATTAGGCTTGAAATTAGAATAATTTTGAGGATTAGAATTTTAATGTTCTGTTGTGATCTTTTTTAGTGAAAGCTACTAGAGGCAGCCTAACTGCTCTTTAGGCTTTGAAGCTTACTGTGAAAGGGATTAAATACCATGGTGCCTTTAGTACTATGATCCAGGAACTCACTTTCAGTTCTTTTCACCTGAGCAAGGTCAGGTGCTATGTTTTTATATGTCTGCTTTTGTACCTAGAGTGTAAGGTAGTGAGTATAGCATCTAAACGTTTTTAACATATTTTATTCATTAATAAGAGTAATGAAATATTTTTTAAAAGACTTTTTTTTTATTGGAACTTGCTTCTAGCTTTGCAAGAGAAAAGCTGTCTATAAGAAGTGCTAATTATGTCAGGATATACAGTTTGCCACATCATTTTAGGTGTTTTCTGAGTACATGAAGGAGTTCAGCAACTATGAAAAGCTGCTACTTCCACAAGAGCAAAAGGCTGGAAAATTCTGCCAACTTTTTGCCTGTACGAAGGAGCAGCTGGCTGTTGCTGGTCCGGAATCAAGTAGCACATTTTTCTCCTGTGTTAAACAGCCTCAAACCACTTAAAGAACTGAATTCTTACAAAATTATTTTCGAGCAGGAGCTCATTGCAATTTGACTACTTGTCCATTTGAAATGCTGCTCTCAATTCGATTCTTTGAGAAGAAAGAATTTTGGAGACTTGCCAGGTAAATTGTACCATTATTGACCAAAGCCCACAGAGTTAATTCATAGGAACAGATATATTCTTAGGCACATGTTAGCAGCTTGTTGGTAATTGGAGATTATGTCTTTCAACTAGTAGCTCACTTGTCTGCCCTGGGGGCAGTGGACTTTGTCCTCAAATACTTAAAGTCTGTGCCTGTCTTCAGTTAACAGAAATTTGACAGAGAAACGTAACTGATTTTGCTACACACAAGTTCACAGGCAACTTCAGATAAAAAGTAATGAAATTAATAAAATTATTGTGTCTTTCTAGTATAGTTTACAGTTTAAAAATGTATTCATGAGAATAATTTTACTTAAATTGCACTGGGACTGAAAGTCAATTAAATGTGACTGTATTGTATCTGTCTATTTGATATGAATTGGAAGTATTATCCGGTGGTTCTGGAGCAATGTTTGTTAACTCATGCCTTTCAGAGTACCCACAGAAGGCAAAATGAAAAGATACCGACCCAAGAAGAGTAGGGTCCTGCTTGCAGTATTATTTGTGCCATTGTGCTGCTTATGGGTATGTGAAGGTGAGAGGCCATTGCTCTGGAGTGAGAGTCACACAGCACTTCATGTTCCAAACTGAGCCATGCTGACTGTGTCAGCCAATGTTTTTTATTTACATGTGCTTCAGATCGAAGTCTAATTTTAATGAAACCGTTCTTTCTTAAGGCAATTTTAAAAGGAATTATCTTTATACGAAAGGACTGACGTGGCTGACATTGTCACAGAGCCACATTGGTGAGATGGTCCAGCCACCTCCCTCCATCCCATGCCATAGAAGTGCAGCCAAAGGCTGTTTGTGGCATTAAACTGCTTAGTACACTTTAAACATAAAGCATTAATCATTTCATCCTATATTTTATGACTTCCCAACTCTAAAAGAAGTATGAGAATTATGTGGCATATAGAGATATGTAATGTCTTTAAAATGTTAAAGGATATAATTTGATTTTACTCAAGTGTTTGGAATTTTTCATGGCAGAAACTGGGAAGGAGAGATATGTACTCTTGCAGATTCGGGTGCCAGTGTTGGAAGCACAGGCTTTCTGTGTGCAGCTGGTGAATATCCAGTGCCTGTAGTAGACTTGGAGTTTTACTACTGTGGATCAATCTGTAGAGTCACCATCCTGCTAAATAACACTGAACTTAATATATGGAGTTCAGTGGTTGAAGTGCTGCAGTGTTACTGTGATTCTACCACTCTGCCCGTCTTCCTCCTCCCTGCCAATCCAGCACTGTCAGACTGGAGCAAAGGTCCTCTCTGCAAAGAAACCACTTGCTGTTTTACTTCATTTGGTGTTTATTAACACAAATGTAAAACTAACGTATTTTTGATCTTGAGTCTGTCAAAACACATAAGTTTTGCTGTGTTAATTTAAGATAGAGAGTCATTACTCCTGCAAAATGTCATAAAGATCACGTTTTTGCTGCTGTGTATTGCTACTGCTGACGGCACATTTCTTTACTGTGGAAGGTGTACCTGACCAAAGAACTGTACTCTAAAATCTAACATGTGCATGTTTCTTGTGTTTTTAGCATTAATTTCAAGGAATGGAGGAAGGTAGAGCATATGTAGTTAGTGGTACTTTTGAGTGTATAGAAGTTGCTATGTCATAGATCATAGAGATAATATTCATTTTGAATTAATGTGATGTAGAAGTTGTGCAACACTGAAAAGCAGAGAATATAAATAAATGAATTAATATATGTAAACATCTTGGATTGTTTCTTTCCATTTTTTTCCTTTTTACTTCTTGTATGTTGTTTTGAGTTTTCAAGAATCTTCTCCACAATGTCGTGTTTACTCTTTTCAAGAAACTTTAAAGGAGAGCTAGGCCGAGCTTCTGTCAACATCTGTGCCACCAATTGCAGCTTCTCTTGGATTTCAACACGGTGTGCAACATGAGTTTTGTAGAAAAAGAGGAAAAAGGGGGTCTGTTTGTCCCTTCTCCCCCACTGTGCTCCAGGACTGGGCTGAGCCCCAGGCTGGGCAGAGCAGGATAGGAGCCAATTCCTTGGCTGCTTGTTAGCTGAATGGGCTGGGAATGCCACAGCTCTGTGTGCTCTGGACACAGGGCATCACAGCCTTTCCTGGGCTTTCTCTGTGAACCTACAGGTAGGGAAAGAGCTTGGAGGAGATCTGCTCTACGCTAGCGACACGGCTCTCAGCTGCTTCCCCACCCCAGGCTGGGTGTTACATTTCCTCAAGAAGAAGGAACTCTGAACAGCAGCTGAATCAGTTCTGGGCTCTGCAATTTACACCTCTGGCAGCCAAGGAGAGATATCTGCTAAAGCCGGTGTTACTGACATCCACAACTCCTCACAGACTACCCAATTGCTGGGTCTGTTCACAGCTCTGGAAGTTGTGTGAATTAAAATGAACACTACAAAACTCAGGTGCATCAAGAAGAGTTGCTATACAGCTTTGGCACTTGTATGACCACAACAGCATCCTGAACCCTCTGGCAGTGAACTATTTTTAGGAGTGACTGAGCCACCTTGAGAGCAGCCTGGGCAGGGAAAGCTGCATGTTGGAAAGGCGTTGAGATGCAGCCAGCAGGGCTCTGCCTCCCTGCAGTGCTACCAGGCACTTGAACTCTATTAGGTAGAGAAATGAGGCAGGCAGTTGACAACAAAGGCTATTTTGTCTGTGCTGTAATCTGTGGCCACTATCTGGGTGAGTACTGATGACTTTCATTTGCCTAAGCGTGCCCTTTCTCTGCCCTCCAGCCCTCACCCCACTGGGAATGGGGCCCTGAACCACAGCTTCTGATAGGGCTCAGGGCCAGAAAGCAACAGGCTCCACCAAGTCCTGATTGACTGGGGCCAAAACACTCTGGAAGGGGGTCTGACAACACTACAGGCTAAAGGAAGATGAACTGCAGGCTCAAAACCAGATGGGAAAGGTCAGAATGTGCTGCTGTGAAGTTTGGTGTAGTCAATTTTTGTTTTGTTTTAGTCTTTTCAAAAAATATTATCTCTAACCAGAGCAAATTAGCAAGCAAATACATTTAGACGAACAAGCTGGAGAACAATCAGATGAAGTAGATGTTTTCAGATGGGCAGGGCTTTATTAATCTTGCAGCATGTAATGCACTGATATGGCCTGGAATGTGGGTAGTTCTCTTTGAGGTCTGTAGAAAACAGAAGTCTAAAATCTGAAGGACAAATGTTATATTGTCTTCAGACAGGAAGCACTAAATAAATTATTGGTCAATTTGTCCAACTTTTATCCCTAAAGTGACTCTGGAACAATATTTTTTTAATCCCTTCTTTGCGTTTTTACCACTATCAAGGACAGCTAGTGCCAAACTAGTCTAGTTTCCCTTTTTGATAAGCCTAACATATGAGGCAATATCCTTCTAATCAGCTTGAGGAAATACAGTTAAGTACAGAGATAGTTGAGTTTAAGAAGAAAGTTAAGTACAGAGATAGATATGCAACTATCAAAAAACTTGACCGCCCAGCAGGACAGGAGATGCTGCTGCTTTGCAGGAATCTGTCAGGGTAGCAGCTTTATTCAGCATTTGAAACCATTCAATCATCTGGAAGATGACCCTCTGTGGATTATACCCATAGAGGGACATTAAGGGACACAATTATGAGTATTAAAAATTGCAGCAGTTTCCCAAAGCAACACAAGTGACAAAAATGTGGCCCAGTAAAATCAAAAGCATTCTCTTTAGGCAGGAGAAAGGGATTTTGCAGTGAGGAGGGGCTGACAGGGCAGCAGTGTTACTGAAAAGACCAGAAATCATAGAAAGCCACGAACTGAGGTGCAGCTCCACAGCAAGCTGTTGCCACAGAAACTAGCAGCTATGATTTCTGGATAAAGATGGGGAAGAGAGGACTGGCAGCAAAAAAATGTAATTGTTCTGGTGGTTTGGAGATGATGCAGTCTGGTTTTGAGGGCAACACTCTAGAGAAGACCAACAGGAAAATAAATTATTTAGAAAACACAAGACTTAACGATTCAAGCTTTTTGGTTTTTTTCTCAAAGCAGAAAAGAGCAGGGACAGAGCTTGGCAGCATGATCAGAGTGCAAACAAGATTCTGGTGAGAGGAGGGCAGAGGAAGAGGCAACTGAATTTGCAGTAGAAATCAGCAGGTCAGTTGGTGGGGGAGTTTTTGAATTAAGGAGAAAACAGCAGTGAGACAAAATATTTGGGAGACTGAATTCTAGTAGAGTTTTTTTACAAGTTTGACAAAAGCACTCTGTCTTGGCACCACTCAGCACAAGAAAACATCGCAGGGGAGGCCCTGACAACTCTTCCAGCCCTACCCAATCTTTAATAAATGGATGATCAATATAATTTTTCATATAGCCCAAAAATGAAAGAATTACTGTTACACATCTAATAAAATGGCCCAGTTTTCCCAAGGATTTAGAAGCAGGATTTTTACTCCAATCCAAGCTCAAACACAGTCCTTGAAATCCCACATACAGAAAGGCAAATGCCATTCTCTCTCTGCATGGTATGTTACTGCATTTCCACCTTTTATACCTCCTGGTTAAACAAGTCACAAAGTGTTGGATGCAAGAAAAGCACTATGAGAGTCAACTGTGGAAAAATGCCAACTAATGGCTCAGCCTTAGTCCCTGCCAATGGAGGCAAGGTTGTCTACAGCTGAATATTCTAGAACATGACAGGGTGTGACATTAAAACTAAGTAGCCATACCCTGAATAGCTTTCCCTGTAGCTGATTTTGACATTTGAAGGACCAAGTAGTTTCACAACTTTTATGAGTACCTTACTGGCATTTTAGAAGTTTCCACACTGACATTTTGTGCGAAGGAAACTAGTGAGGCTAAAAGGCTTTGAAGTACAGGAGGGAGAAAGGCTCCAACAGGCAAAACAAGCTAATTTTGGTGCTCTCTGCCATTAAAAAAAAAAAATCAGCTCTTGCTACAACTAAGCAGGTAACGAAGTAGCAATGACATAGCTAAGTGTCTTAAATAGAGCTCAGTTCTGGTGTTTCAGAGCACAGAACTTTGAGACAGAAATTGCTGATAACAATTTCAGTAAATCACGAGGACAGCATGCCCATTGCACTACCTAATTTTTCCCACCATGGAGCACATATTTAGTTGGGTTTGGGTCTGGTTTTTTTTTTCCATTGAGCACAGAGGTGTAGGGGCAGCTCTACTTTTAAAGCCTTAGCTTAACTGCTGGTACAAGCTGCCACTTACATTTGATCTAGCTTTGCAAATTTTGCCTGAGATTCCAAAAAATGGCAGTGCCTGGACTTAACAAAACATCTTTCTCACTAAAGTTTTTAATCTCATCATGCACTTAGCCAAAATAGACTGCTATTTTATTTAGCTGTTTGACCCAAATCAAATAGAGGGAAACTGATAACAAGCTAAGAACGTGATTACTGGAAGTCCCGGTTAACTGGAAAGTTCTCTTTTTGTAGCTGCTTTGTGCAAGAGTCATCAAAATAATGGCAGTATTTTAGCAAAAGCCAAACAGGGAGCAGAGACTATTACTGGAATGCGCGGCCTGGTTTTCAGCTCTCTGGTAACAGCAGCAATTGTCTTTCCCCACTGAATTATTACCTTCAGAAAACTATTTGACAATAGTCAGAGAATGGCCACAGATGGGGTGCTTCAGTGATGAACACCACAAGGTTTACAAAGAGAAAGGATTTCATTAACCTAACCAGCATATTGGAAAAACAGATTGAAAAAACCAAACCCAAAAAAACCCCCATAAGTCATCAACAAGCTCTCGGGCTCTTACATGCTACAAACCTGAGACAGAGTTTCCGGACCTGAAAGTAAGTTTCTCTTCCCTGTGCCACCCACCCAAACCCACATTGCTTTGCTGTGGTAACATCGTGGATTTAGTTACATCATGTGATCTGAGCCTCCTGCTATCCTCTTGACTCAACAGCTTGCAGAAGGTCATCCAAATAGAGAGATTTTAATCTGGTTTTGCATTTGGATTTTCAGTATTATCTAGAAGCTGCATTTCTACAGCTAGCAATGCAAGCCATGGGGCTTGCTCCCCTAAAACATATTTTGCAAATATTGTTTAAAACTGAAGTATTTGGGGGTCACCTTGATGAACCCTCAGTAACTCAGCGGAACTGGTCCTCCCAGTCCCACCTTGCCTATTCCTGGACCTGTAGATCTCAGCCGCTGCCCAGCCATGGCGCTTGGGTGAGAAGGACAGAGTGAGGTTTTTGCAAGATCCTGACCATATCTGGACTCTCACCCCCCTACTTGCCTACATCCTGTTCTTGCTCGAGTGGAAAACCCTCCAAAACAAAAACAAAAAAAAAATTATTTTTTTTAATAATAACAACAAAACCCCATTTCCTTTCCAAAGGAAATTCTGAGTATTTTGAGTTCCAGCTCAGAAGGAAGTTTATTGAGTATTTTCCAGTAAATGGAAATACCCAACCTGTGACTAGTACTACCCTACTTTCAGTAGTAAGCACTGTAACACTATGGCTTACACTTCAGTGTGTTCCTCTAGAACTTCCTTCAACTGTGTCGTGTCACTCCTTAACAGAAAGCTTAGACTGTTTAACAGAATGTATTGAAATAAGAAAAGGTCACTTATGGTAATAATGGTAACTAATTGTTAGTCATTATTACCACCAAAACTGTAGAATTGTGAAAGAGAAATACGCAAGTCTTGTTTTTTGATGTCGTGGTTTATATCTTACTTTTGAATGATCTGCTCACTGAACTGAAGGAACTAAGAATTCTCTCTCTGAATCTTTCCAAGAAGCCATTACTAATGTGTTTATTTGGCACTTGAATATATTTGGATCTAAGTGACAAGTTGATGGTTTTCATCAGTTCAGCAAGCTGGCATTTTCAATAACTTCAGCAGCTAACAAAGATGTGAAATACTGAAGATACATTGGGGAAGTCTGCAGCAATTTCAGTCACATTCCAGTTCGATGGTTTATTAAGTCTCCATAGCAATAAAATAACGTGCCAATGTCAGAAAGTAGAATGGCCTTGAGTGGCCATCACAGAGAGGATGAGAGCCCAAAACTTGTGCTCAGCTTCATCTCTGTTCCACTAACCCAGCCAAAAAGCATGGCTAGTGCAGTCCATCCACAGCGAGAGTGTGGGCTGAGTTCACTCTTAAAAGGGATGAGGGCAAAGCAACTCAGCTTTTCTTCTCTGGGTTCTGCATGCTTCAAACATGGTTTCTCATCAAAAACCCATTTCTTTGGCCTCAGTTTAATCTCCTCAACCCAAGAACAAAATGCCATGTCATAACACTGAAAAGCATTCAATCATATTTATTCACCCTTTGAACAAATTTATAGATCAAGTAACTGTGATGAAAAAAAAAAAAGCAAAATTTAGATAATTTCAAGCTAAAAAACCTCTTACATTTAAAAAAGCATGTTAAAGGTGAAAGTATATTCAGACACTTGCTTTACATGCTGAAACACAGGCTCAAGAAATGAATCCGTGAGGAAGTGTCAACTAGTGTTATTCAAAACCTTTCTATATAGTGACCTAAACCACCCTTTGCATTTAAATCTTCCTTTTGGCCTAACACCTTGCATTCTTTTTTTCTTTCCACTCCTATGGCTTAACGAATTTGTTTGGGGTTTTCTGTTGGTTTGTTTTTTTAAAAAGCAAGTAAATTTTGGTTTTGTCACAGACACCAGCATAAAAGTCAAAAGAATTTAGGGGTAAGTACTGATTTTCCTAGATTGCGACACTGAAAGCCACAAAACTTTATATTACACTGTTATGCTTACTTATCTTGAAATTATACATTTCTGTTTGTCTAGTGGTCTCTGTTGAGCAACATTCCAGATGAGGTAGATTCAAGGAATATTTATTATTATAATGACATAAATGTTGCAGAGGGAATTAATTTGGCAAGGAATGTAATTACTCTTTCCCTCATGCTATTCCTTAATCTCTGGAATTTCAGAAAGTGCTACTAGCTGACTTTGTATAACCTGAGTTTTTTCTCACTGAAATCCCTGAGGCTTTATATTTATTGTGTCTCATTTATTAATTTTTATAGTGTTGGGGTTTTTTTAGCCTGATTGGAGGTAAAAGGCTAGTAGGGGGTCTGCTAGTTCTGCTACATTTCTACTCCCCTTTCTATCATTAACAAAAGGAAGACAAGCCATAGAAAAAACTGTATTTGAAAGTCTCAATGGACAATGGGGAAAGAATTTTGGTTTATTGATAAGGAGGGAATAACTGCATAAAAGATGCACATTTGTAGCGAAAAAGCATGTAGCGCTCGTTCTACTTCTTGCAGAACAATATGTTCTAAAAATATAGCATTTCGTTTCACTTTTTTGACTGAATGGAGCTTGAAGACAGGGATGAATTTAAAAGGTTAGTAGCTGTAAAGTTTGCTCCTATAAAGCTTATCAGGACATCTCTTCCCAGTCTGCTAAGACTGCCTTTGTCCATGACTCCCATGTCTACAATTATCTGGAAGGAGCAAGAAATCCCTGAGCACTGACCATAAACGGCTTCCATGGATCCTCTTGTCTCCATTCCATTATCTTCTTCCTCCAGCACAACCAAGTACCACTGTAACCACCCTTGCAGCACAGGGCAAAAACTAATGCTGAGAATGCAGAGCAGGAAAATGTCACATTTGTGCCAGAAAACACCTGCTGAGCTTTGCTGGGTAAAGAACCCCCAAAACAAAACCATCAAAGAATGAACAAAACAACAATAAAAACATCTGTCAAACTGTTGCAGTAAAATATAGAAGAAAGCTTTTTTAAAAAGTCAAATCAGCACCTCATTTTATACTGCTAAGTCCTAGACTGGAAGTTCAAATCAGAGTCTCATCACTATAGAAAGAATATAAACTTATCCCTTAGAAAAGAGGCCAAGATTGTCATCCCCTCTTCCCCAAATCCATCAGTTTGGCAGTAAGGATGGGTCTTGAAGCCTTTGAATTAGTAGGGTTTCAGTGCTTTAATATTTGCTAGTCAGTTTGACCACAGCTTCTTAGACTCGTGCATCCATCGTGGTATTTTTGCTGGACAGACTCAGGACGACTTAGCTACTAAAAATCAGGTGCCTTCAGGCCAATATGGCCAAAGTAGAATCACAGTCTGGTGAGACTCAACACAGTTATCTGCTACTGCACAGAACAAATTAAAAAAATATTCTATTTCTCATTTCAAACAAAGTATAATTAACCCAAGAAGTCCATGAAGGCAAGGCATCTGAGGACAGGCAATTGACAGGGTGACAAAACTAAGCTTTTTCTATGAATATTCTGAACCCCAGCTGGAGAGAAGAGAGGATTTTCATACACATTTTCAAATTAAAATATACTCTCTTTGGTGGGATTTGACCAGGCACCAGCTGATGGGCAGAAGCACAAGAAATCCAGTCCATAAGTGCCCTCCAGAGAGTAGCCAGCCCAGGCATACACACAAAGGGTTATCCACAGAGTCCATGCTCTGCCATCTCACCTGGCAGCAGCTCCACATGGTAGCACTAATGATCCACCTGCTGCAAACCAGCCTCATCCCACCTACTGCAAATAGAGCCAAATACTTCAAAAAAGTCACAGTGCTTGCTAAAAAAAAACCAAAACAAACAAACAAACCCCACTAAAAAAGACCCAAAAAAAACCCAAAAAACCCACCCCAAAACAAAACAAACAAACAAAAAAACAAAACAAAAAACCAACCAAACAAAACCAAAACAAAACAACAAAAACCACAAACAAACAAAAAAACCCCAAACAAACAAACAAACAAAAAAACCAAACAAAACCGAAAAAACAACAGTCTGGTGTGAGGCACAAGTGCAAGTGATGGGTAACAGGGCAGAGCTGGCTGAAGCCAGGACAGGGAATCCACAATGCAGTGTCATGGAATATACATGCTCATCTTGACTGAACTCTGATGAGTATTTCTGGCAGAGATGGAAGAACAGCCACTGTTAGGGATGCATCTTCTGTGCACCAGAGAAAGCCAGTGGGGTCAGAGCTGGCGAATATCTCACAGGCCTCTTCACATCTACAGTCACCTGAGGTAGAGGAGCAGGAATCAGCTTTCTCCTCTTTCATTGAGAGAGTCTACCTGTTTTCTTTTTCAGACTTAGTGCTCTCTGAAGTTTCTGTTAAAATTAAAGAATGAATTTCTTCTTCCATAATTAACCTGTCAAAAGCATTCATGGGATCATCCTTTGCAGAGCTCTGAAAGAGAGGAACAACATTTTTAACAGTATTTCCTCCTGGTGAGTGTTGCTTTTTCAACCCAGTAAGACAGACCCCTGTTGCACAACATACACCCCGTATTATGGTGAAAAGTCAAGGCAGCTGGGCAAAAAATTATGTTTTTCAGAGCCATGGATTAGGCCTGGCTGACAGAAGAGATGTCCTCTGGAGATGAGGAACTGAAGGTTGGTCCCCGCCTTAAGGGTGCTTCCAACTACAGCCAACAGGTGAAGCTCAGGCAGGAGGATGGAGAATTGAGCATGTACACACTTTGTAGAGTTTTCACTGAGCACACAGAGAAAATTACATACACAAAACACTTGTGAAAGCACAACAAAGTGTGACAGCTACCACAGTTACAGCCCTCGTGGACAAGAATCCCGTCTGGGAGAACAACATCCACCACCTCATGTCAAGGTTTGAATTAGGGCTTGTCAGTGTGCTTCTCTTAAGATTTTTATGAAGGGCTACTGAGAAAGATTTATTTAGAAATAAGTTTCCTTAATGAGTATTATGTTTATTTTCCCTGAAATAAAGCACCACTCCAAGCCTTTCATCAACCAACGCCTGAAACAACTATAGCTGGTTTTGTTCTTTTGCCAATGAGAAGTTATATGGCTAATTTACTTCCTAGCTAACAGACTATGATAAATGTGAGAATACTAAAAATGTTAGTTTCTGGAAGTCAAACACAAATAGCTTCATTCAGCATCATAAATATGATTAAGTAGCAGAAAAAGACACGAATGTTCAGTAGAAGTCACTTAATGGAGTTGCGAAAACAAACAAAAACCCTCAAACAAAAACCCACACAGCAAAAGAAGCCTGACAATCAGAAAACTGCCACCCAAAAAATCCCAGTCTGATACAAATTTAAAGGACTAGCAGTCTGGAGTAACAGAATAATGCAATTCTACTAATCAAACTGGAAAAGTACATACAGGTTGGGGTGGCGGGGGGGGAGGGAGGAAAAATCAAAGTTTTGGGTCATGGTTTCTGAACAATTCCTAGTATTGTAAATACTTAACCTTCATACAATATACTTATACGCAGTTAGTGATCCTGCAAGCCTAGAGATCCCAGTTTAGTAGATTTGCTGGCCCAACAGCTTCTTACTAACCTGGGAATCCTCGTTCTGGTCTCCAAACATGCGCTTCAGAATTTCTCTAGGGTCCGGAATTGGTGGAAGAATTAATATCTTCAGCCTTAATGAAGTTAAAAAGAAAATATTTAGATGAAAGATATATTAAATAATACAAAATAATTTTAAAATGTCAAAATAATATTTGGATACAGTCAAGAAAATTTGTGGAGTCAGCTTTGTCATCACTGACCAGTCTTCCATTCTCTCTGCAACTGCACCCATTTCTTATTTTTACTCCCCAAAACTAAAGGAAAGGAGAATATTGACACAGACAGATTCTAAATAATTTTCACTCTTGACAAAGACAGCAGCAAATGTAAGGAGATCATTATTTACCTTTTTAGATAAACTAGTAGGATTACTGTAGATACTGCTACGATTAATGGAATGGTAATTATTAGAACAAAGTACGTTGTAGAGTCCCTCTTCTCACCTGGAAAACAGGAATTGTAGAAACTTAAAGATGCTTTCAGAGGCTTTTTAGGAACAATGACAACAAAATAGTTAATTCTCCAATTTGTTCATAGAAGCAGTGCTTTTGCAAGTACACTAGCACTTTTGTAGGCAAGGACAGGCTCATTTTCTAAGATGGGATTATAATGTAGATGTGCTTAGCAAGGAAATGCAAATGAGCAAGACTCAGGGCTGAAAAATTAGCTACAGTGGACATTGCACAGCTGTAAAAACGGCATCATTATCAACATATACAGCAGCACAGGCTGAGACTGCTGGTGCTGCTGAAGGACTGGAGTTCTGCCTTCTTTTCACTCAAAATTAAATAGGTACATAGGAAGATGACCTTTGGCTCCCATTTATTTAGCAGACAGAAAGGTATTAAATGCCTTACAGATGAAGAGTAAAGTGCAACACAATGCAGGGATAAGTGCTCTCACCAATGCTCTTTTCTTCACTCCAGTCACTATGGAGATCACTGTTGTAACACACACTCTTTGGTTTTGCTCTCACTTTGAAGGTGTACTTGTTATCAGGATCAACACCAGGAATTGACACAGAATTTGTTTCAGACTAAGGCAGAAAAGAAAACGTAATTTGCTTTGTTCAATTATCAACATATTCTCAGTCACTTCCAAGCCTATTTACATTGTGCAGCTAATGTATTCTGAATGTTTTGTTGGAAGACCTTTCTATGACTATGAAACCTCAATAAAAATAGGACATAGTGGCATTTAACAAGCACAGAGTGCCTAAATGCACATTCCAAAGCTAAAATTTAATCTCATTCACTGCTACATCTATCACGCAGCATTTGGCATCAATGATTAAGCTAAGACTTAGAATTTGGAACAGTGCCTTTTAAATTTTTTTTCCCTTCTGAGGAACATCTGCGATTTACCCTGCATTCCCTTCTTGTCAGGGCAGCATAACTATGACCATACCAAAGTGTTTTGGGACACCTCTACAGAAAAGAGCACACACTAGACAGGATCTAGCTGCACTTACTTTATATCCAAAATGCCAGTTTCCTGGGGAATGTTTATAAGAGAAAAATCCTACATTCACACAGCACTTCCAGCTCTGGCACCCAACCATTGACATTCAAGTTTGGGGTAGCATAAACAACTAAACATGCTCCACAGGAGAAGACAGCCACTCCATTTGAAATTTATCATACTGTTTTCACCATTCTGATCAAACAGTACATTCAGTTTGGCTCTGGACATAGAGTCTGAGTCCACCCAGACACTGAACTGAATGCTCTTTATATGTACACTAAAATCAGTGTATCTGAGAGTGCACACCTCTTTCTTCCCCTCCATGCTCAGTCTTTATTCCCTTGTTTTTCTGTATGAAATTCTTTGTTGTGTGCACCAGCAGCTCATTTCTCTTTAGGGCAATCAGGTCACAGCACTCAAGAGCAACAGCAGGAAAACCTAACACCAAGACACCAAAGCCCACATGCCTGAGAAGCTTACAGCCACCATTTCCTGATAGTAAATCCTTCTGTTCTCACGCACTAACAAATTACTCTAACAAATTATGGGAAGGATTCATAAGACCTGGATGAATTTTGATGTACAGCTTTTACTAACATAAACCTACAGTATAAGAGAAAAATCCTACATTCACACAGCACTTCCAGCTCTGGCACCCAACCCATTCACATACAACTGTTCATTTTCAACCGCAAGTATTTCAAAAGAGTCACAGAAAAAGAAATTAGTAAGGAAAACTTACTTCAATGATCGGACCAATGCCTGAATCACCATCGTAACGTTTAACTTCATAGTGTAAACAACTTTTTGGAAAAGTTTCTGATTCACTCCATTTTACATCAATTGCATCGTTAGTCTTTGACACTGTCAATTGTCTTGGTGTGGCAGGTTTTACTGAAATGCAAAATGGAATAATTAGTGCAAAAGTCTATTTCACTGCTTTACAAAAATTATTCAGTCCTGTATTGCAGAATATTACACCAGATTAAGAAGAGAAAGAGGAAGAAGTTAGCACCAGCAAATAAAAAAGAGTGAATCCAACTAAAGAATAAGAGTAGAAGTTAATAGAAAATTACCCCTCTCCCCTCCCCTGCAGATACCCACCCCACAGTAAACAAACTCTTGCCTATATAATTTCAAATCAAAGGTCAGTAGAAGAAGGGAGCATCCAATCTCATGGTCTCATTCATACATTTTGACTGAAAGTTTCTCAAACACAGCAATATACTACCAAACTACTTATTTTAGTTATATTTTTATGATGTGGTGTTAAGCTTACCAAGGGTGGTAGGATTTTTACTTGCACACACAGGCCTAATTTCTTCAGAATCATCGCTGATCAAAATACTTATAGCAGGGTAATTACTGGTGACTTTTGGGAACGTAAGATTGAAAATGCATTCAAAGATTCCTTGGTCTACAGAGGAGTTGCTACACTTCTTAGGGTTTTCCAAACCACCATACCTAGAGGAATAAAATTATTCTTGTAAACTTCAGAAGAAAAAGACAACAAGGGGAAGGCTTGTTTATAAATGTGTGTTACAAATTCTAAAGACTGCTATTGCGTTAAAGCTATGCTATAGCACATTAAAAAGTAAGGCTAAGCAAAGAAAGTAGCCTGTAATTTATCTCAAGCTTTAGAAAGAGTATTGTTTTTGTGAAGAGTGCCAAGAAGCAGAAAGAGAGGCAGGCTTGCTTTATATCAAAGAGAACAACTGCTGTCAGCTTTGGTTCACATTTTCCACATGAGAGAACTATTCCAAGGAGTAAAAAATATTTAGAAAACAAACTAATTTGGCCCACTTCTGGTCAACAGAATTTCACCTCTGTGATAAAATGAGCTGATCAACCTCTGCTCAAGTATTGCAGCTCATGAGACAGCTGAGTTTCACCTATTTATCTGATTTGCTTTTCAAAATGTCAGTATCCCCTTCCAATAATAGAGAAGTTAGGAAGACAAACTTCTTCCTTGCTTCTCTTTGTTGTCCAAGCCTCGATGAATATACACCAGTAACCTTTCCTCCCAAGAAAAACAAAACCAAAAATCCCCACCTCACTGGCATTGTAGAAAATGTATCTTTCATTCTAAAATTGAAGTGTTTTCTTAGTTTTTGGCTTTAAAATGTAAAAATTATTATCCTTTCAAAGCAGCATGAATTAAAACACTTTGATGTCACTACAGCTACATCTCCCATTAAAATTAAGGGCAGGTTGAAAATACGTAGCTCAAATCAAAAGCATTATTCCAGTAAGTATCCCTATATCCAGAAATTCAGATCTTCAACCCTGAATTGGTCCTGTTCTTATAACAAAGGCAAAGTTTGAGTAGCAGTCTAGACAGGGAACAAATAGTCCCCCCATGTTTAATGAAAGCAGCAAGATTTCTGCTGTTTGCTGCCCAAATGCCCTGAATTGAACAGCTGACCTCTGAGACTGCCACTGGAGAAGAAGTGCAAAAGGTTTATGTAGTTAGCTCAAATAAAACAGAAAGCTGATTTAAAACTACAACATAGGGCTTTCAAAAAGGAAACTCCACTATTTCTACAGAAGCTAATGCAATCTGGCATTTCACAAGCCCCATCAAGGTGCAGAAGTATGCATAGATTAGCATGTACAGCTATCAATGCCAAGAGCTGGCTCACACAAGCCTATTCCTTTGGAACAAGGCACCATTTATGGCTGTCCACTGGCCAGCAGGGATGATGATGATGATAAAAAGATGTTCTTCATAGCTTTAAAGGTGAATCAGTTATTTACAACATCGAAGATGCAAATAGAAGTACTACTGAGAGTTATTAATGCTTTTGTACCATTTCCCAATGGTTTATGAACTGACACATACATTGTGAGTGATCCTGACTTAAAAAGCCCATTTGGTTGGACTGCAAAGAAAGCAATACATTGGTCTAGCTTAGCTCTTAATTATTCCCTCTTTGAATCAAGTGCCCAATTAGAAAAACATAGAAAGCAATAGCAGCTATGTCACTATGGTCTACAGAAGCAGACACAAAATAGTTGTATCAGCTTCCCGAAAAGTCTTGGCCATAGCAGTTTCTGACCACTTCATTGGTGAAGTTTTCTGTTGGATGGGACTGAGCAGTAACTTGGACACAAAGCCCTGGGAACTTTCAAAGCAAGAGGAAGCAGACAAGTGGAATGTGTCATGTAAAACTGAAGGTTAGTCCTGAGCACTTTAGAGCT
The DNA here is from genome assembly GCA_013397075.1 of Rhabdornis inornatus. Lineage (NCBI taxonomy): Eukaryota > Metazoa > Chordata > Aves > Passeriformes > Rhabdornithidae > Rhabdornis > Rhabdornis inornatus. The sequence goes on from VWZS01006390.1 coordinate 851,231, forward strand.
GGGAATACAAATCTCCTACAAACCAGTAGGACAAAGTGTAGTTGGTGTCACTGCTTGCGTTCTCCCCAGGACGCCAGGTACAAGCCATGTACTCCAAATTGTGCCAAACGCAGCTCAAGTCAACAGCAGCAGTACCTGGAATACCTGCAAGGCAAGTTGGAAATGTTTCCTAAGATTTATTTTGTTCAAGTTCTCTCTGCTTTTTCCAGAAGTAAAACATTTCATTTTACATATATTAAACTGGAAGGCAGAAATGGGTTTGTTACCTCTCAGACTACACTGCCTGTTCAGCACAACAATTTATGAATTCCAGCTGTTTAGAGCTTGCAATGGCTGAAATCTCAGCAGAGTAACTTCTGGAGGCAAGCCAATCACAACAGCAGATCCCAGTGTTCACCATGGCTGAATTGCTACTTAGAGTTACCAGATGCTAAGGACAAGGTATTAAGTCAGGAAAATATTTATTTCTATTAATCTACAGGTACTTTAAAAACAAGTAAAAGTAATTACAGAGAAAACAATAACAAAGCTAAATGCTATTACAGTCATCAATGTCAACCATGATTAAAGGCTGACTATTTTTATCTTCTCCAGATACTGTATTAGTTGCTCGGTATTCTGAATATGGAAATACCTCTGAGTCTTAAATATTGACAAAAGCAACACTAGATAAGTTGACTTTTTAATTGGGCTCCATATACCTTTAGACATTAAAATTTAACATTTGGAAACTCAAGTCACATCAATACAAATGAGTACTTAGCAAATCTGAATAGGTCAGGCAGAGCAATTATGGAATAAAGTATTTCATATTCAATCTTGCATTTCTGCCTGAGTTTTTTACACTGTATTACCATACTACATTGTACTGGATACTTTTTCCTTGTAACAAGTAGCAATATTTCCATGAACTAAAAACTAAGTTCATCTTAAACCTGGATCCACGTCAGAACTTGCATTCACCCTGAAGCAGCAACTAAGACACAGGGAAATGACACAGGTTTTTCTATTCAAGAAGTATATAGAAATATTTCATCTGCAAACTGAATTTTAAAAGCCCCAGCCTGTTTAGTACATGCTGTCCTAATGATCTGCTTCCCTGATTTTCCAGAACCCTTCTTCTGGCAGACACACACACAGGCTTGCTATAAGGTCTCTGATTCTCCCAACCACATGTGGTTTTTGTCCACATCAGGTCATGCTCCTGGGTTAAGACAGACTTTTAGGCAAGAGGCTCATTTACTTGCCGTACATTCTAACTTCAAGCATTCAGCAAAATATATTACTCCTCAAAGTCTTTTTCCTAACCATTTTGCTGTGGACCCCTTACTTCTGCATGCCAAGAAACAAAAAATACTTTTTCTCTATTCATTTTTCTATGCTTTGTAGACACCACTCATCTCTTTTGAAAAAGACAGAGCCCTGTTACAATTAAGTAATTTATTCAACGAGTTGTTAAATCGGCTACATTCCTCCCTCTACATGGACAGTTGTAGGGTTATTCTATGGACTTCAGTTTATACAGAAAAATCATACAAAATAAACTGACTTAGATGCCAGTCATTAAGGCAACAGGCTTAATGGAGTCTAAGCTATCTCTTATGCCACAACCACCAAAAATTGCTCTTACTCCATCCTGCATTTAGATGGCGGGAATAAAAACAAAACATTTGTCGTACCACCTCAGACACACAGGAATTCCTGCCAGTGTAAGGATATATTATAGCCCCTCAGAAAGACTACAGCTCAAAGCAGGCAGAAGACAAATAACAGGAACCACACTGCTGCTTTGGAACAGCACTTCAATTTTACAAGCTTGCCCAGAAGACTTTAAGCATCAGAGGACCCCTGCTACATTTAAAGGTGTTATAATCATTCTGTTTAAGCTCTATCAATAAAACCAGCCATTCTGTCTGGTATTTCTCTATGATATATTTTAAGATTCTTGTTAAAAGAACAGAGAAAAAGCCATATCTCCTCAGGCCAAGAGGGGTCTGGCCACTGCTGGCATTACCTTTAGGCAGAAGGGAGGTCTCCACCCAGGGGCTGGGCTCACTGGTGTTATCATTCCTGCATTCATTTCTCACTCTGAGGCGCATTTCCTCATTCAAGTGTGCATCTGTCACACGGAAGTGGCTCTTACTCCATTCCTGGGTTTAGATGGGGAGAAGAAAACCGAAACATTTGTCATACCATCTCAGACACGCGGGAATTCCTGCCAGTGTAGGGATATATTGCTGCCCTTCAGAAAGACTACAGCTCAAAGCCAAATGAAACCAGTGTCTGACTATGTGGGAAGACTCAGCATCACTTGGCTTTGCTTTTTCTTTCTCAGGCACAGTCAGAACTCACGAAGAAAAACTACTCTTACGCCTGTGACCTACAGTCATAAGCAAAGGCTACACAGAGATCGGGAAAATTATCCTAGAATAAGTCTTCATGGATAATGCAAAATAAGCACGTTTTTACTACAGCTGTGTGGTTGTGGTCCTAGAGAGAGAGGGAAAAGAGTAACAACACACATGGACTTTTTTAGGGAAAAAAGGTCAATTTCATTGAGCGGAGGGCTTGTATTTAAAGTATGTTACGAGAGACTAGAACAGGACAGTATCTCATTGGCTAATTGGGATAAACATCCAGGAGACCAGGCCTTAGGATGTATCCCACGGAAAAAACAACAGGTGTTAATCTTTATTATGAATTCCACTCTGTTTCTCACCAGATTCTAAGTAGTTTTTGACCATTTATCACCTTGGGAAATTTCCTTTCTGTCTGCAGCTATTATCAGCTTATCAGCCTGGGAAGCAAGAAGGATTCAAGCTTGAGAAAAAGGATTCTCGAGCTGTAATTTTGCAGCTCTCTAGGTGTTTCTGTCCACACAGCTGTGTACTGTTGATACTACAGTTTGTATTTACAGATCTGACCTCCACCTTTCTGTGTGTGTGCACATGATGGCATGACCAACAGAATAAAAACATTTGAAGACACAACTAAAAAGCAGTGAGATGAGTTTGGACGATTTAAGGAGCAAAAGAAAAATTTACCAAAACAAGTCCATAAATGGCTATTAAAAACCACATCAAACTGAAGTAGCTCATGATCCTCCATTTCAAGTATGTTTATGTGAGAAAAAGGCTCACCCTTTTATCACACACTTTCTTGAGCATCTTTTGTTGAGCTAGGAGAATGCCTTTTAGTTAACTGGAAACTGGATACAGAACAAATGTCTTTGTTGTGGCCAAAGAGCACTGTAACCACTCATATATAAAATAATATATATTGGCACTAATGAGAGGGCAAAGAAATCAAACAAATGCACAGATTAGATTTGCCTGGGTTTGAAAGACAGGTGTCTGCCAAAGAAGGCAGGAACCTCCCTTGGAATAGAAAATGTGGTCCCCTCCCCTCCAAATTATTGTAACTCCAAAGTAACGGGGCTTTCAGGCAAAGATATAGGAAAGGAGCAGTTCTTTGCTAGTATGTGTACGTAGAGCAAGGCAAACGAAGAGCAGCAGCGGCAGCCCCGAGGAACAGAACACAAACCCAGGGACAGCCGCTCTCGGCTGCGGCACCTTCCCCTGCGCTGCAGTTCCGGGCACAGCCAGCAGGGGCGCTGGTGGCTCCCGGCCGGGCAGGGGCCAGGATTCCCCCGCGCCTGCAGGGGGCGCTGTGGCGCGAGCTCGGCCGCGTCTCCCTCACGCGGTAATGGCGGGCAGGCCGGCGGGACAGAGAGAGAAGCGGCTTCCTTTGCCAACCCCAGGGACAGCCGGTGTCCGTGCCCCTTTGGATGGCAAAGTGGGCTGCAGCAGGAACCTCAGAAGCAGCAAGCTGGAATGGCAGAAGTGAGCAAAACGCTGCAGTAATAAACAAAATGTATCAGAACCTCCGCAGCTATGGCAGGAGCCGCGGGGTGTCCCGGCAGGCAGGGGTGTGGGGTTACAGGGTAGTGAAAAACCCAGAGCAGTGGCAGAGGAATGGCGGGGCTGGGCAGAGGCAGCCCGGCTCCCGAACACGGCCAAACAGATCATGAGGGTCCTTTCTAGTGAGGTCGGGTGTTAACAAGGCCCCAGCACAATGGCCATTCTTACAAGCAGAGCCTCACTCACGGGAGGAGAAAATAGTGGGAGATAGGACTCCTCAGTGGTGGCAAATTCTTCTCACAGTGACTGCAGCCTGCGATCCCAAGAGTGAGAGAGAGCTCAGAGCCGAGCCCAGCCCCTCATTCCCCAGCCAAAATCTCAAAGTATCTTTGCCCTTCCCAAGAGAAAAGCCTCAGCTAAGGGGCTGCAGCCACTGCACCGCTTCACCCCACCTTGGCCACTTCTTTTGGATCTCTTAAGTACCAGTCGTTATCATCTCTTAGCAAGAAAGGGGAGAAAATTTCCTTAAAAAAAAAAGAAAAAGAAAAAATCCTAACCTCCAACAGGTTCTCTGAGCAAAAAGATGCAGCAAGATGTACAGTCTGTTTCATCCTGTCCTGTGAAACTGCTAACCCTCAGTTCTTTCATTGCTGATGACATTAATACCTATTAGACCCTTCCACAAACTCATTCAGCCCTTTAACCAAGGAGACTTTCTACTTGCTGATTTGTTAGTGAATCAATCAAAATAGGTCAATAGGTTTCTGTTGTGTTAGCAGGTTAAACTGGCTCATCTAAAGGTCCAATGAAGATTATTAGAGATCATTAGTGTCAAAATAAAATGTCAGCCTTTTAGTAGTGACATTAAATCAGTTCAGCTGTTTGCAAAACCACAGAGCCACAGAATCATAAGAAAGGTTTGGGCTGGAAAGGAGCTTAAAGATCATCTGGTTCCAACCCCCTCACCGTGGGTTCCTGCCTTCCACTAGAGTAGGTTGCTCAATGCTCCATCCAAACTGGCCAAACCACATCCCTACTCATGTCCAGGATATCCTGGAGCTGTGAGAAAAAATACAGTGGTTAGCATGAAGAGGCCAACATAAGCATCAGGCTCTAAGACTAATAGGGCTCAACAAAAAAGGACTGCTTCAAGAGGCATCATATCAATTGTAACCATATCTAAAACAGCAGGACTGCCTCCCCGACAGCTGGCATCTACCGAAGGCTTCAAATTCCCGGGGTTTGGAATTATGGACTTATTTTCTTACTGGCAATAAATTGTAAAAATACTTGTCCTACAGCACATAGCAATGGGCACCATGGCAATGCCTTGACCAAACAGAGGCTAATGCACAGCAAGGAGTACATCTGGGCTGCAAACCATCTAACACAGAAAACAAAAGCCCAAAACAAAAGAGTTATATGACTTCTATTCCAGGCAACAACATGCTCCATATGTGTTTTGCTCCATCAAAACACAACCGCCCCATAAATAACTGTAATTGCAGGGAGAGGGTAAATGGGGGAATGTTAATTCTTGGCATCACCTCCAAAAGATACAATGCTGTCAAACCACAGCTAAATCTGCGTGTCCCTTTAAACTGAGTTCAAAGTAAAGGAAAAAATCCTTTGCAAATTCCCATTTAACACTTGAGGATGTAGACTGCCCTTCTATCTATGTTTTCTAGAAAGTTGCATAAGCAATGACTGATACAAGACTTTTCCCATTATTATTACAGTACTTCTGTGTTGCCATCAGCACTCAGTTATCAGAGAGCAACAGACAGATTTTTCTGATTTGAAGATCCCATATGCTGGTATGATTCATTTTTGAGGTTTTGATCCCGTGATAAGAATGAAATGATATAGTAAAATTGTATTTACACGTGTATATGCTCTCCCACACGGACTTTTATAATACTAAGACATTTACTGGAACACAGAGTTTAAAGCGGTGATATACTTACATTTTTGCCCTTAGGAACCCCGTTAATGACAATGTCACTGGAATACTTCAGGTTGCAGCTACTGCTGACGTTCTCTGGTGGGTTCCATGTCCAGTTCACAGTACAGATATGGATAAATGAATAGGTCAAGTTGGATGGAGATGGAAGAATTTTTGCTCCTGGAAGAAAGGAGTTACCAGTGTAACAATCCTGTTGGCCCACACTTTACCATTAATAATACTGGCAGATTTTAAACTCTGACAGAAAAGAACACAAATAACTTCTCAGCTTTGTCAGCTCATAATTGCTGTCAGATAAGGTGCCCACTAAAGTGTTTCTATAATTCTTGTTACCTCAACTCATAAGTAATTTAAATATGCACAAATTAACTGAAAAGTAATTTTTAAGAAATTTTAGCCTGCAACAACATAGTGGTTGTGGTACTCGAGCTTTTGCATGTTGCGGGAAGGTGAATCATGTGCTGAAACTTTACTAAAAACAGTATATACATTTTGTGGAGAAATTAATACTTTGTTCGCCCCAAAAGTTATCCATCAGCACAGTTTTATAGAGATATTTTTAAAAAGTCAAGTGATTACATCTTGCAAGCAACAGCTGTACGTTAGATTGCAAACGCAAGAATGTTAAAAAAACAACAAGGAAACCACATCACTTTCTCAATTACCTATCAAAAATATAATGCTATGTTCCGGTGCAGTGAGCAAAACCAACGTGGGACAAGTAGTAATTTACTGCTGACACTTCAGTGGCACATTTTTGCACCTCCCTGAAAGCCAATGAGAAGCAGAGCAGGGCCACAACTCAGAGATGGCCACAGCAATAAATCCATTTGTGCACTGACCCTTCCTTATCTTGTGTATTAAGTCAATGTCTACTCAAGACCCATCACACAGCTTGAAGGTCATATTAGAAAACAAAGACGGGAAATACGACAGAAAATGGCAAACTTCCAGTAAAAAGTAAAGTATGTGTCAGACATCGATTCTAGAAAACATCACTAGTTGGGAATTCCCAAAGAGAAAGTGGATTTTGTTTTTTTAAAGGGCTACTCTAATATGTACTATGAGAAGATATTGAACCAGAAGCCCAATGAGACTTTTTCTCAGGGTATCTCCAGGAGTCATCACTGAGGCACCACCATTTGTTTGTCTGTAGACAGTGCATCAGTTTCACAAACACTTCAGGTATCAGCTAGTGCTTCAGGTCTTGCTGTCTCAGGGAACCAAGCTCAACCCATCCTAACATTCAAGAGAGCTCATAGGAGAAGGGCAGAATAATTCCATCAAGATCAGTTTTTCCAGGTCACAGTACAGCCCCACTTCCTTCTGCTAGCATGAGGAAGAGGAAAGATAGACAAGCAAAACAGATTCCTTGAGCAAGAATTCTGCTCAAAGCATCCGTGACACCATTATCTTACATTTTCCGAAAGTCAGAGCAGCCAAATCTTGAAGGGAATTCATCAAACTTCTGGAGGTGTCTCAGACCTTTGCATAATTCAAGGACAGGCAATTGTAGGCATCAGGCATCGTTATCATCCATGTGTATGCACAGATAATGAGAATAATTACAAGGATTCACTGATTCAGTCTGAATATGCTTAATTTGTTGGAACACTTTAAATAATTGGGATTTTTGTTTGAGCAAACAAGAGAAATTTTTGTTCTTACAAAAATACAGTCTCTAGTGAGAAAACTGAATGTAGCAAGAACATCTTTACCTATTATCTCTTCCACTAAAAAAAACTTACGATAGGCTTTAGGAACCAGCCTTGGGGCACTAAGTTTGTAAATACTGAGTCCTTTTATTAATGTAAAAAAAAAAAAAATTCACCAAGACTACACAGCTCCAAGCATTCCATCTTGTCACGATTGAACTTTTACCTACAATAGCCACAAACCATTAAAAAATGTTATCCCTGATTGCTGTTCTGAAGTTCTAAATATTTTCTTCTAATAGGTTTGATTAGAAGCCATTGTGCTTAAGTTTGCAGATTTCTAGCTGCACAAAGAAGTGCTAATATTCAAAGTTTATAAATTAATCAGTAAATTGTATTAGCATAAAAAGTTTAAATCTAGTAGGCTTTCGATTCATCTACAGAATTCTGCAGCTTGTGTTTTAATGTTTTTAATTCAGCTTTTATTCATAGGTTAGGTCAATCTCATACTTTTGTCTGTGTAAAAAATAGAGTCTCATGCTCTCGTTATTAAAATTTCTGTAGCAATTTTGCAGAACAACTCAATGACCAGCTACGAAATGTAGGCAAGCCATTATTTTACTCTTAAAATGCAAAACCACGGTGGTGCTTCTAAGAAGCGCAGCAGTAGCCATCAGAGATTAGGTGAGGCATAGAAAACGTATTATTTCTAAAAGCCCTAAGGCGGAAACATCAGCAAATCCTTTGCATCAAGTACCATGTAAGTGTTGTAAAGTAATAAAAAATTCCTCATATTTTTATTCTGTCATCCTGCATTTTCTGAAAGTTGATTTCATAGTGATAAACCGAATTGAGACAGTTGGAAAATAAGAATTCTTTAATGTCTGCATCTGGGTTTTCGGATAACATCAGCAGAGAATAAAGCTTCAAGCCCGGGTCCTTATGAAGTCCTCAAAGACACGCACACATCTTTCCCAAAACTAAACATTCATGCTTCCAAAATCGGGAATAGTAAAGGAAGAGCGAAAGCACAGGGCGAGGAAAGCTCTGCGTGTCCGCACGCGGCGGAGCCGCTCCCGCACCGCCACGAGACACGGGCACCGGGAGGAGAGCGGGGGGTTCTGCTTGGGGTTTTAAGGCAAAGACTGTCTCGGGAATCGAAGATGGAACTTAAAACATTTCTGCCAGCCCTGCCAAGAGCCGCCTTACTGATAGAGGAGAGCAGATTTTCACCACCCCCGCTCCCAGTAAGCGGCAGGGCAGGGCGCGCAGCCGGCGCTGCCTCGCACACGGCTGACGAGCTTCGGGCGATTTCTACTACAAAATGAAAGCGTTTCCCTTACACCCGTGCCCGCATGGATGCTCGCGGAGTCACGGCGAGCCGCCCGACCCGCTCACGAGGAGAACCCGGAGTGGCCGCTCCAGCCCCGTCACCGCTCCTGCGGACACGAGCGCAGCCGGCAGCCGGCCCCGCGCCCCCTCCCGCTCCCACTGCCGCCCCTTCCCCGCCGCCCCCTCCCGATCCTACCTGCCGCCGTCCCCGCGGCCACCACCCAGCACACGGCGAGGAGGATCGGGCTGAGCAGCGAAACTGCTGCGGGTGCAGCCATGGCTCGACCGCCCCAGCGCGGTCCCCAGCTCCCACTTCCCGTCGAGGGGCCGGACCAGCCGGGAAAGGCGGCGTGACGGGACGGGACGGGCCGGCCCGCCCAGGTAACCCGAGCCGGGCGGGAGGAGCGGCCCGGCCCCGCCACCTGGGCAGCACCGCCCCGAGCTGCAGAGCTGGGCAGCGATGGGAGCATCCCACGGCCCTACGCTGCCCGCACTGCCCTCCCTCCGTTGTCACCCCTCTCTCGTTCCATGTGCTGCCTCTGCACTGCCCTCCGCACCCCACCGCTGCCTCCCGCACGCTCAGCACCGAGACACTTCACAGAATCAATTCGATTGCAAAACACACTGAGATCATTGAGTTCCCTTCCGCTGGAGCCGCCGGAGGCTCCCCGAGCCCGGACTTGGCCATGCCGCAATCGCGGAGCCGCAGCGGTGCAGTGGGACGCGGGTGGTGCCCGCACAGCCCCTCCGGAGACCGCACCCGCTCCGCGCCGCTGCCCCGCCGTGCCCTCCGTGTCCCCTCACATGGCGCTGCAGCGCGGCCACAAATTCACCAAGATCTCATTCTGTGAGTCAAAGTCGTTTTCCTTTTACAACCGGGGTCACGCTTATCTGCTACAGATATTGAACCGTGCCCCAGACGGGGTATGGGTCGTATCTTCTCCCAGGAAAGCAGCTACGTTAGCACATCCCCGAGAAGTTCTCTTGACGTCGAAGCAGTTATTCACCCCTTGACAGAATGTGCTTTTCGAAATCCCTCCTCAAAATTCAGCTAATTTCTACAGTTCTCATCTGTGCTAAAAATGCATATATTCTTTTGTTTTCAGATCTGCTTTCCACAAACTTCCCCAAACTCCCTCTTCTTCAGCCCTTTCCAAATACAATATGGTCACTTGGAATTTTCCTCTCACGTTTACGGGTGTTATTCAGCAAGTTTTCCAAATTTTTTCCCAGAATTGGGAATAGGATATAAATGCTATTTTGATAAATTTCAGGAGGATAAAATATTTGGGATAAGCTTTTCCTTCTGTACTAGAATTTTGTGGTAGCTAGCAAGCTTGGTCTTAGTTACCACCCAAATACAGGTATTCTAAAAATAGTAGAGATCCAGCAGGAAGGAAACTTGGGTGAGTTTCAAGGCAACCCAAAATTTGTTAGTAAAACTAACTTATTCCTAACCAAACAATGTTTCAGTATTTACTCAGCTCCTCAAAGAGTTTTGCAAGAGTTCATCTGCATTTTAGACACTCATTCTAGAAAAAGGGAAGTGGACCTTTTTATGACAGGGTGGGGAATATCCTGTGTTAATGTTGGGATTTTTTTGCTTTTCTGCCTGTTTATTTCCCTGTAAAATAAGAGGACTTCTAGTTGCTGCAATTATAATCAAAGAAAAATGTGGTTTAAAGTTCCAGGATGTGGAACATTTAAGCTGTGTGACGGAGATTGGATTGCGCAACTAATTAGAGCAAGCGTGGACTATGCCTGCTAGTGAGGATATTTGTAGAGTCGAGCTGATCCAAGCAACCCCTCTCTTGCTTTCAGTTTCCTTGCTGATGTTTTCTTTCCTTCCTTCTTTCTGTTTTGTCCACTCCTTCTCCCAGGAGAGCCAATGCCAAGCACACATGCAATCGTTCACTGCTTTTGGTTGCCTGCCCATCAACGTTGTTGTCGGCAGCTGAAACGTTTTTCCCCCTCTCTCTTCCTTCTCCCCGAATGCGCAACTCGTTGTCACATTCCCATCTAGATTCAGGGCCATCACAACTGCTGCCAGAGCCTTTGATCCCTGCCACTTACCAGAGATTTCCTATTTCTCAATCTCATTGAGTCCTGTCCTGCCGCTTTCTGTTGCAAACCTCATGCTCGTTCATGTTCTTGTGAGCCAATACACCTGTGCTGTAGTGACTGGGACTCGTATAGACACACCTGAGGTATCTTTCAAATGATCTGCTGAACAAGTACTCGGGGTATGGCTTCATGTTTGGTATAAACTGATTTACAATCATTTTACTGACCTGCCCTTGGCCATGTGCTCCTGCCTTTTCCACCCACACAAAGCCAGTGACGGCGAGGCCATGCAGTGAGGTTGCAGATTCAATAAAACAAAAATCCAACGATTTTTTCCTGTGCATGTTCCCTAAATTAGATTATCAAATGGTGCCAATGCCTGCTGTCCCTGCAGTTACCAGGTCCAGCAAGAGGCAATGATTATCAGCAGCACAGGACAATGGAGAATTGTCCCTTTTGGGACCAGAATTTTTTTCGCACCAATATTGAGATTCTTCCTCTGATTTTGCAGCAGCTTCTGTCAATAGGTCTCAGCCGACATAATTACAGGCTCTTCATGGTCTGAGTCAGTTCAAAAAACAGCTCGAATAGAATATAGCTGGATCTGAGGCACAAAAATCCAAAGCTGTGTTGAAAAAATCCCAATCTGACTCATGTGGCTTCTCACTTCTTGACCTTTGTTGTGTTCTTTGTTCCGTATTCTTTGAGAACATCTAGAATTTTGTGATACATGTTCACAACAGACATGAACTCTGCAAAACTGAACTGCTGCCCAAACCCCACCAGAAACAAGAAATTGTGTGGAATAAAACCCATCTCCTTTTGAAGAGCAATTTTGAGTGGACATGGAGCCAAGCATTTTTGTGCAAATGTTGTACCCCCTCCCCCCTGATAATTTCTATTACAAGCCCATGCATCAACTTCTCTGCTCACTGTTCCCTAAGTATGAAGATGTATTTAATTTACCTATTTATTGGCAAGGGAGTAATTCCATTACCCACCGAGGGAGGCAGGGCACAAACCTGGTTTTAGAGCTGCTTGGCCAAGGCTTGTCAGAGCCCCATACAGAAGCCTCAGAAGATAGTAGAAAAAGGAGTTTGTCCTTTATCCTCTGGGGAGGTAAATATCAATTACACCCAACTTACATTACATCATGTAAGAGCTGGTGCAACTGCCTGGGCATACACATTAGTCTAACCACCTTGCAAATTGAGTTAGTTGAAGAAGAGCAACAATAAATACATCTCCAAAGAGCAAAAGTCTGGGTCTGAAAATTGTAACTCCAGAACAGAGCAAAAACCCAACCACAAACTTACTGAATATTTTTTGGAAAGTAGGGTGATTTGCTGGGACATTTCCTTACTTGTGATTCACATCTTGTTTCTATTGATAAATTTGTGTGTATGCCTGTCTCTGTTTTTCTGATGAATTATGTTTTTGGGATTTCCCTGAGCTGGATGTTGTGTCACTCATGCTCCTTCAGGATTTTTAAGTTAACATCTTCTCTTTGTTGCCGAATAATTTAGCATTCACCATTTCATTTGGTGTACTTCCATGTCTGAAGATTTAATTTGGTAATCTTCTATAGAGGGCACATATGTGATTGCTCAGTGCACTGGAGTTTAGTCCCACGAATCTTACACTGATATTAGCTTTTGATCACTCACCCTGTTCCGTGAAATGAAGAAAAAAATAAAATAAAAAAACCCTAGGCAAAACATGTTTATTGAAACACTTATTTTTCCTGCTTGTGTAGTCTTTTATTTGGACCTGGAATAAACTCTGAACTTGACTGCAATGTAATGTTTTTCCTTGGCTTCTTGTCAAAATTATTCATTATTCAAGAAAAAGAAAGTAAAAAGAGCAGTATAGGATGGCTCGTCTCAGGAAGCTCTTGAGCAGCTCTGTTCATCCTCTGTGTCCCGTACAGAACTGAGGCAAATGGGAGGTGCTGTTCTTTCACACATAGAAGGTTAAACAGGGCTTGTACAACACTCATAGGTACAACATGCAGGATAAAAGCACTCCTGTTATGATTACGGAGCAGCAGGTGTTAGATTTACACGAGAAGAGAGTAAATTACATCCAGCTGAAGTACTACTTGTATATCACAATTGGTTCACCACTGCTTGGCACAAGCCTATTATTTGGACTACAGTCTGTGCTTCCCTAAGAATAAGCTGTACACAGGGCTCCTCAACACAGTAAGAACCCCTTTTTTAGTTAGAGAACTCATCTCAGTGAACATCAGACCAACACATGCTACTCTCAAGTGGGTAAACTGGGTAAGACGTAGTTTTATTTCTATTAAATTTTTGAGCCTATAATTTCCACTTACGTTCTTCTCCAGTTCTTTTGGGCCAAGTTACTCAAATCATATTGCGGAGTCCAGGAGATTTGGTCTCTTTAGAAGAGGAAAACAAATGTATTTTACCTGCTTTGAGACAAAGGTATTATATTTATGTAAAGTCTTAGTCTATATTAAAAAAAATGTGTATGTTCAAAAGTCTTCTGGAACAAAACTGAACATTACACACTACAGGTATTCTCTCATCCATGATTTTTCATTTGCTGACCTATCTCCTGAAAAGTCCTGATAACAGAAGAAGTTTAGAACACCAAATAATATGTAAAAATACATCATCCACTGCAGTAAGTTCCTCATTACAGATTTTTTTTGGGGGAGGAAATGGAGCTCTGCGGCTATTTTTCTTCAAATAATACTTTCTAATCCCTCTGCAGAGAAAAAAGCAGTAGGTCCAAGAGAGAAAATGTTTACACTTTGCTTACTCTGTAAATCTCTAAAAGCAAGTGCTTGTACATAAAACGCTGGCAGACACTTTGTTGCTTTGTATGTCTTGTTTGCAAACCATCTAGCTTTGACACATCCCATTATCCAAACCAATCCTGATACTGAGGGTAGCCAACTCTTCTTAATCCTCACGGATGCTTCATTCCATTTCTTTTCCTTTTATGCAAAATTACCAAGGCGTCCATTCTGAAGACTTGATGTGTTACACAGCAGTTTTGCAGCAAAAATAATTAGAGGCACGCAAATAAAATAGGCAATGTAGCCAAACTGAGGTATAGAAAGAGTGGGTGCCAGGATGTGATTTGAAATATGTTCCACTAATTTTTCAAGACTAAAATAATCCTGTCATTCCTTAGGCCATATAAGAAAATCAAAATGTTAATGAACAACAGACATTTCTATTCTTCTCAAACAGGAAGCAAGTAGGATGTACCCAATGTGAGTATCAGCTACATAAAACAGGCACGTACACATTACACTCTCCAGCTGTATCTGTGAAATAAGCTCTTTCAGCCATAAATAAAAAAAGATCTGGAAGATTTCTCCAAACTGGGGTATTAAATAAGAAAAAGATACATAGAGAAAATGTGATCATCTTCTTGGCACTGTTGTCCAAAAACAGCTGTAAAATAATCGCCACTCCTCATCCTTTCTAGACTGGTGAATAGATAAAGGAAAAACAAGTTAGTTTGTTACCAGTCTTTTTATAACCTATCTAAAAAGGAGACTTTTCTGTGGAAAAATTCAGAAAAATTATTTAGCAGGACAGAAGGATAATCCTTAGGGCATATAATTTTTGTGATTCATTAAAACTGCAAGTAAGTGTATCCTTCTGAAATACAGTGAGTGTATATATTCTAATTGGACTGGTATTAAGCACTTATTTTTTCGGCCAAATTACTGTGACAGCCTTCCAGTATACGACAGTGAAATGACAGAACAACTCCAATATCAACAGTTTTAGAAGCTGAGACAAAACTCATCTTGGGCCATTAAAGACAGCTGAAGATACAAGTAAGAATTTCACTGGAATTCCAGTCAAAATAAAGAAATCAAAAATTCAGCCAACGATATTATAACATTAAAGACATCAAAAAACATGCATAAGGATCTCCCTGCAAATCCAGGAAAACCATTAGGTTATCTGTAGTATTTGAAAGACCTACAGTGCAAGAGCTTTTGGATGTCTGTATCTCACATCTGCTGTAGTTAAGATATGCCTTTACTACTGATATTTAGAGGTCAATTAGTTCCAAAAGTATCTTGTATTGGATTGACTATTAACGAGCTTCACACCTCTTAGTAAAGTAATTTGGAAAACTCCCAGTATATGCTTTTAGGTATTATTTGCTGAAAGATAACAATCAGGAAGGTGCTAACCATATTTACACATACTAGTCTCTCTTCCTCTTACTGAAAGTTTGTGCTAAATTTAGAGCCTGTCTGGTACAGAAGCACATAAAAGCAGAAATGTGGCTGGTTTGCTATAGGCACATCTGTATTTTGCCTGAAACAGCTCATGGGTAAATTTATGGATCATAACATTATTTTCTCAAAATACAAATAAGATAGGTATTTAGAATCATGCATAATAAATATTTTGGTCCAGTTACTATTTAAAGATAATTTGTGTCACAAAGATTTAGAAGCTTAACATTTTATAGACACTACAGCCAAGCTAAATACCCAGCTGGAGTCCTTTTATTATGGCATTTTGTTACATATCCTTAAAACTCCCACCCTTCCCATATGAACTACTGGAACCATATTTACAATTGATAGGATTTTGAAAAACAAGGATATTAAAAATGTTGATGGATAAAATAATTACTGAACTGTGCTCTTCTTCCTGAATCGGAAGCGTGTTATCAAAAAAGAGGCAGAGAATGTATGAAAGCTTTGGTAAGGGGAAGAAGGAATAAAAGAACTCTGTAAAATACATTTTCTCCAACCACCTATCAGACAAAAACAATGAGCTCTCAGAGAACAGATCTGCTTAACAGGAGGGAACATGCATGACTTGTGGTGCTAAGAAATCCTTCAATTTTGAATAAGTTATTTTGATGTGCTGCAATTTTTTAAACCACATCTCTCCGATTGTTACAATTTTTTCCAAAAGTTGTTAAAGCGCCTTGTAATTTCCAACTCAATTTAAGCTGTTCTCAGAGTTTATATCTGTGTGAGACCATGAGTGGCAAGCAGGAGAAAACTTGTATCAAATGGCACATCTCCTAGGTTTGCTCTCAGTGAGTACAATCCATCCTCTCCTGCAGCTGAGAAAGGTTACCCAAAATTGCAGTCAGCTACAGAAAGTTCCATTTTCATTGAGATTACTTTAGAATCTGCTCTGAGGATGTATGAAAATTATAATTTCTGATTTAAGTATTAACTATTCCAGACTAGGACACGTTTACTCTCACTGAGTACAACAGGAATATGTGGACGCCAAGTCACTTTTAAGGTCTCTTACCAGTAAATACAATTTATCCTTCATGTCCCCTTTCCAACAAAGCTTTTAGCAGCAAATATGATATAATGCTAATTTCTATATACTCCTTCTATTTACAAAGTACTTTTACATTTTATTATATTCCATTGTACAACTTTACATAGTATGTCATTATTTCAATTCATAGTTCAGCAATTCAACACGTATTTAGATAATTGCCTTTCCATGGCCTGCTATTCATTTAGCTTAAAAAAAATTGTAGAAAACAAGCACAGTGGTGCAATGTCCAGGCACTTTCAATGTTGCTCAGCAAAATAAGCAAGCACCCTGTTTGAAAGCATGGCAACTTTTTTTGTGGGAAAAAAAACCAAAGCAAACGAAACCAAACCACCCCACAATTCTATCTTTGCTCATCATGGATGGTTTTAAACATCATTTGTACAGTTCCAAGAATTCCTGAGAAGGCTCTGTAAAATATGACTGATACGTTTATATGTCAGCAGTGGATCTGAGCGAGCAGTAACTTCCATCACCAGAGGTTCCGCTGATCGCACAGAAGACATGAAGAGAGTCCTGCATCCATGGTGAATGCATTGTGTCTTCATGGTAGATCTAAACAAAGCAAAACAATCACAAATTCAATACAGGTTTCACTTCATTATAATAATCAAGCTGTTTAAAAAGGTATGCAAAAGAGATAGCCAACCTTGTCTTCAAAGCTGTTTCACAAAGGCAGCATAACGAAGAAATGAGAAACAAGAGTTTAGCGATTTCTGTAGCATTAATATACACACCATTCTGTGTATTACTCAATCCCTTTTAGTTACAACTATGCACTGTAGGAAAGAAACAGTTCTCTGTAGAACAATTTTTTATTATGTCTTAGCAGTAACAGAATTCTAATAGGTTTTTTTGTGAACACAGGGAGTACATGCAGCTAAATCCCACAGATGTTCACTACCTCTGTGTCCAGATTTTGTACTTTGTAGCCTGAAGGACACTCTGACAGCACAGGATCCAGCTGGAATGGCAGAGCTGACTGTGTATTTATTTTCACCATGTGGCTCACCAGTGAAGTTAGTTACCTTGAAATTGCATTAGAGAAACTGAGATCACTGGCCATCATAAAATGCCTTTGGACATCCAGCTTTCTGCCAGTGTCTGAAATTTCCTGGACCTGTTCAGCTGCAGTTTATCAATTTTTTGTGTTTACATTTTAGCTTAAAAGATCTGTAAATAGGTCACAGGGTGACCCAGTGATTACTCATCTGCTCTTGCATCTCAAACAAAGGGCACTGCCTATGCTGCTTTAGAACACTGACAATATTTAGAAAAGCATATGTTATTTGTAGTGAGAACACTAAGTTAATGCACTATACTTTTTACATTTAACTGATGTTGCAAAATAAGAAAACTTATTCTGTTAGGTTGAATTTTTTAGATATTAGGTCATTTGATGGCAATGCAAAGTTCAAGTCAGCCATTGGACATAATGTTGTGCAACTATGAGCAGTGTTCATAAACATGGTATTTTAAGATGCCTTTTGCGCTATTCCAAGAAGAAAGTGAAAAGGATATCCTTGCCAGGGAGCTCTTCACTTGGACATTTCAGTCATATTTTGCCTGTTAAGCAAAGACAACACAGCAGTGGATAAATCTATAGAGGTAACAGGGGGTGTGTTTTAACAATGCTTCTTTGTTCTAAAATAATCTAAGCTATTGTACCTCGACAGTGCAGAACTGAGTTATTTGGTTTTGATTTGACTATTGCAAAATTGAAAAGCCACAAAAGTTCCAGCAGCTGCATGCAAATTAGATGTCTTGGCACTGGCAAACAGCTTAGAGTCAGCAGGCGGCAACTCTTAGGAACAAGCCTCTCTGAGCAAAGTTCAGCAGTGGAGTATGCAAGTGGCAATGAAAAAACCAGTGTGGAAAATGTGGAAAATCAATAGTTTGCACACTAAAAAAATAGTGGCCACGAGCAGAAGAGAAGAGGACTTTAACAAATGCAACAGGAATGCAGCAGTCACTTTCTGACGTATCCACCCTTACACTCCTACAACAAAATTCATCACCATCATGAGACTGTTTCCCTGAAATGATATTATACTCTTCCATAACAAGACTGATTCCCATAAACATTATTTTATTGTAAATTAACCGTATTTACAAACAGCAGCCAGGTGCAGTTGTATTATTTTGCCACTTGCAGATTTTTCAATTAGTGTGAACAACTACTCAACTGGCTGTGGAATTTGCCTATCCATTTTCAGTGAGTTAACATGTTGCATCTTTAATTCATAGTCACACAGAGACTGTGTATTGACTAACTGTGAGATCCTGAAAGCATTCCTCTAAAGTTCAAGTTCTATGGACCACAATGCAGTCTGTACTACTGATTTTATATCCTTGATGCTATAGACCTACAAGCTTTCTTTTGTCATATGATGACAAAATTAAAGAGCAGAGGTATGGAAATTACTTCAGAAAGTCGGTTCTCATCTAATTTCACAGCATGATACTAGATAGAAGTACAACTACTCTTTGAATCTCTCACCTCTCTGACGCTACTATTGAAATGTGTTTTCCTAGAAAGATCCAAGAAAACATAAGATCATAAATCAGATAAATTAGCAGGAATTTTAACAGTGCATATAAATGGCACGTTTGTATTAGGCAAAAATTATAAGAAAACATATATAAAGAAAAATAACATATTAAAAAAACACCCATAAGCTGGATATAACTAAGGAAATGGAAATCCTGCTAGAGAACTTTGACCTGTGACCTCTTTATAATTTTCATACATGACACAGAACATGGTACAGGATTTCTGATGACCACAGCAGGCAGTGGTGAGTTGCTGAAGACTCCACCCTGCAGCACTCTGAATACCAACATCAGGCTGAGACTTTCAGTCAAAGAAAGCTGTTTTAGGAATCCACCAAATCTACTGCTTAATTTTCACGTTTTCTTACTTGCCCATTTATATTTAGCTACAGAACAGAGAAGTGATCACATTTTCAGTTCCCAGCCATTTTTCAAGCACAGAGAGCCACCTACATGGGCTCCTGCCATGCAGTACATGCCTGTTCATGGATGATGTCAGAAAGCTCTTTAACCATATCCTGAAAGTTTGATTTTAACCCCTCATGGTACTCCACTTGATCCTCTTTAATGAGACGCTCATTGAGCTCCAGAGCAATTCCACAGGCTTGGATAAACTTCCTGGGGAGAAAAGGAATGAACTTGGAGCATTACAATAGTCCAGACTTCTACCAAAGCAAGTAACTGGACAGGCAAATCTCAGTATTTCCCACCCCCTTTTCTTCAGTGTTTGGGGCAAGACATATTCCAGGAGTATCCCTGGCACAGTGAATCAGGGAATGAAGAGGGACTGCAACACAGGCATTGGGCTTTCTACTGGAGCTCCTTTGAGCTTGGATCCTCAGTAGATGGGACAGCCAGTCCTGCAGGGTTGGCCAGAGCTGGGTGTGTGTGACACAGCAGGGCTGTCAGAGGTAAGGTTCACGAGAGCAGAGACACCCTCCAGAAGGAACTTCACACCACGGGGAGCTGTAATGCTTTTTCTGGGGTCTGTTATTCATTCTTTGCTTCATTTAACATGCTTCATTTAATATTTTCCTTTTTTATAAAACTCAATAAAAATACATTCACAACTGAAATGGAGATTGTGTTTGCACTGCAAGGCTGGGAAGAGAAACCATGCATGGCATGTTTTCAGGGACTGCTCCCTGATTGCCAGGTTCCTTGATACACGGAAGGAGAATGGCATTAGCCCAAATGCTGCTTTTTTCATACAATGAGAACGGGGAAACAGGTGAAATGGGAGTCACTTCACAGAGCAAAAAATGCAGGGGCTGGTGGACAACTGGTAACATCTGAGAGGTCCAGAAAAGAGTGTGGACAAGACTCATCATCCTGAGGTGAAACAAGAGTTGCCTAATCATATCTTGGGGGACACTTTCAGGTGGGAGGTAAAACTTACCCTAAGGTACAGAAATTGGAAAAACACCTGTGCAAGCCACATAGTTTCAAAACTTAGCAATAGAAACAAGAAGAGTGCTCTTCCATAAACTGGGAAAGGATTTGCTTAAAAATATTTCAAGTTCATAGTTAGCTAGTAAAAAATCCCCTTGGAAAAAGTGGTAAACAATGCACAATATCAAGGACCTCTGAACACAGGACAGCGAGACCTCTGGTTTTCAAACAATACTTCATGTGATAATCTCAAATACCCACACAAACTGTTGAAGCAAGCATTCAAGTAAATCCCCCCATGGAGAACCCTGGAGGTGGAAACTCTTGATATTTATAATTTCATTGGCTTTTTTTGTATGTGTGAGCACCCACAACCCCATGAAACTTGGATCTTTATAAGGCATATCTAAGTATCCAACATCTGGTGAGTTTGGAGACAGACAAAAATATAAACAAAGAAGGTACCATCTTCCAGCCAGCTGCTAGTTTTTATTACATTAGAAATCCTACCTGAACATTTCTTTTAACTCATTCACTTTCTTAGCAGGATATTTGCTGGACTGGCTGTCACTTAGGAAAGCTCTGGCATAGGCCAAAGGACCAGCATTAACCTAGAATGAAAGAAGAAACAATTTATGCTTGAACTCCTGCTGAGATAAAAAGAGATATTAAGTTTGTTTCCTCATATTTTCCTCTTATTTCCTTGAGGAAAAGCAGCACAGTCTGAGTCCTAAGGTCACTTATCCAGCTTGAGAAGCCAGGCTCACAAAACAGCTCTTTGTGCCTGATTCTTACAGTACAATCTTCCAGACTTTAGTATATTTCAGCAATTATTTATGGGTAATTAATGTGCAATTACACTTGGACTTGCCACTGTAAACACCACTGGAGAAAATGTTTATTCCCACGAGCCAGCCTTTGTGTAGCACAGAACGCGACAGGGAGGCTGTGCTGGAGGCTGCTGCCCTGAAGCCTGGGTAGTTAATGATTTCTGGAAAGTAAACGTGTTAATGCCTCACCCTGAGCTGTGTATGCAAATGCAATTCTGACCAGACATCAAACAGACTGACCTGCACAGAAACACAGCCCTGCAGTTTGAGCTGCAGCTGGATCATGTCAACATCACCAGCAGAGCTGCAGAGTTTCTGCAGCTCTTCTGTCTTGTCCTTTATTTCATCAGTAGCGACATCAATCGGTTTTAAATTAACCTGATGTTCATAATTGACCGGAATTCTCTTCTTAACATATGGAAAGGAGTTCAAAGCTAGCAGAAACAGAAAAAGAAATGTATAGATTGAAAAGTCATGCAGCACATAGGAATACTCTTCATAGAACATATACAAACAGATTCTTGCCCTTGGGAATGTGAAATCCCAAACAAGGCTGTAATTTACCAGCACAATTTTTTTAATCTATAAAAATGTGCACATAAAAACACAAGGTAAATTCCCCCTCCCAACCAGAATACTGTCTCACAATTCTGATTAAGTTGAGAGAATTTGTCACGCTTCTGGAATATTTTCATGAGCTAGAATAGTCTCCTCATAGTTACTGATACTGTCTCATGCTCAGATATTTGTACTTACTAGTTAGAATGGTCCTTTTTTTACATTGTTCTTCCACACTGCCATGCTTTTTCCCAGATAAAGTGTAAGGAGTTTCAAATACAAATCTATTGATATTATGATTTCTTTCAAATTCAGTTTTTCTTTCAGACATTTCTTTGTCTTCAAAGTAGGGCTTCACATAAGTCACTTGAATATGGGCATACTTGGGATCAAGGTCTTTAATGTTGACCTATGAAATAAGATGGTTACTCACAGGAGGAGCAAAGGTTAGTAAGTTATAATTGGCTAATCTGTTCACTGGGATCTGATTTAAACTAATTCTCTGCTCACCTGGCCTCACTGCATGAAGGCCAGTGACACACCAAATGCTCATTTTGCCCTCAGCTGGGATGTCCAACCATCCACCAGCAGATAAGACAAAGAGGTGTGGCACAAGAAATACATCACCTGCTGCCAAACAAGCTGTTCCTGCTGTAGGCAGTCATGCCCCCGATCCATCAGTGCAGCACAGGCCTGAGCTACTCAGTCCTTCTAATATGACCACAAAGTTTCCAGACCATGATCCAGTGCTCATACAGTGCTGGGACAGGAAAACCTGCAGGCTTGCACTAAACCAGCTTTGGGATCACTGTCTTTGGCAACCCAGATAAATCCCAGTGCAGCCTAAGGGCGTGCATAGCTCTTGCAAGGAGCATAAATATTTGATATGAAAAGAAAGGACCTAAGGGCTGCAAGACCCAAAGAGATTTTCTTCCTAACTTGCAGCATCAAAGCAACAAGCAGTGACTCCACTTCCAGTCACCTGATGCTCTGTGCTGGTTTCTAATGCCTTCAGCAAGGCTCAGCACGATGGGGACTGCAAATTCCCATCCACAATTCACACCTGGGAGCCACAGCAGCACCAAGCTGTGCAGCATGTCCACACAAAGGAGCATGAGGATGCCAAGGGCAAGTGGAAGCAAGGTGTTTGTAAGAGGGTGCAGGAGAGGGCTCACTCTTCCCCTGCCACTGGCAGAACAAAGGGATGCTCTGTCATCTTCCTTCAGCTCCACAGAGCATGCAGTTTACCTTATTAGAATCCTGGATAATCTTTACAGTTTCTGACCCAAATTTTTCTCCATAAAGTTTAAGAAGTCTGAAGGAGATCTCTGAGAGGCCTGTCAGTTTGGGTTCCTTATAGACATATTCCTTCCCATCTTCCTCCTCAAAGAATGTCTGGCATTAACCACAAGAAAAAAAGAAAAAAAAAAAAAAAGAAAAAAAAAAGGCAATGAGGAATAGCTGTGTTTCTTCATTTGGAAAACTTTTATCTTAGATTTGCCATTTGTAAAGCAAGCTTCTACTAACATTTCAGAAAGCCAAAAAGGTTTGGAAGGCTATGGCTCACAAAGTCTCACTGAACTTTGCCTGCTTAATAGGTTCCTTAAAAAATGGTCTAAAAAAAATTCTTCAAGCAACACAAACACAACACATCATTACTTGAGTACAACCAGTGAGAAATCTAAACTATGTGGAAGATGGTTTGGCCAGCATTTGACCTTTTGGAAGGCTGCAAAGAGACAGGCAGGAGAAAAAACCACAAAACCAAGGTACAGAAAAGGAGCAGAAAGATACGTAAGTTGAGGAGGTCCTGACAGCAGAGCCACAGGAACAGTCTGAAATTAAAGAATTTCTGTAAGCGGCAAGAGACTTTAAGCAATAAAAAAAACGTGTTTCCTGTGCTTTAATTCCTCCTGTATTCAGGGAAGTGGGATTTGGTGTATTTACTGTAAATGGAGACCAAAATGCATCAAAGGCTGTGCTTGCATCACCAGTCTTACCCATAATGGAAACAGCATGGGAACTTCATGCCTTGGTGAGTTGTTCCAGTTAGAACTTGTGACACAGCATTAAGCTGTGTGCAGCTGGAATATAAAGTCAGAAAAGCTTTAAAGTGTGAAACTGGATCAAGTACTGGTTGTCAGGATACCACACAGCTTAATCTTAAGGGCTGCTCCAGTTATTTCTAGCTTCTGGAACATTAAACAGTTGTTTAATTTTATCAGTTGCTAACTTTGTTTACTTTTTATGTATCCAAATTTACAGAGAAGATGAGGGTAAATATAAAATGCATGTTTGCTGCAGCAAAAGTCACTGCTCTGATATGTTGTAACAGTGACATTTAAAGGTACAAACCTGTTACGGTTTCAGGGATATTCATCATCTCCTCTAAAAGAAGTAATAAAGAAAGGCAAGGCTAATAGAATTTACATGGTGTTTTTTAAAGAGGGGTCCTGCACCTCCCCCTTGGTTATGAGTCCACAAGCAGAAGCACGTTGTACAGAGACAGAAAGGACATGAGGGTATCACACTTTACTAACTGCTATAGGTGGAGAAAAAAAATAAAAACCACAACTGCTTTTAAGCTCAGAAGACTTCATGAGATATGATAAGATCATGCCACTTCCTGGGACCCTGAGCCCCATATATCACTCAGTTTTCATTACCTCAGCTAACAAAAGTACTACCTATCTCTACATGTTTGTAATCAACATTGACAGATAGTTTGCCTCCAGCTTCTCTTAAAACCTTTTACTCTGCTAATACCCAGAAGGGAGCAGCATTTTTCTGTAGAAAAATGTCTGTTACTACTACTGTTTATATATATGGTTACAGTTATATACTGTTACTAGTTACATACTATACACACTAAATTGTGTCTGTGTAACAATAACTAATTACCAAAGAACCCTCAGCGTTTTCTGAACCCACTAAGCCATTTCCTAAGTGCTGAGCTGTTTTATGAAAAGCTGTTTTATGAACAGCAGAATCATAAACTTTATAATAAATTAAGTGCTCCTGGAGACAGATACAAACCCTCATCCCCAGTGTGCAATACCAAAACACTTACACAGACACACTGGTGGCTGCACCAGAGGAGCTTTTCCACTCCAGGTCTGACAGAGCAGCAGCTTTTGGGGCCAAGATGCCTGGTGAGGAGTAGCTGGCAAGCCAGTGTATATACTCACTTGTCCATAAAAGGCCACTCTGAAAAAGGTTCCAAGAAGCCTCTTCCTTGAGTGCATTACTTCCAATATCTTAGCATATGCTCCATGGAGTGTTCTGTACAGCTGGGTGAGTTTCTAGAAATCAGATTTTAACATTATGATGAAAGCAGGATCTTCCAAGCAGGACATTTTAGCTAACACCAGAAGCTACTGGGATGCCTGAACACAATCCTCTGGAGAATTGAAACCTTAATTTCTAAAGAGGTTGAACTCATGCAGTCTTGTCTGAAGAACCAGGTTTCAAGTACAATGCTTAGTGTCAGGTCTGCAGGGCACCACAGACTGCAGTAACACCAGTGCTCCTGGAGAGAAGGCTGAGTGCACTGTCTCAGCATGTTTCCTGACTGAGCCTTCACACACAGAGCAGCTGGCAATATTTTACCCAGGAAGTTGTTTTTTTATTAAAAACAGCTTTACAATGAAAAAAATAGATCGAGGTTATGCTCCCTCCCCCACCCCCCAGCTTCAGCTGTATGGCTGGATGTTCTGTCATGGCACAGGGAGTGAAAGGGCACCAGTGTTAAGCTGAAGCACAGCTCACAGCACGTGGTGGGAAGGAGCAAGGCTGGGAACAGTTTCCTTCCTTCCTCTCCACTTGCCACTGAATTACCCACACATCTAGTCCTTTCTTTGAACTGCTCTCATTCTGTTTTTAACCCTTCAAAGCCTCAGGTCTCAAAAAGAATCTAGCTTCCATGAACATATGGAATGACAACAGTTTTTCTTTACAGGAAGGAAGGTGGTAATTATTAACTAAACAAGAGTCATCCATGTTGTTAGCTTTGATAATAACCTTTCAGATCACTGCTTTCACTAATTTCTTTAATAACCAACAATGAAGCACAGTGTGTGCTTTACTGACACCAATTCAGTAACTCATAACTTCAAAAATAAAAAAGTCCCTTGGTTTTTTTTTCTTAGCAGTCTAGAAAATTACCTGCTCTATGCAAACTACTTAAAAATACCCACCTCAAATTCACGCCGCTTTTCATAAATAGGAATGATCAGTTTGGAAACTTCAGAAATTGTTTCATAACGCTCTGCTTTCCACAGGCCATCTATACACTGCTCTAGCAGCTCCACCAGAACCTCCTATGTGAGCAACCAAATGGGTGGTGTTAATAACACTCCAGCTTAGGAGATAAAACTATTTTAACTTCAGATACTTTTATAAGATCCCAGAATAAGTAATTGCAGTCACATATGTTTAAACGCTGTGTATTCCTGGCCTTTCTAAAGGCATTCTAAATTTTGGGGAGAGGAAAGGGGAAGGGGAAGGGAAGAGGAAGCAAAAGGACAAGTTGTTTTTTAGAAGTTCATTAATTCTTCATAAATCATTAGCATAATAGCCAGCAAGTATGTCCTGGTTATTTAGTTACTTCCCCAGGAAAACGCAAAAATTCTAGGAGAGTATGGACATGACAGCACTGGAGATCAGAGGTGTGTGACTAAGAAACACATCCAGGAACAAGCAGTGGGCTGTGATGCCAAGGATCCTCAAGCCTTGATGAATGAGCAGCTGGGCTGCAGGGCCACTCACTCAGCAGCATGGCCAAACCAAGGCAGCTGCACAAGGATGGTGCAGAAGTGCTTGTGAGACTTTATGGCTCATGGGTGGATCTACCCAGTTCCCCAGTGCCTTGGTATGGTTTCTGGATTCTTCTGCTACCATGGTGTCCTGCAGCACAGCCCAGCTCCAGGAGGACCCTAAGATGACCCCTCCCTTGCAGAGCTTGACTTCATTCTGTCCCTCCTTGGAAATACCATACCCAGCTGTGCTGCCCTATGCTGGCAACATCAGCGTTTGCATAACACAGCAGGCAAGAACTTACATCAGCTGTACCTGTCTGAATCACAGACAAAAAATTATTCAGAGCAGATTTCTCTTGGGAAATTGGAGTGGAACAGTCTTGTTTACAGATACCACTGCACAACTGCAATTTGTCAGAGCTCACATGAACAAAGTCTAAAACTAAATCCTAATCAGATATCAAATATCCTGTATCTACAGTACAGGACCTCACCTCACTGTAATGTACATCCATCATCCCACCATCTTCTTTCATTGCACCTTCTTCATCAATGTTGGGAGTGATTTTCCTGAAGGCAGTGCATCCACTGGGAAACAGCTCTGCAGCAGACAAAAGCAAATGGATTAGTGGAATTATCTCAAATGTGTCATGCAAATCAATAACACTCAACCATTCTCTCACTGCCCCACTCAACCCTGGTGAGATGGGGAGAAGAATCAGGGAAAAGAAGTAAAACCCATGGGTTGAGACAAGAATAGTTTAATAACTGAAACAAAGTAAACTAATGTAATAAAAATAATAGAGAGATATAAACCTCAAGAAAATCAAGTGATGCACAGCACAGTTGCTCATCACCTACTGACCAATGCCAAAACCATTCCTAGACCCTTTCCAGGTAACTCCCACAGTTAATACATTGGGCATGACATTCTGAGATGTGAAGTGTCCCTTTGGCCAGTTCAGATCAGCTGCCCCAGCTATTCTCCTTCCCAGGTTTTTGTGCAGCTCCTCACCGGCACAGCATGAGACACTGAATAATTCCTTGACTTAGAGTAAGCACTACTGAGAAACAACCAAACCAGCCATGTGTTGTCAACACTACTATCACAGTGAATCCAAAACAGAGCACCAGCTACCAAGGAAGAAAAGTAACTCTATCCCTATCCAACTATTGCTGGAGAGCTGGGTGGTAAGCAGAGAGCACTGTACACTCCTAGCAAGGAAGCACAGTTAGGTACCCCAAAACTTTGGGTAGTTCAGCCCTTACTGAACCATTCTAGCCTCTGTATATGTAAAGAGTGCCAGTGACAGAAATAACTCAACATTCAAACTTTATTAAATATTCCTTTGGACTTGTTCCTCTTCCCTTTTAGGAGTTCTCCTTTACCACTACTTGTGGTAAGCAGTTTCTGTGTACAAATATAACATTGCAAACTTCCAATACCCCCCTCTCTGCAGCCACGTGAAATGTGCACATATATCACAAGAACAAGTCCTGATTTTTTCCACTTTGCCAAGACAAAGCACAGAATTTGGAGAGACTCCAAGCATCCTGAGCAGGGCACTGAAGAACTTTCCAGCCAAGGCAGTGCATGTAATCACCTTTTATGAAGCCTTAACTTTCTGAAATGTTAAGGGTCCACTTCAACAACTACTCCCTTACATGGAAATGAGAAATGGGGTCAATATATCAACTGTATTGAACACGTATTTAAAATAAAACCTGCAGTGTGGTGTAACTTAACACACAGCTCTATCCTTTC
This sequence comes from Rhabdornis inornatus, assembly GCA_013397075.1. NCBI lineage: Eukaryota > Metazoa > Chordata > Aves > Passeriformes > Rhabdornithidae > Rhabdornis > Rhabdornis inornatus. The sequence goes on from VWZS01006390.1 coordinate 879,281, forward strand.
TTTCTGTTTTGCACTAAGCCACAAAACTCTCCTTTTTTCCTGATTGTTCCTTACATATGTGTATGGTTAGGCTGCAGTCTCATTTCTTGACTGAATTTTGACTTCTTTATACTACAGTTTTCTGTAGTGCCCATAGTAATAATTCTAATGATCATATTGAGTCAGTTTTTAACATGGCCTTCCCCTGTGAGTACATTACCTAATGAAAAATCCAAGTGAACATTTAAACCAAGACATGATGTGTTGGTTCGTATTTCACTCAGCACCATGCTAGCATGGCTGTCTAAGTAAACGAGTATGAAGAACAGTCATTTCTTAAAAACTACTCATCATCTTCTAGCTTTATACACTGCAATAATTTTTTTCCTTTTTAGCTTGTTTATAAAATACTAATTTACTGAATTGAGAGAGCCTTTTAAAAGATTCTGACACCCCCAAACCCCACCACCATCTTCCTTGTGTCTCCCAGACAGCAGACACTTACTCTTCCTGTGCAGGAACTCTGCAACGAGGGCTGCTACGTGAACGTAACACATGGCTGCCTGCAAAGCACAAAGGGGAATTATCAAAATGTCATCTGTCAATCTCTCCTGCTGTGCACCGCGCTTTTAGTTGCACAAATTACCTCTGAGAAGTCTCCGTTCTTCACGTGTATCTTGGCCATGCTATCCAGCCACGTTTTCCGGAGCTCTGGGGTACTTGCGTAAGACTTGGCCAAACTGTACTGGAGATCTACCAACATTTCTGGGTCCTTTTCATGTTCTTTCATCTGAGCAGTAGCCATGAGCACTGTGCGGATTCTCTTCGTCAAATCTTTGACTTCGGAAGGAAAAGCCGTTGCCTGACCCAAACCAAACTGAATTAGAAGCTAATACAGAAAATACAGGCTTTGCCAAGGAATGGCCCTTTCAGCCAACACTCCACTTATCTGAAAACACTGAGAACACAGTAGATAAGGCTAATTAACTCTCCCTTACCGAACTCACACTGCACACAGTGTACAGTGTTTCATCTGCATTCAGAGGCATTTCAGCCATGACATGCACAGGGCCAATCTCTCCAGGTCATGCCCAGGATGCCAGCCTGGCTGTTCCTGTGCTACAATGAGGCTGCCACTTTGGCATCCTCAGGGGCTGGTGTCAGAGCAACACAGAAGTGCTCCACGCATGCAAAGGTCTCTGGACGAGACCACAAACCATGGCTCCAGTAATTTTTCATTTCATTCAACATCTGGCTTGTTAGGCTCTGATGTGGTCTCTCTTCAATTCCTAAAGCACTGAAGGCATTTGTAGAGCTTCCCACCACAGGAATGTAGTAGAGAAGCACGTGCTCTGATCTGATCCTCTCCTCAGAACAAGGCTAACATTGAGTCAGAGCAAGGCTTGTCCAGCCAAGTTTTACTCCTAAAACAGAAAATCCACCTCCTTTCTAGGCCCTGCCCTAGGGCTGCACAGTGCTCTTGGGAAATAATTTTCTCTTAAGCAAAACTGGAATTGCCTTTGCTGCAACTTGCATACACTGCCTCTTGTCCTGCACTCCACATCTCTATAAACTGCCTGCTGTGGAAAGCAGCAGGTAGGCTTCCCCTCAGCTCTCTCCCCTCCAAGATGAGCCTGGTTTATGCTCCCTCTTCTCAGATCCCTGTTCCTCAGCTGCTGCTATGGCTGTGCATAGCATTCTCACCAGTGTGTTGAAATCTCACTTGTACTCTTGCACCTACACAAATACATAAACTTGATATAATGATCATCTCATGATGTAAATTACAAATAAAGTATGGCTCAGTGAAACCCTTATCAACATCTGTGTGCAGAAAAGAACTGAGATTTTTGTCAGGTATATCCTATATCCTACCTAAAAATTTATTAGATCACAATTAAACATCTAATGGAAGTTCCCATTAAGCCTTTAGGTCATCCTGTAAAAACACTTCTCATTTCCCCTATCTTGCCTTGGCAGCAACTCTGTGTGAAATGGAGTACCCTCCAATTGCTCCAATGGGCTGGGCACAAACCACTAATTCTAGTACAAAGATAGGCAATTGTTTTCCAAATAAATACAGCCATTAATCTGCACATAAGAGCCCTTTCTTAACATTACTGACACTCAACTGAATAAAACTAAATCCTGCAAATTATTACCTTCAGGCAACTGAAACATCAGACCCTCCCTTGACATCTCTCTCAAAGCTGGGAGTTCCTGGAAAGCTCTTTGGACAACCTTGCAAGCAGAACACTGCAAAGCATAACCTGAGCTGTTTGGTTCCCTCCCCTTGGCATTAGGTCTCACGTTTGGAGCATGACCTGCCTGAGCAGCTGGTCCCATTGCTGCTGGCATACAAACACTTGTTTACTGAGCAAATTCAGCCCACTACAAGCCTATAAATTACAGTTCCAGTCATTAGCACAACCCTTAAACACAGTTTCCTGGAATCTTGCATGAATGGCTGATAGCACATGATGGGATGTGACATCTCCAACTCACCTTCATAGGTCTGTCGCTGTTTGCAAAGTTGTTAATGATGAGCAAGGAGTCCTGAAATCTGGTTCCACCACTGAGGGCCACATCTGCAATTAACTGGCTCACTGCAATTATTATCTGTGGGACAAGGCAGAGGCTTTAAAGAAGCCCTAATAAAAGGGTTTTATTAAGGTCACACTTTAATAAAATGCTCACAGGAAAACATCACTTCTTTTCCACTATGTAAGCAGCAGCTGGCATTGTGGCCTAGCTCTCGCATCTCCCAAGGACAGACATGCCCCAGAGGATCAAACTGCTTTGCAGAACTAATAACCCAATTATTACAATATGAATCCCTGTTTGGACATTAGCTACCTTCTTCTGTGACTCTTTACAACCTAGAGGGTTGTCCCCCTAGGTATCTGCATTTGCTTCAAAAACTACCAATGCCAAAAAAGCAGCTCCAAGGAAATCCCTTCTCATGCCTCAAGGGCAGCTGTCCTTTCCACCCCATCTCAGCCAGTCTGGCACAGAGATGTGTCTGGTGTCTGATACACCAAAACTCAACAGCTTGGAGTACTTGATGGCAATTATTTTACCTAAAGGTGCCTGGACCAGTCACTGGAAATAGGAATTAGGCAAAGCCTGGAAAGCAGGGGCATTTTTGTCCATATGGCAGTGGCAGGGTCCGCTGCAGGTATGAGGTCACAGAGCTCTATTGCTGTATCTGCTCGTTAAATCTGAGGTGTCCTGCTCTCTAGCTTTTCTCCAGCCACTGACCTGAAGATGCGTTCTCAGAAACGTTCTCCTTTTGGTGAACTCAAAATTATTTCTCATCAAGAGATACAGAAGAGCAGAGGCTTCATTCCTTGTGGAGGACACCTTGGAAGTGCAACACTTCAGGATCTCATAGCACAGGGCAGCACACATGTTCACCCTTCCCTTGAAAAATGCTGAGGGAAACTTCACAAGAAAAATACGAATATTAGAAAATCCACCACTAAATGGCATAGGATTCAGATGGGCAGGGGCACAGGGCAACAAACTAAGCTCCAGCCTGGACAGCCTCAGCAAAACTTCTGCCAGAATTCTGAGCCTGAAAGTATTTGTGGGAATGAATTTGGGACCTATTTTTAACCTCATTTCCTAGAGCAATGTGAACTTTGCTGCCATGCTTCTTGGGGATGTGATTGCTTATGTCCATCTAACCCCTTCCCTGATAACATCTGGGTTTATCAGCAAGTTCTCACCAAATTGGACTGACAGAATTACATTCTTACAAAAGCCATCATCAAAGCAGTGGGGCAGAGAGGAGAGGTACCACAGACATTCCCACCACAAGCTGTTATCTGGAAAATCAGAAAATCCATCAGAGCACAGCCAGGATCCAGCCTCACTGGGAAACATGACCTGCAATGCTCACACATCTACTTCTACATGATCCTCCAAAAACATCTAAAATCATGCCTGCATGCCCTCAGGAATGCAAACAAGAGACTGGCTTATTCCTCAAAGCCTAAAATTCAGTGACCTGCCCTGCCTCCCCAGACAGGACCACCCAGGGAGCAACAGGACCAAGCCAAACCACAGTGCAAGCTCCCTTGGTCACAGCAGGGCTCAGGGACCTGCAGCAGGGAGAGGGGAACAGCAGCACCCTGGTGGCCTGCCTGTCCCCTCCCCAAACCCTTCAGCACAGCTCTCAGGGCAAGCTCAGCCCTGCCTGGAAAGGGACAGTGCAGCAGAGCCCTGCCCTCCTGGGGATGCCGGGGTGTGTCCATCTGGCTGCGGTGACAAGAGGTGGCTGGCGGGGAGGTGACACCACACCCGGCTTCCTTCCAGCCCGGCCACAGCAGGCTGGGCACAGGGAAGCAGAACAAGAAAGGTTTTGTGCTGGCACGCAGCTGCTGTCACCGCAGGGACCTGCTGGGGAGGGGAGATGCCAACACCTCTCGAGGGGATGGAGGCTGTTTGGGCATTGCACAGCAGCACTCTGCTCCTTCTGCTGCAGCTGGCAACCCGGCCCAAAGAATTTCCTGGCAAAAAGAGGCAACCATGGTTTTACCTATTCAGAGGAAAGATGTGCTCAGTTTGTTCAAGACCCCATGGTCCTCATGGGGCATGGTCCATTAGCCACTTTTATCTGCCCCATACCTTCTGCCCATGGGAGGTGACAGTAAACAGTGTCAGTCAGAGGCTGAAGCTATGAATACTTGCATTAAGTATAAATGTTCCAGGAAAACTTGTAGGTACTGCCGTGGTTATCACGTGGCGTGCTGGTGACAGGGTCTTAAAACAGGGATCAAGGACCCACGGCTAGCAAGATACTGTGATTGCACCAAGAAACCAGAATTAGGACACAAAATGCTTTTTGTTCACTGCATTTGACCAAAAATTATCTTCAAAAAACAAAATGTGAGAAAAAGGAAGAGAGGAAGAGAGGAAGAGAGGAAGAAAGAGAGAGAAAGAGAGAGAGAGAGAGAAAGAGAGAAAGAAAGAGAGAAAGAGAGAGAGAGAGAAAGAGAGGAAGAGAGGAAGAGAGGAAGAGAGGAAGAGAGGAAGAGAGGAAGAGAGAAAGAGAGAAAGAGAGAAAGAGAGAAAGAGAGAAAGAGAGAAAGAGAGAAAGAGAGAAAGAGAGAAAGAGAGAAAGAGAGAAAGAGAGAAAGAAAGAAAGAAAGAAAGAAAGAAAGAAAGAAAGAAAGAAAGAAAGAAAGAAAGAAAGAAAGAAAGAAAGAAAGAAAGAAAGAAAGAAGCAAACAAACATCACCATAACACAGGGCCATGAAGATCACGGATGCACTTGGGAAAGCAGCTCCCAAGGAACTGGTGCCCACTGCAGTGCTGTCCTTGCCCCAGAGTGAGACAGGACCATGGTCAGCCCTGGGCTGAGCCCAGAGCTGGCACAGCTGTGTGCCAGGGCAGGCACATGACAGCACCTGCTCTCAGCAGGGACACTGCCTGCCTGCAAAGGCTTTCCAAACATTTCCAACCCACTACTAGGGGCAAAGCCCTTGCCTGGGAATCTGCTGCAGGAGGAGCCCTGTGCACTCCCCTCCACACCACACCAGCTCTGGAGGAAAACCTTTTCACAGGGAACCCGTGTCCCTTTCTGGAGACCAAGCCCAAGCAGATGCTCCTGGTGCCAGGCTCAGGGAAGCAGATCCACGGGTGTCTGGCTGCTGGAGATCTGGCCAGGTGCTGCCTGTGGCTCCCCAGCTGGCCCAGAACACACTCTGGGGAGAGCATGAAACAGCCCCTATGGTGATGACTGTGCACACTGCAGGAGCCCATTTCTGATCCAGCCCCAATACCACGCACCAGAGCAGGAGTCAACGCAGCAGCCAGCTCCCAGAGAAGCCCCAAAGGGACGTGAGGGAGGACAGCCATGGGGACAGGCAGAACCCATGTCTGAGCTGGTCTTTAATGCACATCCCTCCTCTATGCATGTTTTCCTTTATAACCTTTAATTTAAAGACCATTCCTAAGCATGCATGTAGGTATTTATATATGCATTTATTTGTAAGTGATGCCCTGAAAAGACAGATTCAGTTCTTAAGAAAACCTAGAGTGTGAAACAAGAACAATCTAGCTTTTGTTGGTTCTCACAAGCCAGTAAAACAGAGGCAGCTTTCTTGCCAAATTCCTGGAACACATGCATGCAACCAAAACCAAAGATGCAAACAATTACAGAAGATTTTACATCCTTGCTCTCTTGCAACATTTTTTTAAAGTCTTTTGCCTATTGAATAATTGGATTTAATGGAGAATACATCTCAGGAGCTTTTTCCCCTCCAGCAACCATTTACTGTGACCACAAATAAGAAGGGGATTCTTTTCATTGTAATTATAGCTACAGAAGGCCATAAAAATGAGAAATTTTCCATTCTAGCTATGACAAAGTCATAAGTCCCTTTTGCTTTCCTTGAAGTTACAAAGTAGAGCAGAGCTAGTATTTGAAAACAGACTTGCAGGAAAACATTTAATCCTTGACTTGTCATGAAATGAAGTGACCACCTGCCTCAGCCACTACAGCCACTTTAGGCCTTAGAAGAAGCCTTGAGAGGACTTAAAAGGAAGTTTGGGACTCTTGTGGTTATGGAGTTGGCAAAGAAAACACTTCCTCCTTACAGATAGCATCTGCTGGGCTCATATCTTGCTTTTACAGAAGCCATATATGTCCTGTCATAGAGGAAATGTGAGAAAGCTGAAATGAATAATTTGTATCTTTAAAGACCCGTGATGTGCAATTCATCGTGGATTTAGACTGACATAAATCCAAGAAAACAATCCCACTGCCCATCCTTGCAGCAGCCAAGCATGCAGCTTCCTTGCTGTCGTTGGTGTTTTGGAAAGCAAGCATGGAACCCCTGAAGGGCTCCAGACTTTGAAGGCTGACAGTGAGATCAAATTGAGCAGGTGTGAAGGTTTGGCTTCACATTTAAAAAAAACCAAAAAACACAGAAAATATGCCAGGAAGGCAAGGAACGTCTGTTATTTGCTATAGGCACGAAACATATATTTCTGGCTAAACAAACTTTTGGCTAGCAAGGGTGAGAGTGGGGTGCGTGCAAATCTGCAGCAGGATGGATCTCGAGGGTAAGAAAATCACAGGCAAGCAGAAAACTCCAAAGAAAGGCAGAGCAATAAACATGCACTGAATCCTGCAGAAAAACTGAGTGATTCCTGCCCCTGGCAGTTGCCAATCTAGCAGGCTTTAAGAAGCCCCATGGAAAAACACCTTGTAGGAGACCATGCTGACTGGAGCAGACAGGGAGCCAGCAAGACCACTGCATTTCTGCTTCTCGTGTGTTTGCTTAGCACAAGCCAAAATCCAACCCTAGTCTTATACTAACTCTTAGTTTTGCTGTGGGGTTACAGCAAAATGTACAAAGCACAGACTTTCTCCACCCTTTGAAAAACAGTTTAGCAATCTCTTCTTTAATCAGACTTTGTTCAGCAGCTAATGCAAAAGTTCCTTTGGAAGTTACTCTTTGCTGCTTACCACTCAGATACTGTGCCCTGCCTGGCTGCAATCTGCCACATGGATTTTCCTTGTTAATTGAAGTGTTGCTCTCAAGGGATTTGAGATGTTTCAATTAATTTTGTATTTATGATAACTGCACGGCTTGATAGGAATGGTGTTTGCATGTACATCAGGTCTCAAAAATGCCCTTATGAGCAGTGGCAGGTTTTGACAAGCACAAAGAGCAGTGTCAGCCAGTAGCATCAGTCACTGCTCTTCTGTGGTCAGCTATGGCTTTGCCACTGCTTGAGCTTGGGGCATTAAACAGCCTCACCACCTGCTAGGGCTCTGAGAGCACAGAACAAGGTTCAGCAAGAACTGTCATCTCTCCCAGGCAGTGGGTGAGGAGTTGCTTGTCAGTGCATGCATTATTCAAGCAATAGCACTGTGAGCAGCACTGTCAGTTTGGGGCAAAGATTCAAGCACCAGCTGCTGGTCAAACAGACACTAATCTTTGTGGCCAAGGCAAGTGAGGGAATTCCTCACAATTTCTCCTTTTGCTTCCTGACCCAAACAAATAATTCAAGAACTTAAGCTGGGCTGTTTTTTAAATCACTGAAGCTGTTTTCTAAAACGCATCTCCAAAACATCAGTTTAACCATACTGGCCTCTCTTATAAGTTCTCCCACACCCTTGTCATGTATTACCTACCTTGCTAATGAAAGCTCTCAGAGAGGCAAACACGTGCTTAAGGGCTGCTTCTGACTGCCCATTTTTGAGAAAAGCCAGATGAATATCAAAAACTTTCTTCATAAGTGGATTGTGGCCATCGTTGCTTAAAAGCTGGGCCTGGAAAGCAACAGGAGAATTTACTTTGCAGAAATGTTGTGCCTGAAGCTGGAAATGACAGAGATAATTTTGCATAATTAATCACATTAATTCTTAAGTCAGATAAGCAACAGGGCCTTCAGTAAAAATATAAAATAAACACGACAATCACTAAAAACTTACAGTAGTTAGCAGACGCTATTTTTGTAGCAGAGAAAAAAACTAAAATATTTTATCACTTTTGCATCACTAATTCCAAAACCTAAGTCAATACTCTGTACAACTTTCACTGGTTGCCTAGTTATTTTAAATAAAACATGCTGTTACCACTGTAACTATCACACTGTTCTTTTCCATTTCTTTTTATTTGTCTTGAAAATTGTTTTGTTTGCATTCCAAAAGAGAGAGAGGGAAGAAAAAAAAAGACCCATTTTTTCACTGGATAGACCTGTAGCTGTAGTTAGTCATTTCACTTCCCTTGTATCCTGCAGAGTTTTGCCAGTTTGCACATTGTGGGGATATGGTAATATGGAATTACTAGGGGGTTATTGTTGCAGTTTGGTGTCAGACCAGGTGGGCTGTGCCCACTGCCATCCCCACAGGGCTGTGCAGGAAGTTTGGGCATGACACAAGGATGTGGATATCCCATATTCATAGGAAATCAACAGCCCCCATCCCACTGCCAGTCCTCACAATCCTTGGGCTGGCTCAGATTGTGACCCCTCGCACAGACCTTGTGCAGACTTTTACACTGAGCTCATTTCCTGTGGCAGTGGAAGAGCATCAGCCCAGCTGCTGCAGCACAGGACCCACTCGTGTGTGCTGCGACCATAAAAGCGAAGCTGAAGCCCACTAAAGGGGAAGGGAATCCAGTCTATCCTGTGGTTTGAAAATCACGTTGTTTTGTGGTTCAGAAATGTTCCAAAAGAGGCAGCTGAGAAAGTCAAGCAAATTTTAAGTGTTGCATTGAAATCCTTTTGCTGTTACCAAACATCTAAGGAGTAATTTAACATCTGCACCAGGATGGCTTTTTGGCTCTGCAATAGAAGCAGAGGCTGTGAATAACTTTCTCTTCATCTCCATCTGAAAAGGAAATCTTCATTGGGCTTGCTCTGAAATCCAGAGCTGTTCTTGTGACACTACACAAGACATGTTGCTACATGCAGGAATCCTCTGACTACAATTCAGGAAGAACATTTCTGGAGCAGTATTTTGCTGCCATCCTAGGGCTCTCTTCACCACAGAGGCCTTGGTTTTTGCAGATGGCAATGACTGCCAAAAGCATGAATCTCAATATGGAACAGAAGACTTCTACCCAGGGTTCTGGTCCTATCTGCACTGGTAACCACAGCTGGAGTGCCTCAGCTCCAGAGATATTAATGTACAGTAATTCAAAGAAATCCAGGCCTTGCTTCTAGGTAATTTGGGGTACAAAAGAGTGACTGTTCTAAAAATGCTGGACATTAATTTCCCTTTCCTCTAGTCACTCCTTTCTACATGATATACATTTCCTCTTATTCTATTTTTGTAATACCTATAGTCATGGTATAACATCAACGTGATTTTCTCTGGCCTTGCAGTTTTGAAGAAATGGCAAGATTGTGTACGGGGCTAAGTACTCCGAGACCCTGTGAAACACTCCGTGTTTTGGAAAATAAACAAGGTGCAAATTATTTGCTTTTGTAAAGGCTTCCATATTCTTCCACTCTAGGAAAACAGAACACCAAAATCCACACACATACAAAAACATAGCACATTTTTCTACAACATTTTTGATTTCAGTGCTGACCTTGAAACTCTGAGTGAAAAAAGAGATGGTGTCCAGGACTGTCAGGCACACTTCAGTGGCAATATTGCCCTCCAGTAATGCCTGGTGCACAATATCTGCTTCTGAGGTGCTTGCATCTGTGGACAGACAGAAAATCAGGAGGGAACAGTGTTCAACACTCCAGCTACCAAAAAATCTAAGTGCTGATATAGATAAGATTCTCCCATTGCACTTCACTGCATTTGGGAGATAATGCAAGAACAGCAAGATGCTGAATCTGCCAACTCCATTCAGATAAGTTGCCTCAGCCCGATGCCACACCAGAAAAACAGTATCTGTACCATCCCTTACTATCACTGTCTTTAAAGCCAGACAGAGCATGAGGTGTCCAAGTTGTCTCCAGAGAGGAGAAATGGCAAAGTGCTTCAATGAAACAAAACACACTCACATAGAGGGGCTGAGAGCAGATCCAGCACAAGTCTCTGTGCTGTGCAGTTCTCCTGCTCGCCCTTGTTCTCCACCCAAGCCTGCACACACACTCAGCCAAGGAGCTGAGCCAAGACAGGCAAGAGCAGAAAGCCACACAAGTCCTAAGTCCCAGGGGTGATTTTTAAGGGGCTGGCTTAAATGCCATCCTCACCCACGTAGGAATATTGCAGGGAGGCCTGGTGAGCACTGCAATTCCACAGAATCTGAGTAACCTGAAGCAGCCAGCAGCAAGTGGAAAATGGCTCCATGTTGCAGTGTGTTTCTTGCTAATGGTATGTTCTGTTATTGCCTAAGCTAATGGCTTAGTACAAAATTATACCCTCCCACCCACCTTGTCAATCTATCCGAAACTGTCAATCCTGCTTCGTGCCAGCCTCCTGCTTGGAATTCCTCTTTGGAAATCCCCTAAACTCCAGGTCTCATTAGTCCATGTGATCCAGTTTTCCCCCCTACCTCTCTCATTGGGCAATGCCTTTGTACACCCTACCCTGCATCCCTCCCAAGAATTCCTCCAGTTTGCTAAGAATTTGTGCCTTCCCCTTGAACCTCCCCCATATTTCAGTTGTTGCACATTCGCCATTTTTGTCTTTTACCCCGTGAGTTCCCCAAAGTAATAAATCCTTTTTATCCTATGCAAAAGACCTCCCCCTCGTCCTTGCCTCCTTCAAACACAATCTGACAGCCAAGAGGCCATGGAGCTGTAGCTGGAGCCACATCTAAGGCCTCCTGTTCCCGGGGTGTGACCCACTCTGGGCATGGGGCCGTGGTGCAGAGCGGGTGCAGCTCTGGCCCAAGTGTGGGCTCCATGCAGTTTCCAGCAGGCTGACAGGCCCTGGCCCCCTGGCCCTGTGGACTCACTGTGGTTGAGGGTGAAGGAGCTCTCCAGGCTGCCCAGGTGCTGCAGCCGCACCCCAGCTCTGCTGCGCAGCACCGGCATGGTCTGGGATTTCCTCTCTGCTGCCGTGTGCTTGGACAGCCAGGCATCCTGCACCCTGCAAGGGGAGCACATACAGGGTTTGGGCAGCAGCAGCAGCCACACCACTACAGGATTACACAAGGCACCAGGATGGAGACCTCTTCCCTCCAACACAGCAGTCTGGGACAATCCCAGTGGGACTGACCACACGACGCTGACCTTGTTGCTCCAGAAGGCCCTAGGGCTAAGAGCAGAGCAGGGATGCTGCTCAGGAAGCAGGGATGCAGCTGGGACTCATCTCACCTGCAGCTGGCTGGCGGGGACACTGCCAACCTGCGCTGGCCTGAGCCTGGGGGTCGCATGCAGGAGCTGCAGGGGAGGGAAGGGGCAGGGTGCTGAGCTGAGGGGTCCCTGCTCAGGGCACAGTGCTGAGCAGAGCCCCTGACCTGCTGGGGTTTGCCCAGCATGGGTGTGCACGAGCCCTCCCCACCTCTGCTGGGGCAGGGAGCACAGGGATGATCCCCACACCCCAGCACCAGATGGAAGGATGAAGTACCTGGCAATATTTCTCTTCCCCACGTATCTGAAGTGAGATAAACACACCCTAGGAAGAAAATGAAATACAAATCTATTACAGATCCTGCAGATCAGGACGATCCAGAACATTTAAAACCTACCCTGTTCTTGCCTGCAGACACACTTCTTTTTGCAGAATGGTTTGGGTCTGTATTTACAAGTCACTTGACCTCACACTTGGTTTCAAAATTCTGTGGCACATCCCTGTCATCTCACCCATCTGCTCCCCCAAATTTGCTGCAAAGTGGAGGCTGTGACAGTGACAGGGGAAGCTGAGTCCACAAGCAGTGAGGCACACCCCAGACAGAGCACAGGGCCCTGCCACTACACCATGCTTCCTCAAAACACATTTGCTTCTCCTCAGAGGGAGGAAGAGCATGTCATTCCAACCTGGCCAGACACCCCTAGTGCTGCACAGGACAGTGCAGGCACTGTGGTCCCCTCCTTAGCCATTCTGACCACACAAAGGTGCAGGGTTTGAACAGCAGCCTCAAGATACTCACTCCAGAAGCACAAGGACATTGATCAGCTCCTGGGCGGAGAATTTGTTCCAGTAAGCTAAAAGAGTATCTGAAAGAAAATGAAGAACAGTGCACTGAGATTTTAAGAAACTCAGAGGGGGGACCTTACAGACCAAAACTGATGGTCCCTTGTCTTTCTGGCTGCCTCCAGTGAGCAGGAGGCACCAACCTTCAGAGATCATCTTCACGATGTACAGGTAGCACATCAGAAGGGTCCGGATCTCAAACTGGTCCAGCCGGCTGCAGTGGGACACGCTGCTCCTCATGGAGCTCCTGCGGATCTGTGGGGACACAGGGGTGACACTGACAGCCCCAGGGAGGGCCTGGGCTCCTGGGCTGTGCACCAGGGGCTGTGCAGCATGGGCACTGCAAACCTGGTGTGCTGGCATCCCTCCTGCCCCCGACATGTGCACCCCACAGCACCATGCCTTGGAAATATCTCATCCAGTGATGAGCAGCTTGGAAATCCTGGGCACATCACCAAACACTTCTCTGCTCAGAGAAAAAATGTCTGGGCAGTGAATGACAGCTGATCCAGCAAAACACACAGAAGCCTGCTTTCATTTCCCCCATGCTCTGCAGCATCTAAGCTCCTGAACATTTTTAAAGCCAGTTCTTGTAAAAAAAAAAAAAATCACTGGCTGTCTGTCACCATTTAAAGCAAAAGTCTGATTTTCTGTTAAAGACATACACTTCAAAACAAAATTTCAGTTATTAAAAAAGGAGGACATTTCATCTTAAGAACTTTTTCCTCCCCTTGATTTTTGGAAGTGTTTCGATTTTCCTCCTACTTAGTGACTCAGGGAAAGCAGAGTGAAATCTTACTGATGAGTCAATTTATGTGGGAAAGGCTTGGGTATTGTGTGGTGGGAAGCATGACTTTTAAAGTGATACCAATTTTATTTTGCATTCTCTGTGCTTGCCTGAGCTGTATCCTTTGATAAATTGGTATGATTAAGCCCTAAGCTTCTCCTAAAGCTTTGCCTCACATGTTTGGAGAGGGATCCACAGACCTTATTTGCTGTTTATTCTGGGATAAGCTGTGGATGTGAGTCATAATAAAGCAGAAATAAACAATCATTTTAGAGCTGGAGACATGGTGCTACGGCCAGAGATTTGCTGCCTTCCATGCCAAACTATCAAGTCAGCACACAGCTCACTCCAGGGGAACAGGGCAATGAGTAAAGTGTCTGCCTCTGCAGAGCGGTGTTGAAGCTGTGCTCCTCCATGTGGCATTGCTTTTACATAGTCCTGTGGATATTGCATTCCCTAACAGAAAGATTGCTTTCAACTACTCTGAAAAACGTTCAAGTGCATTCAAGAGGAGGATGTCTGGCAATGAGGGAAGAGCTGAGCTGGAATCAACACCACTTTCTGCAAACCCCATCAGTACATGCTTAGGGCTTTGCTGGAGAGTCAAGTGTTTGGCTGTACTCTGTCCCAGAGCTCTGTGATTTATGGAGGACAGCTTGCAAGGCCCCACCTCTTCTAAGCATGTCAGGACACAGCCATGAGCCCAGATAATCTTTGCCTGGCTTGTTGCAAGGGCCAAAGTTTTCGAAGATGCATCAACAATTCATACCAACCCAAGATATCTGGAAAGTGCCTTGAGGAAAACCAGGGACTGGTTTGAACAAATACCCGATTTCCATGTGAGTAATCTGGCAAGAAGAAATGTACTGAATACCCCCTGTCTGAATAGTGGGGTCAGAGGTCTTTGTGCCATGACCACAGTCACCTTCTGCAAGTTTGGGCCTGTGGTTATTCACCTGGGCTGGCTTTTCTGCAAACATTTTATCTTAAATCAGTGGTCACTGGCAATCTCACACCACAGTGCTTTGCTTCACAGACATTTGGAAACCAAATCCCAGCACTAGGCACTGAGGTCCAGCCAGGCTCAGGGACACACAGGGAGCACATCTGAGTATGGATAAATGCACCATAGGAGCAGAGATTTTCCACACAGATTTTGCCTTTCATCTTCAACAAGTAATTTGTCAACAATTCTATTTTTGGCTCAGCAATGTTTGAAGAGGGAAAGCATACCAGACCCATGACTCTGTCCTTTGTAAAACATCAATCTATTTGTTTCCAGAGACATCTGTAAGCTGGCTTTGGAGAGTGTCACCACAAGAAGTTCCTTTCCCCTCTCCATTATTTAACACAGCCTGCAGGCTGTGTGGCCTTCCCCACCCCTGGTACATTACATTTTCACTCTGATCCGGGGAACTGGTGGCTCCCTCTGAGTTCAGGGATCCTTTCGAGTCCTCTCGCCTTATGGCATGGCCATTTGGAAGGGCTGCTCCACAGGCTGAAAAAAACCCAGACCCCACAATTAAGCCCTTTGCACTTGTCAGCACAGCAGAGGCAGCACAGATGGGGCTTGCCAAAGCCCCATGTCAAAAGCTGGAAAAGGAAAAATCTGGAAAGGACAGTTAGGGTGACATCACATCTGGGGAAAACCATGCAAAATCTGTGAGGTCTTTTAGGAGATGATTGTTTCAGGTTTTGGGAAATGGGTTTTGGGTGCTTCAGGCTGGTAATAGCTATGTTAAAAATAAATGGGAAATCTAGAATTTAGAAAAATTAATTTACCTGGATCTTTGTCTGCAATCAGGCTGGATCTGCTTGAGGGGGATGGAAAACTGCATATTAATTCATCCCTGGATGCCTGTAAAGCAATATAAGGTTTTGTGACCAATAAAAGATAACACCTATTCTCTTACAGAAAGGAACAATGCAATACAAAATGGCAAATTAGAGCAGGATTTAAAAACAACACAGATGAAAACAGAAATTTCCTTACTGTTATAACAAGGAGACAAATGACCTGGAGAGGAGTACAAAGAATAGCAGAACACATTAAAGTAAGTCATAGTACTGTTTTCCTTTCTGTTTTGCATCATTTGAGTTAAAATTTCGAATTGTTTTTCTCAGATGTCCTATTTGGTATTCTTTTGTTATCCCGTTTGTCCTTTTGTTATTCCAGCAAGGAGGAAAGTCTAGTCTGCAAGGCTAAGGACACTTGGGAGCCACACACACAACTCAGGGGAAGACAGGCAACTCCCCAGAACAGCTGCTGGAGTCCCAGCCCCAGTCCTGCTCAAGCTTGGAGGGACTCAGCTCCCCTCACAGCACTGCTCTCACTGTCCAGAAACGTGTCAGACATGGAGGCATCCCAGTTACTCACAGGGCTGGAGGCAGGGCAGGAGCTCAGAGCCTCGTGGCCGGCCACACGCTGCAGGTTCTCCAGGAGCACCCCAAACAGTGGCAGGTACAGCTGGGCAATCTTTGCCTGCTGGTTCTGAAAGCAGGCATGGAGCAAAATCTCAGTCAGGTTTCCAAAGGAGTGAAAAAAGGGGAAGTCTTGAGCCAAAACACGTATATATGTCTGTATTTACACACTGTATGTTGTGTTTGAGAACATGAGCTGGTTTGGCTTCTCATCTCCACTTCTAGAGGTGCCAGAGAAGTGTCACCCTTCTAGCAACAAGCTTGGGGCACTCAGGGGTTTTGGAGGCTAAATAACATTCCCAGTCACACAGGATGTGTGACAAACTAACTCCTGGATTTCCTAACTCTTTAACTGGCACTTGACTTGCATTTAAGTTTGATTTTTAAGTGCAACACCCAGGAGCAATGTAACAGAAACATTTGCTCCATGCCTGGTGCTGGCTACTACTTCCAGTCAGAAATTCTCCATAGCAAATGCTTCTAGTGAAAACAGTTTGTAGAAACAGATTAATTTGGATTATAACTGGTACAAATCAAAAATGATTGGATTAACATTTTCTAAATGGAGGACTCTTTAACATCCAAATCTTTTTTGTTAAACATACATCATTCTGGATTTGTCTGAAAGGTTAAAAAAATTTTAAGGCTTGCAAATTGAGTAGAACCTTTTAAATAATGAAGAAATCCAATTTTTTCTTCTGATTCAGTATGACAAAAGATAAAAGAAATCTTGAAAACATTCCTGGGTTGACAAAACCTCTCAGCCATTCACAGGGCCAGTGTCTCCTTGGCTGGAGCAAGGATGTGCCAACACATGCTCAGCCTGTCCTGCCTGTGATGTGGTTTTTTTGCTTTGGAGTCTCTGGACATCAGCTGAGTATCCTGCCCTGGCTCCAGGCATTTCCTGGTCACACTGCCTTGAGCACAACACATATACAAATACCCTGTGGGACAGCAGTAAGACAGGGGGAGTTTCTGAGGAGTCAGGGGAGTGCTGGACACTGAGGGAGCAAACAGCTCCTGAGTTGGTCATGGATCCTCCCTGCAGAGAAAAGCAACCCCACCTCCAGCTTGGGCCTTCAAACAGGAGAGAAGGGAGGGAAGAGGAGCTGGTTCTGGGTCCATGAGAGCCCCTGGCACATTTGGGGCACTCCTCCCACCCTTCCTGCCAGGAAGCCATCCATCTTCCCAGGTAACACTCAGGAATGCAGCACACTGGGAGCAATGTGAGGACCAAAACTCTAAACAGAAGCATGTTTTCAGGCTAGAGCAAGGACAGGTATCTATCTGTGCTATCTGCACAGATAGCTGGGCATATGGGTCAGCAGGGAGCAGACCAAGATAAAACAAACCCATTTCCAGCCTCTTTCAGCATTATCATGAGCTGAGCCTCTGACCAAAGAAAACTTAGGTCCACCTAGAGGAAATCCAGCACCTCATGAGAATCAAGATCCTCTCCACTGAGTCACTAATTAGTAAAAGTGGCAGCTGACTTGCAACAGAGATCAGTTCTGTTTCCTGATTATAGCATATTAATAGAGGATATGAATTTAGACCCAAGACCAGAACATCACTGACATCCTAATTTTGTTGAACAACTCTTGGCTAATGACTCTCTCAAGTTCCTTAATGGTTGAGGGCTTAATTATCTAAATACTCAGCATGAGTAAGAGGGCTGCAGCTATTTCCTAGGTGGTTTCTGAGCAATTACTGTTATCCCATAACTATCAGTTATTTACAACGGTTCCCTAAAAAGCAATCAGAATACCCTTGGTGCACCATGCAACATCTAAATCTCTGGTATGTGATTTTTTTTCATAAAATTCAACAACATTAAATTAAAAAGGCAACAAAACAGGACTGACCTTGTGCTGGTATCTGTTGTCAAAGGCATGCTTGATCAAGAGATTTTTTAAGACTGAGATGGCCGTATATCTGATATCATAATTATCCTGCAAGGCAACAGAGGCTTCTCTAAGAAGCATCCCCACGAGGAAGTGATGCCTGCAATACTCATCAGTTAAACTGTACTCAAGATTTGTATCTGAAAGAAACAACAAGGCAATGGTTAAGGGAAATGTTCCAAGAGTCAGAGCAAGACATAACAGCCATGTAAGCCACAAAGCCCCTGAATAGCGCTCACCACTCTCCTACAGTGCACTCATCTTTGAATAAAACTGAACTGACCATACAGTTTTCTGCACCACTGAACTAAGTTCTATGAAAGAACTTGGTGTCTTCCAGTTCAGGCTGTTCATTAATTTCAGCCCTCACTGTTTCAGCAGCACCTCAAGGAAGGAGTTCTGCAATGTGATGCTCTGCATCTCTCTGCATCCCTGCATCAAGTCAGAGATGGCTGAAATGGGGAAAGACAGCACAGCTTACTGCCTGGGGATGCTTTGCTCCTGACTAGGGTTTGTCCTGTAAATCCCCAAACCACATAGGCAGCAGGGATACCAACCTTCACCAAGCAGCTGTGAGGGTGGGAATGGCCAGTGGAAATGGTGGGGTTACCTGGCCACCCAACCCAAGCAGTGCTGCTCTGCAGCTCATTCCACATCCTCCACAAATCTGTGTTCCTTCTCTCGAGGTCAGAGAGCAGAGCAAAAGCATATAGTGCTGCTGGGATGAGGGATGCATATGAGGATGTGGTGCCAAGTGACCAGTGCTGCATCCCAGTCTGCACAGCTGGGCAGCTGCATGGGCCAGGGAGCCAGGCTAGGGCTCCAGGCTGCTGCTTGCCAGAAGCAGATATTGAACACAGCTCCTCAGAAGCTGCACTGACTGTCAAGAGAAAGCCAGCTCAGTACCTCACCACCTTGCTTACCTTACCTTGTACCCTGCATCTCACACAGATTCAGGCAGACACTGTGACCAAAGCAGAGGCTGCTACCAGGATAAGGCATCTCTTCTGCTGAGGTGCCTGGACAGAGCAGCAGGGAAGTGACAGACACACTGACTGTGGTACATGTGCACTCGAGCTGCTATGAACAGCCTTGTCCTGACACCATTACCTCTGCCAGGATATTTACCAAATCAGAGCCACCACAGGGATAGCCCCAAAGCTCTGTGTTCTTTCCCCAAAAGGTACAAATGCCATTTGCTCAGCTCAGGTTTTTTTTCTTTCAAAACCCCAGAGGTATGAAAGTTCTTCTGTGTTAAGGCAGGGTGCATTCAGCTTTGAAAATCCCAGTCAAAGGGTTCGAACAGCTCTGTGGCTGCAAAAGATATTTTTAAATTAATTGATTCAGAAGTAGAATTTACTGGCTTGTGAAACTCTGATTCAGAGGAAAGAAAAAGCAGTCTGGAACATTACCTAGCTTTCACAGTTAGTCATGTTAGCAAATGCCTAATTGTCACACATCATGGTTATTACATTAGTAGAATGCAAGCTAATTGATTGAAAAGTGCATACTTAATTTGACATTAGAGGATTTGATCATTCCAGTTGGACCTACCTACTGAAGTGGACCGTTCCACAGAAAATGAAAAAAATTCTAATTATGTGTAAAAAGAAAAGGGACAAATAAAAAGACAGCAAAAATAAACAGGAACAAGTAATCCTCAAAATCTTGGAGAAACGGGACAGTATGTCATCTTTTAATATTATTTGTGAGGCCTTTGCTTAACTCCCAGCTTCTGTCAATCCCTTGGATTCTTTCCCATCACAACATTGCAAAACTAATTGTGTGCTGCTGGCCATGAGGCCGAGCTTGGGGCTTGCTCTGGCTGATGTCCCCATGAGGCAGCAGGAACAGACCAACAACCAGCCCTGCATTAGCTGGGAGGTTTCAGAGTTCCAAGATGCAACGCTCCACTCAGCAGGATGTGAGCTGCCCATCTGCACTGGCTGGAGCTGCAGAAACTCTCTCTACCCACCCCCCTGAGGGCTATTCCTTCTTTTCCTAGAAACAGAGCAGTAGGGGTTTGGGCATCCCTCTCTGCATCCAAACAGGCTGATGAAGAGGTCAGACACACCAGCAGGGTCTGTCCTCTGTTACCACAGGTCTGTCCATAAAGCCAGACAAGTTTGCAGTGAAGGTGAACCCCCACATGGCTCTACCATGGCAGGCAGGACTCAGGCACCACTGCAAAGGCACTTCTGCTATCTGAGCCTGGGCTGCTCTACTGCCATGAGCTGTATGTGAGCCTCAGCTGGTAGGTCCAGTCACAATAAAACACAGCAGAAAAAATAAGCTGCACTCATAGCTTTTCAGTTTAACCATCACAAATGCAAAGGTGAATGTTAACCAAGAAAGAGCATCCTTATGTTACCATGCCACTAAAAAGCACCAGGGAGGACCTTGGGTGTGTTTTTCTTGGCTGTTTCTAGCAATACTCTTTGTTAAACAATGCCAGACAAGTAGCCAAACTGATTTAAGAGATTAGCAGCTGGTCCATAAAGCTCTGAGGAGTCAGATATTTCCCAAAATAAGGGATATTTCATTTACTGCTGCTTCTGCCACCTGTATGCGTGTGGAACCACTTTGGGATTTGTATGGCTTCACCCTGAGGCACAACCAAACATCCCCTTTCCTCCACCGGAATCAATCACACAATCATAAATCCACAGGGCTTTTACATGGGGAATCCCAAACCTCACTCTCCTCTCCAGTACTTATACTGGCCAGGCCATTGGCATCAAAACCTGGCAATCTTTACTGCATTTATGTAGCACAGATGAGCCATTAGGACCCAGAGAGAAGGAGGCTCAGTCTGTGGCACTGCTGGGGGCTGGCAGAGGCTGCACTGCCAGCAGTGCCAGAGCTCCACCACCCACAGCTGCACACAGCCTCAGCTCAGCCCCTTGTAAACCCCTTCCACCTGTGCTGAGCAGCTTCAGGACCAGAGAGAACACAGTGTGACAGTGAAAGCAGCGTGGGTGTGGGGGTGCCACAGCACAAACATCCTTGGTAGGTACCAGGGGCTGGCACAGCCTCAAGCTCTGCTGGCTGCCTGCAGGTGTGAGAACAAGCTGGAACACACTGTGCACCACTTTGTTCAGTGTGAAAGCAGAAGGTAGCCTAGAACCCCTTCTGGTGGCCACAAGGAGAGTTGGCAGCAGGGCAGTGAGTTCACTGTTCCCCTGCAACCCCATTCCCTCAGGAGCCACCAATCCATCCACTTCAGGGGAGGCTGACACTCCTGAGAACAAAGGATTGCACTGCACAATTTGCCTATTTACTGAAACACAGGCAGTCTCTCCCAAATATTGCTAGTCCCATATAGACTTACATATAGAAAATACTGAAAAGACTGACTGCATACCATCCTGGAACAAAATTATGTAAACCTGACAGAAAAGCATCTTGTCCTGAGGTTAATGTCCTAACCAGGACATGCATTTCCTTGACATCAAACCAAAGTTCATACAGTCAGATGCCATCAGGACTAATAAATTATAGCTCTTTAGCCAGTCTCTTAAGAAAGAACATACCTTGAACTCTTTGCAGCTTGGGTTTGGAAAACGTCATTGGTAAATTCAGAGGAATGTAGTGCTCATGATTGCAAATAGCTTGAAGAAATTCAAACTTGTATTCAACCAGCAGCTGAGATAAAAAAAAGACAAACAGAAACTATATTTTTAGTCTGACCCATTTTCTTCTAGTTCAATGTACTTGTTGCACAAGGATTGAAGAATCTAATAAATAGCATCTGGTGAAACTCACTAACAACTGGCAAACTCTTGTGCTGTTCTTCCTAAGTGTCAATGCATATGGGTGTCACTTGGGACTTTTTTTCATCCAGGCTATCAACCACTCTTTCCTTTCATTCTGACTCTTTACATTACTTTAAAGAACATCTGGGTACAGATGTTCTGCTTAAAGAACAGCCTGGGTACAGGCTCTTGGCCCAGACAAAGAGGTCTCTGCCTCTAAAAGACTCTGCAGTAACAGAGTCTAAAAGGCCTCCAAGAGTTGTATAAAATAATCACTACAAAGCTTTGTCTGATGTAGATAGTACAGCTGCAAACTGCTTTTCAAAAAACCTACTGCTTACCTTAGGGTCTTTTGGGCTGAATCCAGAAATATAATCATTTATCAAGTTAAAAACAAATCCTCTGTCCATAAAGGTCAAACAACGCTGGAGAAAAAATAGCAACATGTGAGCGACCGTTAAGAACAAAAGCAATCATCTCCATACTACTGTCCTGCCAGCAGCCAGATTTCATCCTCTGGGCTGCTGCTGACTTTCCAAAGCATTCATGATCCTGTTTCTCTGAAATAATTTGGATGATCTTACTTAAGTCTCCAGTGGACAACAGAAAAATTTAAAATGAGAGTATACATATTTCAGGTTCCAAACAGTTGCTAGGTAAGCCTGAAAACCCTCAGTAACATACAGAGTTACTGTCTCTTTGGAAGGAGAGGTTTTCTTTCCTAGGAAAGCTTATCCCCTCGAGAGTTTTTACAACTGAAAAACCAAAGACAAGATAAATTAAAACCACATTTGTTCGCTTGCTCCATATTTCATATTTCATATTTCTCATAGTATTTTTTTTTTCCTGATAAAATCCTGGGAGAAGTAAAGAACCTGCTGACCTTCAAGAAGTTAGCCAAGCTGAAGTTGACATTCCTGGACTCCTCAGGGATCTCATTATAGCGGATAGTCACGTGAGGAATGATGGCAAGCAGCAGGGAGTGCAGGGCGTGCTGGTAGGACTCAGGGAACCTCTGGCCTCTGGGCAGCTGAAACCAAGAGCACATCCCTGCTCAGTGCTGCAAGCCAGCAGCTGGGGAGAACTGAGCACAAGCACGAGTTCTTTAGCATTTGTTTTTGTTGCTTCCCAATAAAACAGTGACCAAAGAAAGTATTGGCTGCAACTGCAGTACATAGTAACAGAAAAGGAGGCTGCACAAGTCATAAAGACTTCTGTAATTTTTAAATTTCAACTGTAATTGTATTTTTACATGTTTAAAGCAAAATTTTACATTTAAAAAAAACCTTAATTTTTTCTGCCCTGAGTGAAAGGGGAGAAAATGGAAAAGTAAAGTAAAAAAGAAAGTCAAGCTGTTCAGCTTGGCAGGTTTGTTTTTTTTTTTTTAATAGAGAGTCAGATAGCGTTTCAGATAAGCTTTTGGAGGAGTTTTTGATAGTTCTGTAATGCAGCATTGACCAAATTAATTTTTACCTTGATTTTGTTTTCTTCCAGTAAGTACATTGCCATGGACTTCGCCAGTGCTTCAAAGAAAAACCACGAGTACTAGAATGAACAAGGAATACTATTACTTCTCTCAGATTGAACATGACTGATATTCCCTGATTCTGTGGGGAAGCACCTATGTGGGAGGGAAAGCTCACATCCAAATGGTTTTTTGTAAGCACAGCTGTCCTTGCACAGTTGGCTTGGAATAGATGCCTTTGCTACCCAGACACTGTCCTGCCAGTCTTAGGGTGGGAATGGATTTAGCCCCTCTGCAGCCCCATGCACCCTGCCAAGAACCAGCAGAGTTTGGGGTGCAAGCCCTGCAAAAGCCCAGAGAGGCACAAACTCAGTTTGCCTCCCATGAGTCACCCTTCAGGTGTGGCTTGAGGAAAACAGGTAAAACTGGAAAAATGAACAGCCTTTTACTGTCTCCTGCCATGCCTAAACAGAGGTTCCCTGCAAGAATTCATCTCTGTTTTAAAGGGAGAACCTTGAGGATGTGGATGCAAGGAGCTGCCCTGGCAGCTTTGCCCCTGAAGTAGGTTTAGATGGGGTAAGTGCTGGGCTTTATACCAGACCCCCTTTTCTTCCCCTCTACCCTCGGCAGCCAAGTACAGCCAATACTTCACCTTGAGTAGTTTATTGATGGCTAGAAAATCTGCTGACTGCTTCAAGATGGTGGCCATGGAAAGCACCAGGATCTCATGGGTCATCTTCGCCTGCTTGGCACTTGGTTTTTCAGCTCGAAAGACATACTGAGGCAAGAACAGCAGTGTCAGGGTGTGCCTGCTCCCTGTGCCAGCAGGGAGTGTCCAGGGGCAGTGTGTCACCACTGACCTTTATGAAGGAGCGCAGGTAGTGGTCTAGACCTTCCTCATGGCACTTGGACACGATGTGCAGAAGAACCCTGGGGAGAAATGTGGTCTGTGTTCAGCAAACAACACGAGGGCAAGTTCCTCTACCTGACAGAAGCAGACAACACATGTGTCCCATCCTGCTCAACCCCAAAAGCCTCACTACTGGCATGGCCTGATTTGCAGAGTGACAGCTCTTACAAGCCAGCACCCCCACACACAGCTCCTGCACCATCCTTTGGCACTCAGATGAGGTGCCCAAAGCCTCTTCTCCACTTCTGTGCTGGCCCAGGAATCGCTCAGACAAGCTGACTTAACACTCAAGACTCCTTGCAGGAACAGGTGAGATGGAACATTGTCCATTGCTGTTACAATCTGATACCTCCTTGCATTCCCAGAATTTATTCATTCTGGAAGCCTCCTTTTTTTTTCTTTTACTTTATTGACATCATATGCTCCTTCTTGCATGCACTGGATTATTTTTGGCTGTTGTCTTGCAGTGTGGGAAGGTCAAGCAGACTCTGGAGAATATGCAGCCCTCTGGACTCACTCCTAGGCAGCTGATCAAGGCAGCAAGAGCCTGGTTTCCCCAGCCACTATTGGGGATTTACATTCCACTCCCAGCCAGAGGGAACAACAAATATTGCATGTTGTCACAGACTCCACAGGCCAAACCACAAAGGAGGAGTTTACAAGTCATTTATCAGATGAAGTGGGTTTTAAATTCCACTATGAAAATACAATGAGAAAAGACACATTATTAAACAGAAAGCTACTGACAACTGGAAAGAACCAGGCCAAGCTTTGATAAAAATCTCTGGAAAAGAAAGTGGGAGCTGGTCACCCAACAGGTACCTGGGGTCACCTGTTCCCCTATCCTTGCCCTCTGGTGCTTCACACAGAGTGGAATTAAGAGCTCCACAAATGAAAAGTTCTCACGACCTGCATCATGCAGTGCAGGGCTGTGACTGCAACAGGCACCACATCCCTGGGGACCAGGGCTCAGACTCCAGCCTCCAGTTCCATGGGAGCAGGATGCTTCTGGGACATGATGCACACTCTGTACTGGCCCAGAGGAGGATGCCATGCAGCATCCTCTGTGCACTGAGGAACAGGGGGTGATGTTTTAGCACATCTCTGGTTCCAGGGGTCGCTACCAGTGCCAGGCAGGGAAGGGGCTTTTGTTGGAGCTGCCTGCAGAGCCCAGCCAGTGCTGCCCTCTGGGGCACAGCTGGAGCTGCAGCAGCCACACCCAGCCCCGGGAGCAATCCTGGCACCAGGGACTGCTGTGCCAGGATGAGACCAGGACATTGCTCTCCACATCTGCTGCCTGCAGCTGGGACATGCCTGGGCACTCTGCAGCCTTTAGATACCACAATAACTCAGCTCCCACAGCCACCAAACCCCTACTCTTTTGAGAAACAAACCAAGAGTATCTTTAAAGTATTACATTTTTCCTCACATCACTCCCAGGACAAGAGCCCCCACAATGCCCCCATGCCTGGATCCACATGGTCCAGGAGAAGACAGCAGCAGGGGACAGCCAGGGCTGTCACCTAGCGCCATGTACTGGGAAACCAGCCCCAATTTGCACTGCCATTTGTGGCTTTGCATTTGTCACTGGATGCTTCACCCAAGACTTACATGGTGCAGTTGACAGCTACTTCATCCTCCTGTATCACGTTGGTGAGGACTCTAAATAGTTGCATAAGAATTACAGGTAGAAACTGAATCATTACTTGGATCTCCATCGCGTGCAAACACTAAAACAGATGTTCAAAACACAGACACTTTTAGTTCCACATGTTGCAGACGTTAAACATTTACAGACATTTCTGTGGCAATGGGACAGGCGTTAGCAAAGGCTTCAGGGTGTGGAAATGCTTCATCCCACTCGAGGACAGGGCAGCTTGGACCCACAGCAGGACTCGCTGCCTCCTTCCAGCTGACAGATCCCAGCTGAAAACCTTCAGGGAGCAACATAAGTCACACATGGCAGGTATTAATCCTTCTCTCAGATGTGTCCAGCCAGATATGACTTAATTAGAGGTCACATGCTATTATTTCATTTGAAAAGCCCAGAATTTAAGGCTGAAGTTTTGCTTTTAAGTCTTCTCATCACTGTGCCAGTTCTTTGAAGTCCCATTCCACAAATACCTTTGGAGCATGAAAAGCTGCTGCCCAATGGCTTTCAGAGAGACTTTTCTTTTCAAAGAGCATAGCTTGCTATTGAAAATAGAGTTTAAGGCACTTGGTGAAGGTCAGGATTGTCTCATGCACACACTCTCCACCAATCTCACAGAGCTCTTGTGCCTGAAGCTTATGATATGAATCTAGGAAAGACAGCATGTTTTATTTTCAGTTTTCAAACCTGCAAATCTAATGAAAGGTTTTAAAATCTGTATCTAGCTATTTAAATTACTGAGATTATTGAGGTGGTGGTGGTTAAGAATCCCTCAGTTGTGGTTAGCACATACCTATCTCCCTGTCTGCAGGCTGCAGTGAGGGTGCTGGGGCTTGGCAGGACTGGGACCTGGCAGAATGCTCACAACAAAGCCACTGTGATTTTAGTGCTGGGCTTCAAAATCTGCTGTTATTTCTATTTCTTAACATATTTACACATTATCTGACACATGTTAAGTAACCCTGTGGTGATACATCACCACCACTGAAAGTGGAGCTGTTGCTACAGCACCATTCTCAAAACCAGGCAGTTATAGAAGAACACATCACAGTAAATAGCCAAGAATAATATTCCGTGCAGAATCCCTTGCTGGACCTGCTCCAAAGCCCTTTACTCATGCTGCAGTGATTACCAAAAAGCTGGGTCTAGGTCACAGGTCACCTCTGCTCAAATTTAACTGGCTGATAAACTCACATATCTTTTTCAGCCTGAAAAAAAACCCTGTTTCGAATGGGCTTCCAGAAAACAAGGAACTGTGCTACAGTTTAAAGGGCTGGATCAAACCTAGAGCAGCAAGGGAGGGGTGTGTGAGTCCACCAGGAGAGAGCTTTGCCATGAGCATGTCAGAGCAATGCTGACTGCTTGCTTTATCCCTTGTGGAAGGCAGAGAGAAGCAGCACAAAGAAAATCGTCTGGCAAGATAAAATGAATGTAGGGATATGAAAAAACATTTCATTTAAATACTAGCCCATCTGATAGGATAAAGCAAAAGTAAGGGTCTTGCATAATGCACTGGCCCAGCAAGGGCGTGCTGCCGCAGGGCAGGGTTCTGGGTGTTTGCTGACAGTCTGTAAAAACACAAAAGAAGCCCAGCAACAGCCACTGTTCACCTTTAGGTATTTAACCAGCTCTCCTGGCACTTCCTTAGCTCCCGCCTGAACCAGCTGGCAGTAGTGGAAGAATTTGTGCAAGTGCATGTCCTGGAAGAGACAAACAAGGTCAATTCAGCAGCCTCAACACTTGTCAGCCACTACTTTACTTGCATTTGGAAATCTGGTGACTTACTTGCAGCAGTGGGCCAAGTCCCCAGCAAACCCCATGTCCCTGCCAGTGGCACTTTTGATCCCCAGCTGCCATCTCCAGGGCTGCTCTCTGTCTTTTCCAACATTCCCATCCACTGCTCAGCCCCTGGCTCCCAACTAACCTCAATATTAAGCACAAAACTTCCAGCAGTGCTGAAATTCTCCTGTGGTTGTACTACCCTGAGCCCCAATCCCCAACCAACACTGCCTGGAGAAAGAGAAACCCTCTCAACAGCTGCAGCTCACAGAAACTGCCCCAGCACTTGCATCACCAGCCTCTACTGCCCATCGGAGGCAGACTCTCCTTCCCATTTCTCTCCTTCTCCAATGTTAGATTTAGTTACTGGGTTATTTAACTCTGAAAAGCATCTGGAAACGTAATTTGGTGGGAACCACAACTACTATCTGCTGTCAGTGCAATACAGAATCAGTAAATCTCCAAAACAGAATCAGATGCTGAAAGCCATTTGCTCTGAATGTAAATGTAGCTGATGACATCCAGCCAAGGCCATTCCCCCAGGAGCAGTGCTGACAGGAGGTGCCCTAGAGAAGTGCTGGGGATCTTTGCTGTACATCACATGAAACTTAGGGAAGTCCACCACTACCATAAGACAGCAGAACACACTAGGAATTGGTAAAACAGCCTGAACTGCTTTCAAAGAGAAACCAGGACTGTGTTCTTGTGTCTGCTGTTGTTATAGAACTTTTTTTTTTAAAAAAACTTAATAAAAAGTATAACACTAGCTTGGACTCGACAGTCTTAGAAGTCTTTTCAACGTTAATGATTCTACAGTTTGGGGAATCCTCTCACATCCACCAGTTCTCTGTTTTGCATCATTGAAGCAGGTCATTTGCTCAGATGTTTCCTTGGTCCTGCCAGTTATAGTGCAACTGGCCAAGGAAACATCAGCCTGTCCCTAGGCTCATTCTGTCACACAATTATCTCATCCCATCCAGCCAAGGAGGAGATCCCTGCAAGTAATCCCAGCCATGCTGCTTCAGAAATATCTCAGTGCTGCTTTGCAAACCAGGTACCAGGGCCCTCTTTCCCACAACACCTATGGCTTAGCTGTAGCAGAGACACAGCAATCTCTTCCTTTGCATTTGTGCTGGAAGTTTTTAAGGTGTTCAGCTTACCTGGGTGTAAATGGTTGAGTCCAAATGGATTCTGATTTTAAACAGTGGCTTTGCTCCATCCACCCACTTTGCATCCACGCTGGGCTGCTGTGAACAGACAACATCCAAGTACTTGGTTTCAGACTGTGGTGAGAAGGTGGCTCTGTGCAGACACCAGGTCAGAAGGTACTGGCTGGGGTGGAAGAAGGGATTCAACCCCAGCACAAGCACCACCTTCCCCATGAAAACATGCACACAAAGCATGGGCTCACTCCCCTGCTCTCTGCCGTCTGCAACAGCCCAGCCCACCACAGAAATACCCTCTGCAACCTGCATAACCAGAGAAAGTGGAATTAACTGAAAGTGGAAACTGTCTCCCACCCCTAAGAACTTCAAGCTTTGGGGGCGCCCTGCAGTAGAGATCTTTCCAGCTGAGCAAAGCACCAACAGAAACCCAGAATTTACAAAAGCTCATCTTTCCTCTTCCTTTTCCATTCAAGCCCTTCTAGCTGGCCTTCCTACCTTCCGTGAGTCTGTGTCGCCAAGGCCCAGGTAGCCAGGGGGGAGGCAGGAGGACACGGGCAGGTGCCGCTCCAGGGTGACGATCCGCCCGTCCTTCAGCAGTGGCGCCCATGAGAACCCCACTGTGGAGGAAACCATGGCAGCAGGGTCAGCAACACACACTGCAACATGGCCAGCTCAGAGAAAGCTCTGACAGAGCCAGCAAACACACACTGTACATGGGCAGCTCACAGAGCTCTGTCAGTGAGCACACACACACCCTGGTACATGGCCAGCTCACAGAGTTCTGTCTCACCCCAGGAAGTCCAAACCTGCAGTTGTGCAAGTGGCTTCAGCAAGGATCAACACCAGCGTCACTAAAGCACCTTTTACCTGGTGAATGAAATTCAGACAGAGCACAGAGCAGGAGTGGGTGTGAGGGGCAGGAGCAGTGTGTGAGCCATGGCTGTGCACCGTGATGAGGCTCCTTTGAGGACTGGGTGAAGGGAGAGGTTTCCCAACCAGTGGGACCCAGGTGTGCACATGCCTCCTGTTGGTAGGATCAGCCCCTGAGATCCTGATCTTGCAGCAAGTTTTTATTGGTGACTTGCCAGACAACAGCACATTTGTGCAAGTCAAGTCAGGAATATACAGAAAGAGTTATCAGACTGCAGCAAAAATCTGAGCTTTAAACTAAAAACATGGAGTTTATTCCATTTTAGACCTACGATTTCATATTAGGTTGCTTTTAGATAGGCTGGTATGTTAATGACACTTTTTTTCATGTCCCTACATTTATTTTATCTTGGCCTTTTACACTCCAACAGAAGTAATTTAAGCATTGAACGTACCTTGAGTTTCAACGGTGTCTTGTTTTTTCGATGTTGCCTTTGTATTAATTTCACAGCTGACATGATAGAAGGTGAAAAGCAAATGATGCTTTTGATGGAGGTGAATTGGAAGCTCAATTTTAATCTAAAATGATATCATGATAGATCAGACTGTATTTTTAGTTGTGGAGTAATATTTTAGTTCTATTTCATTTCACAAATGTTACGCTGTATGTAGTTACACAAGACACATTCTTACCCATCCTAAATAACTCCTAACATTTTCATCACATTTGCAACATTACATATTAATGGGGGTGTGTGATTGGAGTGCACAAAGCGTGACAGTAAAGACAGCAGAAAACAAACTGACATTAAAAATTGACAAAGGCTCTGGCTTTGCTGAGCCCTTCTGCTGGGGCAAAGGGCTGGTGATTATCTTTACCCGTATTTCACCCAACTCTAGAAAAAGAGGTATCCTGAAAAGCCCCTTGGCATTGTGGCATCCAGGAAAATCTGCTGTTTCCCACACTTTGCTTTTACCTCATCATAGAACTCGGGGCTCTGGTTGTGATGCAGCACGGCAGCGTAGGCGTTTGTGGTCAGCAGAGGGCCCCCAGGCTTGCCATATATGCACTGGAAACACAAAACAAGAGCTGAATTCTGGGCCCTGCCACCCTAAATCACGCGGCCAAATTAAACCAGTGATCATGGAAACTCGGTGCTTTTCTCCTGCCCTGCTCTGATACAGAACACCCAGCAGTGGCCAAATGGCAGCCCCGTTAACAGGTAACATTAACCCACCTTTAATGGCCTGGCATCAGCTTCATCTGAATCTCTGAACTCAACACAGACAGCAATATTCCTTGCCTGAAATGGGGGAGAACAGGAGGATAAGCAGCAGTATCACCCTAGCCCACGACAAGCTGGCTGCAGATCCCTCCCCCAGGTCCTTCCCCAGGTCACTGCCCATGCCCCTCCCCAGATCACTGCCCAGGTCCCTTCCCAGGTCCCTCACCTTTGCAAACACCTTCTGGTTCTCATACTTCAAGTGCAAGGGGTAGACATAGAGGTGGTTTTTGTAGACAGTGAAGGGGTAACAGTACTTTGCAACTTCTGGGACAAGCTCCTCCACTTCAATTGCAACGTCCTCACAGCTCTTCTCAAAAGGTTTTATAGGAACATAAGAAGCTGTGAGACAATCTGTAAGAGAATAAGAACAGAAGAAATTAGAAAAGCCTTTTGGACAGGAGACTACCCTACATAATCTGTGACAGGAGTTGCCAAAAACCCATGGCACGACACTGAACACATCACAAGTCCATTCTTTGCTTCAGTTTCTTTAAATGCAAGTTAAAAACCCACACTGATCATGTCTGTAAAGCCCGACAATGTTATGGATCAAAAATGTCATATAGAATTGGTGCAAAAGCAGGCAGCTGGCTGTGGTTGCGGTCTTAGAGAGAGAAAAAAGAGCAACAACACACATGGACCTTTTTAGGGAAAAAAGGCCGATTTTATTGAGCGGAGAGCTTGTATTTGAAGCATGTTATGAGAGACTAGAACAGGACAGTAGCTCATTGGCTAATTGGGATAAACATCCAGGAGACCAGGCCTCAGGATATATCCCATGGAAAAAACAACAGGTGTTAACTTTTGTTATGATTTTCACTCTGTTTTTCACCAGATTCTAAGTTGGTTTTGACCATTTATCACCTTGGGAAATTTCTTTTTTTGTCTGCAGCTATTATCAGCTTATTAGCCTGGGAAGCAAGAAGGATTCAGGCCTGAGAGAAAAGATTCTCGAGCTGTAATTTTGCAGCTCTCTAGGTGCTTCTATCCACAGCTGGCTTCCTTTGGATTTAGGATGTGATGGCCAAACTGTGAAGCAGATCAATCCCTCAGGTAAATCTCTGCACTTGAACCACATCTCCTCCACAGAAGGCATTGGAAAGACTTACAAGTCAGTGGTTGTGCTGAATTACTCATTTCTCATAGCAGCCTTTGTTAATGAAACAGCAAAATGCCCCCTAAAAGCATTAACTCCTGAGGCTCAGGCCATCAGCATTTATGTTAAGATCCAAGATGCTTACTTGTGAAGTCTAGTGGGATGTCTTTGATGATGATATTTAACTGGGCTGGAATAACCTGCAGTTTTGTCTTCTCTGGTCTGTGTTAGGGAGAAAGGAACAAAAGTGTGAATCTTGAAAGCTCAGGTGCTGAGCACATCATCAGCAGTTTTTGCTACCCTCCAAGTATTTTAGAAATTGTCATCTCATGCTTACACTTGACTTAAAAATATATATGTATACACATGACACTTGATTTAAAAATGTATGTGAAAATGCCTACCCAGCCTCTGCACCAGTCTCTCACACTTACTTCTTATACTCAGCTAAAAGCTTCAGCATATCTTCATTTGAGAGTTTGCCACTATCTTGCTTGTATAGGGGTGAGAATTTTCCATCAGCATCAAGAGTGCCCTGGGAGTCTTTGAAAACTGGCCTGCAGAAAAGAAGAGGTGCATTTTCTAAATGTTGGTCTTTGACAGATCTGGTAGGAAGTTCATCAGGCAAGAGGTTCACTGGCCTGTGACTGCTCCCAGTACCTCAGACCTGACTGCTCTCCCACCCTCATGAGGAGCTTAGACCCCACCCAGGCAGCAATTGCACAAGAAATCAAATAGGAGATCGTTACCCATTCTCCCCTCTCCAGCCAAGTCAGAACACATTCAGCCCATTTCCAAGCCTGGTCCACAATCACAAACACCCTTCCATCCCCTCCCACTAACACCAAGTGGTAAAGCATCTTCCCACTTGCTATGGCATCAGAGCAGAGAAATGCTCCTAGGAAAGGAGTGCACGATTAAAACCAGTCTGGGGACATGCATCAGCTTCCTCACCAGGGAAGCCAGAGCAGGAGACTGGACTCTGCCCTGATGAATACCAGCATCCCTGCCCTTGAAAATAATGGCTGTCTGTGTATAAAAAGAAAATTAAAGCATCTGTACTCTCCTTCTGTGCAAGCACTTTCCTCTGAGACCCACAGGGGAAATGTTCCAGGGATGCAGAGCAACACAGCT
The DNA here is from genome assembly GCA_013397075.1 of Rhabdornis inornatus. Taxonomy (NCBI): domain Eukaryota; kingdom Metazoa; phylum Chordata; class Aves; order Passeriformes; family Rhabdornithidae; genus Rhabdornis; species Rhabdornis inornatus. Next base: position 912,049 of record VWZS01006390.1, read on the forward strand.
CTCCACACCAGCCCACTCAGGTCCTTGGTGTCCAAAGGCAGCACTTTACCCAGCAGGAACAAACCTGAAGCCAGTCTAAGTCAATTCCCACCCAGAGCCCATCATCAGGGTAAGGGTCCATTTGGAAGAGGGCTGAGTGCTGGCTCCCAGGATCCAGCTGCATCCCAAAACCACCATCTCAAAGATGAGCAGCCAGCATCACAGGAACATCCAGTTCAAGAATTGCAAGTGGTATACCCCCAAACCCCAGCCCACCGTGACAGCTTTCTGTGTTCCCATGTCATTCCTAGCCCTTTTGTCAGCACCAAAATGCAATTCAGCACTAGGAGGCAGTAGATGATCTTGCCTTCCTCTGACTGAGATTTCAGAGAGTTAGCACAGACATACTTAGCAGTCCCAGTAAAAGAACAGCAAGGGAATGGAATCACTATCTCCAGCCATTCCCAAGAACATTAATTAAAGCAGAGTTTAAGATAGAAAACAAACCCTGTCTGATTGCCAGTGCCAGGCTGGGAAGCCCTCCGTTCTCATCCTGTCCCTGGCAATGGCTGGTGCCAGGAGGCAATTTCTGCAGTGATTCCCTCAGTAGCATGGGACAGTATTTTGCCCCCAGGAATGTTCTGCCCTAATAGCAGTAGCTACAGATCAGTAGGAAGGTTACTGCCTTCCCAGCCCTAGCACTGTTTACTTTTTAATATTTTGTTTCTAAATCTAGATAGAATTGGGATTGGCCTGAAATGCTCTTTCTTGGGAGTTGGAGCCAAACTCTGCCCTCAGCTGCAACTTCACTGACTTCAGTCACTTGGCCCTTTGCCCAGCCGTGTCCCAGGTCACTCTCAGCAGCAGCAGCAGCAGCTCCCACTGTGAGCACAGCCCAGCCCAAGGGCACTGCCCAGCCCCACGCACTGACCTGGCAGCCCAGCCAAAGGGCATCCGGTACTGCCCCAGACGGCTGCACACCTGCTTGGCCACCTTATGGACCTTCTGGGCAGTCTGCAAAACATGAGAGAGGCAGGTCAGCCTGTGCCAGGACCCTGGTGCTGCCCCAGAACAGCGGTGAAGGGTGCTGCAGCCTCCAGGGAGGAGCATCTCCCCCTCTGGTCCCCAGGCACCAGCGCAGCTCACAGACATCCCCGTCTGTCACTTCACACCACATACAGCTGGTACTTCACAAAGCAACAGCAAACGTTGTGGGCAGTCATGTTAAACCTCCTCAGGACTGAACTGTCAGAGTATTAGTGCTCTATTCACCAAAGGGTAACAGTTTATTTTCCAAAACTGACTTACAAAGTGTGCCAAGGGAACGCCATCATTACCAGGTATTCTATAATTGACTTTTCAGGAATTAGTCTTGACTGGCTGCAACAAGGCAGCACCAGCCCCACCTGGATGCAGAGGCTGATGCTGGTGGCAGCAGCAGGGCCTCTCCCTTGGGTGTCAGGAAAAATTTCTTCACCCAAAGAGCTGTCAAGCATTGGAACACGCTGTCCATAGAAGCGGTAGAGGTATTTAAAACACATGTAGATGTGGTGCCTAGGGACACGGTTTAGTGGTGGGGTTGACACTGCTGGGTTAATGGTTGGACTCAATGATTTTATAGGGTTTTCCAAGAAAAGGATTCCATGACTATACGCAGACACTTCATTCTGGGGATGAAGTGTCCCATTTTTTCCTGCCAGCCCAGGCTTTGGCTTGCTTAAGTGTAATGGGGAAAGGTCTGGCCCCAAATGCTTGGCTTTTTCCAGGGGAAGAAATCAAGTCTCCCAGGACAGCCCAACTGAAGCCAGCCTGGGAACAGCGTAAACAGAATGGACAAAGACTGTATTTGCCAGGAAGAAACTGAAGAGCTACAGAACAACCCATGTTTCAGCCCACTCTAGTCCCTGCAGCAGCAGACAGCATCCCTCAGATATTCCCATGGCCCCAGGCAGGCAGTACCTTCCCTGGGTCCGAGTTTTTCATGTAGGGCTCCACACAGTGGGCAATGCTGCCCTGCAGCACCTTCTCCACACGGGCCACCAGGAAAATCTCAGTGTGCGGATTGGTCACGGAGAACACCCCCTGCAACAGAGAGGCAGCAGCTGTCACAGCAGTGTGCACCACGGGCACTGATCATCCCTCTGCCCCTTCCCACACCCCACACACACCATGCCCTGGGCCACAGGGGCTCACCATGGCATGGCCAAGCCTCGGGAAACTCTCCCTGGTGCTTTGCTTGTCACTGCCAGTGAGCCCTGCATGACATCTTTGACACTGACCAAAACTCAAGAGAAAAGCTGGCTTCTGGTTACCACACAGTGGTAACAACACACTTCAAAGTCACTGAAAAGCCTCAGCAGTGACACAGAATGAGGAGAAAGTGAGATATTCACCCGTTTGATGTAGTGCAGGCAGGACTCAGGGACCCCGTGCACAGAGCTCTGGCCAGGACAGTGTCCCTGGGTGCCCTCTGCTCTGGGCTCCGAGTTATCCACCAGCATCTCCCGCACAGATGGAGGGTTCAAGTCCACGTGGAAGTCAGCTGAAATCTTGCAATTACTTTTCAGGTCGAATAATGCCAAGCTTAGGAAAAAGGGCTCAACCTGGAAATGTTATTGAGTATGTGTGTCATAAGAAATGCACAGCACCGGCTCAAGAGTATCAACATGCATTGCTTTCCCTGATAAGGAAACTGAAATCTTCTGCTTCTGCTTGTTCCTTCAGTTTGGTACACCAGCATTTTACAGAAGTGTGACACACAATTCATGTTTATCTGCTTTATAAATACACAGATCCATTTTTTCCTGCACCTTCTTGCATTTTGATGTAGTCGGCTTGAACAAAGCTATATGAAATATAATGAAATCCATACTTTTTTTACATAAACGGTAAACTATGAAGTCAGGAAGAAAATACAAACTCAATTTATTGGAGCTGTTTATCGTTTTGCAATAAGAAATCAGCTTAAGAGTGTTTATGATCACCTGCTAAACATGACTATATTTATTTTCCAAAGTCCATCAGCTCTGGGTGGCTCAACTGTGACACTCAAAATGTTCCTCAGATGCTATCCCACAGAGGAAAGTTAGCTCTCCCAGCCAGGAGAGCTCAAATACAAGGCTGACACTGCTGAGAAAATGCATGTGCAAAATCTGCCAACTGCTTTGTAGCTACTGACCTTGACAGCACCAAGCAAGTGACAATAATTCATGTATTTCTAATTCAAACATCCTAGTAGGCATGCATGGGAAAATGCATGGAAAGATAAAATGCAGGCCTGAAGGTAAAACAGTAGCATGCCCAAGACATTCCAGCATGACTTGGAGGCATTACATCAATGCTGAAAATGTGCTGATTAAGTCTCAATCTGGACCTGACTGAGGAGGGATAACAAGAATCTTTGCTATTAGCAATGCATCCATCTGCTGGGAATTACTGAGCCTGGTGTCATGTCTCAAAGCTGCCAATATGAAAACATCACAAAAAAAGCCTTTGTGATTCTACCAGGCATCAGACAGGGCAGCATCAGCAGAGATGGGGCAGTGCTGGTGCCTCTGCCCCCGCTGCTGCTCTGCACCCCTGCAGAATGGGCTGACTCCAGCCACAGCAAGCACAGGATGTGACAGCAGGGATTTGTTTTGGGAGGAAAGACTGGAGGAGACTGGTCTGTTCAGCCCGGCAGAACAAAGTCCCAGGTGAGATGTGATAGCTGTCTACAGACATCAGAGGCTCAGAAAATACAAGAGTTTTTAGGCTAAGTCACAACTTTGGCACAATAACAAATGCATATAATAAAGTAGCTGTGAATAGAGTTAGGCTGGGAGTCAGAAGAAGGTTCCAGAACAGGGAAATCCCTTGCCATTAGGGGAAATGAAATAAAACACAGCCATGAGCGGTCTGGAGACAGAGCTTAATCATTATCAACAGGGGTGCAGAATCTGGCAGACACCCCCCCCCCATTCCCTGTGCCCCTGAACCACATGTTTCCCAGGAGTCTCAGTTTCTGGCAGGCTGAGGCATGTCAGCACAGACCCTGTCCCCAAACACGTTTTTGGAACACCAAAATACCAAGGCAAACAAATCCTGCAATGACTCTGGCCCAGAAGCACCCCCTGCCCAGGTCCCACTGGTGCTCACGACAAAATGGGATTGTTTTAACCACACAGATTGATTTGCCAAGATATTTTCTTGCTGGTGAAAGGAAAACAGACAAAGCTGGAGCTCCCCTTACGTTGGTGGGTCCTTCTTCTGCCCTGTCACTCAGCTGAGCCAGGAGGTTGAGGGAGAAGTCCTGGCAGCAAACCACAAAGCGCCTGCTGCACTTTTCCTCAAAAGGCTTCACATCTGGCTCAATCCCTGAGAAATCGAGTCTCTAGACAGCAAACAAACAAATCTGGTCTCATTAAAAAATAAAACAACCCCTGAATAATGCTAAGGGATCACATTACTGCCAATACTATATCAATTTTTTTTAAGTGGCCCAAAAGGTACAAGACATTCACAAATGAGTGCAATTTGATGATATTACACAAAGGTATTCAAGACATGAATTTATGGGTATGCATCAATTTTTAGCAAACTGTTTTGTAGAGCACAGCAAACTAAACCTCAGAATGATTTCAGTTCCTTCCTGCTTTGTTGTAACCCGGGGGATCTTCCCAAACACCACTTAGAGCTTGGGCAAGAAAGCAGAACATAAGACAATGCTACAATCAGAAAAGTATCTTCCACCATGAAGGTATGACTGGGTCAGAGATGGCCCCTGTGCTTGAAATACAGAGAAGGCACCACATGGGGATTGTAAACAACATTTCAAAGTGGAAGGTATCAGCACAGCAGTAACTGGTATGGCTAGAAACAGTAAAGAGTGCCTGGCTGGGAAATCCAAACAGGCTCAATTATCATTATATATTATATATAATATATATTATTATGTATATTAACATTATATATATATCTATATCTATCTCACCTCCTCCCTCACCCAGAACAGCCATGCCTGGTCTGTGCCTCTACACCCACCCTCCTCAAAGAGCAAGCACACTTACAGCCAAAGACCCTCAGCCTTTGACACACCCTTTGCTCTGGGCACTGGAGACAGAGCTACCAAACACTCCTAAATACCAGCAGGTATTTTTGTTTCCCTTATTTTGTTTTCATCAGGAAGGTACATTGCAGGTAGACATTCCTGCTCCCAGTTTCCTTAGCACCAGGCATACACGTGTGCACGTACCAGCACTGACAGGAGCAAAGACTCCGAATGCCTGGTGTTACAGCAGATCCAACTGGCCCACACCAGAATGAAGTGCTCTGGGTATACAAAGAGGGCAATGAATTCAGCCTAACTATTTGGTTAGGTAAAAGAAGTTATCTCAGATTCTCCACAGTGACTAATATTTATGTTTTTATTATCTGACTAGAATATAGGAAGCTTCTCAGAGTTTCTCTTTTAAAAAAAAAAAAAAAAGAAACCAAAAAGCCTCCTGGATTCTTATCTTCCTTTTGGTAGAGCCTAAAGAACTGCCAAGAGAAAAGCTCATTTTGTACAACTAAACCTTTTAAAGGCTAATTACATTTCCTTGTTAAACCAGAATGTTCTATTTTTCAGGTGTGAACATGCCAAACCAGAAGGAGAACTAGAAACAATGACACAACCTGGAACACTTCTCTAAAACTCTGTTAGCAATTGCAACTCATTGCAACACCGAAATCTCACACCTGGACCCTGGCAGAGAATTCAAGTTCAAAGCCAAGAAGAAAACAGGCAATAGACAATGCCCCCCTACTCCAGTGCATCAGACCAGCACAGGGTGTTTTTTTAATTTGTCTGTCCCTACATTTGAAAACTCCCCAAAGACTGAGGCTCTTCCTGCAAACCCCTGTCATGGCCTTTGCCACCACTGCTCCCTGCTCCAGATGTGCTGATCCCATGCACCATTGCAGGTATCCATGCAATACCTCTTCTCCTGCTTCTTCTGGCAAACACGAGAACTTCTCAGAGCCCCAGAGAAAATCTGGTTTGCAATCCAGCAACATCAAGATGCACCACACAAATGCCAGCAAAGGTGGATGAGGCCCCTGTGTGGGGCTGCTGCAACTCTCCCCTGTATTTGAGCTACCACCTGAGCACTGACATCTCATTCTGCTCTCTGTCAGGAATATGGGCTGCATTCTGTTCTCCACTGGAAAACATGCTGCTTCTGCTTCTGTGGCCATGAAAGGGGACAAGGGAGGCACAACAGTGAACAAAACCTCACGCTGGCAAATATGGGAATGTTTACCTGGACTTCTGGGTCAAAAGAAAAGATGTTTTGTCTTCCATCATTTCTGCTCAGTTTGTTTAGTTGATCTGTTTCTCTCCCATACTAGGACAAAGGAAGGCATTGATATTAGTGCCTGGCCACACAGAGGCAAACACTCGTTATTGGGAAAGAAATGAGTCAAAATAAATTATTTTTTGGGTTGCCTTTGTGATACATGAGCTGATGCAAAGCTCCGCCATGGTGCAAGGACAGTGCAGAGACATTGCTGTGCTAAAGGAAAAAGCAGGCAGAAGCAGGTAACCACACCTGGAGGTGAGAAACACACAGCCTGAAACCATGGGGCTCCATCCATGGGACAGACAGGTGGGATAACAGAGACCCCACCAGCACTTGGTGCCTACCCAGCTCCCCCAGAGCTGGAGACACAGAAAGCAGAAAACCCTCTCCCAGATAAGCTGGACAGAAGTAGCTGTGGGCAGGGAGAGTGATCCTGCAAACACAGTACCTTCATCAGCTCTGGATGCATGCTTCTCTCCAGGCTCTCCAGGATGTTCTCTGACTTTCCCTGTGTGCTTGATTCATCATCTGCAAGGACACAAGAAACAGATGTTCAAAACAACTGCAGGAGCACTGCTCTGCCAGAAAGCATCCTGCAGTATTTGCTAACAATAGCACAGAAACAGTTTACAGAGACTTTTCCATTCCTTGGGAGTAAGATTTTTCCATGCATTACCAGTATCAAAGTGTACTATTACAGTCTGCTAGGTCTGTCCAAAGCAGAACTTCAGCACACAGCCAATTTTCCAGGAGCTTTGAAACTTTGCCATGGATTTCCCATCCAGAAGAAGGGTCACATTTCCCTCCACTTTTATTTCTCAGACTATCATCTGTGTTATACTAAGCCCCTTTGCATGATACTGTGTGTGAGCCACAATTCTTGCTTTAAATACAGTACAGCATACACTGCTCCAGGCACACTGCTTGTATTCTGCTGGAGAAAGGAGGTGTTTGTTTACAAATTGACCTTGCACAGATTCCACAGCATCTTTCTTCTCTTGCACCAAACTCTCAGTATTGCTCTGAATGATCTTCCTCAGAGTGACCAGCCATTCCTCCATCTCCTGCTCAGTTTCAGCTGCAAGATAGTGGCTGTACTTGTCTATTGTCTTCAGCTCAAAGGCATAGCGGCGCATCTTGGGACACTGAACAAACAAGAGATTTATATTACATTTTCCTCAATAACCCAGCACAGTACCTGCAACACAGCTCCTCTCTCTTGGAAATTGTCCTGAGCTGAAATACCACAAAATACAAGGCAGGCACCCTCCCTGACACAGCAATCCAGCTGCAATCACAGAGGGCTGTGTGGCTGGAGCAGTGCACAGGTCCATGGCCAGCTACTCTGAGCAAAGGAAAGGCAGACCGAAGCACAGACATTGCACCAAGGAGCAGGAACAGGCTCCTTCTGATGTCATCAGACCTTCAATATTTATCCAGAGAAGCTAAGAACTGGATTTGTCTGACATGATAAGTAATGCTGCACTCTGGGATGCTTAGAGGCATCTATCTTAAAAAAGCAAGTGGTACAATGCAGCTTTTTGGAGCTGTGCTGGCCTTTAAACAGCATTTTCCAACCAGAAACCAAGGCAAATCTGATGCAACTTGGGAAGTACATCCCATCCATCACCGAGGTGATGTTTAGTGTGTTCAGAAAGATAAATGGGAACTCACAGCTCTGACTCATCCATGCTGAAGCAAACCACTGGGGTAATTTAAGCCACCCTGCACCACACTCAGTGCTTGAAGCTTTTGCAGAGACAGCAAGGGCAGAAGGCAGAGCAGCAATCCACTGCTGCACTTCACTCTAGCACAACTAAGCAAACCCAGGATTTAGACCTGCACAAATACCTGCTCCTAAAATCATACGAACCCTGAGCAGGTCCTGAATTCCAAAGGATGGCACGCTTGCATGGACTTATCAAGATACAGCTTAAGAAACAAGAAGCTGGTGCAAGCAGCAATTAGAGGAGAAAGGTGCCCCAGATAAAGTAAGATCATTTCCTTACTGGCCTATTGATCAGCTTAGCTGACCAGCTTTGAGTTAGTTTCCAACTCCATGCCTTCAGACCTGGAGACAGCAGGCCTGTCTCAGAGCCAGCAATCCATAAGGCCACGTGGAGCCACGCAGAAAGGACACCTACCTGAACCACATCATTGCAGGCATCCAAGAATATGCAGCCTTTGGATTCTTTTGAAATTTTCTCATCTTTGTAGGAATTCAGAATATAGGAGCCATCTGTGAGCTGTGACAAGTAAAAATACCTCCTCTTGAATACCTGTAAAAATACAAATTCTTGCTCAGGCAAGTATTCACTGTGCTGTACATCACAAACCAGGGCCATGGTTTCCATATCTGCCCTCTCTGCTATTGAGAAAATACTGTAACAAAATACACTGCTGGCCCTGGAGTGTTGCAGATCCACCCATTTGAATATGGTTTGCTCTTACACAGAGAGATTTCCATCATCTTCTTTAATTTTAATGCCCTTGTTGTTATTGTAAGTTTGCCCATCTAAAGTAATGCCCCAGGGCTTTTGAAGCTCATCTCTCAGCTGGCTCCAGCCTCATTTATCTTTACAAAGTAATGCTGCACAGTAAATTCAGATCAGCACATTACTTGAAGATCCATCCCACCCTAGAGCAGGTATTTCCAGAGCCTTTTTCATATAGACCTCAGTTAGAATTACAAAGCAATCCTCTGGAAGACTTAGGAACAGACATGTGGAAATTCCTAGCACTCAAATGCAAGCCAAGGGACAATGCAATCCATTCAACTGCTTGGGTTTTTTGTGGCTTTGTTTTTTTTTTTATATAAACCTGTTTTCATGAACTGGCTTTGGGTTAGTGTCCAATTCTTACACCAAGAACCAGTACTTTTGGGAGAAGGGCTCCTGTGTTTGTACCACTGATTTTCATGAAAGAAAAAAAAGCTCTCCAGTATCTCTGAACATCTTTCTTCATGCCTGTCAGCCAAAAGCTACTGGACTATAATTCAGGAGAACATTTTGGCAGCAACTGTGGTAGCACCATATGCTAGGAGCAGGGTGCATTTCACAGTTGCTGGGTATCAATGTTAGGAGAATCACGAAGGAAGCCAGACCAAGGAGCACTGCAAGTATTTCTATTGTTCTGTCTACCTGGAAGACCTATGAATAAACACAGCATTTCTCATCCCACGTGGGAGATTACAAGTAATTTCCTGCTTCTGTCATTACTGACACTAGCACATGTTCAGTAAACCCACTCGCTTGCACAGACCTGGGGGAGAGCATCGTGCCCTGAACCATAACCATCCCTTCTGAGAGGTAACCTCTGGCATCATTTGGATGACTAACGAGCTGTAGAGATGCTCCATGGATTGTTGAACTTTAAGTTTTGTAAGATTTAACTAAGCCTTTAGCTCTACAGAGCATAAAGATACACAGAAAGCTAAGGATGTGAAGCATTAATCCAGCCTAAACACTGATTTAGCACTTCACTGAAGTAACCTCAGGAATTTTGGCAGTGGATGCCACAGAAATCCATGACAGATCTCTCTCTAGATATTACAGGGTTGATATCCCTTGTGGTTATGGGATTTCACGCTAAACAGTTTGCATTTGCTGAACTCTGTTCAAAAGCAAATGCAGAATCAAACAGCAAACACTGTTCCTGTGATCTTCCCCCTATGCAAGCACTGCTGTCAGAAATCATTGTCAGAAGATGATGATCATTTGAAATTAATACTATAAACCTGTGAGCAGAGGGAGCATCCCCTCTGATCAGGCTGCAGGTGCTGCTGGTGAGCACTGAGATTGCAGAGGGAGGCTAGGGAACTGGGAAGTGCATTTGGGCAAAGCATAGAAGAATAATCCTGATGGTGTGGTTGTAGTACAGGCCACCAACACACTGCAAACCAGACAGGGACAGCTGAGACAAAGCATGGCAGCTCTCTGCAAAGGAAAGGATGCTCTGAAATAAAAGGGTGGCAGCTGTAGCCCAATGAGAGTTTGCTTGTGGTTCAGCTCTGCACAGAACACACTGCACACACTTAGCAGCAGTGTGAGGCACCGAGAGCTCAGCAAAGAACCAGCATTCACAAGGAGGACACATCACAGCAGCCTCTCCAAGTGGTGATAAGGCTGAAGACAGTCAAAGTCCTCAGCTTGCTCACATGTGCCTTAGAGGTGTTTTGTAAGACACAGATCAGAGAATGGCTGCTGATTCTCAGTACTTTGATATCAGAGTTTCACTGGAGACTCTGATCTTATTAATTGAACTGAAGCCAGCTTAGTTCAGATAACTTCTCTAAAAGGCAGGCCTGAGGTGCAGGGCACTGAGACCAATGCCACCAGAGGCTCAGACAAGAACAGACTCAACTGACTACTTTAAGCATGAATGATACTGTCTTCAGAAGTTTCAGGGAAAAAAGTTGCTTTAAGCTTGCTTGGAAAAGCAGAGGATTAGAAAATCCTTTTCTGTCTACCACCTTCAAGCCCATTTTAAAACTCAAGTTAAAATTATCCCTATGAACAGTCCTGTTCCACTTCTCCTGAAAGCATTGAATCAAGCCTTGGAACAGTTAGGCTTTTTGAGATTTTTTAAATATATCCTTACAGAGCAGCCTTGCTGCAGCCATCCCTCAGCTGTACCATTGAACATAACTCCCTAAAACAATCTCTCTTGTGCTGTAACAAGGCAGCTGCATGGTGGGACAGCAGACAGGCTCATTGCCACAGCAAAAACCTGTGGTGGAACCATTAAAAATCTCTGCACAGTCTAAGCAACGGGATTACAAAGAGCAGAGAACAGGAGACAAGGCAGCTGTTGCTTTTAGGTCAGTAATGACTGCTACATCTCTGCAGTAATATCCCCCCTGCTTTAAAAGCAAAAATTTATCATTTTATTTTAAAGCTGGCCTCTCTACATGTTTCCAACCAGCAAGGAAACTATCAATTCAGAAAGCTGTCTTTGCAGGGCAGCTGTTTCACTTATCCCAGCTGCCTTCCTCTCCTGGGCCTCAGCTGCTCATCCACAAAACAATCTTGCTTTACTACAACATGCTTCACCTTTTTGGTTAGCTTGACTGTCACGGTCCAACGTGCATCAGCCTCACATGCTGGGGAGGGGAGGGTCAAAAACTGTTGCCAGACTGGTTTTCCAGTCCACCATGGGATACAAGAGGGGCAGATGCCCATTCAAACCCCAACCCAGCTGTCATGCTCCTGGGAGCTTTGGAGATGTGGCCTGAACTTCACCTCATGCCTCGTTCATGAGTAACTGGACCAAACTCACCTTCATGGTAACAGTGATGGTGCTGTTGACATTTGCTTTGTGCAGCCAGCCCTGCTTTATCACACCACCCTTCTGTGAGCACAGGGAAGAGGAATCCTGAAAGACAGCAAACAATGATAAAAAGAGGAGATCAGGTAAACTGTTTCCCACAGGAAATTCCCCTTGGACAATAGGATTTGTCCACCCTGGAAAGCAATACCATTTTAACTACAGCAATATAATGACATGCAGGACGTATGTGTAACAAGAACAGCTATGCATACAGTGCTATCACAAAAAAAAAAAAAAAAAAATCAGGGATATTCCTTTCTAATAAAGAGGCAAAACAGGCTAGATTAAGTCACCTTTAAAAAAAGAAAGATTATATCTATTCTGATAGACCTGCACAGTGATTTTGCAATGAGGCCTTTTGGTTCTTATGCAGTATTTCAAAACTTGGGGGAGATGGAAATTTTCAAGATGGTCTGTTTAGGAAGTTGCAAAATGCAGAACTCCGAACTTATTCTGACATTTCCTTTGTCATTCTGACATTTTAAATTTCAGCAAAAACCACCAAACCCCAGTAAAATAACTGAAATGTAACTGGCTGATTTCACATTTATCAATCCACAAAGTTTTAAGTGACCCAACCAGGCTGCTCTTGGCACACTAGGCAGGGTTTCCATCTGCTCCTGTCCCATGGTCCCAGGAAGAAAGAGTGGCTCTCCATTCACACCTAAGCATGACCTCTCTCTGAGGAGGGAAATGAGAGCCCAAAGTGATGAAAAAATCTCACCCTGGGGCTTCCAGTGACTCAGCAGCAGAGGCAGCCCCAGCCTGCCTCCGCTGAGCCATGAAAGAGCTGCTTTACAGAGCCTGCTGCATCCAAAGGGGCAGGCTTTCACTCTTCTCATGTCTAACTTCCAGAGTAAATTTTCTGATACTTTATTTCCCTGGGTAAAACAACCCCTGATTTCTCCTTTATAATGGTTCACCCTCTTTCACATCAAGAGATTTCTTTTACTTGAATTTCCATTACACAATTCTAATGCAAATGCTCTGTCGGGAAACTGTAACAGAATCCTTTAGATATGGCCATGCCAAAAGATATAAACGTCAAAACATCTGTGAAAGCACTTGGAATACTCTTCCACAACAAACCTCTGTAACTTCTCTTGTTTGAGTATTTGGGACACTGGCCAGAAGAAGAAAGGTCTCCAAATGTTGATAGAGTACTTTTGTCCTTTTGCTTTTTCGGAAGCAGGCTGATAACAGTTCACAGCAATGTCTCCAGCCCAGAGCAGATATTTTTTAGGAGGCAGCACCTCAAGTTACTGACGTAATGCAAACCAACAACATAGCCAAAAAAATATTAAGGCCAAACTTGACATAACATTTCCATTTATAAAGAAGCCAATGCAGTACAGACCTGAGGTGTGCTGGGATGTACACCGATAATTTGAGAAACGTGCATGAAACAGCCCCTCCAAATCTTTAGCTCTGCAACAAGTTCCCTTTTCCTCTGTAAGTTCCTCAGCAGCCACATATTGGTGTCATGGGATTTTTAAACAGCTGGGCTAGACCCTTCCCTCCATAAACAAAAACTTCCTAATATCACATGCATGGATTAATCTCCACATGGTACTTGAAACAGAAAAGCACTGCCCATCCCTTCTGTAGCAAATGAGATATGCATGGGCAGGAAACACGGCATCTGCACCATCCAAAATAACCACCAGGTCTGAGATGACCCAGCTGGCAGAGCCCCCAGCTCACCCCCACAGAGGAGCTCCAGGGCTGCAAATCTTCCCTACTGCCAGCTGAGCACAAAGATGCCAACTTCCAGAGGAAGCCAACGCCTCCCAGCATTGGCACAGAATGTACAGAGCAGGACTGACACACTGACAGCATGGTGGGTCAAAGTGCCTGATGAAAAATTGCAGGTTATGCGGTAAACCACAAAACTTTCTAAAAGAAGAGGCCCAGAATCACAGTCTAGTTGAAAAACAGACTGCCCAGTTTTAGTTCTGGACATGAAGAGTTTTCCTTAGTAACTACTTGGCTTCCTTTTTTCCTCCTCCTATGATGCTCTGTTTCACGGGAAAAAGCCATGAGAAATATGACTAATCTTCCAGATAACTTAGGAGACCCTTGGCTCCAAGAGATTACCTCATCATACTTCGAAATAAATCACTGCCTCACTTTTGATCCCATTTTCACAGCAGAAAGCATCTCACTAGAAAACTGCTCCCAGGACCTGAATTCTGGCTTTGCTTTGTGAAATTATCTTTTTTATCTTTTTTATGTATTCCTGTTTTTTAACAGGCATACATTTAAAAAAACCCAAAAAACCAACCTTCTCCTTACCTCATCCTTTTCAAAGTCTTCATCAATTTCAAACACATGGCTTGGAATCTTGTCTGGCCTAAAGGTTTTGCTGAAATCAAAACACATTTTCATGTTTAATGAATGGAACATGAGGGTTGTATGAACCAGCAGCTGGTGCTGGATACAGAAGCAACAGCCAAACTGCAGGCTACAGAGCACAGAAGATAGATTTCAAGAGACCTACAGCTCCTTACAGCTGGGGAAAGCTAAATTCTGTGTGCATTTCAAGGAAATTAAGCACAAGCAGTCTGTAATTATCTTTCTCTTGTTAGCTCTTGGACTCTGCAGAGTTTTTGCTGACTTGCATTTATGGAATAAAGAGAGAGCACTCTGGTTTATCTCCCATCTTTACAAAAAAAGAAGCAAGATCACACTACAAGATTATTCACAAATTTTAACATTATTTGATCAACAGTATGACTCCATTGCTGCTTCACATCCCCTCGAGACCCTCAGAACAGACCCACAACATCCAATTAAGAAGAAAAAGCATTTAATGAGCTTCCAGCACACGAGCAGCCTGGACAGGGGTCCAGACATGCCCAGAGTGTGGGAGAGAGAGCAGAGCAGGCGCCATCACAGAGAAAATAACAATCCAGCAGAAATCAGAGATGTATGAGCCTGTCTGAAAAACCCAATTAGCTCTGGAGCTGGAAGCACTGGCACAGCCCAGCATTTCCAAGCACATAACTCCCCAGCAGTGCCAGCACCAGCAGAAATAACACATCACCCTCTCTGTACCAGGGGCACAAGGAGAATCTGCTTGGCATAGGAACACTGTGTGAGGCACACAGGGAACATCAGTCCAGCAGGACAATGAGGCTCCTGGGTTAGGATGTGCAGACACTGCCAACACTATTTATTTGACATGGGTCTGGGCTGCAGTCTGTCCTCATTCCAAATGGTGGGGGTGTGCACACACTGGCAGGTGGGATGTGAAGCACTGACCCACACAGCTTTGTGGGCATCTCCCTGACAGAGCTGAGGGGCAATGGCATGACAACACAAACCTCTGGCTCTAACCTACAGAGTGACATGCCTCTGGAGGAGAGGCTGCCTGTGGGACACAGGGAAAGGGCAGACTGCTCCTGCTAAGCCCTGTGATCACACATCAGCATTCCAAGGGAGCACAACACTTACCATGGCAACATCCGAAAGTCTCCTGAGTATTCCTCATATTTGTAGTTTACCACGAACCAGTCAGAGCTGTAGGTTTTAATGCACTGAAAGGAAAACAATACAGCTCTTAGAAAGCTACAGCAAGGAAAACAAAGGCCAGCACCAGTCTGAGAGGTTACACACTGCAGGGTGAGGTAAGCACAAGCAGGAAGGGCGCGGGCAAGGCTGCTTCACTTGTTTCATGTAGCAATGCAGAATTTCATAAGGAACCTTTTCAGCACAGAGACAAAAATCACACAGCGTCTGGCCTGACACACAGCTACAGACTTCATATTTACATCACTCCAAGGCTCTAAAAAAGGAGTAGTGATTTGGGAGGAGACTGTTTTCTAGAAAGCAAAAGTTTTCTGTCCTCAGAAACACAGCACGTCTAACGATGGCACCGACCATTGCTGCTTGTTCCACTGCACTGGAAGGGTCCTGTAGAGCAGCACTTCACAACAAACCCACAGCACTCCAGATGCTCCAGGGAGGTTGTGGATCCCCTCCTTGTCAGGCAGATGGTGCAACGCCACACACCTTGGCTATGTACAAAACCCAGTGCAAAGACACTCTGCACATGAGATACCTGTGAGAACTCTCCTCTGCAGCAGGGCAGTGTGCCCCACATAGGAAAAGCCAAGTGATCTGCAATCCTGCAGATCAGGATTGAGCATTTTGTCCAAGGACTATGAAGTGCTGAAGGCAGGTGTTACATGGGCTTTGCCCCTACCTCTTTCACAAAGAGACTCTGAGCTTTCTTTAGAGCATCTTCTGGCACCGTGGACTGGACAGTCCTTCTCTGTCGGCTGATGACCGAGATCTGCAGGAAAAAGGAGAACACTTTTTCAGCACAAGCTCCATCTTCAGGGCTTGACATTCACTTTAAATAAACGTGATGGGCCTAAACCACCAGTGGCTCATTTTGGTTTTATGTGTCAGTAATGCAGCCAAAATTAACATATGGGTTAATGGTGGAAATTTTCCAAGGTAAGCAGGACAGGAGACGACTGAGCCTGAAACATGGGAAACAGCCAGAGCAAACTCACAGACACATCTTCAATTGGAAATATCAGGAGGTCCCGGAGGGGATCACTGTAGATCTGAACTTTGCGCTGAAGGATCACGTTCTCATAGTCCAAGGGTTCCACCACTTTAGTTTTTTCCTGCAGGAAGAACAGATGATGAAGAAAATTACATATATGTGACATCTAAAATAACCTGTAACAAACATCTTGTGCTTAATTTCAAACTGTGTGACCACTGGACTGCCCATTATTCAGCACTCTGATACTCCTGTGCTGCAGGTAACCTGCCCTAAACCAGGACACCACTGATGAGCATTTTTTGCAGAGAGGGAAATGAGGGGTTAAGTTTTAAGTAATAAGCTAAAGGAAGAAACAGCACTGTGCTGCTCTGTTTCAGCACAGTCTCTAATTTCTTAATGGAGCAAGAAAGCCTCCTGGACAGGCCACAGCTTTAACAGCTGCAAGATCCAGAATCTTTATGTCTGAGCAGCTCATCCAGCTCAGCTTGGAAGAAACACTGGCTCCTGCACTGGCTCTGCTCAGCTCAGGGCTGGTTTTGCTTGAGGAGTGGATGAGAGCTCTGCTGTCCTAGGAATGATGGGAGCAGGGCTGCTGCTACGACTGCCAAAGCAGGAATCTCAGCCATGGAAGGAAGAACAGCATCCCTCTGGAAAGACAGGAAAGCCCTCTCCATAAATTGCACACCAGACACAGCCAAAGGCTAGAGCCCAGTTTTATTCTCACTCACATTTCAGGGAAGCAAGAGGAACTTCTCCAAAAATCCCTGGAGTCATGAGCAAAAACTATTAGGAGAGCTTAATTACATTCCCTGTTGCACTAATTTTGTCTGTGTAACAAGTCCAGAAAACAGAACTTAGTAAAATGAGAAAAACACAGCTTCTGAAGCAGGCAAATGCCATCGCAGCTGCCCAGCCTGACTTCAGGTTTCATGAGCCAGAGTCAGGCTCCCAGCACTGCATTGTAAAAATCAAACTTCACACCAAAAGCCAACCGATGACTGTATACGAGTGGTCACAATAAAACAGGAACCAAATTCTCATCACCTTTGCCTTGTTTTGAGCCTTGACCAAAATCCTCATGCTTGGCTCTGCCATGGAGTGTTTATGAAACCCCTGCAGCAGCACAGACGTGACATCCTTACAGGACAACATGCTTGGGCTCTCCACTCTTGGAAGAGGAACATCAGATGCTTCCCCAAGGGCAGCAAAAGTTACCCTCCAGTCAAATGGCTTTTCTGGCATGAACTGTTCACCAGGACTGGAGTTAAAGACAAGACCAATACAAGGCCTCTTGCTGAACACAGCACAACCTGCAGCTTAAAAAAATGAGCTCCAAATGAGGACTGAAAGCTCAGCATTGTATAACATCACTGGATAAACAGCCACACCACCCAGAGGCCAAACAACTCAATACTTTCTGTGACATGTGAGATAAGCAGGGAAGTCAACAATGCTCTTCCATAACCAATCCTAGCCAAAGGTCCTGTGCCTGTTCTGTGCCTTTGGCTCCTGAGGATCTGGGATACATTAACGAAACACCTCTTGCCTCAGACAGTTTTGCATTTAAAATGTCTCCTTTCCATGCTGCAGAAATCCAGCATGAATTAGCTCAGTTATCTGAAAAAGTTCTCTTCTTAATCACTCTGAAAACTTTGCTTTACTGTTGCACAGTCCTGAAAGGAACCTCACACTGCTCAGATTACCAGTGAGAAAGACAAAGGTCAGGCAGCAAAGCCCAGGCTGGGTGCCAGAGCACCCAGGGGCTGCTGCCTGCTCCTTCAGCCAGGAGGGATTTGGGAATGAAGTGACAAATTCTGCCAGTCCCACTGCACACACACAACTTCTTGCTTCTACACCCAAGACCTGAGCTGTACAGGGATTTAATAAGAAAAGGAAGAGTCCATCTGAAAAACAGGAGCCTGAAAAACCTAACAGGTAGACAGAGAAAAGGAACTCTCAGTCAGTCTTATGCTCATTAAATGCTTAATTGAATTTGGTTAATCATCTGAAACACCAGTCTTATTTCAGGATAGCACTGTGCACTTCTGAAAGTCTGCCAAGCTCTGCAAAGTAATGTGAATTAACAGGACATCCATTTGCAGGTCTGGGGCCCCAAAGCTTGTCCTGCCCATGACACAGGGTCCCACAGAGCAGGCACACAGCTCTGCCAGCCTCTGATTCCCTGCAGCAATCCTGGCAAAACTCAGCAGCCTTTTGGGTTAAAGCAGTGCCATGACCCCAAGAACTCACACCAGGCCCCTCTCACCTCACCCTGCAGCAGTTTTAAGAGTAAATTTGAGTCCTTCTATGAACCTTCCACACCTCTTCGGGAATGCAGGCTTTCCAATCACATTGTATTTTTAGTCCTTTTTTATTTTGTAACACGGTCCTGAAACTAGGACTGTGTTTCTAAAGCTGTCCTTTTTAAAGGCTGGGGCTTTGATGACATTTCTTTTCTAGATCTGATGCCTCTGATGACCAGCAAGACAAAGTCCTGGCAGTCACCCTCATGGGATTCAATGACAGCTAAAGGGTAAGAGCTGAAAAGGATCCCAGACGCTCACAGGAGATGTTTGAAAACTCAGAGCACTGCCTACAACAAATATGAAAAAAAATCCTTAAAACTTGTTGCAACCCTTCCAGTCTGGTGGATGTAATGATATTGGAAAAAACGTATAGTGCAGGCTGTGATCTCTATCTGACAAACCAGTGCCAGGCCCTGTGACACACATCTGATGCTCGAGGGATGGAAGGATGTGCACTGGCACAACCCAGAAGGTTCTGCAGCACCCAGACATGCATTTCTCCTCTGTTAGAAACACAGTCCCTAGGGCTCCCCTTCCCGAAGATGTGCAAATTCCCTGTCTCAGCACACAGCAGCCCTCCATTCCCTGCAGCTCCAGGTTACACTGACCATGCTCACACCCAGCACATCACCCCAGGCCACAACAGGAACCACACACGTCTCTGAAGCAAAGCCAAAAGATGAAGGTCAACCTGTTTGTTAGCAGAGCAGCTGCTCAAGGAAGGATGTGGCCTGGCTCCTGCCTGCCATCGAGGAAACAAACTCCTCCATCCATCCCAAACTGTGCCCAGGGGGGCCAGGCATGCTCATGTCCCTGCAAACAGACCCATGGAGCAAGGAGGGAGCCATCCCAAATGCTTGTTGCCCTTTTGACCCTTTCAGTCCACACACTCCCATCAGTCCAGAAAGGCTGGAGATAAAGCTTTAAATGCTGAAAATGGGATTTCAAAGTCTTAGTTTTCCTGAAGGTTGAAGTGTACACCCCACACCACCCTGGGCTCAGATCACTCTGCCCAGCACTGTCACAACAGCAGATGGCACCCACCAAAGCCATTACAAAAGCAGAGGAAAAACTATTACACTAAAGTAATTAGAGTCTTAGAAACCACAAATTCCTCCACAGGGGAAGCCAATACCCAAGTACAAAGAAATGCTGCCAGTCCAGTAACAAAATCAATGCATTTCTACAGGAAAAAACGTGCAGCACTGCCAAAGGCATCCTGCTCTGTGGCACACACAGCTCTTCACCCAGGGCAGGCAGACACTGCACTGTGATGCTGCTGGGCTCCTCTGAGCTCCTGAGAACAGCAGGGACAGGATGGGGTGAGCTGCCCTCTCCTCTGGATGCTGCACCCAAGGACACCCAGCAGCAGCAGCAGCATCCAGCCCAAAGCACTGCAGCTCACTGTGCTGGGATAAAAAACAAGGGAAATACCTCAGAGAAAAACAAGCATGATTTTAAACAAAAATAACGTGAGAGCAGTGCACCCGCCCAGATAAACCCACTCATCCCTCTTGAAAAAACCTCAGATTCGAGCCCCACACACCAGGCTGTTCTCAAAAACACACATTGCTCTCTCTGTCCTCTGCCTCTGCCCCAAGCCTGCTGAGAGCCATGTAGAGTCTGCTGTGCTGGAGCCCCATCCACGCTGGGTCACGAGGCTCCACTTGGACAACAGCACAGGCAGAACAACAGCCTGTCTATTGGAGCATTGACTCCCCACCACAAGCGAGCTGGCTGGCATTTTAACAGGAAATTCAGAGAAATTACTTCAACAGAAACATGCCCACAAACACTGACACAAGGCTCTGCCTTTGGCCGAGCACGAGCACAAAGAGCCCAGAATGAGGGAAAACCCAAGTAAGGTCCTCAGTGCCCTGCTCGTCCCACTGCCCTCTGCCAGCCTGAGCCCAAATCCTCCTCAAGACACCAGAGAGAGAGCTAAGGAAAGGTTTAGAAGGGAATTACCCATTAACAAAGAGAGGGGATACTTAAGTCAGATTAAATTATCACCTTTCTGCACCCATTTTGCAAAGTGTGTAAAATTCCTTTTATTTGCTTTATAAACAAAGGCTCACAATGACAGCTTGTTCATGTGAATTATAGGAAAGAACATTTCTATTTTAAACTTTCAGTGCCTGAAAACCAGCAGCCACCTGTCTTCCAGTGTTCTGCACTGGAAAAACACACCACATTTTTGTTACATATGATTAATGTTTTTCTGAGACCCATTTCTCCCAGAATTACAACAGATATAACCCAAGTGATGTGAACATACAGAATGAAAAATGTTTCTTTTGGGGTTTTTTTTAAAGCAGCAGCCAAAGGAAAACTATGAGAAAGCTTTTATATTTTCAGTCTGATCACTTCAGCCCTCATTTAAAACAATATCCAGAGAAGAAAAGGACAAACCAGGCTGGTTTGGCTCCAGTGTAACCAATTTTCTGGTCCCTTTGCAGTGACACAGCCCTCAGCAGCTGCCTGCACACGGCGGAAGCCAAGCCCAGCACTGGAGCTGTGCCACACTTGACTTTCACTTCTTGTGGTCCCAACGGCCACCAAACACTCACAAACACTCACAAACACTCAAAAACACTCACACCCTGCCCTGCAAGGCTTCCTCTGGGCCTTCCACTGAAAAACCTGCAGGTTCAGCAGCCCTCAGCACATGACTTATTCTCACACCCTCAGAAACGAAGCCCTACCCAGTGTGTGCATCTACATTTCAAAGCAGCCAGAGAGACACAAATGGGATGAGTTTTTAAAGTGCTGGTTGTTTAGAGCAGCTGAAGAGAGAAGAGGAAGAGGACAGATCACGTGTATGTATACAACTGTATTATCTCAGCGTGTACAACTGTTCCCCAAAATTTAGTGACCATTTTACAGCCTGTTTGCTGCCTCATCTGTTGCAACCCTGTAGTGCACTTAAGTGAAAAGCCAAGCAAAAGCTCAAATTTTAAAATAAATGCCAAAAGGTCAAATACGTGAAATATACAGAAAATGAGAGGAAAAATCAATTTGGAGAATTAAAAGCTAAAAGAGGGGAAAATGGAGATGTACAACTACCCTTGGGACATAGCTGTCACAGCTAAAATGCTAAAATCACATCACTTCTGAGACTGGCAACACTCCAGGGCAGAGGGACCACTCCTCACTGCAATGCACAATCTGGAAA
This sequence comes from Rhabdornis inornatus, assembly GCA_013397075.1. NCBI lineage: Eukaryota > Metazoa > Chordata > Aves > Passeriformes > Rhabdornithidae > Rhabdornis > Rhabdornis inornatus. The sequence continues at coordinate 933,679 of VWZS01006390.1, forward strand.
TGTGAGGCTACCTCAAAATCAGCATAAAGAAGTCCCCATTTTTTAATTTTACTTAAGAAACCTGACTGTACATGAGAGAATTCAAATGATGCCTGGGAACTGAGCAAACTCACTTGGCAAACCATGTGGGCATATGGAATTGAGCAGTTTCTATCCACAGAAAAGCTTTTCCATAGCCAGGGATTCAAAGATCAGGTCAGAACAAACTCAAATTGTGTGGTCTTTAAGAGTTTTTTTTTTTTTAGTATCACATTTGTGAGTCCACGTTTTTTCCACCCCCAGTTCCTGCACTGCCATCTGATCCCATTTATACACTCTCACTCAAGCTTGCAGAAAGGCTACAGAGCTCAACTTACAAAAGCTCAGATTCACAGAGAAGTCATCATTCCAGACTGCTGGGCATAAGAAAGAATAATGAAAACCCATAAACTCTGGGCTCGGCCATCCAGTGTTTATGGAACTGTCATAAAGCTCTGCAAAGCCAGAATAAAGTCTGTGCCCCAATGACTTTGCATTCAAAACTCCAGGAGAAGGGAAGAGGTGGGAACAGAGATCAGGGGAGGAAGGGCAAGCAGGGAGGCAGTGTGAGTCAGCACATATGGCAGCAGCCACAACTCACTGCAGCCTTGCTGATGCCAAGAGCTTCGTGGGCTTCTCAGCAAAGTCACATTTTGGGAAGAAATCAGCAGGGAGGCAATGAGGCAGCTCTCAGCAGGTGATGGAGAGCTTGTGTCCACCAGCCTGCTGCAAACCCAGCACTCAGCTGGATGTAGCAGATGCACAATGGTAAAACCTCAAGGATGAAAAACAGTTGATAAAGCTGGGTACGAGCAGGCCAAAAATATTTATACACTGGCCAGAAAGGAGGAAGTTTAAAAACACAAGAAAAATGTCCAGACAGGAATTCTGGCTCTGCTGAAGACACCAAAACACTGAGACACCACAGCTGCACCTGGGACAGGTGAGAAGGATGGACTGTAAAGGTGGGCATGCAAACACACAGAGCACCTTGTAAAATGGCAAGGGAGGAAAACCTCACCAGAAGGAGGAGGAGCAGGGGAAGTATGGAGAGGGAAGGGTCTCAGGAGCTGGCCCAAGGTGGTGCAGGGGAGGGTAGAATGGGGGATGGGGGTTTTACCCATCTGGGGATGGATCTGTGCAGGGGCCACATCATGGGAAGCAAGAACTGTGCGAAGGCTGGGCTGTGTAGCTGTGAGAGGCAGGAGATGGGGTCAGAGAGAGAAGAGGGGTTGGCAGAGAAGGTGTGCACTGCAGACAGGAGAGGAGCCCCATGGGCAATCAGGAAGGGAAGAAGGAATTGGTGAGGAGAAGAGGCCTGCCAGGGAGGAATCAGGGCTAACACAGCTCAGAGCAAGGCTCTGCACAGCCAGGAGAGCAACCCCTAAACAGCAACACATCATTGCTAAGGGCCTCGGCCTCATTAGACTCATTAGGGCTCACACTCCCATCTCCATGCAGGAGCTGTGTGTGTACACCCAGACTGTGCCACACTGCAGCTCTAAATGCAGTGCCAGCAGCACAAGGCTGCTGTGTCCTGCTCTGCATTGCATAGAGATGGCTGCACCTTACAGGAACTCAGAGAAATAAAAAGCCATGTCACAGGGAAGGGGAGGATGAGTGCACAGTCTGGCACCCCGCAAGAAAACATCTGCAGTGGAAATGACTCACTCTTTCCATCTGAAAGCTCGGAGCAAAAGTCAGCCCCCTCTCCTGTGCTTCCCTCCACCCCGCCCAAGTTCTGTGCAAAAGCGTTTCAGCGACCCACACCTCTCCTCTCCTGCACCAACGGCCCTGGGTGGCACCAGAACCTGGGTTCTGGGTATTCTGTAAGGTGGATGTCTCTTTTTTCAATGTAACGCCCACTTTCCAGTGAAAAAGCAAATGTCTACAGTCACAGTGCTGTCCCTGAGAGTGACACTGTATTGTGTCACTTGCCAGCTTGGACAAGGCTTGAAGAAGCAGTCAAAAAGTTGATGCCAATGTAGACGTGCAAACATTTACCTGTCATAAGGTCAAATAAAAGGAATTCAGGCCTTGAAATGTCTTCAAATTGGTTTAGAAATTACAAGAAGCCAGAATAATCAGCATATGACTCTTCATTCCACTTAGTCAGAAGTGAACTCCACAGTTCACAGCCTTTAGCAGATCCCATTCTGAAACAGAGTTCTGCAGCCACGAGGGGCAGGAACACTTCTTTTCCTGAAAGCTTGAGATTCTTGCATAATCACTTAAGCAAACAGCCCCCAGAAAACAGCTGCATTGCAATGAAGCAGTGAGAATACACAGCCCAAGTGTGAGTGGCCCAGCCTAGAAGGCAGTGCTGCCACTCCAGCCCAACTGCACTTCACCTTCACACACCACCTCTGAAAATGATGCCTTGAACAAGTGCAGAGTCAGCAGGAAAAGCACTGGTAAGTGGCAGCTGGGGACATGACCCATGTCTGGCATGAGCACACACCTGAGGTGATCCAGCACTGTTCCTGCACAGGGCAGTGCATTAGGACAATCATGTGACATTGCTTTCAGTACTCTTGTCCCCTGTGCCTGATCTTCCTCAGGATCACCAGGTGCTTCTGTGTGACTGTGACAGTGACAGCTCAGTACACACTGCCACAGAGTCTCCAGTCCCCAGCCAGAGCACCTGAAATCCTGTGAGCCCCTGCCTGCACAGGTACATCCTGGCTCAAGTCCAGCCCTTCCCCTGGAGGAGCAGAGGGAGGGATCAGGGTAGCTCTACGTCAGCCAAACTGCACCTGCATCCAGCTGAGCATCTGCTGCAGAGCTTGAGAGATTATGCAAACACGTCACAGCTTTGGTTTTCTCCTTCGAAAATAACAGAGCTAATAGAAATTGGCAAAAGGGTACTGGTTTCTATGGGACAGCTGAATTTCTGCCAGATAGGACTTCTCAAAACATTCTGTAAGCACAGGCCATGCTAAAAAAGGAAAATAGTAATTACAAAACAATAATACATGTTATTTATTTAGGTTCTTAACTGGAACATCTCAAAGTGCTTTTCAGATGTCACTTGTATTTCATCATTTATTTATGTAGTATCAGTTTTATATTTAGTCTCCAAATCCAGAATAGCCAGCTCCAGAACATCTTAAAGCAATTAATGGCACATAAGCAGAACCCCTCCCTTTCCTGTCTGTCTCAAACTCTTGTTTTTCACTTCGGAAACCACTTGCACGCAGGGCTGAGCCAAGAGCGCAGCCGCTGCCCCAGGCGAGCAGGGGAACACTCCCAGCCCCACTGGGGCAAAGACAGGGCCAGGACAGGGGCAAGAGACTTGTCCAACCAAGCCCATGGAGCAGCAATGGGGAAGAGCAGAGCAGGAAGCCACAGGCCAGTTTTGGGCTGCCTCAGCAAGACAGAGAACACCCCAGCAGTGCAGGCAAACCCAGCCATGTCAGTGGTGGTTTCAGCAGCTCAGGAAGTTGTCTCAGCCTCATCTGTGCTCCATTTTCAGGCTGCAGGCATTGCATACAGGGGCAAAGGGCTGTAAAGTTAAATTCTGCTCCCCTCAGCAAAGCAGGGGAGACTGTGGATGGGCTCTGCAAGGGACAACTCTTCGAGGGTTCGACCTACCCACAGACAAAATGTTGCTGTCAACAGAAGCACCTCAAAGCTTCCCCAAATAAAAACATCTGTACAATTGCCATCATGCAACAGGACAAGAGTTTAGGACTCCACAGGCACAGAGGGAAAGGAAAACCTGTCTGAGTCCAGTGCAATTCTCCTGGATCCCCGAAGTGCCAGGGACAGCAGTTCTCTGCTGGAAGCTGGGTTTGTCTCCCTGAACACCAGTTTTCTGGGCATTCAGCCCACCCCAGCCAGCACCATCATCTCCCTCCAAGAGATGGAGACTCCCCTTCCCTCCCCTGACCATGACCTTTCTACCTGCACCTGTCATAAATGCAGCTCCTGCCAAGCCTTCCATGTCCCTGTGTCCCCATCATCCCTTTCTGGCTGGCACAAGAGCTCCCTTGAGTCCCTGCCCCAGCGCACCCCACGTCCCCAGGGCCGAATGCAGAGCCTGTGCTTGGCAGGCTGACAGAGCCCTGGCAGACACAGAGCCAGCTGCCCTTCTGAGCCCTGGCTTCCTCCAGACCTCTGGGACACGTGCCCTGCTCCACACACAGATGCTGCAGCCCAGCCCACATTCCAGCTCCTGATCACTGCCAAAACACAGTTACATGTACGGCTGCCATGGCTCTCCAGAGCAATGCATGCACTGACATCACCAACTCCTGCTACTGCACAGGGGACAGAGTGCTGTCCTGGCTTTCCCCATGCACTGTCCTTGCTCAGGGCACGGAGAGGCCAGGCTGCAGTGGGGATGTCACCCAGCATGGAGCCAGGGGCAGGATGAGGGAGGGGGAATGCTCTGCACCAGCAGAGTCTCCTTCCAGACACAAGCGCTCCCCAGAAACAGTCCTATGACAGGAGATATTAATAGGGGAGAGGAGAAACTGCTTTTCAGTGAGGGAGAGAGGTGAGAAAGGGGTCAGGAACAAGCAGCCCTGACCCCATTAGAGAAGCAGCAGGAGGCAGGGAAAAGCTGTTAAGATAAATCAGGGCTGTGTTGAAGGAAAGAGGAGCCAGCAAGGAAGAGCTTTGATTTGTACTTTTAGGGGAATGAAAGAGATGGAAAGAGTTGGTGGCAGGGAAACATATTCCAGCATTTTTAAGATGACAGCAATGGCCACAAAGGTATAAGAAATTACTCTTTTCTTCCTTGCACAAAGCAGGAGTGAGGAGGCCAATTAACCAGGCATGCTGAAGCACACGTGTACCCCATGTCTGGCTGCTGTTCAGTTGCTGTGTGTGACCGTGACTTGTGTTCTCAGGCCACAGAAATGTCAAAAGCTTTGTGCAATTTTGCACCATTAGAGATAATAAATCAGGATGCAGAGGGCTAAGTGAAATGATGAAAAAGCCACACAGCTGCATATAGAAAATGATGCTACACTACACACTACAGCAGGTAGACCTGGTTCAAATGCTGCTGGTGGTGGGGGAAACACTTGCAAATATCTCCAGATACCAGAACAGTATGAAACAAAGCCCAGGAGCCATCCTCTCACTGGATTCTGAGTGCACAAACCCCAGCTGCAGTGCTGGCATTGGCTGCAGGCACCACCACCAACCATCTGTTCCAGGCGTTTCACTGCACTGATGGTGGTGGGCTGGGACAGATGCTGCCAGTGCAGGGACACCTGCATTTTCATGACTTTGTCCTCGGCACAGAACAAACCACTCTCAACCTTGCCCAGCCAGTGCTAAAACCCCAGCTAGCAAAATGTGGGAAGAGATAAACACATACAAGGGCTGAATGGTTTGTTCTCTTCCTAGAGCTTTCCTATAACAGGCAGGAGGACGCAAACATTTAAATGATGCCTCAGGAAGGATAAGATTTTGTGCTCATCAAAAGCTTGTCACTGCCTCCAAAAAACCTCAAGAACTGGACACGTTGACTGCAGCTCATGCTATAACAGTCATACCTCAGCACACATTCATAGAAGAACAAGGGATTGCTCCATCTCTTAAGGACTGGGTATCAGTAGGACGCATGCCAGAGATTTGTCCCTGTATAGCTGCAGAGTGTGCTTGGAGCCTTGCTCCTCTCCATCAAGCTGTGCCCTTCATCCACTCCACAACTGGTGTGTGCTCAGGCAGGAGCAAACCTGGCCGCTTCCCTGGCACCCAGGCCATGGCACTCAGCCAGCCCTGGGCTAAATCCAGCCCCTCAAGGCACAGGAGCCCTGATTCAGGAAAGCACGTGATGAATTTTAATAATGCTTTTAAGTGTTTTCTTGAATAAACCCATGTGGACAACATTCTCTCCACAAACACTTCCACAGGAGTCACCAGGGCCAGCTGAGGTAGCCAACTCTGGAGGCACCCGGGCACAGCAGGCAAACCCTGCCCTGGTTAAACCAACAGCAAAACTCCCGCCCGCTTAGGCAGGGGCAGAATTTCCTCCCATGCCTCCCTCATATATGTCTGGTTTTCTATGTAAATTGTGCAAACACAGCATGTTGACTACCCCCAGAGGGAACACACATATATGCTGTCTCTCTTGAGTGCCAAGATCACTACAAACGCTGCATATAAACAGGCTTCACATTGATCAAAGTGAATTTAGCTTATTAAAAGAGGATTCTATGCAGAAAGCTGATTTCTTCTGCATGAGCATAAATTGAGACACTAATAATATAGTTTAAGCTGAAAAAAAAACCCACAGAAAGAACAAAATGCCTTTTTGCCTCCAGTCAAAACCTCCTTAGTATCACCATTAAGGAGCTTTATATTTCCTTTTCGTGTGTGACTGAAACTGAGCCACCCATAGGAGCCCAGCCGAGCCAGGATCAAACAGAACCCATCTCCTCCTGGCACACTGCCCACCCTCTCACAGGGAGTTTTCAGGGAGCGCATCCCACAGCATCATGCAACACAGAGTGCAGACACTTGCTCTGAATACCTCTGCACGGCAAGGATCCATGCAGCAGAGGTTCTCCCACACTGCCATTGCTGGCAGATGTATGGCCTAGACCTATGAGTGCCTGAGTGCCACCAAGCTGTGCCCTGGGGGTACCCAGAGATGCTCCCCTGGCCTGGCTGACCCAGTGTGGGCAATCCTTTGCAGCTGCTCCTTCTCAGATAAGTACTCTGGCTCTGCACCCTTTCTAAAGCCTTCATAGCAAAGCAGTAAATGCATCTTCAGTTAAACTGTACAGAAATGATCTAAAGAAAATCAGAGCAATTGTGCGAGACTTAAAATTGCCACCAGATGACTGGGTTTGGCAGCACTGTGAGAAAATGCATCATCTGTGTTTTGTCAAGTGCTTGCTGCTCTGATCTCGTGCCTCCCACACTTTTAATTTCTCTGTCACGACACACAGAATGACACTTCTGGAAAAGCTGCACGTGGGTTGAGACAGAGCCCCCTCTCCTTGCAGGGCCCCAGAGCTGCTGAGCACATCCCAGAGAAACATGGGAGGCACAGGGTGTCTCAGCTTTGGCCTCACATCCACCCAAACAAGTGCAGCTGGTTTGGATCCTCAGGCAAAAGGAAAAGCCTTTGCTGTTGTCCTGGCAGTGTCAAAAGACCCAGGGTCTCATTCACACATGTGTGCTCTTAAACTGCTCAACTCCACAATGCCCCACTGCACTCCACGGGGTGCAGAGGGGATGAGGAAGAGGGGCACAGACACTTCCATCAGAACAAGGACTGCACATCTGAGCACACGTGCATCCTGCTGGCAAGTGTCTGAGCTTTGTAGCTGCCCGGGTCCCACATCAGCCAGTGCCTCCGAGCAGGGTTCCCCTGCCTTGCTGCTCAACTTTCCCACTATTACTCAGCAGCATCAGAGGACGGGAGGAGGGAGATTGCACTGAAGGTCTGAGCCAAAATCACCCATCTCCATCCACTGCCAAAGGTCCCTGGCTGTCTCTTTCAGCTCCAGCCCAGATGCCTCTCCCGGGTACCATAAGCACTTTGGCTCTGAAGCTGCACTTCTAACACAGTATTTTACCATTGGGCCCCAAGGTTTAAGCTGCAGGTCATCTTTTGTTTAAGAAGGGTTAAAGTTATCACACTTGGGCTTTGACTGCTCCTTTCTTAACCCAATCTTAAAATTTCTCTTTATCTTGCAAGTGTGTCATTTATCCCACCTGCCAACAAACACTTCCACTAAATTTGTCTGTTTATTTAAACAGTGACATTATTTGTCAATTAGCCTGCCAAAACTTCCTCCCCAGTTGTAATCAGTAGCACGCATCAGGGACCATTCAAAGCTGAAATTGATACAATCTGCCCTGCAGCCTCTTGAAGAAAAGAGCACAGAGAGAAGCAGGGTTCCCACAGAGCAGAGCTGCCTGCGGCACCCAGCACTCCCAGTGCTGCTCTGCAGGGCTGTGCCTGTTCTCAGGGATTCCTGCTCAACTATTCCTCCCTCCTCCCCACCAAGACCTCCCCTACACAGCCTGGCTGTGAAGGAGATGCAAGGCCAGAATGCTGGGAACAGCAGCAGAGTAAGAGGGAACAAGAACTCCAAGTGAACTGCACTTCATCCTTCCCCATGCTTCCCAAAGGACCCAAAGTGCCCCCGAGCTCCCCACCACAGCCTGTGCTCACTTCCACTGCTCCAGGTTACAGCTCTGCTTACCCTGACAGGAACAGCACTGACTGCATCCTAGCAGCTGGTCCAAAGGGCAGCGTGTGGACACAGGCACTCCAGGACACCTTGGAAAGGGACAGCCTCCCCTCACTGCAACCACCACCATATCCAACAAAGATCTGCTTCCCCTTCACAAGCACAAAGGGGCAAAGCCTGCCAAAGTCAACAACATAAATATTCTCCTTGCACTAGCCAGGCATAAATAAAAAGCCAGGAACAGAAATAAGATGGTAAGGGCTTCACTGCACCTGTAAGACAGTAGCTTTGTAACCACACTGTACCAGACACTGCACTCCCTCGGGCTGGACACAGCACTTCTGGCTAGAGATACCTTCTCTAACACACACATTGTGGCTCTGTACAAACTGACCACTTCCATGACCTTAAAAGCTTTCCTCACTGAGGTGTTTTTATTTATGAGCCTTTAATTCACTGACTACAGACAGCTTCTTACTCCAGACAGATCCTTGTCTTGAGGAGTGCCCTGAATGCCCAAAGTGCTGAGCTCAACCATCACACTGAAAGAGCCCCACGGTGCCCACTCCTCCCGGGGATGGAGGTGTGTGCTCTGTACCTGCAGCATTAGCTCTGCTCACCACCCTTTCATGCTCACCACCAGAGACACCTGTGCTTTCAGCTGTGATTGTCCCAAGGCAAGCAGACAGTCAAGGCACCTGACAAGATGACCAACGGAGTATTAAACTATTCACACACTTTTTATTGACTCAACATCACCTGCTGGACCTGCTGTGTCCAGGATGCAGGAACAGGATGGGATCCTGCCAGGCAAAGGCTCCAGTGCAACTCCAGTCTGCTTCAGAAAGTTCCAGTTCCTGACATCCTGGGACACAGTGCATCACTTGCTGCCAGCCTGCTCCATCCAGTTATCAAATGCCAACTCCTGCTCCCCATGTACCTACTGCCCACCCCCTGCTTCCCAGAGGCACCCCTGAGCTCAGCACTGCCCCAGGATGAGGGATCACAGTCTTGATGCTGGGGCCTTCCATCTGCCCCACACTGGCTGTGGCAAGGAGAGAGTAGATGGTTTGGGGAGGTGCTCACACAATGCTCTGCAGTTGCCCAGCACTATCAGCACCAAAACTAAGACTCACCTTGGGAACAAGATCAGAAACTACAACTTCTCACTCTTGCCCTCGCTCCACCACGCCCCACCATCATTTCCCAGGATCCTCTCTGTACACTCTCAACAGCCAGCACACAGACATCCCTTCCTCACAAAGATGACAAGCTACTAGATAGAGGGGAGCCAGCTTTTTGCTGGAGGAAACCTGATCCTTAATCACTGAGGAAGGTCAAAATACCATCTGACACAGTCCTATAAGCTTGTGCTTGTCCTTCTCCACCCCTGATCACTGCAGTGCCTTATGGCTCTTCCTAGTGATGCACAAGTGCTGGGATTTATCCCTTGCTGCTGAACTGTCAAAAGCAGGAAACTCTGCCAGGACCTGGGGATCAGAAACACCTGCCCTCACCCTCCTCTGGTGCTTGGCTGCAAACACACGAGGCAGCACAGCAGCTCTGGGGATTTGCCTGCCAGAAAGACAGAGAAGTTGGCAGAGACAGCATGGGCAATGAAACCCTAGAGAGGATCAGAAAAAGAGTGGCTGCCTGATAGACTCTGATGGCTCCTTTGGGTTCCTGTCAAGGTTTTATTTATCCTCATCTGCAGTCCCACCCATCCCTTCCCCTTCTGAGAGAAGGAACCTCACACAGGCACCACATAACCATTTGCCTGTAGGATACCAAAGCTCTTCTGGTCCTACATATGCAATTTTATTTTTAATTGAAAGTTCCACTCGCTTGTACAAAGCCTTTGACCCTGTGTATTGTTGATGAAAGAGGGAAAGCAAATCACATGGAAGCTCATAAGGATCCCCAAACAACTGCACATAGGAAGCAAAAACTAGCACAAGGAAAGCAGGCTGGATTATCACCATGGCTTTTTTTTTCAGGCTTAGAAATCTGCAAATCTACAAGCAAATTCCGTTTTTAAAAGAAATGTTCAAACCTCTCAATTTATTTCACAGCACATGCCATTCAATCTAATAGTAGAGAACTAATGGGAATGATTTGCTGAACTTGTACTGCACTTTCTTCCATCAAAGTCAAGGTCAAAGTTGATTACACATTAAAGTAATTCAATGAGCACCAGTGAAACATATCCAACAAAGCCCCGGGAAGCTGCGAGCTGACCCCGGCATCCTCCCAGGGCACAGCACTACGGTTTGCACAGCTGTGAGCACAACAAAGACAACCTGCTGCAGCATCCCGCACGCCGGGATGAAACGCATCGATAACGCGGGGCGAGTCTCACCCCAGACACTGGAGCGCGATTCCCGGGATGTATCGGGCCAGTGCCTGTGCCTCCCACCTTGCCAGGTCGCGCCCTTCAGTCCTGCCCCATCCATGTGCCGGCTTCCCACTGTCTGCCCCCCGTCACTCCGTCACCTGTTTGCTCAGAGCCCCTCACTCATAGTTCCAGTGAATTCCCGCTGCCACCTCCCCATCCCCAGCCCCAGCCAGGACCAAGCGCCGCTTCCCCGCGATCCTCCCGGCTCTGAGCGCTCAGAGCCTGCGGTGGCGGCAGGTGGGGTGTCCGGCGGGATGGCACGGCACAACCCAAACGGAGGGGATCCCAGAGAGAGATCCTCGTCCCCTGTCCTGTCCAGCCGCGCCCTCCTCATCCCTCGCCCAGCGCTTCCCAAATCCTGCCGCGCCGCGCCCTGCGCATCCCCCGCTCCGCCAAGCCCCGACCCAGCTCTGCCCCTTCTCCAGGCCCCTCAGCCTCTTCCTGTTCCCGCTCTCGGCGCATCCCCTGCCCGGCTCTGCCCCTTCCCAGCGCCGCCGGGCTCCTCCCGCTGCCGCCCCTCGCCGAGCGGCGCCGGGCGCGGCCCCTCGGGCGCTCACCAGCACGAAGGAGCTGCGCACCGCCTCCGAGACGCTCTGCCGCAGCTCGGCCGCCGTGCCCGGCTTGCTGAGCCGCTTGGTGAACTTCCTCACTTCCGACATGGCGACATGATCCGCGCCGATCCGANCGGCCCCGCTTTGTCCCCGCCGCAGGTGCCCCGGGCCCGCCCCGGCACACGGACAGCCCCGGTACCGTGGTACCGCCGGGGATGCAGCAGCGGCTTGGGCACAAGGGCACGGCGTGCCGGGGCTCCGCCGAGGGCTCCGCCTGAACGGGCTGGATGTAACCATGATGGATGTTCAGAACAACAGACTCGGTGCCGAACGGGGCACGGCTCCGCTTGGGTTGGTGATCTCCCGGCTCTGCCAGGTGCTCCTGCAAGGCTCAGCTGGATCCAGCACAAGACCTTTCTGCTGAGCATCTCTGTGCTGGTTGGGGTTGCGTTAAATTTCTTTTTCTCCACGGTAGCGGGCTGTGTTTTGGATTTGTGCTGGGAACTGTGTTGATAATTAGGGATGTTTTTCTTACCACTGAGCAGCGTTGATACAGTCAAGGCAAGAGCTTTTCTGCTCCTCACCCCACCCAAAAATTGCTGCGGGTGCAACAAGGCTTTGGGAGGGGACACAGCTATGATAACTCATCCCAACTGATCCAAGGGACATCCCACACCCTGTGGCATCGGCTGGCTGGTATAAAGCTGGGGCAGAAGAAAGGAGTGGGGACAGTCAGAGTGTCTCCCCAGGTCACCATTATGAGTGAGGGGGCTCTGCTGTCCTGGGGATGGTTGAACACCTGTCTGCCCTGGGAAGTTGTGAACGAATTCCTTGTTTTGCTTTGCCTGTGTGAGTGACTTTTGCTTTACTTATTAAACTGTATTTAGTTTCTTCACCTAAACCCTTCTGATTCTCCCTCCCCACCCCACTGAGGGGAAGGGCTGGAACAGCTGTGTGCAGCTGAGCTGCGAGCTGGGGTTAAATGAGAAAATATCCAACCTATAGAGTTTGCTATAGGAAAGTGCTTCGATTACAGAGGCCATGATCACATTTGCTTGCCCAGCTGCAAAACCAAGAAATAAGGAAGGTTCCATAGGACTCAATTCCTACTCCTTATTACTTTGTCATTGTGCACTTCTTTGAAGGATGGTGATTTTGGAATTACAACAGAAAGCCTTTGTTTTGTTCATTAAAGCCTTTTAATTTTTTTTAGTTATTTTGTGTGTTGTGTCTTCACAGCAAGATATTGAATTGAGTTTCCATAGTCATAGGAATTTACACACATTGTTCCATTTGACTGATTAAGTACTATCTACAAGGATCTCACTGGAATTATAGGCATGCCTTAAGTCACCCAACATATAGAGAAATAGTTTTGATTATGAGAGCCAATCTGTAGGGGGTGATGAATACAGCCATTATGATCCAAACCATTCAAAATGTTATTTGTGACTCCTAAAGCATGCAAGCCAGTTAGTGTTCTGCTTTCTAGCAGCTGACTGATGGGCCAGCAGTCACCATTTCATATGAAACATTGCTCCAGTTTTTTACATCACAAACAAATCTGTTTTATATCAAAACAAATCTGAAATTTTATTGTTAATTATCAAATATCTATTAGATGTGGGATAGAAAAGGAAGAAGTTGACAAGTTAAAGAATTTGCATTTTCACAAACATGAAGCTTTTCCACACCCAAGTTAAATGAAAAGCACTGTGATGTACAATTCCAGTAGCAGCACAGTGAGGTTCACTTCCTTATCCCCACACCCATGAATGTTCTTGCAGAAATTTTATCAACCACTTCAAATCCTCACAGCACAGCCTCCCGTGACTCCCCTGCAGTGAACTGGCAAATAAAATTATTACGTCTCCTTCACCTGGCCACAAAAGGACAGGTAACACAACAATGCTTGTCACAGAGTGAGGGTAGCCCTGTTCATCCTGGCTGCTGGGGAGAGCCCCTGGCCCCTGTGGTTCCTCAGAGGGCATTGGGCACTGCAGCAGAGCCCACACCAGTGACTGGAGTCAACATCTTTGGCAGAGCCATTTCTGCCTTCCATTTGCTACATTAGGAACTGCTCTGAGAACCAGAGTGTTTGTCTGGGGAGGAGAGTGCTGTGATGGTCACTTGACAAGAAATAAAACCCTCCCTAAAGCACACACTTCATTTCTTATCCAGAAGCAAAAGGTTCCAGCTAAGATTATAAGCTTGGTACGGTACCAGCATCCAAAGAGCTGCCCATCAGCATCCCACTGACCTGAGCCAGGGAAGACCAGTGAACAGTGAGGCTGTTTTTTTGAAGCAAAGCATGAAAAGGAAATTAAACGCAAAGGGAAGGACACATCACATGAAAACAATAGAAAAGCAGAAAGCTGTGACTCCCTCTTGGGCAGACTAAACATCAGAGTAAGAGTCTCAAGCACAAGAAGTGTTAAGGCAAGACAACAGCAGCTACAGCACTGCTGTTACAGACAAATCCAGACCTGCAAGGACTGTAGTTTTCATCTCCTTTTTCACAGGGAAAAAAGGCCAGCAATGGTTTATCAGTGTAAGAAATGCACCCAAGGACACACAGGGGTATTCTGGAAGTGTTGAGGAGTTGTACTGCCTCAGATAACCAAACTTTCTCCAACTCAGTCTATCATGGGGAACCCACAGATTCAAATGTGCTAACATTTTCATCTCTTTGTCTTTTTGTTGAGACTACAGCCTTGAAGTCCTCAATGTCATTTTGATCCCACACCTGCCTGATCAGAGGGTGAGCAGCAGCAGCAGCTTGTAGTTCCCAGTGAGGATACATGATGGAAGGTGCAGCCAACCTGGGTGAAACAGCTCTCCTGCCACACCTCCTCCCCAGCTCTGCTGGACAGTACAGACTACAGGAAGAGAAAATTTGCAGAGGACATCATATTGACTGACAGTGGTATCCTTCCCACTTACCAGTAGCACTATAGCACAGAAGATGCACTAAGGAAGAATCTCTTTTTTTTTTTGACAAATATCTGTCTGTGCAGCTGATGCTGACATATGGTCTGGAACCATATACAGGAGACCCCTGAACTGGCTCCACAAACCTCCCAAAGGCTGAAGGGTCAGTGGCAGACTTATTATTTAATTTCTCAAGCCATCCAAGATATAAAACATTTAATATGATCAGCCAATAATCCCATTTTTCACTGCTTCACTGGTTATCTGTGGGCCTTTCTATCACCTGCACATGAGCCTGTACCAGAAGAACACTTACCTATGTGGTTAATTTAAGCAAGCGCTTAACCAAGTGTTTCACTGCATTCATGAGAGTCCTGCATTCTTGCAGGGAACCTGCCAGAGTCAGTTACCCAGATCCAGATGTGCTTTTTTTGCCAGGCAGGAGGAAGATTATGAATGCCATTACATCTTCCATTTCCCAGCTTCAAAATTCCTGTGAGATACAGCTGTGATGTTTGAATATATTTCTGGTACTTCAAAAATTTTTTAAAAAACCAAACAAACCAAAAAGTGGCCTCAGAATGATATTTGCACGCTGACCCCTCTTGATAGCAAAGTCAAGGCACAGACAGCCCCAGGTCCACACGCGAACAACTCCTTAAGCAACAATTTTTGTGCAGCTTGTGCCTTCTGCCAAAGCAAGAGACAAATGAATTGCTTAGGTATCTTGATCAGGCATCACTCCTCAGCTGCACATGCAGCCAGCCAACACTGCTGGTGTGCTCAGGGGAGATCTGGGAAGTCTCAGGAGATATAAACACTGCAAGGCTAGGTACAGCAGAGCTATGGCTGTTCCTCCCTGTCTCCCATCGCTAGAGGTGTCAATGGCACTGCCATTAAACAGCCACTTGTTGGCTTCTCCAGCCCTGTGAAGGGAGGCTGCTTCAGCAGTGCAGCAACAAACTGGTCCTTAGCTGCACAGTCCTGGCGTTAAAGGGCTGCCCTCTGCTGACTTATCCTGGATGGCACGGGCACAGCTCCTGGGAATTGGAGGAGTGCCAAATCCAAGCACTGCCTTTCCCAGCAGGGCTCCCTCCGGGTGAGCATTCAGCTCTGCAGGAGCACACACTGCTGCCCTTCGTGCCAGGGCTGCTGTACTCCTTGCTCACCTCCTCCAGCTACTGGGGATGGAAGTTACAGCAGCTGCAGGTGCATCCTGGCAGTTCCCAGCAGCATCCACCTTCATGGAAGAGCATACAAGGGTTTGCAGAGACCTTGGGTCCTTGCACAAAAAGTCAGTAAAGCAGCACTTAGAGGCACCACCAGTAATAATGAATCCATGTGATGTCCCAGAGTGTTCTTAGCACAGCCTTAAAGAGACAATATTGACTCAGCAGTCATCAGATTTTAGTATTTTGTATTTAAAAGTTCTTCCAAAGTTTACCTCCTGAAAAATAAGGCAACTTCATAATATCTGATTTAAGAAAATTCGACCAAGATGCTGCTTCTGAAACACCCAGCATTAACTATTTTTGGATATAGAACTACAAACAAGATTAACAGCAATTCCAGCTGTCTCTAAATTCCCTCTTCGTCATTTTTCATATGCGGCTTTTTTTCTTCTGCCACAGAGAACTGAGCAGAGATAAAACCTCCTCACTCCATGTATTCTGCACACCCAGACACTGGAAGGGAGAGAAATCAAGATGTGGTTGTTGGAAGGGGTCAGCACTGGTCTCACCGTACAAATGGAGAGCCCTGACAGCAGCTGCAGAGCTGCAGCCTGCACCAGCACATCACGAACGTGGTCACACACAACAGAGACAGCCCTGCCTTGGCTGCCTCACTGCCCCTGCAGGCTCCACCCCTAACCCCAGGGAGAAAGGGCAAGAACAACTTCTGGCAAATTGGGAACACCTCAAGCAGCAGATGTTTGAATCTGTTCTAGTGTTTTACTACTCTGAGAGGAAAAAAAAAACACAAACAACAAACAACCCAACACTTCTGAAATGTTTATTTTAAAATAGGAATTTCCTCTATCTCATTTGTGCCCATGGCCACTTGTCCTTCCACTGGATAGCACCAAGTCTCCAACACTTAGCCAGTCAGGAATTTTTTCATATCGGCAAGATCCCCCTGAGATGGCTCTTCTCCAGGATGAACAGACCTAGCTCTCACAAGCTCTCCATAAGCTCAGTAGCCCTTTGCTGGACTCTCTCCAGCACATCCTTGTTTCTCTGTGTACTGGAGAGCCCAGCACTGCAGTGATGATGCCCCTGAGCTGTTGCCCCTCTCTTCTGCATCCTGGAGTACAACTGATCAGACAGGAGTGATGGAAGGAAAGCACAGGGCTCGGTTTAAACTGTGGAGCTCTACTGTAACACAGCAACATCCAGCTTATGAACACTCCCCTATTTATCTTCCTCTGCTTGAAGGCTTTAAAGATCATTTACAGTAACTGCCACACACAAGAGGATTATTAACATCTCACACAACTCCCATGAGCAGCTCTCTAGCTTGGACAAAGAATACAGCAATTAAGAGGTGGATACACACAGCTGCTGGACATCCCCCCTTAGGTCAAAATGCTATTGCTCTCTGGTCTCAGCCCAGTATTTTTCACGTCAATTCTGTGAAAAGGCAGAAGAAAAAACTCCCTGATGTTTGTTTCTTTGTATAGATATTTGAGGCCAACTAGAAAACAGTATAGGGGGTGAGGGGGTCACCATTGCTCAAATAAATCTATTTCACAATATGCTCTGCAGAGTCAAGTACTGCACAGGCCAATTAATCAATCTCTCACCCTTTCAAATTTTCTTACTTTGTTACTGCTCTTATTTATTTGTTTTCAGACAGCAAAAGGAAGGAGTAGTTACTTCCATAAAAATAGAGTCTGTTGAAAACCTTAGGCACAAATTGAACTAAGCAAAGTCCATCAGGTCTAAAAAGACAAAAATGGCATTGGGACATTTAGATATGCAAACAGAGGAAGTAAGTGGAAACAGAATGGAAGATAACAAGGAAACACTTTCTGTGAGTCTGGTCGTATACTGGTGCAGGTTATCTAGGAAAAAATGTAGTGTCTGTTCCTGGAGATACTAAAAGGCCTGTGCAGCTTGCTCTAACCTGGGTGAGCAGAGGGGGTTGGACTAAAGCTCCAGAGAACTCCCTGGACCTTGAGCAACATGTGATTCTGTAACAAGCTGCTCTGTCAATCACCACAATAAAATACCAGCCTTTATTCAGGAGGGTACTAAAGGATAGGTTTAAATTCATGCATGAACCCTACAAAAATCAAAGGACTTATAGTTAGTGGAAGAACAAACTTTCTGGCACAGCTCTAAACATGTGCTCATCACTTACTGCAGTTAAAGACAAATTTACCCACAGGCTAAAACAAGTAGTGTGCTCCTTTCTGAATGGCCTTTTGTGTGTTGTTCTGTACATAGCACTTGGCTTCACTCATTTTTCGTGCTCCATTTACTGAGCATTATAGTCTGAGCAGAATTCCACACCAAAGCCTGAAGCACCATCACTAAAGCATGTGTCAGTGTCTAGCCATGTGAACTGAAAAGCCTCCATTGCACCTCTAGCAGGCGACCAATACTATTAGCAAAATACCAGGAAAGCAGAAGTAGCAGCTATAGACATCAGCATAAAGAACATGGATTCATGACTCCAGCAGCACCAGAACCAGGCAACAGTTCCCTACAGCCTTCCAGTTTGTTCCCACTTTCACAAAATGAAGCAATGTACTTATAAGCAGTTTCAAATAAACAAGGTATCATACATGGAACTAGAAAAAAAAACTTAGAAAACAGATACTGATAGAGCACAAAAAAATGTGCATTGTTGATATTCCAGCCAGAAGCAGCAGGTAAGTTTGCCTCAAAAGGTAACAGCTTAGCATTCCTTACACTCACAGGTTCATTTTGGCACATTTGAAGAGTGGCCATTTTCCAACACGTGTTCAGCAAATTGCTAATGACAGGCAAAAAAAAAAAAGCATAGTGGCCTTCAGTGATTGATGAATTGATTCTGCCATGCCTATGGCTAATGCTCTCATATTTAACAGTGCTAGCATCATGCCAGTCACAGAGATCAGCATTGCTTTCCATTAAAAAACAAAACCCAAAAGAATCTCACCAACCAAAAGAAACAAAGACATCCCTCCCCTTTTTAACTTCAGAAAACATGACTTGTGCACATCTAGAAATCAAATTTTAGTATGATTCAGCTACTCTATCTGTTGTTTTTGTCCCTCTCTATGTGCACTTGGCTCGGTGCCCAGCTCTGAAAGAGACAAAGGTAGCAGAGACACAGCTTTGTTTCCAGCCACAGCCACTCACTGCCAGAACCAGCTGCCAGGAGCCAGCTACAGCAGAAATGAGTTGCTGAAGATCTGTGACATTCCAATCAGCTAATTTTATTGATTCTTGGGAAGTGACTGGGTTAATTCACATTTCCTGCACCAAGGTTCCTCTGCAATGGCAATTCCTCGCTTTGCCTCCTGGGAATTCTCAATCACTTTCTGTAAGCAGAATTTTGATGACACGAATGTCAACATATTCTTCTTTAATACAAGTTGCTAAGTAGCCCCCTGGAAAAAACACCCCAGAGAGAGGAACCCTCCTGCACAAAGGGAAGTGTTCTATTTTAATGGATCTCCATCCACCCTGTGATTGTGCTCCAGCCAGAAATGTCACTGCAGTGCAGGGGCACTCCCTGATGTACAGTGAAGGCACTTGACTGAACCCACCAGGCTCAGCAGAGAAACTGGCATTTACCTGCAACTTAACATTTACCTGTAAGGAGAACTTGGAAGCTGTGGACAAAAACAGAACGTAGCATGTAAGGTACCAGAGAAGCCCCCAGACCCAGCAGTGGCTGAGATCAGACAGGACACAGGACCACTCAAACTGGAAAAGCACTTAACCCACACAACTTTTGGAAGAAGAGGGAAAGAGGCACTGATTTCTGAACCATCAAAAATGAGCAGAACAGCTCAACTGGGGAACAAGCACTGAGAATACTAGATCAATGCAGGGGAACACCAGAACTTTAAGTGCAGAAAAGCTAAATATCAAGGTAAATGGAAGTTAATCTTCCTCAAGATTAGCTTTGTTTACTGCCTGGATAATGAAAACAATAACCCTTTTTAAAATAATCACTTGAGTACTTAACAGGTCCAAACACAACATCTTAATAGAGTTTCTGTCAGCTAATACGCAAAACTAACAATTCAACTTTTATCTCCAAAGCAGTTGGAAAACAACCCCAAAACCATTCAGATCATTAAGAGAAGAGGTTACAGAGGAGACTTTGCACAGAACATGTAAAACAACTGCCAAAATGCAGGTCATTCATGCTGCAGGAACCCCTCCCAAAGTCCACTCAGTACCTCCAACACTGCATGTTGACAGCAGTCAGGTCTTCAGTCACTTAAAGCTGGCTTTGACTCATCCTCTTCTATGTATTTCTTAGCAGCTAATAAGAGCTCCCTTCTCCTATTACTCATTCCTAATTTTTGCATTTGCTACTTTAACTATAATATGGGAAAAGCAGGAATGGAAGAGCAGCACATACAAAAAAAACCATACCCAACCCCCCCAATGCTAAGCCCATACGCCTCTTCCTCCAGTCTGGACTTTTAGCTCCAGAGAGAGGAAGGCCACAATGTGCCAACACTCTGGAATTGAGGTACCTGTAAGCAAAGTGATGGCATTTGTACTGCACAAAGCAGCTTCTTAACTTGTATGAGTCAATAAATACATAGAACATCTATAACAAACCCTAGAAGTGTCTGGGAACAGCTCACAGAAATCTCAGTCGCTTACAGTCTTCCACACAGATATTGCATATATTATAGAAACTGATTTTTGGAGTCACAAACCAAATGTCTTCTTGTGCCATCTCCTCACTTCTGTCAGTTCAGTGGAACTCAAAGTAACAGAAGAACCTTGAGAGCGTTTAGCTTGTTTCATCCCTGCACGTATTTTCAATTCTGAGTCCAACCTACCCAACTGTGTTAACTGAATTTTATATAACGTGTGTACCATTCTTGTACCTATTTTGACTGATAATAAACCCCTTGCAACTGCCTTTCTTGTCCAAGACAATTCTATACAAAGTCATAGCCAAATTCACCTGAGTAAAAAAGAATTAAAAGGTGAGTGATACTCACCTCCTGCCTTTCCACCTCTTCATTCTTCCACTAATGGGAAGGAGAAGATTCTGTGCACACTTTTGAAGTGTCCTCCTCATGCTAAACTATCACATAATTACTCTTAATTCTGCTTAATATCCAGTTGCAGTACTCCATTCCTCATTCTTTCAGAAAGGTGTGACAAGATCAGGAAAAGTAGAACTCAGAAGGTAACAAGTGCTTGCAAGATCAATGATCGCAGAAACAGGTCAAAACTACTTTAGAAAAAAGGGAAATGAACAAATCAAAATGGAAAAGAAGCAACAATTTCCAAGTGTGTGACCAAGTTTAATGACACATTTGTTCTCTGAAACATTTGACCATCAATAACATTTCATGGGTTACGATGCCCAGAATGTTACTTCATAGGTGTTTTATATGAATATTTACAAAGACTTCAAAATTCAGTGGCACTAAACAAACAAGAAGAACTTAAAACTTTAAGCTACAATGCTTAAAAAATGTAAACAGTTTATTTTACATAG
Organism: Rhabdornis inornatus; assembly: GCA_013397075.1. Classification (NCBI taxonomy): domain Eukaryota; kingdom Metazoa; phylum Chordata; class Aves; order Passeriformes; family Rhabdornithidae; genus Rhabdornis; species Rhabdornis inornatus. Next base: position 954,429 of record VWZS01006390.1, read on the forward strand.
TTGTAAAATATAAGAACTTTCTAATGCAGCTTAATTTTATCTGGAAGGTGAATATATCCTGGTGCCCGTGAACACGGAATGAGAATTCTTTACACAAGTATTGTGCTCCAGTGTGCAAAAAATTATATATAAGAAAGGAATCTAAAGTCCACAACAATTAAAAGACAACAAAAGAATTTTCACGTCCTGAAGTTGAGAAATTTATAAAAACATTTACACATGGTTGCTGACCCATCAAAAACTTGCATAACTTAAGTCTGAATATTAGCTACTACAAATTCAAGATCTTTCTCAAATGGAATTTTGTGCAAAGATCAGACTACCTTATTCAGCATTTTTCCAGCCTTCCTCCCACCCCAGCTCCTGACATCTAGTGGCCACAAGCACCACTAAAATGCTTTTGATACAGGTTCCAATTCGTGCATATATCCAAAAGGCACACACATGTGCGAACATGGTTTTGTGCAGAAACCTGTGCAAGTTCACAATGACATTGCAAAACAACTGTTTGTAGAAAGTTCAAAGTCTAATGTTTGGCAAGATTATTCTTACACATTCCTTTCTATCCTACAAGCCCAGGTGTTAACAGGCACACTGCTTTCCAAGGATCCAATATTTGAGTAGCCTTAAAATAAAGATTTAAAAATAAATCAGCCTGTAACATTATTATATTAGATACTTTTGCCTGCATTATTTATGGAATTTTAATCCCATGGTACCATAGCTTTATGCTGTCAGTTGCAAACCAACTAAGATATGTATTTCTTTTTGTTAATGAAGACTTTAATTGCTCCAGTAAAGTCAGCTGATAAAAGCACTTCTGTGTGATCTGTCTTCAGAGCTCCTTAACAGGAAAGAGAATAAATGGTTAGGTCATTAAAAAAAAAAATAAAAAAAAAAATATATATATAAATCACACTCTCATTAAAATATATGACATCACTGTGATACCCTTCTTCCTTTATCATATTATTGATTTCTAGCCAATACTTCAAGAAAATCTGCATTTCTAGGAAAGAAACCTTTTCATTAATGGTTGGTGCAGCTCTATCTCCTAATAGCTCCAATGTAAAAGGAATAATCCTAAAGTACCTAGGATGGCAACTGTACCCCTCATCTCACATCCTCAGCTTTAAGAATGCAACAGCTGCCAAAATGTTCAAGGTGGAATGCTAAATTGGAATACATACCCATGCCACTGCAAGGACTTTTCTTCTCAAGAAACCCCCACCCAGATCCAAAGTATTCATAATATTTTCCTGCTCATACCATGGTACCAAGCAGAGATCATCTTAAAACACCTACCAGAGGGTATGGTGTCTGATATCTCACAGTCTTCTCCCTTACTTTCAGCTTCTTGCTTTTCAGAAGTTTCCAGTGACACCATCAACCCAGGATTTGGAGCAAAGATCGCAGAGGTGACGACTGCATTGTGTGCTTCAGAAAGACAATCCAATTTTGATTACCTTGTTTCAAGAATTTGTTAATTTTACAAGAATAGCAGGCATAAATTCTAGTAAATATACAAGAATCTCAGTGCTAGTGCCATCAGGTAAACTCAGAATTCAAGGAACAACTGTCATTGTTCTATCATTTTAAGGATTTCAGAAGATGCTCTAAGTGCCCAAAACTAACTGGCAAGAGGTCCAAAAAACATTTGATATAAACATGGCCCACATTTCCCAAAAACTGTGTATATGGAGCAGATAAAAGAGCTGCTTTTTCCCCCACCCATTTTTGCTTTTAGCCTCCTATGAAAGAGAAAAAGCTTGCATTTGTTTTCAAAGTCACTTTTCCATAAAGGATTACGGATTGATAATTATTTTGATTTCTGCAATCAGCAAGTAAAACATTCATTCCAAATCTCTTACTGAAGCTGGACAAACTCTAAGCTACTGTCTCTTGCCCTCCCAAAGAGAGTCTCCTGTGAACAATAATTCCTGATAGGCCACCAACTACTATGCATCCTGCTAAGAATTTGTGCAAACGAAACGCATAGCAAATAAAATATTTCAATTTTCAAATCATATGAGCTTCGATAAAACAAAGATCAAAAGCCAGTTTTTACCTTTAATGCCTTCCCAGAAGTCATTTCGGTCTCTTCTTACAGATGTAAATTTGCTCAGGTCATGGTATGTACTCCAAATGTAGACATATTTGTCTTCTGAACCACTTACAATGTAGGTAAAGTCATGGCTAAAGATTCAAAGAAGGAAAAACATTACTTTTCTTAGCTGTTCAAGCATGCACTACAGTAACTCTGCATCTCTAAACTCTGACACTAACTGGGCTACAGCGCAGTAAGCAGAGATGATTTAATCTGGGAAATTTATCTGGAGCAGGGGGACTGAGCAAGACCATCTCCCCAGGTCCTTTCCAACCTCAGTTCTATCACAGTTCCTGCACTCACAGCAACAGTAATGGACACACATCGTACTGTCCACAGGATGCAACTGCATTCACTCATCTGTAGGAGTTCCCAGCTCATCACTCTTGAGCACAGCCTTTTTTTAACCTTTGCATTCTGAGCCAAATGACATTTCAGAGGCTCAGTTTCATGCCAATGTAGATTAGTCAAACAAAACCCTCTGTACTTCAGCCACAGCATTTCCCAAATCCAGCAACTCCATTGTTACAATACTGTCTTACCTAAAGCTGGCTTTGATTTGGCTGCTGCTGTTGACATAACCTTTGTACTTCATAGACAGAGACAGATCTCTTAGGTCATACAACCTGATTCTGGAATCATTTGATGTCACTAGTATCTAGAAAAGAAATAAATAAATTTAGGAGTGGAAACAATTAGCCATCTGTAATGATTTTTTCACCTGCACGTTAATCAGAGCATAATGTCATTAAAAGAATATATTTTCTGTTTTACCACTACTTAGTATTGTATTAGCCTAAATCAGCAAAGAGTAAGGCTCATTTTAGTAACGTTAAAAGATTTGGCACAAACTTACTAAGCATTAGATATAAATATCAGAATTCAGTACTGGGCCAAAGCTGCACTGAAAGACAGTACCTTATTTTCTCCTGGCAAAGGTTCAATGCCAGTAATTTTTCTTCCAACTCTATTTCGACCTCTGGTAGAACGCACATGTATTTGTGTGTGATACTTCAAGTGCTGAAAAGGTATCAAAATGTGTCCCAGTTAGAAACAATTGTGTAAAAACTTTAGTTTGCTTCATGCTCTAACAGGTTTTTCTTGGTATTTAAATAACCACAACTTCTAAATCCGTTTGTTACTTAACATAAAAAAATCCACAGTCTCAAAGTTTTTACCTCTGTGTCATAAAAGATGCATCTTCCATCGTAGGTGCCTATGACTGCATATTTGCCATTCTGACAGAAGTTGGCAGCTGTAATCAGTTTTGTCTGCCCATCTACTTCATTCCATAATGCCACTTTTTTATCAGGAATGTTCCAGAGTCGGAGTTTTCCATCCAATGAACCACTTAAGAAGTACCTGTCATCCTGAGAACACACACAAGGTTTAATCTCCCTTGTGCTATGAGTATGTCTCTGCCTTCTTTAAAACCTTCCCATCCATTTTCAAACAGCCCCTCTACACAATTCCCCAAATAAGAACCCTCAGATGATCTGATTATAATGTTTACAAGAAACTTGTGGCAAATGGAATTCAAATTCTTACAGGCTACTGGCAAGACTACACACCTGCAGTTAGTTATACCTCAGGTTAGAAAATTGCTCACTGCTAGCAAAGTTCTACCCTCTGAACACTCACCCTGCCAGGAGCTGAAAGCTCCTTTCACAGTTTCCCATAGATCTACTAGTTCTGTATGTTTAGAGAACACTGGCAAACACTGTTCTTCCACTTGAGTTTTATTAATATTAAGAAGCTTGATTACAGTATTTTAAAAAATATATAAAAAATATGTTGAAAGTAATCTCTGGAAGTCTCTGATCCACCTCCCCTGCTTGTAGTAAGGACAGTTCCAAAAGTTTAATCAGGCTGTACTGGGTTATATTCTGTCAAGTTTTAAAAATTCTCAAGGATTCTGTGGTCTCTGGACAATCTGTTCAACCTCATTACGATTTTCTTATTATCCAGGAGGCATATTTTTAAAGTGCACCAACTATTATTCAATCTTTTTTTTTTTAATTAAAGAAGAAAAAAAAAAGTGGAATGTTATAATTTTAAATTCTACCTCTCTAGAAGAGTTACACTTACCCTTGGATGGAAAGCTATAGCAGTGACAAAGTCTATATGCTGGAAACAGCAAAGACATTCTCTTCTTGATATGTGCCATAATCTGACAGTTTTATCCATAGAAGAAGAAAGCAAGAAGTAATTCTGTGAAATGAAAGTATTCCACAGTTATTAACAGACACAAAAGTAACTGGAAATACAGAATTGGATTGGTAGAGCCTTACCAACTTCTATGCTGCCATGAAATTCAACATCTTTTCAGATAAAAAGGTTTATCCAAATTACAATTACTGATCAGTGCTTTCCTAAAGAGCTGTACACTGACCCTTGAGCACAGAAAATTTTCCCGAAGAATCTCAGTGAAAATGAATACTTGGAATGCAGTTAAAAGTATTCAGAGAATAAATGGCATGACAGACTTCAGAGATGCCTGAGATGCTTCAACCAGACTGTTCTAAAAGTACAACTGCATTCCCATGTGGAGAATTATCTAAATAAGTCTGATGTGAAACAAGGTAATTCTCTAATTTCCAAATAGATGTATATATTCAGCAACTTCAGAATGTGTACACTTTGCCCAAAAAGAGAAGCATACTGAAGACAAGAAAAGCAGTAACACCATAAAACAGAAACCACACAGCTCAATGGAAAATCCTCCCACTCCAAATAATTTACTTTCTCTACTGAATACACAACTGTAATTGTTACTGGCTTGAGTTTTTTTTAAGGTAACTTTTAATTAAGATAACTTTTAATTACACAAACCCAAGAAGGCTGCTCATTTTATTCCAACTATTTCAACTAGAATAAATGTTGCCTTTACACAACTTCTCTTAATTTCAAGGATCATTTCATATTGTTTAAATGTACGGTTCCAGTGGCAACTGACAACAGAAAACAAGGAAAACACAGAAGAACTGCGCAGCCTGTATTAAGGTGCCTTACTTTAGACCAGGAAAGATCAAGAAGATCTGCTGTATGGCCTTTGTATTTGCAAAATGGTCGTTGACGAAACGGGGCATTTTTATCATCTGGGTCTTCATCAACTCCACTGCAAATCTATGAGAGAAATGTAGAGAAATACTACCAAATATTAGCTGGAAATATTAACAATGAGGTGCTTACTGCTTAAAAAAGTATAATGACAATAACAATTTAAACAAACAATATTACACTAATAAACAACCGAAGTAAATGTCAAGTACAATGAGCTGTGAAACATCATCATGAAACTGCAAAATTAAGAAGTTCTAAATTTTCCATTTTTCAGCTCTTATTCAGTGGGATCAGTTTGACAGCAATTTAAGCAGACACCTGAAGATAAGCTTCTGGAACAAAATATATCAACCTTAAAAATTGCATTCCACTTCAGAATATAAGCTGTGAGTTCAGGTTTCCAAGTTTCGAGCACATATCATTAATGACAACTTCCTAGTAAGAGACTAGTTCAGAATTAACAGGTGTAAAATAATAATTTTAAAAAAGCCCTAGAAGTTCCTATACAAAACCTCTGCAGGAAAAAAACCAACCCAAACCCAAAAAAACCCAACCACTCAAAACAACATCTCTGGCGTGTGTGGCTTAGCAAGCCCACTCATTTACATGAGTTAAAGAACATTGCTGGCCTCCCTGCTTCCCCCTCTGCCAAAACAACACATGCTAAGTAACGCTACTGCCAAGATCTTCACTTAAACCCTGATTTTGTCATCTGTTTCTTACACTACTAGAAGCCAAAAATAGAAAAAAACCACCTTAAATACATCAATTTTAATGGCAAAATTTACTACAGTATCTGAAAACTTTACAAGAGTGTCTGAATACTTTTCTTCAGTCATGTTCCATTTTTTTCTACACGGATGTGAAAAATTTAAATATGTCAGGTATCATTAATGCTTCTGAGAATCCCATTGCTCACTTTGGCCTTCGTCAGAAAAAGCATCAAGTGAGACATTAACCACAAGTAATCGTCAGAGATAAGGCACTAAGACAGGAAATTCAATGATGTAGGGTTTTTCCCCTTAGCAATTCACTCAGCAATCCCCTCTGGCAGAGGGCGACAGCACAGCTATGCAGATTTTGTAATGCTTCAAATTCAATGATGGGCTTCCTTGCTTGCACCCCTTGTACACAAGATTAACATATTTGATTGAAGAGATCTACTGATATGACAGTTTGACAAAAAGACACAAGCCAAGAACTCCTTTAATGTGTGTTTGGATAAAGCAACAATGAAGATCTGGAATTACAAACTAGACCATCTCTTCCCCTCCCACTACTATTGTGTACCTACCCCTGCATCGGTATCAGACTTGGAAGAATTCAGGCTCTCTTGAGAGGGAGAAGGGGAGACACGGCCTGGAACACAGACAGAAACACCACCCTCGACATCAAGTTCCCAAATATGCAGCATTTCTGCTGTTTCAGAGCTCTAGGCATGCATGGAGAGATACCTTCTGTGTTGTACTTCATTCGCATGTTATTGAAATAGTCAAAGGCATTCTTTAAAACCCATATCCTTACAACGTTGTCCTGCCCTGCAGATGCCAGTAATCGACCACAGTGAGAAAATTTCATTGTCCAAACAGCACCCTGTCAAAATAAAGAGATGATTGTTTAAGTCACAAAAAGTGCTTTTCTGCATACCAAAAAGACTTTCTACGTCAACTGACATGATTTAGATGTACACAAGATACCACAAGTAAAATAAACTGCAGATCAAAACACTGATAAGTAATTGTTAAGACTGCTGGATTGTGCAACACATGTGCAAAAACAGTTTGAAAGAAAAAGCCCACAGGGCAGATGACTGCAAGAGAGGAAATACAGGTCAGCACTACCACAGAATTCCATGTAAGACTTGTACAGCTGTCTGAGGGACTCAGAACCTCCTGTTTGTTTTGCAGAACCGACAAGTACTTGTAGCTGCGCTTGAGGTTTGCACACTTTTTTTAAAGTAGAAACTGTGCTTGGTTACACCAACTGGCAACCAAAATGGGTACTACATATATTTGTTATATTCATAATTGGCATGAGGGTTTTGCAAAGCCTCTGATGATAACAATTCTTTCTCCATTGCAAAGTCCAAAGAGTTGTCAATAAAACATAACCACACAAGCAGTATCCCATTTCCTCCTGCTACTGAATAAAGAGCTACTAGGCATTTGACTCCAACAAGCTCCACCAATTCGGAGGAATTTCCTAGGTTTAAGAAGTCAAATATTGGTATGATGGAAACTAACACAGATTACCAGCAGGAATTGAAAGTTTGGTTGTGAATGACAAGCTTCCAATCTCAGGTCACTGACTGCTGTAGGTCATTACCCTCAGCATAGTATTTAGAGATGAGGGATTGCTTCCAATGTCAGACAGCTGCTGTCAGCAAAAGTTTGGGAAATCAGGAATACTAGAATGTATTCCAGACTCCACAGGGAAGCATGCACACTTCAAACAGTGATGAATAGGTAGTTTTTCTGCCTCATTCTCCATGGGCATCTCTGCAAATATCCTATCCTGGTTTCTCCCCTCCTTATTATTCTGATCCACATACTCTATTAACCTCTCCCAACCTTTGCCTCCAGAACCTATTAAGTATTTCTGTTCAATACTTGTGTTCATCTGTCTAATAGACTAATTTATTTATTGCTGAGCAGGTCAAGCTTGCTGCTCTGTGCTCAATTCTGGTAGTGGAAAATAGCCTATTTCAGCCTAAAGTTGTAACTGCAGGAACTAAAAAAAACAAATACCACTTGATACCATAACTCTTCAAAGGAGAGCTCTGGAGAATCCCTGATGCCTGGGATTCTACATGCTTTTCACCCTCTGAAGATCTGGTCAAACCAGCCAAATTTTCATTTTTTTTTGCCAGTCTATTATTTTCCAGAATTAAGTTTTTCACAGAAAATAAACCTGACAGTCATTTCTGGAGGTCAGCAAGTAGATGAAAACGAAACGTTGAATCCCAGGCTGAACAGATTCAGCAAAACCACAGATGGAATTTGAGACCTACCATGTGCTCTCCACTGAGATCCTGAACAACTTTAATTTGTTCGAAATCATAAGGTCCCTTGAAGCCATGTGCTGCTTTGAACTTCACTGGTCTTGTATAGGGCATCCCTTCATCATCACTGGAAGAGGGATCATCTTGATCTGTGTGAAAGACTAAGAGGAACACAATTCAGCACTATATATTGCAGCACCCATTTAATCTTTAAGTTTTCTGGTAGCAGATTAGTCTTGAATTAGACAATTTCTATAGACAATTTTAAGATCTTAAAGAAAAATAAGAATAGTATTGCATCAAAGTCTAAAAATACATCTGCATTAATTTTAGGCTACAGTGAATCCAAACACTGAACACTGAAAATAAGAACTGCTATCAATTTTTGTTCTGCCTCTTTCTCGGCACCTGTCTTGCATTCAGCAGATCCTACACTAAGTGACTTCTGTCAGTTTAATGTGTGCTGAAAATAAAGTCTATTGGTTCCTTCTCTGTGAGTACACTGCAATGGCTTGGTGATTCGCCCATGAAGTATAAGAATTGCAAAAGAGCTGCGGCCAACAGCCAGTGGCAACACAAGACACTGAAGTGCAGCAGCTCCATGGCACTTATCTCAGGCTGTGGTTACACCAGCTTGCTGCAGAAGTCTGTCTGAAAGATACACTGATGAAACTGTGTAGGAGAGAGTTCAGTTGTAGTTGGGAAATCTAACATGAGCTCAAGCTATATGAGAATTCTAATTGTGGCACTTGTTGCCAGAAAACGACCTGACTTATTAAAGTAATGAAGATAATCCTTATCTTGTCCTTTGCTGGAAAAACTTTCCAAAAATGTGATATTGTGACATTTTGATATCAAAACCTCTTTCTAACAGCACAACAAAGAATCAGAGTATTAAGCTGGTTTAGTTGAAAAGGTCTCTCAACAATTACTTCACAAGAATTTAGTCTTGTAACCTGGTCGTCTCAAAATGCCTACTAAGTTACAAGGTTCAACTCTAAAAAAATAGCATCACCAACTGTAGAACAGTGTAAGAATGGAGCAGCGTATGTTCCTCTGCCAGCTTTGATTCCTAAAAGCACAAGGATAAACTGACTATCCTATGAAAAAAAAAAAAATTGAATGTCACTCACCTTCATCTCGAACACTCTTAACCTTATTTACAGCACGTTCACCATATTCTTCAGCAAGGTGCTTTGCTTTCTTTACTGATTTGCCAAGGAACTTTTTCAGTTGAGTCCTTAAAAGCAAGAGTACTTTTTCAACACATAATAATGAAAAATTATCTTTTTTTTTGCTAATATGAATCAATAACTTTGATTTGAAATGCAATCTTATCTTTTCTCATTACTGCTTCTTAAAATAAGCAGTAAATTTGACAGCAGTCATGCAATCTTCAGTTCAACCACAGAGCTACAGGCTTACGTAAAATCAGGTATCACTTGTAAAGTGATTACTTAAAAGGTAACTTGTTCAGTAGTCAGAAGGGAAGCTCCAGCTTAGAAAAATAAAATCTGTTTTTTCTTTCTAGGGAAAGGAAAAAACATAAACCAGCATCTTACGTTTTCTGTTTTAACCTCCCTCCATCGGTGTCAGTTTGCTGTGTCTGCATTTTGTCTTCATCATCAGACTGCGCTGCATCATTACTAGGAAATACAGAAGTGACTGTTTAATGGGATATCATAATTAATTTAAATTGAGTGAAACATTAGTAAAATAGGCTCTGCATTCTAGAATCCATCTTTATTACTCTATGTAACACATTGGAAAAACGTGGACATTATTTTAATCACTTAATAAACAGGTCTTTCAATTCTTAGGCATCTTGATACTAAAGCTGCATACACTCTGCAGGTGCCAAAGATATATTATTCCTTGCCACACATTTCCAACTTAAGCTTATAGTGACACTTTGAAAGCTAAGAGCAGACAAAACACATTAAATTACTAGGAACTGGTAACATGCCACTTTGTTCTCATATCTTACTTTACACAGATCAAATAAATTAATAGCTGTTAATTCTGAAATAGAAGTTTTTTCACAAAAGAGTTCTAGAGAACTGAGCTTTTCAATAATAAACCAGTGCAAAAAACCTAGAAACTGTCTGATGTATAAATTAATATACACCTTTGAAAAGAACATCTAGACTGACATGATTTTCTGATCATTAAGTACGTGTCTTCTTCTATCAAAGATTGCAGAAAGACTCCGTTTTACATATTAGAAGGATCTAAAGCTCTGTTAAGAACAGGTAAACCTCAAAGCAGTCAGCTGTACTAATGACTACAGATCTTCAGAGGAACAGTCTCCTATGAAACACTGAAAAAGCTACATGAGGTGGTGGCATGAACAACATCCAGTACTTGAATGTAAGCTGTGTTTATGTCAGCACAGAAATGGCATTTAGTACATCAAAGGCTAACTGGAGATCAGTGGATTTTCAGATGTACTTGCTTGTCAAGTTCCAGCAATATCAGCAACTTTTAGCTAACTTGAGAGAAATCAGTAAGGAGCCTGGTTCATTGAGAACTGGGAATTAGCTCAGGTTAGTCAGACAGATGGACTGGGGCTCTTTTTACCTGCATAAGAGCAGCTTCCGTTTATGCAAAAACTGTGAGAGCAACAGCATCTGATGAGCTGAAAGCTCTCATGATTCATACCTGACGTATTCTTTAGTTCTCCTCATGATATGCAAAGTCAGGGGATTAATGCCTGTTGGCAACTTTTCTTCTGCCAAACTCAGAGGTATTTCTTCACCTGTATCAAGGTTTTTTATCATTACACTTGCTAGAATTTCCTATGGGAAAAAATAACATGTGAAATGAAGAGAACTTGATTAGACCTGAATACCTTAGAGCAAAACAGAAATCATCAAAACTTACAAATTACTTATCTTACTGGGAAGTTCTGTAGCTCACTGTATACTTATTTTACAAAGACTAAGTTTAAATTAGCGTGTTAGTGCAAACATTATCAACCTCCAGACAAAGATGAACAGTCATATATCACAAGCTTCAATTTCATTAATCAAAAATGCAGCTATACAGACATCAACCACTGCCTGACACCTTTCATGCTAATATCAAACATATTACGTAATTAAAAGATGTTGCAGTCTTCCCCTTTCCTACTACAGCTGTTGTATCTTAGGTTTAGCAAAAGGCAGACTTAACATACAGAGAGAAAAGGAATTTAGGACTGACTAGTACCACAAAGGAAAAGCTTTATTTGGAGTATCTCATGAACACTTACATAGTTTCAGCAACAGTTAAAGAAAGCTATACAGTAATAGACACAAATGAAAACTTACAAAAGCCAAATAGCATCAGGATTAGTGGAATTATTAACTGAAGAAACTATTTTTTAGTATGAGGAAGATAATTTTCCTATTGCTGACTCCTTCCCCTTTTAGACATGACAAAATACCAGGTTTGCTGGCGTTCCCTCCCATGAAAATCCTTTGAGGTGTTTGCATAGCTACCAACACAAACTTGATGGTATTTCAGGTCTGTTACAGCTCACACTTCCAAAGGCTAATGCCACACATGACTCAGGCATGACAAAGTTCTTAGGTGGGCAAAGCCAGCTGTGCCCTCACTCCTGTTTGCATTCCTGGTGACAGCATGGAGTGGTTCAGAGAACAAGGAGTAACCTGTGACTATGACAATTCGTTTAACAGACAGGGAAAGCAAGTACAAAGGTATACCATGTACAGACCACAGCCACTGATACCTCATCTGTGAGCTCTCTGCCAGAGTTAGACCTGGGTCTTTGTGGTCCAAGTACTTCACTTGTTGTTTGGCCATCAGCTGCTTTCCCGTTTTCCTGAAATTGTGCAGATATAGATTACATTATCTCTACTGTGACACTGAAGCAATAGAAAATGTTAGTTATCAAATTTACAACCATTTCCCAATACCTGTGCAGTGACGATTTTATCTCCACTAGTTGCACTGGCCAAATCCAAGGAAGGCTGAGAATCTTTGGGCACACCCTCTGTCACTGAACTTGAAGTTAAAAGACCACCGGCTGTGAAGCTGTCTCGAGAAACTGAAAAGAGATTTATTAGAAAGAAGAGCTAACACTTGCCATAGGCATCAAATCCTAACACCAATTACAGGCCTGAACACCCTTTCTGACCAGTTTGGTATTTTTTAATGATCAACTGCCACCAAATCTAACTTACAATTATGTATTTCATATACAGTTGGAGGTTCAGGCATGATTTCACACCCTAGACCTCTTAAGCTTAATTAACTTCTTTTTAATAGTCATTTCCCTAGTAACCCAGGACTACTCATTTTCATAAGACCTTAGTCCACACCTTGACTTGCACTTCTATTCAAATACAGACCATATTTTATTTGAAGTAACTGTTTTTTAGCTTATGTATTGATGAGTCAACTTCTCCTTGCTACAGATACAGCTATTTTAGTAGCAAGTCTCATTTTACAAGAAAGTCTATGAATGAGGAACACTTCTAAAGCAGAAGAGTATTACTTCAGTGTAAAAAGCTGAGATTGTTGAAGGATTTTTTTACCCATCAACTAAACTAAAATCACAGGACTGAATGATCCTTCACTCAAAACACAAACAATAGTAACCCTGTAGATAAGTAAACCCATCGAAAATAGAATACTTGCCTTCTAAACCAGGCTTTTGCACTTCAAAATCCAGTTCACTCTTCTTCTTCCGGGGAGGTGGAGCTGGTCGTGCAGGGGGGGGTGGTCTCGGGGGAGGAACATTTGTGGGAGGCGGGGGCCGGGCCGGGACAGGTTTCTTTGTGCTCGCCACTATGTCAGGCTCTACAGTCAGCTGCCTTGGTGGCTTTGCTGGGGGCATTTCTTCTGTTGTAGAAAGGTCTTTGGTAGATAAATCTGAAGCCACTTTTTCTAAAGTATTTGCCTCTTTCTTGTCTGTAATGTCCTCTTTTTTTGATGTTTCTCCTTGTGCTTCAGTTTCATCCGTTTTATGGTCAGTTGCATTTGTTACTTCTGTTAGTTTATGAGATTCCTGTTGGTCAGAACTAAACAAAAGCTTCCCAGACTCCAATTCAGCATCTTTACACACACTCTGATCCTCTGGTTCCCTAGTGTCTTCTGGTAATGGTATTTTAGCAGCTAGTACTTCTGGGATATCACTAATGATACCTGCTCCAGAAATCCAAACATTTGCATCTGAAGTTGGAACAGTCAATTCATTTCCTCTAGAAGCTAAAGAATCATCCTCTAGTTGTTGGGCCTTCTGGCTTTCTTCTATAATACTGTCAATAATCTAGAGAAACAAAACAAAAACATTCTACTAGTCACCAGCAGGCACTTCCTGGGTACACAAACCAGCCAGTCTGCACAATACCCACAAGAACTCTTCCACTGAAAAGTTGTTTTATATACAAAACGCATTTTGTTTAAAAAGACTAGAACCTTGGTGCAGAAATGGGCATATTCAAAAGATAAAACAAAGTGACTAATTTCCAGTCTTCTTTAATATACTTGGAGAAAAAGTTAAGAAACAAAAGCTGTTCACTCTTCAGAGTTCTCATGTACTGCTAAGTACGATCCTGTAAATTACACAAATAATTCAAAACTGGTGAATCCTAAATATGCTTTTAGAACACTTAGTTTGATTTTCCCCCCTTTAGATGAACATTCTTACTAACATTAACAACTAATTCTAACCTATGATAGTTTCAAGATGAATATTGATCATTAAATTATTTAATAGTTTTAGTGTAATGCTGGAAGCTCAAAGCAATATTTAACTAACCTCTTTTGAATCATCTTGTTTCAGTTCTCGTACAAATGTTTCATTTCCAGCTTTGTGTAGTTTATTGTCCATATCCTACAGAAGAAAAAGTCATAAGACTATGGTACTAACTTCTTCAGTAAGATGATCTAACAAAAATATAGCTCCAACAAATTAAATAGCATAAAGGACAAGAAATCTGCCACATTTTCATACATTACTGCTGTCAGATGTTTAAACAGTAATGCTCAGTACACGAGTAGTATTTCACGGTCATGCACAGAAAGGCTGCACACTATGCAACAAAACAGGCAGTTCTAGATAAGAGGCTGCAACCTCAACTAAAATCAAACTGAAGGCATCATAAAGTTCAGAGAACCAAACACATGTAATAATCTGCAGCAAGGAAGTTCCATATTAAAATATTTTCTATTTTTTTATTGGCTTTTAGGAAAGGATGCAAGAACTGTATAATAGCCACATATAGTAGAAACTATTCAGAAATATCCAAGTTAAGGCAGGCAGTTCTCTCAAGTGGTCGCAAATACACTTCTGAGGTTCTAACATGGAATCTTACATTCTACAATTATTCCTAGTGCACATAGTCTCTTTTAGCCATCAGTCATCTTCACGTAGATCCTTCCAAAATCCAAATAAGCTAAACTGAAAATTTTCTATTTGCGAGTAAACATTTTAGTCAATTCCTACAAAATTTTAGGTTCAGAACCAGAAGTAGTTTATACCACAGGACACTGCTTTAACCTCAGGTGATAGGGACTAGTAAGTACTTTATCATACACCTTCCCTTCTACATGAATTATTAAATCCTAAAGAGTTTGGATTAGGAAAAAAAAAACCCTTAAAAGACCATCTAGTCCAATGAAAGATCACATCATCACATTGTCCAAAAGCACATATATCAGCAATACCTAAAGTGGAATCTGATGGAATCCCTGACATTGGAAGGGATCTGCAGAGATCCAGTAGCCCTCAAAACAGAGTCAACTAGAACAAGGTATTTTCAATCATTTGTCCCGTATCTAGTACAGATATGCAAGAAATTTCTCCTTAGACTTTGTCTAGACTCTCAGACAATTGAACAGAACTTCTAGAGCATCCTAACATACCATGTTTGAAACCCCTCCCTGCGCCAAACTCTTGCTGACATCCATCTTGGAGAGTTCTGATCTACAGAAATGGCATATTGTGCAAAGACAGCTGCAATTACAGAAAAATTCTTCCTCCCTCTCCACTCCCTTCCCCTCCTACCACAAAGTGTTTCTAATCTAAATGCAAGCTCTACTTTGCTTTATTACTAAAACCTATCTTCAAACATATGATGACTTAAATACTTAAGTGTAATCAGTGCCTACAGAAGCCCATTATATTAATTTCCAATTCTGTTGACATTAAACTCACACACCTATTAAACTTTGGACTTAGGAAATATTTCTTACCCATTCCAAGACAAACTATACCATTAGTCACACATTCACTGAACTGATATGATACCAGAGAAGTTACTACTTTTTCCACTTTCAGAAACTTAGATTTTTAAAAGTATCTTCCTAAATCACTTGTTCAAGGCTAATAGCAACACAGAGAACTTCATAGCTAATAATTCATGAAGACATTAAAGTTAGTTTTGAAGTGCATTGATTGCACAGAGTTTAGTGAGAATGATAAAACAAACTGCTTGAAAGGCTTACACGTGTAATACTGAATTATTAAAGGGACACTAAACAGAACACAAAATGGGGGGTAAGGCCTTGTTCCCTAAGAGGTACAGCAAGATAGGGTATCACTGTTAAAATACTATTGATTCAGAGCAGAGTACTGCTGACAGCTCAAACACTGGCTTCACTAGGATTTCCCAACACTGCAGACAAAACTACAAGCCTTTGTTAGACAGAAGTGTTGTACAGCACCACCTTTGGCCCTGTGAGACCAGGAAATGAGTGTTATTTGCACAAGGTTCCAGCTCCTCACCTATTCACTGTGTGCTGGATTCAGCCCCGCTGTCACTATGCACAGAATACCAATTACCAGCGTGGGAAGTGGCAATGCTGTCTCATTAAGCTAAATATAGTGTTTTATCTTCACATAACCTAGAGGGGAGCTTCTGAAGTACAAACATTAGGATTTTTCTTATTTTGGAGACAAAAGAGAGCACAATCAACTACTTCACTTAAATCAGGACCAAAACCCAGGTGGCTGCAGAAGCTTGCTTACTTCTCACAAATCAGTTGAAAGAGGACAGTTTAGTAATCACATACACCTTAATTAAATTGCACACACACATGTCAGAATAAAATGAGCTTCAAGACACTGTAACATACCCTAAATAAAAGGAAAACTGGAATTTCAAGACACGCACAATTGCTACCTACAGCAAGGAAAGTCTATAATTTCCTCCATGCGCAGATGTCAGGACTACTGTAGCACATCTACATTAGGTGGAAATACTCAACCCTGTGTTCATCAACAAGCACTTGGTTGATTCTAGGAAGAAACTCACCTTTACTACATGGGTTCCAATTTTTGTTGGTGACCTGTTAGAAAGAGAAGATAGACTTAGGCAGAGTTCAAAGACAGTAAGCTTTGTTTCAAACAGTCTATAACAGAGCCTTCCTTTGCAGGAATTGTATACTTGATAATTTAGATGAGCAACAAAGTGAATGTTTTTCACGTCGCTTCTGTACAAGTTCCCTACTCTATGTCCCACACAGATCCACAGCTTCTACAAACTCTGAGAGTTTGTCAGTAGAATCTTCTAGAAATCACCTTTGTGGCCCTTTTCTAATAAAAATATTTACTCCAAGTACAAAACTAAAAACATTTTACATTACAGATAATTTAAAATTAGCATGTGTATGCCAAGCATTGGGTGGACATTAAAGAAACAAACACTTAGAAAGGAGAAGCACAAATACTCCAGTACCCTCCAAACCAAGGGCCCAAATCCTGATCCATAGAGTTGGCAGTATCACAGCCACTCTGCCCTTCAGACTCTGTAGCAAACCTAAGATCTTGTTTCTAATCAGGACATTCGGTATAAATAGAGACAAAATACATTGTAACAGGAAGGAACCGGTGTGCACTACTTTCCAAAATACACACTGCCAAACAGTGACTTTGCATTAGCAACCACTCACACACCACCTCCCCCAACACTAATTACATGAAAGAACAAGCTATCTTAGGGGAATGGAATCAAATAATTACTTCTTGTCAAGTCAATTCAATTAGTGGATGGTCAGCTTTTATTATATCCTGAACTTACATCTTCTACAAGACTTTCAGAATTCTGGAAGATATTTAAATACCGAGTCACACTGCTTATTCTGACTACAAAATCTTACTGATACATAAGGGAAAGGTTGGACCAGATGATTTTTCCAGACTTCTTCCACTCTGAAATGTTCTATGATTTTGTCAGTTTGCCAGTCACAAGCAGAGACAAAGTTACAGATTAATTCCGTATAAGCTTACTACCAAATGAACCACCTGGATTGCACACACACACCAGATATACACTCGGAACCCCAAGTATCACCTGGCACCAAGCAATACAGACAAATATCGACATCTCAGGCTCACTTGCCCCTCCCGCCTCCAAAACCGTTTTAAGGAACAATACTTCCTGAAAAAACCCACAACTACTTCCATTTGGTTTTAAAGAATTTCAGCTCTTCTTTTTACCCTTTGGAAGCATTTAATCACAAAAAGCAAAGATCTCATCTATAAACAGAGCTAAGTAAACAAGAAAGTACAGTGGATCAGTACATAAAAACTCTATCATTGAAGCTAATTTAATATGTTACACTGAGATGCTTCCGCCCAGATATTAATTTCAGGTGCACAACACCTGTGACACTGTTTTGAGGTATAATCCTCCTAGAAAGCTCTAAGCCCAATGTGCAAAAAAAGAGAAAAAATAGTATTTTGACCAGAAAAATCAAGAACATTTTTTGCCTCACAAAACACATTACTGGGAAAGGCCGCAGCCTGTGTGGGATTTCTGGTCACTGAAATATTTTCAGTTCCACTATCAACTCTTGGATTTCCTTAGGAGTGGCAGAAATGTGTCACAGTTCATTAAATCCATGAGATGACTTTAACAATGAAACATATTTATAATTACAACATTAATGCCTAGGCTTCAGCCAGGGTCCTATTTTAAAAGACACTGCTTAGACTTAACAACCTAAATAAGACAAATCCTTCAACTGCAAATCGATATTTCAGTTTTCTACTGTGACACTTCCCACTAATTAGCCCCTTGCTTTCTGGTACAGGCAACTCATTCCTCCTCTGGTTACACAAAATAGGAGGTTCAAAAGACACCACTACTGTTTCAGACTTCTTCAGCTAATTAGTTTTGCAAAAAATCTGCACTCAAACAAAACCAGATGTTACTTTTCATGCTCAGGCTACTCAGCTACCTTGGGAAAAAGGTGCTTGAGTGATAAGGGTTACAGAACTAGCAGGTGTAGAACATAACATCGTGCTGATAGCTTGACATAACCCCCACACACAATTAAGGAGAAGCTTTACCAAGGAATTTACATGCTTTTAAAATACTACAAAGCTTCCAGAACTGTTTGGCAAAAACCCACTTTCAGATCAGTTTGCAATACAGCCAGGTAAGTTCTGTGGCTTGCCTGAGAGGATTTGAGCTGTGTGTCTGTCAGCACCATCACTCCCTGCGCCATGAGCAGGTACTGCTTATGTGCTACTGTGCTTACACAAAGGCAGCCAGCTCGGTAACTGAAATCTTTTGTAGTTCAACATGACTCTGGAATGGTCTTGTCTTCCCAACCACCTGAACTTACAGCCTTCTCCATGCCCCAGTTTTACTTTAAGCCCATTAGTTTTCTGGATACAGTGTATAAAATCCTTGCATTTTTTAAAAAAAACATATATAGTGGCAAAAGTGTCTGAAAATATTTACATAGGATCAACCCAAAGATCAAATATTGATTTGGCTTTGAAAGGTCAGGCAGCACATGAAAACTGACATATGCCACAGAAAACATAAGGCAAAAACTAATCTGGTATGAACATTTACTAAAAAGTGGGATTTATAAAATGATAGCAACACATCTTCTAGACTGCATTTCACATAATTTCTAAATTATTTTACAGGATACCACTTTTACACTATCGTACATGATATCACTTTCACACTAGTTTAACAAAGGAAGGCTTCAAGGTTATCTACAAACATTAAAAGATTGAATTAACAATTCAAAGAAATATCCTATTTCACCTGCACAAATAGACGTCTGATTAGTCTGAAAGCCAAATAAACTCACAAAGAAACTTTTTAAAAAATTTTTATCCTACTATCAAATTCATCCTGATAGTGACTAGGCTTCACATTTTCAACATATTGTTGTTAACTTTTGTGACAGAAAACAAAACATTCAGGCCTTCAAACAAAAAACAATGCGAATACTGGCCTTGGGCAAATCCCAAAGCGACAGTGCCTGCCTTCCTGGGAGGATGTGCATTGTTATACAACAGGTGTGCTAGCAAGCAGATGGGAAGAGGTTTGCAGTGCACACAGAGCAGCTGTGACCTGTACAGAACACACAGGTTCAGCAATCAGCCCAGGAACTGCACTCACTGCTGTCCTGCACACGATGTTCCCTCTAACCTGTGGCTGCCCTGGAAGCTGTAATTACTCCTGCTGCAGCTCTCCACGGCAGTCACACCTCCAAACCTACAGAGATTCATTGCTGCAATGCATGGGCTGCCCTGGGGAAGCTCCTGTGAGGAAGCATCAGCAGACTCTGAGCGCAGAAATGCACCTGCAGCACTGAACACAAGCAACACTTCACACTCCATCTATTTGCTGCCAGGATCAGCTTTACACGCTGGCTAAAACACTCACATGCACAAAAGTTGTACTATCTCCTACATGCCAATGAACCTTATCTGCATTCCTACACAGAGGAACACTAGATTCTTCAGGAAAAGCATCAAGGCAACTTCTAAAAGACAGGACTACTGAAGTTACAAGTCAAGAATTTAAACAAAAGTACCAGAGGATATTTCTCATTACCTATACCATTTCTTTCATTTGGTTTCTCATAACAATTTTTAGGATAACAACATACTAGGAACAAACTTGCCCCCCCACTGTTAGGCATATGAAGTCCAGACTATTAGGTTTGGCAGTTCTTGATTTCAGAGTCGGTGGATTACTTTTCCTATAAATAAAATATAGAGGGTCTGTTATGTGCCTGCATGTAACCAAGCGTGCCTTACTTCATACTTTCCATCTCTCAAAACTGATATCCTCCTGCATGGGATTGTTCAGGCCTCTACATTTCAGCATCTTTTCCTAAATTCTTCCATGGTTATAGTGCTTTTAAAGCAAGTGACAGAGGTTAAATAGGGGTATTTTCTGTCACACCACCTCTCCCTTTTTACTCTGGACTTAGTTATCCAACAGATGGATACTCTCCACACGTCCTGTCAAAAGCAGAATTACAAGTAAAAGGCAAGGTCTAGAGCAGAAGGAATGCACACAAGCCTCACCAGAGGGGATACAGTAGTCCCAAAACATCTCCAAACACACCTTACCTTAGAGAATTCATCACCCCAGAAGCACTACCTCAGACCACTCTAATCTGAAAGAAACACTTTGCATCAGGTTCTGCAATTTTTGCTAACTAGTTCTTAAAAAGCACCAGTTACAGATGTACTCAAGGATGAGGATATGGTGCTTTCCTTGAGAGGGACTCAAGCATCAGTAATTTAATGACTTAACAGTGGAAATTAGGAGTCTACATCCAGCTTGAAAACTCCACTCTTACAGACCAGATAACAAAATAAATAAACAGCAAAGAAGTCAGCAAGCTGACGTGAACACTTGGCAGCATTTTCAGAGTTTCTCTATCAGCAGTTATTAAACTTCCCCACATAGAACAAAGGCCAGGGAGGGAGGAAGCTACAAACCTCACATTTTTAGTGAGGGCAAACACATCTACACTGCTTTGCTGCAAACTATTGCTGCCAAAAAGGATTCCCAAGTGATTTTACTGATCATCAGAACACTGAGTGCAGGAGGAAATATCTGAAACTGCAGAGGGCAACATGTACTTGTTTTCAGTTGCCCTGCCTGCAACAAGAAGGTTTTGATTTTTTTTTGGTCCCAACTCAACATCATTAGACATGCAAAATAATATACCAGCCTGCTTCCTAGAAGTGTCCAATGCACTTGTGAAATTAGCTCTTATGAAATCTCAAAGCTTATTTTGAGAAAATACTGTCCATATTGTTAGATTCAACAACAGATTGAATTACAGACCAGTGGCTGTATTGCAAACTGAGCTCATGGACATCACCTCCTCACTTGACTCAGGCTCACAGATTTCTATTGACTTGAGTCAATGATGCATTGATACAGGTTATGGAAGAGCACTAGAGAAATTAAAAGCATCTTTCACTTTAATTTCTAGTGAGTGACTTCATATTATCAAGTTCTGCTTGGATACAGGTGGTGTAAACCTGTAAAGCCAGGACACGTGGCATTATGTGTATCAGACAAAAGGTGGATGTGTAGTTGGGCAGATTTAATAGCTCACTTCTACCAAACCTTCTGCTTCCCCTTTCCTGTCTGTGGCCTCTAGTCACACTAATCTCTCACCTTCACCCTCTCCTGTCCCAACCCTGGCAGGTTCCAGCTGCTTTAACTTATTGAACAGTTTTTGCTGTTCCTAGTTTTCAGCTGTTTACTTTGAGTTAATGCACAGAAGAGTTTGACCACTAATCCTAGAAGAAGGTAAGCAGTTGGAGAAAAACCTCATTTCAGTACTGTGAATTTGGCTTATCACATCTTGCAGAACTGTATGCTAAGATGTGCTTTTCACTAGGCTACAGCTAAGTAGCTACGTTCAGAAAAATTTTAATACAGGATCTGAAGGTGAGGAGAAAATATCTAGTCTTTCTTGTAGGCATCCAGTGACCACTGAGTTGCAGCTTAAAACAAGCTCCTCAGTTCATTATTAAAGCTTCAAATACATGGATCCCACAAGCCGTATCTATTACTCTACAAACGAGCCATGTGAAACCTCATCCTACCAAGTAAAATAATGCAGAGGTTTGGTCCAGGCTACACGAAAAACAAAACTGATACAAGCCATAACCTGTCCAGCACACAACCAGCAACTGAAATTTACAGGAGGGAGCACATTTAGCTGACACCAACAACACAGTGTCAGGATTAGTTCTGAGGCAGCAGCACTGGGATCTATTTCACAAAACACTGGTAAATTTTCACTACTGAACCAACTGGCTAAAGGCAAGAAGCATCAAAGAGACACAGAATCACAGATTTGTTAGGGTTGGAAGGGACCTCTGCAGATAATGTAGTCCAATCCCCACGAAAAACAGTAAAAGTATTAAAGACATCACTAAAAACAGGGCACAGAGCACACGAGAAGTTGTTCTTCACGCAGCAATAGCTGCCTGTTGCTGACGAAGCTCGCTCGCTTCTCCTTCCTCAGAAAATCTGTTACTTTTATCGCATTTCAAGGATTACTTCTGTCGATCCCGATGCCATCTCGGCACGTCTCCTCCCAGCACTACACCCGCTCCCGCCTCAGCAAGGCAGGTATGAGCTCATCCTCTCACGGCCACTGCCGCCAGCGCCAGCACCAGCCCCGAGTGCCGAGCGAGCCCTGTTCGCTTCCCCGCACCCTCCGGGGGGTGCTCGGAGACCCCGAGCTCTCCGGGGCGGCCGCGGCCCCGCTCTGGCCCCGCTTCCCCTCCACACCCCCGGGAGCTGCCCACAGACCGTGGGGCCGCGCTGACAGAAGGAGGGAAGGAGGGAGGAAAGGCAGGGCCGGGCGAACTCACGGCGCGGGGGAGCCCGCAGGATGCACGTCCTCAGGCGCATCGTAGAACTCCTCGGTGTCGCTGTCGGACGCCATGGCCGGGCCGGGCCGCCACCTCCGGGCACCGCGGGCCGGGCGGCGCCGCGCGGGTATCGCGAGAGCGGCCCGGCCCCGCCCCCGCCCGCGCGGATCTACAGCGGGCCAGGGGGAGGAGCTCCCCCGCGCGCTGCAGCGCCCCCTGGCGGCCGCGCTGAGGGGGTAAGGGAGAGCCGGCGCTTCTCGGCCCTCACGGAACCGCCGGATCGCAAAATCACGGAATCGAACGGGCTGGGAAAGACCTCTGAGGTCATCGAGTCCAACCGATGGCCCAACACCACCTTGTCAACAGGACCAGAACACCGAGTGCCACGTTGAGTCTTTCCTTACACATCTCCAGGGACGGTGGCTGCACCACGTCCCGGGGCAGCCCCTTCCAATGTGTAATCGCCCTTTCTGTGAAGAAATTCTTCCCAACGTCCAACCTAAACCTCCCCTGGTGCGACTTAAAATTTTGTCCCCTTGTCCTGTTGCTGGTTCCCTGGGAGAAGAGCCTGACCCCCACCTTGGTCTTTTCCAGCCAAAGGATTCTGTCATACAATCAGGTGATAGAGAATTAAGATAGTCTACTAGACAAAATGATAAGAACTTTATAAACAATTTTTTCTCATTAATTTCTGTAATGAATGTTTGAAACTGGCAGCAGGAATTAAATAATATGGTTCCTTATTTGTTTTTCCTCATATTTTCCTTCCATAAGTTTTAATCTGATCTGGTCAGTGTTAACCTCTGATCTAATTACGAGTGATCAACAGCAACTCCCAGAGGAAAGAGGCTTCCCCTTGAAACCTGCATTGCTTTTAGTATTTGCTCAGCAATATGTATGGTTGCGGTCCTAGAGAGAGGGAAAAAGAGCAACAACACACATGGACTTTTTTAGGGAAAAAAGGCTGATTTTATTGAGCTTGTATTTAAAGCATGTTATGAGAGACTAGAACAGGACAGTAGCTCATTGGCTAATTGGGATAAACATCCAGGAGACCAGGCCTCAGGATATATCCCATGGAAAAAACAACAGGTGTTAATCTTTATTATGAATTCCACTCTGTTTTTCACCAGATTCTAAGTTGTTTTTGACCATTTATCACCTTGGGAAATTTCCTTTCTGTCTGCAGCTAACATCAGCTTATCAGCCTGGAAAGCAAGAAGGATTCAGGCCTGAGGGAAAAGATTCTCGAGCTGTAATTTTGCAGCTCTCTAGGTGTCTCTGTCCACAATATGTGCCTGTTCTGAGCCAAAACACTTAAACAATACATGTGACGGTGGCAGGCTGAGCACAAATTTAGGCTTCCCTCCACATTCTCTGCACTGACCTCCTGTCCCCCTTGGTCCTTGGCTCCTTTAGCTCAGCTACAGCTCTTTTTCTGACTCCTAACAAACACAGAGTTTCCCAAAGCACTGACACAAATGGGAGTTCTCTGTCTATTCTCTTATTTTGTAAAATGAGTAAAGGCTTAAAGTAATTGAGACAGATACAGTTGTCAAATGGTCAACACAGAGGTGGTTGTGCACATGCAGGCAGGTACGTGCACACTTGTCCTTGCACATGCAGGTGGCGTGAGGCCACATCCTCCGGGTCCCTTAAAAAAATCATGATGCTTCTCAGCCAAATTAGCAGAAGTGCTGGTATGACAGGAAGGAAACACACTGGAAACGCATGAGCAATTCTTCTGATTCTTTTTAAAAATAAGGAAGAATGAGCCTAGCATACACCTTAAGTTCTCAATGTTGAAGAATTTGAATAAATAATTGGTACAGAAAATTGCTGACTTTATTCATTGCACACCGTTTCTCCTCTGACAGCCAAACATCACAATTGCATTAGAGTAAATAGAATGGCCTCTAAATTATTAAAGTAGTGATGTAACCTTAGCTGGGGAAGGCAGATGGCTCTGGAAACTGAAGAAAATGCTATTGAAGAGCATAGTGAATTGTTTACCAGTTTGTCACTCATGGCAGCTGCATGACTTCACATTTTATTAGGCAGAGGAAATTACATTATTGCAGAATTGGGAATAAATACAATCCCAGTTTTGGTATTTAGTCAGGTCTTACGTGATGATTAAAATTTGGCTTTACTGCAGTGGTCTTGACCTTTCCACTCCAAACACAGTTGGTGCTGAGGCTGTACATTGTTTTCAGGCTGACTGAGTGCTATTTTCTCTGCTGCTAGTAAAGATCAGCAAGAGGACAATTGGGTGTAACAGGGACAAAGTTTCCCGAGATAGAAGATAAAGGTCATAATTAGCGTTTGCAAGTGACCTGGCTGCTTTCTCCCCAGAACTGGCACAGCTCTTTCCCAGGCTGCAGGCAGGGATGAGCACCAGGATGGCAGTGAGGGCTCATCTCACCTTGCAATAGAAGTGGAATATGTTGGCTTGAAGGGACTGCAATGGGCAGCTCTGTAAGGAGCTGTTAAATCCTCAGACTTACATCCCATATTGTCCCTGGCCCAGCTGCCTCAAAACCAAACCCACACTAGGAAGAAGAGGAGATAGGTTAAAATCCTTATGAATGGCAGACCCCTTGACATAGCAGATTGTACATTTGCTAGTATTTGCTAACACAAAATCATACACAATTGAATTACTTGAATTATTTTCTGGCTTCCATGTCCTGCTCAACCATTAGTCTATGCATTTCACACCCAGGTGAGCACGAACTGTTCCCAGCGTTTCTCCAGCACACCATGGCTGTGCTGTGCCCAGCAGCTGAAGGTCCTTCATGCCCTCTCTGATGTTGACCAGGTAATGAGAGTTTTTTTCTTCTTTAGCTTGGACATGGACTTCCCCCAGGGCCTCCCATGAATCAGAGCTCATGCATCAGCTTGTCCCAAGCACTCTGTGGTGTCAGCAGGACCATCTTACCAAAATCACCACTGACGTGTGGAAGTTTCCTGGCCTTTTGCCATGGCCAGGCTGACTTCAAGCATAAAGGCTTGTGTCTTTTTGAGTGACTTTGCTGCTGCTTTTATGGTTCAGAGGCTCAGAAAGCTCAGGAGTCCCTCTCTGTTGCTTTCTAGCTTATTGGCTAGCACCGCTGATATTGGCAGATTGGTCTTGGCCCCACTAAATCTTTATATACTCACTGCAGACAGACAAAGGGTAGATTTGCAGCCTCTGCAAAATATCACTCATCTCCTGATTCATCTGGTCACCTAGGGACATAAGATTTTAAAGCAAAATTGGTTTTTATCATTGCATTAAAATAATAAGGGCAAAAAGTATTTTTGTATTTTTAGGGATAACTCTGAGCTGATTCCATCCTGCAGCATAAATAGTGGGTGATTTCCTGTGTGTCCTCTGGGCACAGGGAGAAGAAAGGGGCACAAGTGCTGAAAGAACTGCTGGTCCCAGGTCTACCATAGGATGAAGACAGTCAAAGTGAAACCCGAAACATCTGGCTGAACCAAGAATTACACCAGGGTTTCCTGCATGGCATCCTGGGATTTGGGGATGCTTCTCTGTATGACCTTGCTCCCCGGGGATACAGAGTTTGGTGAGAGTAGAAGAGACCAAGACGACCAGAGATGACAAGTATGTGAAACTGTGAATGACATCATGGTCAGATAAAACAGGGTAAGTCCCTTTGATTGAAAATCCAGAGCACCAAGCCTGTGCTGGTCTGAGAGAGGCAGGGAAACAGGAAAAGCTGCATACCTTGAGCATCATGTAGGAGCATCTATCTTTGCCAACTTGTTTGACAAGCCATTGATGCAAATCATGATTTCTGCTTCTCTTTGTGAGAACTGTTCCTGCCCAGTGCTGCAAACCACTGTTGATGCACTGATGCCACTCAGGCACTTTCCCTTGGCATCTGCCACCACAGCCTTCACACTGTGTCACCTTCATCCCTGTGCTGTCCCAGGGGGAGCTTGCTCGGAGGTTTGGTGTGTTGACAACTGTCTTGCATGGGCAGCTTTGTTTGAAGGGTAGTCACACAGGATGCAGAGTGCACCCAAAATGGTGCAGAAGTGCCAGGAGAGTCACAGGAGGATGAGGAGGGGTGAGCAACTTTGGTGAGTATTGGCAAAGAGAGGAACCGGGGAAACTGGAGAAGGGAGGGAGGATCCCAGCTAGCAAAATGCCAGGAGGGAGCTCATGTCACCCTGCAAGGGGGTGAAGAAATGCACTAAGAAATGCAAACACAGAGATAACTGGTAGAATGTGGTCCAACACCCACCTCCAGGCACAGGGGAGTGGAAAATCTGCACTGGGAAATGCTCTGTACCCAGCTCCCACACAGCCTTCCCTGGGCACCCAGGTAACAACAGTGATGAAAACCCCATAAATAGCAAATCAGATCACAGCAAACACACTGACAAAAATATCAAGCAAAATGTTTCCTGAAGAAGGTGTGGCAGGGAAGAGAGATACGGCATGGTTGTCTGTGGCTGTATATGTCAGGTGTGGAAACAGACAGTGGCATTTGCCAGCTGCTGATTACTAAGTCATACGGCAAGCCCTGTGCCTGGGCTATTTACACCGGCAGCTATGAAACAGGTTTGTTTTCATGCAGGTTATGAGACTGACTGGGAGCACATGGTGCTATAACACATGCCTTTCCTTTCTGGGAGTATGGGAAGTGCTCAGCACAAGGCATGCTCTAGGAAAGAAAATATCACATGTAACTGAAAAGCGGGTCTGGAAGATATTTTCCCTGAATGGACCGGGCAGTCTTTTCCTGTTGTGATTAAGAGAGGAAGGTCTTCTGACTTGTTTTTTCTGATGGTTCTTCATCAGGAGCTATAGTGATAGCCAAGGAATAATGAACTCAAACTGAAAGACGAGAGATTTACTTGAGATATAAAGAAGAAATTCATTACTGTGAGGGTGGTGAGGCACTGGAACATGCTTCCTAGAGAAGTTATGGATGCCCTATCCCTGGCAGTGTCAAGGCCAGATTGGATGAGGCATTGAGCAAATTAGTGAGAAGTGCACCTGCCATCCTTCCTTATGGAGATGCCTTTCCCATGCCTGGCAGTGCCCAGCACGTGTGCTTTATGCAACTGAAGGGGTTGGCTTGTTTTTTCTCTGGAAAGGCCAGATCCACCCTGGGAAAAGCCAGCAGTGAGGCTCCTTCCCGTGGCTCAAAAGGTGGGAAGAAGAGGTTTAATGTCCCCTGAGAGGTTGGTGCCCTTTTGCTCCAAACACAGGGTGTGCCCTGCCTGGATCCTGCCTCCATCCCTGCCTCCGTCTCACAGGTGTAGGGACATGGTACCTGGAACTGAACAGCAGTGACATGTCCCTGGCAAAGAAGGGAGCCAGGATGGGCTGAGCAAAACTGACAGTGCCTGGGGGGTTTCCCTGCTTCCAGAAACAGAGCATCAAACTTTTCTTTTGAAAGTGAAATAACCTTGTTATTTTTATGGTCAGTTACCCAAAGTGTGAAGCAGGATGAAGTGCAGCTACTAAATCAAAGGTGAGGTGAAGACTCAGTGCCTGCTGAATGGGTTAAGAAACGGTTGAGAAAGCCCCATCTGTCTTTTGAGGTGGCCTCCCAAAACTCAGACTGTGCATGGCTTTCTATTCAAAGAATTTGCCTGCTGCTCTGACTTGCACTATATCATCTGCTCTCACAAACAAACCAATTTAACTACACAGACGTGCTGTTTAATCGCTCTTCCTGGCACACTGACAGTTCCTGCATGTGCAGATGAGTTGTGTCTCAGCTTTGCCAATGCAAATGCTCTGTCCTCCAAATTTCTATGTTTTATTTTTGTCTGAAGATGTTCAGTGGGTTCATACACAATTGTTACAATTTTGTTTTCTCTGTACTCTGTCTCTAGATGCCTAAAAGCACATTGCTATTTTATTAATCAGGCTTGGCGTATCAATGTATAGCAGAGCCAGGAGTTGTGCTTTTCTCTGAACATCTACTTTTGTTCTTCATTGCAGCTCACCAAAAGTTGTGATCAAAGCAATGAATGCTGGCATGCATACTGGAAGAGAGTGCATTGGCAGTTTTTGTAAGGAACAATTGAGAGGAGCTTGCTTTGAAGTGAATTTTGTCAGATTTTAAAAGGTAATTTGTTACTTGTGGAGATTTAAAAAATCCAAAATTAATGTAAGTGTTGAAAGAGAAATAAATACATATCTTCTACTAACATGATTTTACAGAACACTTACATTGAAAGGGAAAGAGAAATAGATTACAATGGAGGAATTATGTTGCATGCATTTTCCCTATTGGACAAAATTAGTTCTGAAACAGCTGCATGCTAAAAACACTCACAAAAATTGGTCTGATTCCTAATGACACTGAGGAGTCTGGAAGTTATAACTTTATATATACAGTTAACACTAAGCCAGTCAGTGCTAAGAAAGCATTTTCCCCAGCTCCTGGTCATCACACCTCTGTTTAATAACCTGGGGCTGCTCTCCTGGGCACTGCGTCTCTGATGTGGCGCAGGGAGGACCCAGACTCTCCTGGCCTACAGCCAGCAGGTCAAACTGTTTTTAACTGAGATTTTATCAGCCCTTGGTCTCTGGTTTAGAGTCAATTCCTCCACAGAATAACTGCAAATGGGGCGCAGTTGCATGAAGGGACTTCTGTGACTGTAAGAAATTGTACTTGGAGGAAAATGAAGCTGTTTGTTGCACAGAGGTACCTGCTGGGCAGAGCAGGACATGGAAGTTGTAGCCCTGTGGGCAGGACCCATGCCAGAGCTGGCACTGATTTAGGGTTCACAGGTGGGATTTCAGTATTCCAAGCTTCACTACTAAAATTTTTGTCTTCCTGACCAGTTTCTCATGGTCCCATGGCTGGGGCTGTGGGCTCAGGAGTTCATGTGCAACCTCACTTGTGAGCCCACATTTACCTGTGCCTGTATTGGTACTCTCCAGATCTGGGTTTCCAGTTCTTCCCTCAAAACTTGCATCCTCTTCCACAAACACACCAGCACTCTCTAGCTCCATTACCTGTCCACAGAATGCCCATAAAATGCACAGCACACATCAGCACTTGCTGGGAGGTCCCAGGGAGATACTGCAATGCCCAACCACCATGGCATGAGTCAGGGTTGCCATTGCAGCCCCAGCTTTGAATTCTCCTGCTTTCATGGTTTTCTGCCTAAACCTTAGGATTAGTTTAACCCAAGTTTATATCTATCTATCTATCTATCTATCTATCTATCTATCTAGATAACATGCACTTTTGATGCTAATTACTATTTACTTCTAGTGACTTGTTCTGCTGTTTTTTCTCTTGATAAACTCTGGGTCCCAGAGGAAATTAAATTGTTCATTGCTGCTCATTCCACTGCCCAGAAAGAACACATGGTGAATATCTGTGAACCTGGGTGGACGGGTGTGGGATAAAAGTCTGAAATGGGCCTTCTGAGTTTTAATGGAAAGAATCTACCAAAAAACTCCACTCATTGAACCACCTGCCTCATTCCTAGGGATGAGCTTTATTCTCTGGTGCAAGAAGTGGTGTCGACAGAGCACAGAGATGGGGAGAGAGGTGGTGGTGTGTTGGTGATGGTAGCAGAGAGGGGTCAATACAGAGTGGCAGTAAAAGCTGGAATAACAGTGGTTTGGCGTCAAATGAGCCTGATCTCTCCCAGATCAGGAGTATTTGCTGATATATTGAAGTATTTGATGTGATAACCCCAGGGCACCCCCAGAGGCTGCACTGCAGCTTGTCAGTGTTTCCTCTCATTCTCTTTTCTGCTTTTTCCTTGCCATCAGGGAGTGTGTCTCATACTGCCATTGTGGTCTATGTGAAGCATAACTCAGGGTGCAGCAATTTCCTGCTGTACACTTCCATTTGTGCCTCTTTGCTGCTGAATATATGTCCTTAATTATAGGCAGCAGAAGCAATTTATTTGTTTAACAGTGGCCAGAAAACATACCCAGGGGAGATCTCTGAACATGACCACAAAGCTGATAAAGATTAATGTTAGGTGATAGAACACTGGATTAGGCTATTCTCACATTTGGGTCAATATCTGCTATTCATAGCATGAACATTAAGTAAACGAATATCAGCTTATTATGTGTTATTATATTTAATGAAGTTCAGCATTTACTTTTCCTCTAAAGACTGCCAAGGACCACATTAACATCACTGTGTGCTCTGGCAGGCAGGAGAGCAGTGTGGTGAGTTTAGCACAACAGTCACATCAGAGCTTTCAAAGGGCACTATGTGGCCTCTCTGTTTTATTGTTAGGCAAAGCTAATGGTATTTGAGTTAGTCCCCATTGCTAACACAAATTCATTATTAGTGGGTATAAATCTCTTTCCTGCTACAGGTGTTGATGTCTGCTGTGAAAGCTAATAGAGACATCGGTAGTAATTTATTAAAAAATAAGCTTCAAGGCTATTGTTGATATTGTTGTGGTTTATCCAACAGCTCCATGTCCCTGCTGTACTGTGTCAGAAATAACAAAGCAGCTCCTTTGCACTTTCATTCTCACCTCCATTAATTTCCTGCATTGATTAAAAAGTAATAATAATAATAATCCCAGAACTATTTAGGAGGTGCAGAAACCCAGCTGCATCCTGTACATGTTAGGCCGGTGTGTGTGCATAAGCTCAAGCCAGGAAGCTCCTCACCCCCCCTGAACAGCTGCCTCTGCAAGGCTCTTCCAAATCCCTGCAGCCTGGCAGGATTTCTTCCTTTATGCCTTGGCCGTTCATCACATCTCCCCTGCTCCAGCCCACCCGTTCTGTGGGCTCTTCAGGGCCATGACTGCCTCCCACTTCCCCTGCAATGCCCTGCTCCAATGTTAATCCAGTGGCTGAAGATCCCCAGTATCAACCACCACGAAAAAGAAATCAACCCATATCCAGCAATTACTTCTACGTAGAAACAGGAGCTTACTGGGAAATTCTGGTTTTCTGTTCAGTTTGTTGAGTCACACTGTGGTTCTGAGGGAGCTGAAACCACTCCGGGAATTCTTGAGGCTGTGCTAAAAAGAGCCTGATTTATTGTGCTGAGGAGCAAAACCATCTCTGGCTGTGGGCAATAAACAACTATTTATGGAGGCACAGAAAGCAGTGACATTAAAGAATATAAAATTGAATGTAGTTCTTAGTGACACAGTTATTCAAGCCATGGAACGCTTCACATACGGCAGTACAGCACTGCCAAGCTCTAGACCAGCACCTTACTGGAACAGCATCTGCACCAGTATGGGGCAGGGAGAACCCTGCCTGAAGGTATTCACAGCCCCACTGAAGTCCAAGAGAGGACCTGTAGCTACCAGAAGATAAAGAGGGAGCTGCCCTGAAGCCCTGCAGATGAGGAACATCTGTGTGCTCCAGAGTAGGACCAGCATCCTGCAGAAATAGTTTTCCTATCTAGGGGAAATTTTCAATATTTTAAACTTTCTGCCCCTCATCAGCCAAAAATTCAAACTAAGGAGAAATGAAAATCTCAGACATTATCTTTTGAACAGAATCCTAAATTATGCAGCCTAACAGGCAGAAGGAGTTACTGCAAGGTTTTGTTTAGATCTTTGTTCTAAATTTAGAGCTTTTACTGGCTGTAAATAAAATCCTTGTAGTTGCTTATATACAACATTTTTCCTCCTCTTGGTTAATTTTGCGAGTGTTAAATATGTATTACTAAGTAACTGAAATGTCACAGTCCTAGATTAAACTCTAGTGGAATGAAATTAAAGGTTTCTGCTCCTGGTTTAGAAAAACCCAGTGTGAATGTTTTATAGCAGCAGCAAAGCCAGAACTACAGGTTAAACTCCCAACCTGTGTGCATGACTAACACCAGGAAAACAGGAAGTTTGAACTTTTAGAAACTCAAGCCAAGAAGCTATGAAAGAAATGTAACTTATTTTAGATCCAGTGTTCTCCTGGAAGGAAGCAGCTCCTCCTAAAGCCCTAGGCTCTGATGGCTTAGGGCTGGAGGTGCATCCCAGGGATGATGCCTGGACCTTGTGTGTGTGGATCTGAAGTTTTCATCTCAGATATCCCATGGTGCTTGATTTAGTGGGACTGGCCAAGGCTTGCAGCAAAGCAGCAAAAACTCTGCAATCACCTCTCTCTTTCTTGCTGTAAGAGATTTAGAAGCTCATACCCACAAAAATCACTGCCCTGCCAATGGTTATGTGACACTGCAGTGTCAGAGTTCTGGCAAATGTTCATGGTATAGGTAAATAAACCCCACACAAATACCTCTTTGTGACTGTGCATCAGACTGTGCATCACCCTGCACAGAGGCTGCCCAGAGGCCAAGCACCTGCTCAAGTGGCTGTTCCGTGGGAGCTGTGGGATGTTGAAGGCCAGCCCTCCCTATTCTGCCAGCTCTGGCTCTGCCAGCAGTGGGAGGGAAGCAGTGAGGAGTGGAGACTAAGGAACAGCCTCCTCCAGAATTTTCTGTGCCTCAGATGACCCCAAGAAAAACAAGAGGTCTACTTATACTTGCTTCCATATTTAGTACAGGAGGGAAATGCCCTCTTCAGCAGGAAGACAGCATGCTTGGCCTTTCTTTCTATGTGTCCTAGCATGCAGAGCACCAGTGAACCTTCATGAGAGTGGGGAGAAACACATCACTGTTGAATTTTGGGGAGAACATGGCATATTTGTCACTATTGGTGTGGGACAACCGGGAGCTTTTCACCATCTTCAGCTCTGCAGTGGGATCCTCCATCCAAGCTTGTCACTGGGCAGGAGCTGGTAGTTATGGGAGAAAGCAGCAAAAATGCTTGCTGCTGTGCTGATTCGATTTTAAACTTTCACCCAGGAATACTGAGTCAAAGCTGCCTTGCTCCTCACATTGGCCAAAACCACCCTGGTCTGTTCGACGGCAAGGTGCTGTTCTCAGCTGGCTTCTGCTTCGTTTCCTCCTCAGCCCCTGAGCCAGCTCCATGACATGCCAGCGAGTACAATTTCCCATTTCCTTCCTCAGCTAATCCTGAATGGGACAATAAATAACAAGAGGAGTCCTTTATAAGCAGCTATGAAGTACTCACATCCGCAGTGTTACTAAACTTACATGCTAATTTGTTATCAGAATATCTATTGGTATGAGCAGCACTTGGACAGGCCTCCTCACTTTCCTCTGCAGCAGTGTCCTCCCGTTCTTCCTCCTGGAGGTGATTCTCCTGAGCTGGATGGAGCTGATCAGGAAATGAACAGAAAGAAAACCCCAAACAAACTTATTTTATGTGAAAAAATCAAACCAAAGGTTGAGATTCTTAACCAAGAGAGGAAGATTTAAGAATCTTTTAAATGCACATTTTGTAACAGCTGGCTTTGAAATGCCCAATAAATATCCTCTTTCCACAGCTGGAAAGGCAGCACAAAGGCGCAGTGGCTCAATCCCAGCCCTGCCGGGAAGCCGCAGCCCCATCCCGCACCGAGCCCCATCCCCGGCCCCTGGTGCTCCGCACGGGCTGAGTCCCGAAGCAGCGCTGAAGGCGCTGAACAGAGAAGCAAAGGCGCTGCTGGCGGGGGGATGCGGGGCCGGGAGATGCGGCCGCGTCCCCAGAGGGTGGCGCTGGGGCCCCGCCGTGCGCAGCCGGCAGCGACGGGCTCCGGGCCGGTGGCACCGGGCATCGAGGGGAGACGGGCCGGTGTCACTGGGCAGCGACGGGCTCCGGGCCGGTGGCACCGGCAGCGAGGGGCTCCGCGGGGTGTGCGCTGCCCCGGGGTACCCGCAGAGCTCTTAAGTGATGTGCAGCGGCTGCGGGGGCTCCCCAGAGCCTGGCTCCCCTCGACTGAGCCGCACAGCGAAGCCGAGAGATCAAATCCCGCTGGAGGCTTTGGTGCCACTACTTCCCCTGCGTCGACACGGGCTTGATACTCCAAGGGGAAAGGCACTATGTCTTGCCACCGTATCCAACAGCTAAAGCCATCTTCAGGGAAAAATAAATCATGCCCCATCCGTGGAACTGTTCAAGGCCAGTTTGGGTGGGCTTTCGAGCAACCTGGTCTTGTGGGAGGTGCTCGTGGCAGACAGATTGGAACTCGATGGTCCTTAAGGTCCCTTCCAACTGAAAGCATTCTGTGATTCTGTCTCCATTCAGGGATTGGCAAAGGAATCAATTTAAAGCCATTTATTTGCTTCTGCATGACGGCTGAGCTTAAGCATGTTCACTCCCTTGGGACCTTTCCACTCGCTTGTCTTTGAAGCAGTTCTCAGGGGTTGTTTTGATCTCCTCTGCAAGAAATAAGACTCTGGTGGCTTTCCCCAGCTTCTTTCCAACAGTTTGATTCTTGGGTACTGGTTGAAATACTGGATATGGCATGTCTGCAATAAAGCAAGCTGAGATCTGCCCTGTGCCTGGCTGACTTGGCTGGTCTCTTTCCTAACTGAAAAATGCAGAAACCCCCCAGGCTCTCCAGCACAGATATTTCACAAAGGCTAGAGGCAAAATCAATTTTAAATGGATTAACTCTTATGAGTGTACCTCTGTTTTCTTGAATATATTGTATATCACAGGACCATTTAAATAGATTAAGTCCTGTGAGTTTAGCTCTGTATCCTGAATACCATGGAATTAAGGAAATAATGTTTTATAATATTGCTGGAAAAGACACTGATTCATTGCACAAAGCAGAGGCCTAGGGCAGGCCAGTGTCTATGGGAAAGAGCTTGCTGTGTTGCTTAGGTTTCTGTCTGGTGCTTATCTCCCCTCACTGTGTCTTAAAGCAGAGCAAACAACAGTTCAATACCCCCTTCCTCAGGCAGCAGTGGAAGGACATTCTGGTATAACAGAAAAGCACTACTGCTTCTGGGGGAATGACTTGGACAAACATAATGCTGTGAGGGAACAGGTGCAGTTTGGTGCAGTGGAAACAGATCCCCCCTTTCTTGGTGCTGGGGCAGAGCAGACCCTAGGAAGCAGGGGCAGGAGGATGTCTGGTATCGGTGCTGTGCTGAGGATGGCACCCATAACTTATCTCCCCCTCCTCCCATTGGAGTTTGGGCACATGGCACTGCTGCAGGGGATCGAGCATGTGTGAATGCAAGGGTCACTCTGCAGGCAGGGAGATATCTGCTGCTAGAGCCCCACAGTCCTGCTGTCTCCAGAGCCAAAGCAGCATAAGGTCCCCAAGCATTTGGCACACAGGCTGCTGGAGATTTGTCTGAAAACCTGGTTTGGAACGCAGTTTGCAAAGCCATGGAGACATGATCCTCCCTGGCACAGTGCTTGCAGGGTGATGCTGGCACCTGGAGACTGGGCACTGCTGCAGCCCATGGAGCAATGTTCCAGCTGTCCTGTTAGGCAGATAAGCCTGCCTGTGCTGGCCTGGATCTGCAGCTGCTGTAGGCAGCAGCAGGACCCTGTTTCACTTCACAGCTCCCTCTGGCCATTGGGGCCACCACCTTCAATAGGGTCCTGCTCACTCAGTGCTTGCAAACACAGGACATGATCTTCCTGTCTTGCAGATTTAAACTCCTCATTTGTTTTTACAACAGCCAGATGAGCAGCTGACTCTACCAACACCATAAAGAAAGACTTGCCCATTCTGTTTTGAGTATACATCCCAGACAGAAAAGCTCCATGCATGCAGCACAAATAAATATGTCAAGTAACAGAAGAAAACAGTTTAAGAGGTATCTGTGTATAAAAAGCCCAATGAGTAACTGCTAGTATAAACTTTGAAAAACAAGGAGCCAGATCCTTACTGGAGGAGCCACAGCTGGATGTGCAGGGGACAGCTCCCCAGGACATCAGCCCCCAGAAATGCTCTCTGAGGGCTCAGAAACACCATCGGGACACCGAGCAGCTGCAGTTTGCAGTGCTATCCAGCAGGACGCATGATGCACCCTGCTAGCTGGCAGAAAAGCAAATATTGACATTTTGGAGAAACTTGTAAATAGCATCTTGGATAAAACTTTATTTAAGCAGACAGGACCTTTATGTCCACAAGCAATGTGGAATCCAGTAAAGACCAAATGTCAGACCGTAGCCTTTAAAGAACAAGACAAATGACCACAGTAAAGGACACATTACAGTAAGTAAATCTGAAATCAGCAGCAGCCCTCAGAGAACTTTGAGGAATTAGTAGCTCATCCAATACTGACATCTCCTCTGCCCCATGGTGCAAGGTGCAGGATGTGCAGCAGAAGCCAATTTAGATGCTCATGCTACTATTGTCAGCCCTGAACCAAAGGTAGAAGATTCCTCCTCCTTCTCCAGTCTGTGGCAGTGCTGTCACACTGTTACCTCACATCGGAGGCAGCTGCACCTGGGGCATTCCCATTGAGCTGCTCCAAGGCAGAAAAGCAGTGTTCCCCCTGGAGCAGAACCATGGGGCCCCCATGCCAGTGCCCACAGCAATGTATCCCCTGGCACTGGCCAAGAAAGGCAGGTACTCACCACCCAAGGGGGGTCTGAGCTGGAAGGAACCTCTCCTTGTGAAACAGGAATTGCAAAGCATACTCTAAATAAAAGGGGGCAAGGTGGAGCATGGCATCAAGGCTCTTGTCATCCTTTGTGCCTGGGTGGTGCAGTCCTGGATGGATGCACTGGCAGGGCAGGGAAGCGCACTCCGTGCTTTGCCAGCCATTCACTTGTGCCTCTAGCTAGCACTAAAAATACTTCACTTTCATCAGCCTCAAGTTCATCACCAAAAGAGAGCAAGCAGATTTAATTCATTTGAACACAGATTCGTCTAGTCTTCAAGGGGAAGATGTGAGCCTGGCTTTAGCATTTATAATTTATCCAAGATGGATACCTTTGGGGTGCAGTGGCAGGGCCAAGTGGGGACTTCTGATGGCAACTGTGACAATCTGTCCTTTTTCCTGCTAATGAGGGTCAGACCAGATCCAGCCCTGTCTGTGTCAACAGTTCTGCTGAATCCAGGGGTTACACCAGTGTTCAAATTACTTCCCATTAGTTAAAAACTGAATAAAGGAAGCTCAGTGAGGCTGAAAACCCATGCAAAACCCTGCACAGCCTAGGGAACTCTCCCCATTACATGTAGAAATCATTGTTCACCTCCATATAGGTGATGGCCAAGTCAGAGATTTTCACAGGGGGTGACTGTCCCAGAGCCATGGTCTCAGCAGAAAGTGTAGGTCAGTCAGTGTTTTAAAGGCATTTAACTCAGGTGCTGGGAAAAGTAGCTTGTCAGGAAACACGGAGTTCATACTCTTGTTGGATACACCTGGCCCTCAGCAGATTGAAATTCAGGCTCTGGTGCAATCTCAGCCACTTACATTTGATTTACTCCTTGGCCAGGAATGATTTATGTATTTCTGCCTATTGCAGTTCATTAGATCTAAATAACAACCATCTTGCTTCAACCTGAGGGCTCACCCAACTCTTTATGCTGATGTACTCTGACACAAAGTCAGTCAGGAATGTGAAATGATGGCAATATTTGCTTTAAGCCCACTAATGGGAAGTGCTCTAGCATGGAACTGTGCCTGACTGCTCAGCCCAGGGCTCTCTGGCGCAGCAGTGCTGGCACAGGCACCCCTGGTACAGCACCATGGCCCTGACCAAGGGGAACATCAGGGCTCTGGCTGAGAGACTGGCTGCTGCTCCAGTGCAGATAACACCACAGTCCTGGCTCTGAGGAGGCTGTTGTGGGAAAATGCTAATGGGATTTTTGGTGCTTATTTGCTGTGGGCCAATACTAGCAACAAGAAACCACAAATTATACCTGGCTGTAGAAGGACAAAGGAGCTCTGCAGGGTGACTTCAGGAATCACAGAATGTGGCCCACAGATTTTCTGTGATGTAGCAGTGTACAAAGGCACCCATACCCTCTTCCAAATGTCCTTCCAAATCTCCTGGCGAGCTGACACCCATCTGTCCCCAAGGCCACCATACTCTGGGCCTCACTGTCCATCAGCAAAGCTCAAGCCCCAGTTTGCAGGCTCCATCTGAACAGTCTCATGGGAGCTGAGAGCTGTCTCAGGGCGTGAAGCTTGGGCAGCTCTGCTCAGCAAGCTCAGCAGCGATGGGCACAGGTCACTGGGCACATCTTGTGCTTTTGTTAAATGTCAAATTAAAGAGAAAGAAAGAGTAAACTGGGAATGGCAAAACTTTTCAGCACTGCTCT
The DNA here is from genome assembly GCA_013397075.1 of Rhabdornis inornatus. NCBI lineage: Eukaryota > Metazoa > Chordata > Aves > Passeriformes > Rhabdornithidae > Rhabdornis > Rhabdornis inornatus. The sequence goes on from VWZS01006390.1 coordinate 993,274, forward strand.
GGGACAGAAATTGTGACTTCCCAGGGTTTGCTCAATATGAAGTTTCACCATCTTCTCACATATGTGTAGATTTGTTTCGTACTCTTGCATTTGCACCTTTTAAGAGCAAGGAAAAAAACTCAACATAACTGGGAAAAAAAAAAAAGGAAAAAAAATTCAATTCTGTCTAGTAGCTTGGAAGCTGCAGCTCTGAAGGGGAATGACTCGTCTTTATCTACAGAGCAACAGCTTGCCCTGGCCCTTGGCAGTGGGGATTACAGAAACTCTGGTGATGCTCAGGGTGAATTAATCTGCCCTTCTGGGTGGGAGGTGGGTAGTGCATGTGTGTGTCCCAAAGTGCACCAGGAGCACTGGTGGCTGAAGCTTTCCTCCCTGTTTGGCTCCTTGCACATCCCTGTGTCACTCTCTGCAAGGTTCTCAGGTACCACCAGCCCTGACATCTCTTTTTCCCCACCCAGTGGTGAGAAGCAGACCTGTCCTTAGACCACAGACATGTCAGGGGACTGTGGGGTCCACCCCACAGGGCTTGGGGCATGGAAAAACCCCAAACACCCAGCATCCAGGAGCAGCAGACAGAATTGCTGCAGGGAACATACTGGTGCCTGAGCCCTCCCATTCCCAGGGGTAACACTGGCACTGATAAAAGACAATTTCCCACACATTCTGCAGTTTACATAGTGATTAGCTTCTGCTAATTCCCAGGGGAAGGTAACTGAGTTATAAATGGATATATGACGTAGCAAGGGCGTAACTTAACTTCTCAGAAGCCTTTTTTGAAGCAGATGAGTATCTTGATTACCCTGTCTGCATTTCTAGCCAAATGTTTGTTGAACAAGGCGTATTGTTTATCTAGATCCGATGCACTCCCTCCTGCCGCGGGTGCTGAGGCAGCAGCTCCAAGTGCCTGGAGAAGCCAGGGAAGCGCAGGTGTGTCCAGGAGAGGCTGGCAGGCACAGGGAATGCACGGGAAACACACAGGGACAGCTATGCTCCCTGCTCCTGGTCACAGGCATTGGCGTTTGAAATATGGACAGCTGTTTGGGGTTTTTTAAAAGTGTTTTTCTAAAAATCCTACGCAATACTGTGGGAGTTTTAATTCACGTTTTTCTGATAAATTTATCAGGCAATGTAATTACAGGAATAGTGTGGCCAGCAGGAGCAGGGTCATTCTTCCCCTGTACTCAGCACTGGTAAGTGCTGTGTCCAGTTCTGTCCCCTCAGTTTAGGGAGGATGTTGAGACGCTTGAGCACATCCAGAGGAGGCAACGAGGCTGGTGAGGGGCTTGGAACACAAACCCTGTGAGGAACAGCTGAGGGAGCTGGGGTTGTTCAGCCTGGAGAAAAGGAGACTCAGGGGTGACCTTATCACTCTACAAATACCTGAAAGGTGGCTGTAGTCAGGTGGGGGTTGGTCTCTTTCTCCAAGCAGTAACTGACAGAATGAGAGGACACAGTCTCAAGCCAAGCCAAGGGAAAATTAGGTTGGATATTAGGAAAGAGTGATCAAGTACTGGAATGGTCTGCCTGGGGAGGTGGTGGAGTCACCATCCCTGGATGTGTTTAAAAAAAGACTGGATGTGGCACTCGGTGCCATTGTCTAGTTGAGGTGTTAGGGTATGACCTTGAAGGTCTCTTCCAACCTAGTCATTCTGTGAATTCTGTGATTTTTTTTTTTTTGAATCATGTACAATTTCAATCAATTGTTGCATACACTTTGAAGGGAGAAAAGTAAGAAAAAGAGGAAGGGGAAGATTTGAGTGTCACTGTCCCAGCAGCTGCAGAGCTGTAAGTGATGTTGAGGGCACAACTGGCAAGCAGGCACAAAGCAAGGGCCTGGGAACATCCCCCTATATCTCCTGGCCTGAACGGTCTTCCTTCGGGCCCAGAGGGACCTGGAAGACCTCCCCAGGCAGCTCATCCCTATCCAGAGGAGACACCTCTCAAAACAAAATGCATTGAAGGCAGTGGCTGCTGCACTCAAAGCACAGCTCTGTCTCCCAGAGCGTCTGGGGCAGCATCTCCCTGCAATCAGGGAGAGATTAATGTGGGATGGAACACTGAACTGTGTTGTGGAACAGCAGAAGCCCTTTCAAAGTGCTGGGTTACATCATAAGAGCTTTAATCACTGCTGAAAACAGGGAGGGATAAAAATAGCAGTGTGTGTGTGTAACATACTGTGGCACATCTGGTTAGGAGTCACTTTTAGGACAGACTTTTTTTTTAAGGAGTGGGACCTCTAATATTGTTTGTGAATCCTTTGCAGACAGGCTAATAGCAAGGGAAACAAATAGAAAATCATCTGAATACAAATGGGTACAAGGAACTCTATATATGCTACAAATACGTGTATTTTGGCAGTGGAGATTTAAGGGAATCTGATTTCCGAAGGATTACTAAGTACTTATTTTTGTCAGCCAATTCTCCTTAGGGAATCGTTAAGGGAAAAACATCCAAAGGGCAGCAAAACAGTATCTCAACAAAGTCCTGAAAAGACAAGCTGTGATTTCAAAGTTAAGAGAAAACATTTCAAAAGGCACAGTAAGTACCTGCCAAGTGGTCAGATGTGTCTGGATTTCCACCAGCCTCTTCTCCCTTTGCTCCTTTGGGGATCCTCCGCAGCAAAGGGGTTCACACCGACCAGGAGGCTGGGATATGTCCTGCCCATAGTGGCCACACACAGTGCAATAAAGGCAGAGCTGGGTGTGACCTGACCGGGGCTGGCTCTGCTTCTCCCAACATTCAGAGGCTCTTAAACGCTTTGTTATCACCGGGCTCTCAGAGGTGTCAGCACTCTAGTGCTGAAAGTGGAACGGATGTCCTCAAAGACATGGACTTCTTTTGCTTTGAATTAAGCTCAAATAAACAGAATTAAAGATCATCTGGCTGAGAGATTGCAGGGTAGCAATGCAGCAGAGAAAACAAAAGTGAGGTGTTAATGCTAGTGACAGCTTTTGAGCAGAAAGGCCCCAAAGGTTGTGTCTTCGTCCTAATTTTATGCTTTTGGTTTAATACCCTTCCTTGTATCCTGAGAAGTGTTATTACAAGACATAAATAGCTGTGGCTGAGAACAGAGCAACAGCTTTGTCTCTTTGTGGCAGAGACAATAGTTATGGAGCATTAAGCAGGCAAAAACCAAACCACTTGAAATAATAAGCAAAACTGATGAGTTTCATTCACGCTTGTAAACACAATTACATTCCGTGATCACCTGTACTTCCAAATGAATCTCAATCTAAAGCTGATGGGGATGAGAAAGGACAACTCTTTCCTGGAGTCCTGTGAGCCCTGTGCAGATGCCCAAAGCAGCCAAATCCCTGTGATGCTCCATTCTCCTCAAAGTGGGGCAAATGCTTGGAACAGAGGTGTGAAAATATGAGAGCAACTCAAAACACTTCAAATTAATACAACCCCTCAGTATGGACGGAGCTCAGTGCTGGTGGATGGCTGCAGGGCAGGAGCATGTTGGTGCCTGTGGCCATTGGCTTAGCCATGTCTGAGAAGAACAGGACAGAGGGAGCAGAGATCAAAGCATATTCCAGGTCAGAATCTCAAGGCTGACACACTACATCCTGTTTCTGACATCTTGCATTTTCCTCCATAGCCTTCTCCCTGCTTCTTTTGGCCACATCTGTCCTACTTGTTGGACTGTGCACTTTTAAATCCATTTTCCTTTAAAAACTGCAAGGAATTCCTATTTGAGATCATAGCCCCAAAGGCTGAAGCTATGGCATAGGAACTAAAAGCTTTTGTAGAAATAATTTTTAAATGCCCTTTTACAGGCCAAGGCTGTAGAAGCAGCAGCAGCAAGAATTAGCAGTGTCCCTGGTGGAGGCCTCAGCTTAGTCTATAAGTTTCTTGATGATTAGCCAGCAACTGGAAAAATGGTTCCTGTTCCAACCGTGAAGCAAGACATACTGAGCAAGTTTTGCTCTTTAATATAAAGTTTATTTTTTGTACTGTTATGACCTTCTTTAAACCTGGAAACTGGAAAACAGGAAAAACCAGGAAAACCAGAAAAATGGCTAGAAAATGTTTAGCAGTGGCACTACTGGACTTGTGGTGTTTCGAGAATGGAAGTGGAACAAGTTTCATGAAGACACAGCTTCTTCTGTGACATTGATAGAGCTGGAAGAACCAACATACTTTGCACAGATAACACACACTTCAAGTCTAAAGTAGCAGATATAGTCTTTAAATGCAAATGGAGAAGAAGTGTGCTGGGCTAACTGATGGCGATGGGCAGAGGAACTGTCTGGAAGAAGAGAGGTCAGTCCCCACAGAGCGGCAGCCCTGTGTGGCAGGGGGTGCGACAGGGCAGCTCTGCTGCACTGAGGTGTTGCACTCACACTCGCAATTTCACATGGACAAGTAATACAAACAAAGCCTGTCAGAGGGCCACATCCCTGCTCTGCAGGTGGTTTCAAAGCTTTGGGAAAAAACTTTGATTTTTTCTGTAGGGAAATGTGACTGCTCCTCCCAGGCCATAAGCATAGCTGCCAGAGCCCTTCTTCGTCTTCATCTTCGTCTTCCTCCTCCTCCCCCTCCCCCTCCCCCGCTGTCACATGCAGCTGGGGGTGCAGGAGAAGGGGCCTCTCCTCCTGCTGCAGCTTGAGGGGACAGGGATGGAGCAGGGACAGATGTGGAGACTGCAATTACACTTTGTGGGAAGCAGCTTCTGCAAAGCCTAAATATCCCCTGTTGCTCCAGGTGAACAGCAGGTTCACATCAGCTGGTAGGTGTGACAATGGCCTCTCCTCTCAAATACTACAGGAATCTTCTGGCAACGGGATACCCTCCTTTCTGAAAAATAAAAGCTAGAGACTGTTTTTAACATTCCAGTTTCAGGGGTTAGCGTGTTCAAATATTTATTGGATTGCCACTCTTGCAAGGGTGTGCCTGTTTATTTATAGCTGCTTCGTGTTTCTGATTGTGTTTTCTCCCGTTCTTATGTTGTTCCAGCTAAACCAGCAACTTTTACAATCCTCCTCTGCACATTTTCCATGTCTGTGTTCCACGGAGTAACTGACAACAACAGCACTCATGGTGAGAGCTAAGTCACTCCCGGACCAGTGGATGCAGTTGCTGTGGCAGAAGTTTATACTAAATTGCTGTTGGGGAGGGATCAGTTCCTCCACTGACTCCCACAGTCACCAGAACTTCTCACTTATCAGCAAGATATCAGGGAGGCACCACAATGCATCCTCGCTGCTCTTTTCTCTGAGTACTGCATGCCCAAAAACCCCAAAGGCAAAGGGATGGGTGAATCAATTACCTTTTTGTTTCTGACATCAATGTTGTATTTGGCAGCACCAGGATGGACTGACATTGCAAAACTCAGGCTTTCTTGTAGATTCAGGTTACACTGCCACAAATCCCTTGTTAGACTCCAGGCTCATCTGGAAAACCTCATTAAAATATAGGAAATGCATATGGGCCAGCACTGCCAGCATCAGGCAGTGGTTTGAACATATGTCACTGGGACAAAGTCCACTTCTCTGTGACCTGCCTGGGGAGTTGTACCAGGCTGCTGGCAGGGTCTCCCAGAGCCATGGGTGAAGACAGAGACAGGGGAAAGAGTTGATCAGTTATTTCAGAGATATGGTGGAACATCAACTCTAGAGTGAAACACTGAAATTTCATTTTAATGTCTTTCCACATAGCTGCAGGCTACAATTCAACTAAAATTCAGATGCACTGTATTGAAGTGCAATTCCTCACTACCCCTCAGGAGCTGCATAGTAAAAAGCAGGTAGCATCCAGCATACCTGCTGCATTCTTGGGCATCAGCAGCACCACAGGCAACTAGGAAAGATGTGGTGAGACAGAAGCAGTAATTTTGTTTTCAGATATCCTGGGCAATAATGTGGTAGGAACAATAAAAATTACTGCTGTCAAAATGTGAATTTTTAATGCTAAGTCTGCTGATGAAAAAAATAGTCATGGGAAGTACCTCAATGTCTTTTTTCTCCTGAAAAGCCCATGGTATTTGGGAACGGCCTCTGGACACAAAGAGTTCATGCAAGGAGATTAAAGAAGGGGTTAAGCAGCTCTGCAATGGTGCCTTGAGACAGAGAAGCTCTGAGGATGGACATGATTTTTCTCATTTAATGAGAATCCTCATTTCACTTTTTAATAAACTGGCTATCTGCCAGGAGGAGTCACAGAGAAGGCACAACCCCCCACTGGGACACATGGACTGGCCAGGAAATGAAGTTGAATATAAATGATATTACATGTATACTAAAAATAATTTTAAAATACACTCTAAATTCCTCTCTGAATTAAAAAAAAAAAAAAAAAAAGCAAAACTAAACCCAACCTCCAAACTTATTTGGCATCCCTGCATGGCCCAGGACAGCTCTGAGCATCCCAGCAGGATGGAAACTGTGCACTGCAGTGGCTGTTTCCCCCTGGCTTCATATCTGCCCACACAAGGAAAATTGACTGTCGCTGGTGTGCCCAGAACACGTGAGTGGAAACAAACAGCAAGAGCACCTCTGCCAGACAGTGGCAAGTGTGCCAAGGCAGGGAAGGGAGGCAGAGTGTTAAATGGGTGTGATACAATACACCCAGACATGACGGAGTGTTCAGTGTCCTCAGGGAGGCACCCGGACCTTCTTGAGGGATCAAGTGATCCTGTTCAGCTGTGGAATGGCAAAAGATCATAAACTGCATCCTTAGTCCTGGACTAGACAGGACAGCCTGCAAGGCATAGCCCGTGGACTGTGTGTGTTGCAGCCTCTGTTCCTGAAGGGAAATGAAGACCCAGTTTTCTTTTCCCCTCTCTGCCTGACCACCTGGATTAGAACTTCCCTAAGGATCTCTCCTGGCACTGAAGGGCTGGCTAGAGAGCAGATATCTGGGGCACTTGAAAGAAAATGGAGTATCAGCCGTGTAAAGCTCCACAAATTCTTAGCTGTGCAGGCTCCAGTCATCACATAAAAAACACTATCACAGACCCCAGACAACAAAACCCTGGAGAAAAGACACTCAGGACTCGCTCCTGTGCCTCTGGTTTTACTGGCACAAAGAGGAGTACTTGCTATACTTGCTTGTCAAATATTCACAACTCTTTCCAGGAGCCTTTCAAGGATATTTTGAAAACATTTTCTGTATAGTTTCATGGAAATAATTTTCCATGATGTATTGAGGCAAGTGAAGTGCAGCTTCACTGACACACACCCCATCTTATTGCATTGCTTTCGACACTGCATTTCCCTGTTTGGTGTGAGGGTTTGCCACTATACCCTACGGACAGATGCTCTGTGGGATCTCCATCCCTTTCTTCAAGGGCAATGTTCACAGCCATCAGAGCCTGCAGCTGAGGCCAGCAGTAAATAAGGAGTTTCAAAAGCAATGGGCTGGGTTCACCTCCAGTATTTATCCTGCTGCCAAACACCCATAATTTCCCTGCCAATACTGATGACCTGTTATTTACAACCCCCACTTTATGCTAATTCATTTGGTCTCCTTGAAGGGAGACACACAGATGAGAACTTCTGCCATAACACAGAGAATCAAGTTCTGATATTAAAATAGTATGTCCCCACTGCCCCCACAGCCACCAGCAGGGTTTTATCAGCGTTAGGGCACAGCCAGGAGAGATGATGGTGATCCAGGTTTCTGTTAGTATTGACGCTCTTTGCTGTGCTCTCTCTTTCTCATACACAAAATTTAGGATAACATGTAGAGGGATACAGAACACGTATATGTAGATTCATGAAACTTCTACATGGCATTATTCTGTAAAGAAGATGGACTAGAAGTAGTGAAACCATGATACTACACTCTGATGGTTGTTTATGATCAAATATCCCTCTCTAAATGAAGCCCACCTTAGAAAGTTCCTGAAGAGAGTAAATCTCTGTGGTCAGCGTGGACATTCCTGGACAGACCTTACATAGTCTATTCAGGAGCTAGGCTGTGAACCTTTCAAGGAGCTCAGCCTATTTTTTTTCCAATACATGTTGTGTTGCATTTTTGTTTATGAATTTTACTTTCCTTATGCCATTTAGTCAGGATCATTTATGCCTCTGCCCTCCCTGCTGCAACAGATCTTGGTGTTTCCTATTCAGGATGCACTAACTGAAATGCTGAAATGTTCCCTGTAGATAAAGTGTTGGACTGAACATCCTTGCTTTCTCTCTGCAGTCATCATCCTTGTGCTACATAGAAAAATGAAGACACAGACTTACACTGCAGTCATGGCTCAAAACTTAGGATTTATACCCATGCAGCTACTATAGGAAAATACTCTGTAATGAGATAGCACGTGTCACTGGGTTCTGCTGATGCTGTGCACACTGCAGCATCTCGGTGGTGCAAGCACATTTCACAATGTGTTTATCTCTGTAGAAATAAACCCTTCACTGTTGTTGCTGCAATGCTGGTTAGCCTTACTAGAGGTGCTTGAGTCTGCCTCAGGGCAGATTCCCCTGCCTTCAGGAATATCAGGATGAGGCTCTACATTTTATCCTGTGACAATGTGAAACTTTTTGAAGCATTGTTTTGGGAAATGGCCACTGGGTAGTCCTGAGTTGTTCTCCTTTCTCCATATTTTGGTGTGGCTCAGAAGGTTTAAGATGCTTTACTGGTGTGTGAGCTCAGCTGATGAATGGAGTAATTCCACACCACTGACAGTCACTAAATTTGCTCCACTTGGAACCATTGAGCTGCTCTTGCTTGGAGATGGATTTGTTAATGTATTTCCTGACAGCGATCAATAATTTATTTTATATTCATTGTGATCTCTAATTGTGAGTGAACTTTAAAGACAGATTGCTTTGATATAAGAGCTGTCAGCTGCTGCAGAAAGTCCATTTAGCAGCTCACATTGTGGAGAATGAGAGCACACAGTTGCTTTCACTGCTTTTGTGCTGTTAGGGGCAGTCAGAGGCAGCACTTCTGCCAGGACATGGCCAGGCTGTGTCACACCCAACTTTGATCAAATCCTGCAACTTTCAAATGAGCAGTGCTCCAGGGATCAGCACGAGTGTTCGCAAGACGAAAGCAAAATACAGCCTTTATTACCTTTCTTTTTGTGATGGGAAAAATAATACAGAAGTTCATATCTTGTTTTGATATTGTAATGATAAATGATAACTTGTTAAGACATACAGGGGTTTCTAGAATTCCACATTTTCTATCCTTACTACTAATTATAAAGAAACAAAGGTGCAGTGCTTTCTTCACTACGGGAAGAAATTCCCAGGTATCAAAGCAGGATAGGGATTATGCCATGTGCAGTGAGCAAACGAGGAGTGCAGTGCTGTATTGCAAGGCTCCCCTGCTTCATCAAGAGACACTGCTCTCCGTATTGCTCCAGGGAAAATTGTATATTTAATCTCTTCATCTGGCACAGCCACTTCTCCTGCATCCTGGCTGAACTGTGTCGGCTGAAGCAGTTTCCTCTGCTGGCACTTGTTCCCTGTTCATCCCCACCTGTGGGAAAGGAAAGGAAGATAAAAGTGATGTTATTTATCTGCATTCCTGACAGTGTTGAACTCCTATTTCCTCTTGGTGATAAGAAAGACCTGTAACACCAGTTTTATGAGTTAAAAGTAAGCTGATTTTACTCAAATTGAGAGTTATTATTAGTGTTTTAAAATTCCTGTCATGTTCTGAAAGCTGCCCTGCAGTCATATGAAAGGAGTTAGAAACATTTGCCAGCGGGGAGCAAAAGCATAGAGCATGCAATGACAAATTGTTTAGCCTGGAGAATACACAGTCTACAGTGGTGGAAGTAGTTATGTGGTGATTAGTGATTCTGTGCAAAAAGTGTTGTTCCAGTTGTTGCCCAAGCTGGGAGAACAGTGAGAACTTGCAGAAGACATTGATTAACCCAGCACTTCTGTTGGCTTTTGGAACTTGTATATGGTGAATGCAAACTTAATTATTTCACGAATCATCAAGTATCCTCATGCTGGCACTTCAAAGTTCAATGCTGCTGTGTAGACATTAAAAAAAAAAAAAGAGAGATTGATGGGAATGATAACAAACACCTTATTGTAGTGCATTTTGGAAATGTATAGGATTGAAAGAAAGTATTCTATTTTGCTTTTATCCTCTGATATTTGTTGGAAGCACTTCCTGACTTGCACCACTTCACTTTTTGCCTAACAGTGAGAAAGAATTACACCTGGCTATTCTTTCTGAACGACTGTAAAAGCTATAAAACAGGCCAAACTTTAGAAAAGACACAATGACAATACCAATCTGATATCACAAGAACCAAAAATAATTGAGACTTTGGACTTGCTGATAATCTATAACTCAAACTTCAAATTGCTAGCCTTCTGTGGACTGCCTCAAAATGTGTATAGGAATCGAGATAAAAGCAATGTAGAGAAATAATATAACTAAAATATTGAATTGCTTCACTCTTCTTTATAAATTTGAATCTCAAAGAGAGAAAGCTAGGAAAGTCTTTACAGGAAAATTCCTGTATTAAAACTAAAAGCTGTTACGGAAGAATACCTGAATTACCAAAGAAATGTCTTGACTGAGTCTTGCACCAAGTTCAGGCACAAGCTGTAGCCTGTCCCAGCTCCCAAATGACTCTTTACCTCAGCTAAGGAAAAGCACTCTCTGATCTTTTGATAGTGATATTTTATTATAACATATGATAGAATGAAGAAACCTATTTCAAAAATAGCTATTAATCTAAATCTGAAATTCTGCTTCCCTGATTTTCGCTGGAGGAAAAACATGATAAACTTCAAAATTACTTTGCAGGAAATGACAAGTTCCACTGCTATTTATTTTTTGAATGAAATCCTTTGGGGTAAGGGAAGACTTGGGGCTGTGACTGGCAGACTGCAGCTGGGAGAAGTAGTTATTTGTCAGTGCTTATGTTCCCAAGGAAGGCTTCCAAAACAATTTATTCAACTGAAGATGAGGGAGTCCTTGCTACAAAGGGAAGTGTTGCAATCATACCCTGCAAGACAAAGTGGGTAAAACATTTTGTGTGTCTACCACAAGAAGCTCTACCCTGGGTAATGGACCTCTGACTGTCTGATCCCCACTTCACCCTTTTATGGAAAGCTGGTATGATACAGAATGTAAAATCTACTGGTATGCCTTGAAAAGAGTAAGTCAGTCAGCAATCTTAGCATGTATGAGTTTTAAAAACAGCATTAAAATGTTGCTTTTATATCAGTCCTTCATGGCCTCAAACTAGACAAATTATTGCTGCACTGGACAATGTAAGGATGTCAGTGGCTTATTTAGGTCAGATTCCCTCTTTGTAGTTGTTGGGTTAAATTTTAGAACCACTCTGAATCCTTGAGGCATTTAAATCTCTGCCTGCTCTGGATGGCCTCCTTTCTGCCTGAGTGCTGGTTACAGCCTGTACTCCCTGCAGTCATCTTCTCTGATTTCCCCATCCTTCCTTCCACTCCCTTCACATTTCATTTGTCTTCCCAAACCCCTAAGATTTGGATCAATTGTAACCTAAATGTTTTCTGTCTTTTCTTTTCTTCCACATGATGAATTTTAATGCTCAGTGGCCAAAATAACTCCCCCTTCCTACATATTTTAATATTTCAACTATGTCTCTCCAGTGAGATGCTCCATTTACATTGGAAGCATTTCTTTGAGAGTAGCAATGCTGTTTATGCTGATTTCTTCCCTGTTCTACGGTGACATAGGCTGGTAGAGAAGGGCAGGCTGTCCAATCTGACTGTGATTCTCTGCTGCTCCAGTAATTGCCATTTCCGTGGTGGGTGACTGTGTGGAGGACAAAGAGAGACAAAATATTAAGAGGGCAAAGAGAGATGAGGCATTCAAAGTGGTATCAAGAAAAATTAATCTTTAGGTTGCTGTTTTGCCCTCATTTTTATATTTGTGAAAATGGCTCTGGATGGTGAAAAAAGGTTGAAAATCAAGGCTTGCACACGCAGGAATTATTGGTATTATAATTTAATTTAAAATGTTTTTGTGTGCCAGCACGTACCAGGCAGCTATTTCCTCTTCTAAGCACTGGGAACTACTCTAATACCTGGTACTTTCATAATTCAAAGGGACTAACTATGCAAAGAGAGAGATTTCAAATATCTTTTTGATAAAGCTTTAATATATATTTAGTGTCATTTGCTTTTGAGGGCTGCCTGCAGCTGTCTGGGGAGGCATGGCTGTGTCTCTGGGGAGGCATGGCTGTGTCTCTGTGCACCTCAGCTGGCTCTGATCTGAGCAGTGCTTGGGTGGTGAGGGAGCTAATGCTCATTTCTCTGCCCTAAAGCATGAGGCTGGAAGGTGAAATTTCCATTTTTTGTGCTGGGCACCAAAAGTATCTCGTGTTTGCATCTCAGGACAGGGAGAGAGGCTTCCAGGCTGTCTTTCTTACAGGAAATATCTGAGGAATTGGGAAGCTTTCCTTGCTGATGTTGCTGGAAAATGGCTGGTGTGTCCTGGGTGCTGTTGGAAGTGGAGATGTAGTAGGACAAAATTGTAGAGAACTGCTGTGCCCTCTAGAGATTTTTATTTTGATAACCTTCTGGGGGAAATTTCCAATTCACACTGTGGGGAAACACCAAGAACAGATTGTAGGTACACTCCTCTCTGAATTAATTTTTATGAGGCTTCACCAGCCTCAGCAAACTGAGGTGGTTTGTTGCTGCTCAGCTCTGTCTCTGCTGGAGGCTGTGCTCACAGAGCCCCTCCAGATGGTCAGTGCTGAGCTGTTCCCTCTGCACGTCCCGGCCTTTGGAATGGGAATGCTCCTGCAGGAGCAGCCGGCAGCAGCTCAGAACTGCCTGTGCTCAGCTGATGTTCCTTTATGCTCCAGCTCTGTAGGATTTGTTCTGCGTTATTGGGAGGCAGAGCTGTCAGTGAACTTTGGAAATGCACTGTGAGAGCTGTCTTGAGGGGGAAAGTCAGCTTTGAAAACACTTAAAACGAATGACTTTTTACCACAAAACATTTTCAGTGTTTACTGCCTGACAAATATGCACCACACCTCTCATTTTAGAACGATTTCAATTTTGTGAGACTGTTATTGTGGCATGAATATGCAGATCTATCCTACCCAGAACATCTTCATTGTGGAAAAGGCATAAATCCTGAAAGTAACTTTTCTATATGGCAGAAAAAAGAAAGTAAGAGGAACTAAAAAACATTCGTGCAGCAGAGGAGCTCACTTCACAGCTGGTGCTGCCTGGAAAGGTGGACCTGGAACAGAGACTAGACAGAGCAAAAGCAATAAAATAGATATTTATTGAAAGGATACCTTGGGCAGTACAAGAGCCTACACCCAAATCAAATCCAAGATGGATCCTGGTCATAAGTTTTTACTTTTACGAGTTTTGGTTCATCTACATATTGGGGTCAATTATCCAACCACAGCCCCAGGTTATGAAGTCTCAGCCCGCTGGCTTGCCTCCTTCCCCTCGCTGTTGTTTCTGCTTTTTGGGTACCAGTTGTCCTTGATTCTCTAGCTAGAAAGGAATTGTTTTGTCTAACTACCCTGTGAAGAGAACTTACTGACACCTAATATGAAGCTTCAGAGTTACACACTCAGCAGCAGAAATTCTGAAAAATAGAAAAGCTAAAACCCAAGGCATCACTGGAAGCACACAGATGCATCTCCAGCTGTAGCCCTGCACTTGGAGAAGGGGTCAGGGATGCTACAGATCACTTTGGCAGGCAATGCTGGCTGAAAGAGCTGCGGAAATGCTGCCTCAAACACGTGTGGGTATTCACTAGGTGTGGGCTGCTGCTCCTCACATGCTCAAATCAAGTTCAATAGAAACTACCTGCAGAACTGCAAATAGTGAACTGATGTTGCCACAAGAAATTGAAACTTAATAGAGCTTAGTTTCTCCTCTACCCAAGTTCAGTGTTCTGCTTTATAACAGATTCTGTTACAATTTATGGTAAATGCTCAGAGAGAATTGTTTTGAGCTCAGGTGGTGGTGGGTACATGTTTTCTTTTGAGATAAAATCCGGTTGTGTAATTTCTGAACAGGAAATACTGTTGCTTAATGGATTTTGCTCTCTCTAATCTGTAACATCAATGCAAAGTGATTGTGGGGTGGATATAAACCTGCTCTGCCTGAACTGTAACTGTTCATATTTTATACTGTTCTTAGATGCTGAACACATGTATTAGCACACCAAATTATGTTCAGTGTAATTATCAAATTGTATCAGATTTGTCAGCATAGATACTTAGAATGCTGTTTTGAAAGGAACTGTAAGTAGACTTATACAGGAAATGTTTATGAATACTGTCTTGCTGCAATATAATATGCAATGTGTATTATAATTACATATAAAACCTATCTTGTAAATTGTTTTGTCTTAGTAATTTTATGTATTTGTCTTGTGTTGTGTTTATACTTCAAGATGCCTGACAGAGGATCTACAGTAGATATTAGGTGGATTTCTTGCAGAGAAATACATAACAGGCAGCAAAGCTTTGTTGAAAAGCATGCTTAGAACAAGTTTTTAAATGACAATATAATATCTAAGCAACCCTAGCCCATGTGTTTTCAAGAAGAACTTCTTAGTGATAAAGCCTAGGTCTGTGGAACAGAGCTTTGCAGCCCTCCCCTGCACAGCTGGGCTCCTGGGGGCTTCCAGATGTGTGCTGGAATTTGGTGCAGAGAGGTCCCAGGTAAAGACCAGGAAAACTTGTCTGGTTTTTGAGGTGGAACACTGGAGCACTATGAGCACTCGATTCATTTGCCAAGTCCTTAGCAAAAACAAAAAAAAACAAAAACAAAAAACAAAACACAAAACAAAAAAACCCACAAAAAACAACAACAAAAAAACCACAACAAAAAACCAAACCAACCAAACAAAAAACACCCAAAAAAACCCCAACCAAAAAAAACCCCAAAAAACTGTGTAATGAGATGCAACCTGGGCTGTAAAAAAACACCTTTTGCCAGGTAAATGAGCAAAGAGGATCAGAAAGTTGCTGTGCTGTTGGAAGTGTGGGCTTGAACTTGGGCAAGAGCCCACGTTACATGTGCCTTGGAGATACTACCTTGCCTTGGGATAAAAAAGAACAGTACGAAAAAAACCAGTTTCTGGAGTGGCATGTGTGTTATAGCTACTGTCCATCTAAATGGAAAATTTTGCTTCCTTTTCTAATAGAAAGAAAGAAGCAAAAAAGTGAAGAACTCACTGTTGCAACTTTCTTTTTGTAAAATATTGTGACTGAGCACATTCCTATATTGGAGTTATTCTATTTGGGAACATTTGTGTAATATGCAGTGTGTCACTCTGTCCATGTCTCTTCTCAGCAGAGGTGAATTCTTCCTTAAGTTTTGTTAAGATAAGTCAAGACTGGCACTGGCTCATGCAAGAGGTCATTTTCGAGGACAGGAGTTGGAAAAATATACACAAAAAATGCTTTCTTCTGCAACTGAGATACTGATTTTCTTGACAGCTTCGGAGTAGAAGTGAATTGGTTCCCTGAGCCTGAATTTGCTTCAGTTGCTCTCAATGATGTGAGGAGAATAGAAGTGAACCCAAAACTGCCCACAGCAAAATCTATTAGAGAATTACTCAACCAGGATATCTTTAGCTCTGAGATTGATGCTGCACTGGCTTTGATAAGCCAATGCAAAAAAATGTCCAGATAAAAAAAGGGCTTTAAAAGCAAGTGCTGTTAGACATATACTACTTTCAGACGGAGTGTTGTGGTCTCATAGGCTGTTCCTTTCCTCCAGGGTTAGAATAATGAGGAGCTGGTTGCAGTCTTGGCTGAAAGGTTGACTATGGCTTCATAATTAGTTTTGCATCAAGTTCTGTCCTTAATTGCATTGCTAAGATTCCTATAGCTTCATTAGGGTTGACTGGGTTTAACTAAGGCATCATTTGCCCTAAGATTACCTGCAGTCAAAAATTTGCTGAATGTTGGAGGTTCAGTAATTAAAGGTGTGTTTACAGGAAACAATACAGGCAGAACGGCAGAAGAACAGCAGTTCCCAAATCCAAGATGTGGCCACATGAAAAAGAGGAGAGGACCTCCCTTCCAACCCAAACCATTCTGT
The DNA here is from genome assembly GCA_013397075.1 of Rhabdornis inornatus. Lineage (NCBI taxonomy): Eukaryota > Metazoa > Chordata > Aves > Passeriformes > Rhabdornithidae > Rhabdornis > Rhabdornis inornatus. The sequence continues at coordinate 1,009,275 of VWZS01006390.1, forward strand.
GATTTTATGACTGTTGCTGCCTCTTTCTGTCCTCCCTGCTGTTTCAGCAGCTCTCCTGGTGCACCCACAGCTGGAGACGAGCTCTGCTGCAGACCCGCGACCCCGCCTCCCCCCTCAGACCACGCCCCCTCTCCGACCACGCCCATCTCCCGACGCCCCGCCCTTCCCGCCCCGCGCATGCGCAGTGCGCACGGCCGTGCCGGTGCCGCGGGAGTGTCCCGGCTGGGGTCGCGGCTGGCGGCGTGTGCGGACCGGGCTGCGGCGCTTGTGCCTCTCGCAAAAAGTATCTTTAACTCTCCTTTTCCAGGCTTTGTTGTGCAGCCATTGTAATCGTTCTCTTCCTTCACCCGGCCCGTTCTGCTCGTTAGTGTTTATTGTTCCGTGGTCTTTACATAGGCTGGATAAGGTTTAGGTGCAGGAAGGAATTTTGGGGATCAGTTCTGAGATGCAGCCATTACAAAGGGGGACGTAGCTGTCGGTTGTAATTAACTTGTCAGTTTCCTCTTCTCCCTGTTCGCATAAAATTTAGGCCAAGCTCTGTTTCTAGTAGGTACTGTTCAGGACTTTTCGCCTCCGTACGAAAAGTGCGATGTTAACTTAAGAACTCTAGGAGTCTTGGCTCGGCTTCTTTGTATAATTCAGGAGACGCAAGGTGCACATCTTCTTCAGCTTTGTATGGCAAAGGGCTCTTCAGCTTGGATATTCTGAGTGTTAATGAAACTGATGCTGTCTTGGACCTGCTATGAAATCTGCATCAGAAATACTTCCCTTACTCATTTAAATATGCCTCATACATTTGAATAGAACGCCACAGAGGAGTTTTCCTTATTCTTTCCCCAGTGAGCTACACATGGAGATAATGCTAATGAATAACCTTCAGGGCACTCTTCCCACTTCTCTGATTTCATGGTAGAGCTTGTTCTGCAGTCCTGTTTAATACTAGAATACGCTGTAGAGTGTCGATAGTAAAAAAAAAATTGTGTAGTAACTTGGATTAAATGCTATCCCGAATGCACTTCTTGTGATCTCTTTGATTCTATGATTTTCAAAATCGTGCTTCTAAACATTTTCCTGCACTTTTAAAGTTCAAAAAATTGTAGCGAGGTGCCAGCACAAATTAGCATGCTGCTCTGCTTCAAAGAAGCAAGACAGCTTCTAGTGAGCCAATGACACTAGGTGTCAAAAATGAATTAAAGTGATTTTGCCCCAGCCAGCTTTTAAAAAATTATTATTACTTTAAAGAATTTCTTCTTCTCTTCTGTAAAAGATTCACTGAACTGAATGTCATCTGAGGCTGTAGTTCAGCTGTACCTGATCTGTAGCAGTAATAGTGCCTTGGAGACTTCTGCAATTCCTGGTATCATTGGCACAACTTCTGGTGATGTATGAAGCAGATCAACAGATGTACCCAGCCAGAAGAAAAGGGTAATGCCCAGATTCCTTGATCTAGTTTGCAGTGGAATCCCCCAAATGGCAGGAGAGTAGTGTTTATGGACAGTCTCGTGGTAGGGTGGAGGTTCTGTCTTTTTGTGCAACGTCTGATAACAGAACTGTCCGTGGTGTGATGATGAGCACTGGGATAGTCTCAGGCAGCTGTGAGGGCAAAGCAGGGAAGGAAGGACGAACAGTTGGTGTCCTACTGGGGCAGCACGTGAGGCTCAGAGGGGAAGTGAGATGGAACTACTGCAGGAAGGGTTCTTCTGCTGGCACATGACCTGTCTAAAGGCACAGTGGGATTTGGCATACAAAGTAAAGCCTTGCCTCTGAATTCCAGACCAGGTTGGATGGGGCATTGAGCAGCCTGGTCTAGTAGGAGATGCCCCTGCCCATGGCAGGGTGGTTGGAACGGGATGGTCTTTGAGATCGCTACCAACCCAAATTGCTCTATGAATTCTAGTCTCAAGTGGGTTTTTTTGGTTTTGTTTTCCAACAGGCTGAGAAAAATGCTGATGTTCTTAAAAATAAATAAAAAAAAATCGACTAGCTATCTCATGTTGAATGTATCTCAGTGTAATGCAATATTTGCATGTGTTTCTTTGATAATGGTGATCAAGCCCAGGTTGTCTGGATCTAAAGGTATAACCTCTGTTGTCTGAAATAAGAAATCACTGAAGTTACCTCCAGGGCTGTGTGTTCTTGGTGTGGTCCAGCTGTTAGAAAGGGATAGTTAATCAACACTACAAAGAAAGCCTTGGTAGAGATTGCAAAGGAATCTGCAGTGTGTTCTCCTGGGAGTGTTTCTGCTAGCACTACTCTATCACCTCCACAAACACCACAAGCAAAGCTGTCAGAAATGCTCGTGTTTTTCATGGTTGTTAGATTGCTGAAATAGTAGTTGTGATGCCTAGTATATGGCTTTTTTTTTTCTTTACTCTTTTAGATGATATGTCTGTGCTGGCAAAACTTTTTGTGAAATCGCGCTGTGGCAAAAATTGAACAATTATGAAGTGTTTTGAGAATAGCAGCCTCAGAACATATTCAGTGTTTGGCTCTTTCACTGTATCAATAGTGCAAAACTTTCCTAATGACTCTTAATAGCTTATCAGAGTTGATTTTGACAGCCTGGGGCTGGGTTCACGAGGATGAATGCTTTTATCACAGATCTGGAATAGTGTTTATGGGTGTCAGTGTGAGTGGGAGGTAAAAGCTTAAATAGATGGGGCGACATATTCTGCTTTCTTTTCAAAGTTCTCTACTTGCAGGTTTTTTAATTCTCGCAGCTGTATTGCATTGTCAGATACTGACTGGAAACATTTTTATGGTTTTCTTTTTAACTATTTGTGATGCAACAGGTTTACTAAAATTGCGAGATTAGACCTTTGTGGATAAATTAGAAACATTGCAAGAAACTTTTCTCAGTACATTGGATTTCCCTAATCAAAGTGTCTTTGAAAAGCTACAAAGTAATTAAGCAATGTTAGATTGTAGCCTCTGGGAGCAAGGGCATGCTTTCAGTGGGCATTAAGGGGAATTGAAAACTTTTCCAATTTTATCTGCATTATTATGAATTATGATCATGAAGTTATTCAGTATTATGCAATATTATGAATTATTTTCATAAAGCTTTGTCTCGGAGGCTTTACACAGTAGGAGGTGTTTTGGGGTGAAGGTGTGCCTATGCCATGTAGTGCAGACAGCCTGTATCCTGTATCAGGAGGTTCTCACAAGTGAACCAGGCTGTAAGTGCATTGGGGTGGGAGATACAGGGAGTTGGAATGTGTGACTTGGTATTGGTGACAGAAGTGTTTCAGAAGTGGATTTCCTGAAGATATCTTTTGGATTTTGAGCTAGGGAGGGATCTGTTTGAACCCAGGAGGAGCTTGCAACCTGTGACAAAATTTAAACCTGACTCCTTTAATTGGCTTATGTATTTCAGAAGACTAACTAAGAAAATTTGGTTTTCCATGTTCAGTGTCCTGTTATGAATTTGATGTCTTCAATGCTTGTTCTGAGAAGCTGTTTTCATGTGAGTCGGCTGTACTACTTTCTGAAGAATGCTCCAGCTACTGATTTGTATTATTGATGTTTTTGCTTTAAACTTGCTGTAGGAAATATGTAATTTGATTTCTTTTTGTGGAAACAGTGCTTTGTTAATACTAATGACAATGGTCATATGATTCCTTGGGGCTTTTGTTTTACTTTCTTTGTGACTGATGCAGCTGCTTGGTGGAGTGTTCTGTAGCTGGGAAATGTGAGATGTGTTTGGCAATGCCAGCTATTCTGCTTGGTTTCTTTAATGTGAAATATTTAAAATATGAACAAGCTTATGTATAGGAGAAAGTACAATGAAAATAGCAAAACAGAAGTTTTGCTTTTAAATAAGTTCTTAGAGCTTTTGCCCTGACTTGTAGTTGCTTAAATTTTGAGTAAAACTTCAGACCTTTCTCCGTTTCCTTATTAAGGAGCATCAATTTTACCAGGTGGCCCATGCCTGCTTGAATTGTCACATTGCATATTTTGCTCTCCCTTTTCTCTGGTGCCCAGACAGTGATGTGCATGGAATGCTTCTGACAGAGCAAAACTGCTGCTGTTCTCTGTGCAGGTGTGGATGGGACCAGAGCAGAACTGGTTGTCAGTAGGCAAAGCAGCAGGGCTGTTTACCTGTGATGTCAGGCACTTGCTTTGGCTCCTGCCTCCTGGCATATGGACTTGCTTGTCCTGCCTCTCAGATGTCTCTTTATTTGCCTGAAGTGGGAGGTGTAAGCTGCTTTAGGACAGAGGTCCTGTCTAAGCTGTTCCACCTTGCAAGATGAAAAGTTGGCACAAAGCTTATGGGAATGTGTTGCATGGATCTCATGGTTAAAACTAGGGATGGGGTGATTGGAGCGCCTGTCCTTGCTCTGAGGACTTAAAAGTGTGTGTTCTAACAAATATTGCAGTAGTCAGCTACTCATCATGTGAGTCCTGTTATGAATGTTAATTTCCATCTTTGCAGGGCAGTGGGGGAAGAACTTTGTTCTTTTTTTCTTGGTGAAGAAAATGAACTCATTCTATCAGTCTATTACTTGCAGAAATCACAGACCAGGATTTAGCATCATAACAAGTGAAAATCATGGTGCATGGTAAATAAGCTTAATTCACACCATAACCATCTGGTCAAGTGCAAATTGTTATGAGGAAGGTGAGGTGCCATGTAATGAAAAAATTCAGCAGAATGGGTGTGATTATGATTAAATATTAGAATGTTATAGGCTGAAAAAAGCAAGGATAAATGTGAATTTCAACCTTTTTTTCAATTCCTTTTTCCTGGTTGTTCTTTGGGATCTCCATGTGAGTGGTGTGTTCTAGTTTTAGCTGAATATGTTCCACATGCATTTAATTTAGTATTGTGAGAACTTTGATTCCTTTGAATAACTGACCTTATCTGATAATGCTAACAGGAGGAATCCAGTAGTGTGTTAAGATGATCTGAAATACCCAGCAGGTTTTTACTGTACTGGCTTTCTAAAGTTAAAGCTCTGGTTATGTCATATATGATTGCAGTATGTTTTTACATTTTAAAATAATTCTGTAAGAAAACAATGCAAAAGATTTCTTTTAAATTTCAAACTTCTTCATAAACTTCTTAAGAATTGAAAATTAAAAAAAAAAAAAAGCAGAAGATTCACACTCAGACAGCAAAATCTGATGCCAGAGGTTTTGGGGACAGTTTGGTGCTGCAGGTACCTCAGCATTTGTGCCTCTGGGTGGTCCTGCCTTGTGCCCTGATCTCCTGCTGCAGCTCCATTGGCAGAGCTAATGCTTGAGTGATTGCAGGATGATTTCTTTCAGGCTGGTTAGCTCATGGGAAACTTACCCACTCAGTAATGTTTTTATCAGTTTGCTAACTCACCCTGTGGCTACACCTTGCCTTTGCTCTCACAGGTAGAGGCAGGAATTGTGTCAGGAGGTGAGAGGAGGGAAAGCAGCATGGCTTCTCCCAGCAGATGCTGGGGATGAGGCATCAAACTCAGCTCAGCAGGACCAGGGCATTGCTCCCACTTCGAACTTGTCATGTTTCCAGATGCCTTTAAAGAGCTCTTCCTGGGATTGCTGTTCTCCAATTAGCTTTCCATCTGTGAGGAAGCTGAGTGATCCATGTAACGCTTAAATTCATGTTCTCAGCTAAATACTTATATTAAAGCAGAAATTCTACACTACATTAAGGAAGGGGGAAAACTTTTTCTCAGTTCTAGAGAATTCAAATACAGCCCTGTGTCCTGCTGACAGATACCTGGCTCTTGAAGGGAGCCAAGAAGGTGAAATGGGTTTCTCTTCGGCCTTGTTGCCTTTTGGCTTCTCAGTGCCTGACTCTCAACCAGTTTCAGTGTTACGAAACACATGGTTCTGGGCAAGTTTATGGCTGCCCACAGTTTTTGAATAGAATTGAGGAAGTGAGTAGCACATCCGTTATTTAAAGAAAGCTGTGAGAGGCACTAGAATCCTACACACATGGGCATGTGTTCTGTGTGTATATATATATATATATATAAAAGTTTTTTTTTAGAAGCTGTTTATCCACCATGGTGCCAGAATTATAGGCTTGTGTTAATAGTCTATGCCTACCACAACCCCCCCAACATCATCTTTCAGCTCAGTGTTAGTGAGTAACTTTTTAGGTAGTAGCAACTATATTACAAAATATGTGTGAGGTTGTATTGCTGACGCTTATTAGTGACTCTATTTTATTGCTTGTTTATATTGGATGCTTTTAACAGTAACAGTTTTGCTCTCTTAAATGTTGAATATATAATATAGCAATGATTTTATGGTTAGAAATTTAATCTGGGCTCTTGTGTTTGCTGTTCTAAGCAAAGCTTGTTTTTATACAGTGGAATTAAAGTATTTCCACCAGGGTGTGTGTCCTATGAGACATACAAACAAAAGACTTTGCAAGCTTACACATTGAAGCTGGAAATTAGGAATTAAACTACAAAAGAATTGAAGGATATATCTAGATAAGTCAGCAGTATTGAATTTACCGGGTTGCTTGAGCTAACTTACACTGCTCCCTTGGTGGCTCTGCAAATCTGACCAGTCTCTTGTTGGTGCTCACATTTGTCATGGGAAAGTAAATGTGCCAGCATTCACTGTCTCTGTTCCTTATTAGGCTTGGGCAGTACCAAACACTGACATCTGTAATGACAAAAGGGCTATTGTGGGGAGTTTCATGATCCAAGTGAGGCTTGGTACCATATTTTACCCAAGTCTGAGAATTTTCTCCTTAACGTCCAGAGTTCTGTTATTTGAAGGATAAAAGTAATGAGATGATCGTGTTATCACTTGTCTTGGGGTTGGTAGAAGTGTTGTTAATTCATCACTTATCTCAGTGATGTTGGTGGTATCACTTGCTACAAGAGAGCCTGGCCTTTATCTTTGCTAACCTCTTTCAGAAATGGTTTGGTACCTTGTCTTAATGTAAATTTTGATATGTGGAGGAGTTTGCTGTAAAGCTCTCAATGAACACCTCCACTAGCACTTCCCTTTAGCAAGAAGGTAGGGACCCTGAGATTTTGTGTTCCTACTGCAATTCCTTTTTTCATAGTTTTCTAGCTGGTGTGCCTACCTCATAATTAAGAGCCACAGTGATGCACCAAGACCTTGTTGTGATAGTGCCTCCCATGTGCAGAATAAAAAGGCAGTTTCTGTTGCCAAATATTGCTATGCTGCTGTAGATTTTCTTCCACTGGTTATTTTTCTAGTGTTTGGTGGTAGTGGGTGGGGTTGAGTACAACTGTATAAAGGAACAGTTATCATTGTTGGTAAAACCTTAGTAAGCAAGTAGTCCAGCCTGTAGTAACATTTCATTTTTCTCTTTCTTGTAGCCTTGAGGCCATGTGGTGGACTTTACCAGCATCTCTTGCCTTCTTCCAAGAGCAGGGGTTTGTCTGAAGTGTTATTGTAGGTGCTCACATGGCTGTCCTGGCTCGTGGAGCTCCAAGTTATGTCTTTTCTGAGAGAAAGGGCTGAGCAGATATGCACTGGACTTGCCCTCCTCTTAAAATTGATTTCTTCACTGATGATGAGTGTGCCAAATGCCCTGGCTTCTTTTGGGATGACAGCAGGGATTTCTTCTCTGCTGCTGGCTTTCTCTTGCTGCTGGCTATCATTCCTAGTTTGTTGGAGGAGAAAATATTTCAGTAAAGGGGTTGTAAACCCTACCTCTGGCAGCTTAGACATTTATGTGAGCCCTTCTGCAGGATGTCAACCAAAATAAGCTGGAGTGGTTTAAACAGCCTAAATAATCACTCTTTGTATTGGCTGATCCTGAGTAAATAGGTTAGAAAGTACTTAAGAGCAGCTCAGCTGGAGCGTTATGGCAGAGAGCAGGGACAAGCAGCCAAGGGTGCTGAGCTCTTCCATGGCACAGCTGTTCCTAGAGGAGGAGATCCAAACCCAGGGTAGAGGCTCACAAGCTCAAGGGCTGGTTGGGGGCAGAAACGTGGCTTCTCCCTGCAAATAACCCTGCAATTACAGCTGAAATAAGAAAATCCCACTTCATCATCCTCATGGGGAATGATTGTACTTTCTGGTTAGGCTGTAATGATCTGCTGGTGTGGAGTGAAAGAAGTGATTAAATTTAGACATATTTCATGTGGAAGCAAGGGATGGCAGTGCTGGCACCCTTCTGGTGGTCCTGCCATGTGCCATGTGGTGTGGGGCTGCTGTGCAGCAGTGTCTTGTCTTCCCCATGTGATTATAGAAGAGTCCGTGTTATGGTTAACCAGCTCTCACTACTAGTTCAGATCATTTATTCATTAGTAAAATTAATGGTAGGAGGGAGTTGGGCTGGAGAAGTGAATGTTAAGAGGTTGCATGAGAACACTTTGGAGTCCTAAACAAGGAGTCAGGAATAAATAATGGGAGGAGGAAAAAACGAATGGGCCAGAGGAGAAAATGCTGTCTTTGTACTGACTTTATTGTTTCAGTGCCATCCCAGATGTGTCTAACAAGTCTGACATTGTTTGAGATTTTCGTTACTAAGAGCCTCTCACAAGGCCCTGCAGTGTCATGCTCGTGTGTGTCACTGGAGCAGCCTGACACGGCTCTGTCACCCTGCAGGTTGGGCAAAATGTGCTCATAGGGCATGGGGGGAGCTGGCTCTTACTCCTGTTTTAAAGGGAGTAAGAAACCACCAGAAACTACTTTCTAACTTCATGTCTTTCTGACCTTCTTCACCAAAACAAACTGTGTAAGAGGCTTCCTGGTGAATTGTGTGTGTCATTCCTGACACAATGGTATTTTAATTTTGGAACTCATTATGATTGCTTCCATCCATAGCTGTGCATATATAAAAGCAAAATAATTTGACACATTTTAAGGAGGAGAATCCATAGCTTCATGAAATAAGACTGCCATAGCCTCTCATCTTCAGGTAAACCCTTTGTTTTGGTTAAGAAGTTTAAATGTCCAATAGTGCTTCTGATCCATTATTATTGGTTAACCTGCACTTTCCTATGTGATTTTGTTGTTAGTATTGCTTTATTGTTTTAGCTGGATGTATCACTTGATTGGCAAGGGCTTGTAATTTTAAAAAATACTGTTCATTCCTTGAATTATAGAAGTGACCCTCACTAACTGGTGCTAACAGTGTGAGAATATGGGTTGCCGAATGCAATGTTTTCATTCTTTAATTTTCTGAGAGGAAATGCAGAGGAAACGAAAGCCAGCAGGATTATTGCCAGCATTTCTTCACTCTGCTTTACGCTAGAATGAATTAAAAAAAAATTAATGCCCGTGCAGATAACAGCACTACTGATTGCTCCTTGTGTTTTGGGATAGCTGCCTGCTGTTTTCCTTTCAAACTGGTTATGCTATATTTTCAGCATTAAAAAGAAATGCAGGGTCTCCTCCTAAATCTCTCTATCCCGTTGTTCAGGACTGTAAGGTGACTTTTCACTGTAACTTTGTGCTATTTCAGCTCTGCTGTGACTGGTGCTCTCTGTGCAAACCCAGCCAGAGCTTCCTGCTTCCTGCTGTGGTAACAGCTGCTGGGGGGAATTTGTGAGAAGGGGGCTTGGCTTGGAATCACAGGGCAAGGTATTACTTCTGTTGGGACTTCTGTACCTCCTGTGGCTTGTATGCATTTAGTGATTGACATGAAATGGTGGCTATGATTCTGAGACAGTGGCTGCCTGAGTAGCTTCAAAGCAAAAATTAGATCTGACTTTCTTCTTTCTGTGCTACTGTTGAAATTGATTTTTATGTGGAGCTGTGATCTTGTGGGATTCTGTATGAAATATTCCATACACATGGAAAAGAGCAGGATGCCACAGATTTTTAGTGAGTTATGTGAACTTTCCCTTCAGGCAAGAAGCGAGGCTATCCAATTTCCACTCACACCGGAGACAGAGCTCAAAGGGCTGCAGAAGCCAATAGTTAACTCTGTTGGAGATGCTCTATCCTGCAGTTCTTTAGTATAACATCTACAGTGGATAATAGTGTGCAAACGTGTGTGACAATTTTTTTCTCTTCCCAAACCTTGTTCTAGATGTCAAAATTTACCTGGACTACTTGGGAATGGCGAAACATAGCCCTGGGATCCTGCCGTGAACAGTAAGAAAGTTGAGATACTTTATGTATGCAAATAATTTTCTTTTAGTGACTAAACCCCAGTGAAACTGTTCCTGTTCAATTAACACAATCAGGCAACACATTGTGTAGCTTGGTGTGGAGGTGCTCCCAGCTATCCAGACATAAAGAGGCAGCACAGTAGGGTCAGAGGAGTGGATCAGCAAAGGAGCATTCTTTGGGAAACTGTAGCGGAGAAGTCTCTGCAGTCATATGGCATTGGAGGTGGGAAGCTGCTATGGGTGATGCATTAGGAAATTACTGAGGTGGTAGCTGAAGGATGTTTTCCTGTAATGTGTAATTAAATTGTGAGACTCCATTGTCACCTGGTGTATAATTATAGCAAGACTCCATTGTCATGGGATATCGTGAGTGCAAATTAGATTGAAATGTGATTAGACAAATTAGTGGAAGAAAAAAAGTGAATTTTGAAGCGCTCAAGGCTGCATTCCAGATGCACTTTGTGGGAGGAAATCCCTAAAATCCTGGCAGAGAGAAGCTGCCAGAAGGCGGTGGCCTTTCACTGTCACTGCTCCTGAATTGACTGCTGTTAAACAGGTAGCCTGGCTGCTTAGGTCTTCAGTCTGAGCTTTCCTGTCTGACTTTTGTGTGGTGCTTTTCTTAAATGAAATTTAATGTGTGACAGAGGTTGATTAAACAGTTCATGTAGCCAAGAAAGCAAGATAGCTTTAAAGATATTCTTGACTGTTGGTCAAAATATCCAGATATTTTTGTGTTGTTGGTAGCCTGAGACTTCCTAGTTTGAAGGATATGTAAATATTCATGTATGTACATACTCTGTATTCTTTACATAGCCTTTTCCAGATGTTGCGGTAGACATCCTTAAATTAACATATTGAAAATTATTCTGATTAATTTTCCTGGTACAAAATAGACAACTTGAGAGACTGTGTGGGTGAGTAACATGTTTGTAAAGTCTCAACAGTGTCTGCAGAAAACTTGCACGATTTGTCAGCCTTCACTGGGACAGAAATTAGAAGGCTTTTGCATTGTTACATACAATAATTTGGGTATAGTCCACTGGAAATGTACATCTCTTGAAAACTCCTGTAGTCTAAACTCTTCACAGCAGTTTAAATACTTATGCATTATGCAAATGTTCAAATGAAAAAATATTTTATTTTCTTTTGTAGGACTCTTGATCATGTCATGTTTAATTCTTCTGTGTGAGCAGTTTTTTCCCAAGGGCTTTCAAAAGCTGGTTTATATACTTGAGATGTTAGGCATTGCTGACATCTCAAAAATATCAGGACTCTTTTGATGAACAAACTATAATTGTTAAATTCTTGTAGAGCAAATCACAGAGCCTTATGTTCTTTATTGGGAAAACTGATAAAGACACAGGAAGCTTAGTGCTTTGTACAAAGTAGGGTATGTAACTCAAGCAGATTCTGCTAAGACTGGTTACTTTTGGCTTTCTGAGAAGTTTGTTCAGCTTACCTGAAAAAGATAAATGTATGTATTTGTAGAATATTAAATAGCTTTGAAATCTTTCTATAATGCAGCTAAAACTTCAGTTTACTTTTTCTGATCGTGGATTGACTGAGCTAACAGTTTAAGCTGTGCTGCTCAAAGGTAAAACATTGCTTCATTTTGAACTGTCTTATTTAGCAAATTTACTGTTTGAGAGGTTGGGATATCTAGAGTGAGCCTGTTTTTTTTTTTTTTTTTTTTTTCCCTGCCAATCAGTTGTCTAAAGGTTCTGTGGCTTCTCTTCTGGCTTTTCTTTCAAGGTGGTTGTTGGAGCCAAAAAAAGCTGGACTGTTGTTGTACTGGTGTTCAAGGCCTTTATGTTTGGGAGGTTCTTAATGTCCATTTCTAGCACAAGTATCATCAGAAATCCAAATCTCATTTTGCTTTTAAAGCTGTTGTGTTAGAAAACATCTGTGTGCCACTAACTATAGCGGAACCACCAACATGTGAAGCGCGTCTTACTCAGCTCTCATGTCATTTGTGAGGCTTATGATAAGGCAGTGAGTGGTGGGAGCTGTCTTGTGCTCTGGGTACATTTCTGACCTAGTGTGTCTTGAATTGCCAGTTCAGTGTTAGTGCAGTTTCAAAGAAAATGAAGAAAGAAAATAAAGGAAAACTTTATTTAGAAAGAAAATAAATAAAAACTAATGCCTCTAAGTTGATCTGCAGCCTGGTGTAGATATGTTGCTTTAGCTTCCACCTTCGCCCATAACAGCACTGCAAAATTAGTAAGCTTGCTGACAGTGATTGCTGTTGGAAATCATACTGACTGGCTTGATCTAGGAGCATTTTTCTCAGGCCTTTATTTGCATATGTAGATTTTTTTCTTCTCCCAAGGATGTAGGTAAAGGACATTGTTGATGGAAGTAACAGCAGGTGGGAAGGCTTGGAGTTCAGTGGAAAGTGATTCTAAGGTGGCTTGTCATAAGGATACTTGAATGGCAGCAGTAAGGAAATACAAAGGATTCAATTTCTCAGTGATGCAGGTGGTTCTGATAGTCTGGTATATGATATAGAAGAGGGTGCCAAAAGGTTTTACAGCAGAAAATGGGAAAATGGGCTTTAATGTTCTGAGCTTTTTTTTGCTTTTATTGCCAGATAATGTATACTGGCTATCCAGGAGTCACTTGTGAAGACTGGAAGATTTCAGTCTTCTGAAGTGTATGTGCATTGTTTTACTAGGAAGCTTCTCACAGCCTTTTACTTCCTGTTTTTACCATTTGTTTCTGGTCTGATGTGAACTGGCCTTTTCATTAACACTTAGTTGGTAGCTCTAAATCTGTGACACAGCCTGTCCAGAGCAGAGTTCCTGGCAAATGGAAGCAATCCATGGAGGGTAAGACTCCTAGCTTTGTACTGTCAGTGCTCTTGGGAGACAATGATTAAAAACCTTCCTCCAGTCATAAGCACAGAGGCAAATGGTCACTTTGCCTTTAGGAGAGGGATGGCATGGAAGCTGCTGTATTGTCTGGACACAGGCAAACAGCAGGAGTTGTGGGCATTGTCACTGGTAGGGGCCTGCTCTACGTGGTGGCTGTAGGAGCTGCGTAGGAGGACAACAGCATTTTGGGCAGCTGGCAGTGACATACCATGCAGGAGCTGTGCATAGCTCTGAACAATGCTTGGAGCTGCAGCTGGGCATGGCAAGAGGGTTCAGGTGTTTGAGCCAAGGGCAGAAGAGACAGAGCAGTGCTGCTGTCCAGGAACAGAGCTGATGTGAACCCAGGTGGGTCACTAACCTGTCAGCTCATTGTGGCTCTGGCAGGGAGCTGGCTTGTCTCATGCTTGCTTTCTTGTGTTTTGGGGCACTGGTCCCTGCTGCATCCCTGTCTGCCCCCTGTGCTGGCATCTTAGACTCACTGTCACTGCAGTGTGTCATCTGCAGCCTGTTCCTTGTCCCCCTCTCTTTGGTCCCAGGCTGGGATTGCTGTGTGGAGACATGATCTTGTTAGGGCTCAAGGAAATGGGAGAGAAGTCCATTCATTCCTTGGGACAGGATTATGCTATGCTGTAATTGCTGAAGCTCCCAGTATTGTGAGTATAATGTAAGGGCATCCAAGTCTGTTGGCTTAGCATAGCAATTCAGTATAACACAGCATTTTGTTCTTGCCTATGGTGCCATTTTAAACTGCAGATGTTTCACTTAGGTGTGATTTGTACATGGTGTATTAATGACTCGATCTGCTTCAGGGAACTGTTTTCTCTTTCTGTGTAAGTGAAATACTATACCGAGAAGCTTGGGGTTTTTAATACTTGGAATATTATTGAAGACTTCTAAGCTTGTGTGAGCATGCTGAAGCTTGTTTTATTTTGTGTTCCTAAAATAGGTTGAATAACATTTTTATGAAACATATTTTTAAAGTACATTAATGAAGGTCATTCTGTAACTGCAGTTAACAAGCATGGTAGCACTGCTTTTGGTGGGTAAGACTTCTTCACAATTGCAGAATTTCCATTAGGATAAGATCTATTCTGCTACCTAGAGTTGTATTTCAACTGTTGGCTTCCTTTATGACACTGAGCTTTTCAAAGTGCAGGACTTTGCCTGACTGAAGCTAATAGGTAGCTTCAGTTGTATTTTCTGTAGTCTGTAATATGGGGCTTCTTTTGTGTCTGGACTTGATTTTTATGGAAAATGTTTAAGTACTTATATACTTCTGGTTTGTGGGTGGAAGTTAGTAAATTATTCTACTTGGTAATGATTATCAGGTGATAGCTGATGTAGGTTAATGCTGCTCTTGAGTAAAGCAACTCTGATGCCTGTTAAAAAGGCTGTGCTATTCTCCAGAAATGTGTACAAAGTTCATGCTGAAAGCTGCCTACGTTGGGCTGGTCTGCATCCGGCTTCTAAAATGATAATACTTCTTTAGACATATATTCTCTGTATTTAGAGAGAGATTCTCTTATTATTACTTATTTAGAGATTAAAGCCATTCTTTTAAGAGTGTATTTCAATGTCAGATTTAATCAGTTGCTGTTGGAAGGGGCAGTGCTGCCTCCTTCTCTCTTTGCACAGTGATGCTGGGGGGTTTGTGGCACATTCCTGTCCCTCTGGTGGGGGACAGCACTGGCTGTGCTTGCACTGCTTGTCCCCTGTTGCTGTTTGCTGTTGGCTTGTGCAGCTGGGTGGTTTGGTCCAGCACAAGGTAGGCCAATGGTAGTTGGGTGAAACTAAGTGACATGGGACTGTGGCCTTCAGTAGTGTTCCCAAGTGAGATTTCAGCCTCTTGCTCCTTTGGATTTCAGGAGCACTCTGTTTTTCAGCAGTTGTTTTTTGTTAGTTTTTGATTCAGGCTGTCTGCTGTGCTGGAGGTAGGGCTGTGTTACCACTGTAGGTCAGGCTCAATCGCAGCATCTGCTTTGTGATTTCTGAGAATCATTTAAAACCAGCTTGCCTGCTGTAGGAATGATGTTTGCTGAGGTCTGGCCTCTGACCTGACGGGTGTTTCTTATGTTCCCTGGGTGCTCACGTTTGTCCCTGAGGCTTGTTCATTTAATGGCTTCCTAGGCTGTGCCCTGCCCACTTTGTCACCCCTTGTCATGTCTTTTGTCACTAATTTGCTGTAGTTTCTGAGGAGCTGGCTGTAACTGATACAAGTAACCTACCTAAACAGTGTACACTATCAACCCTGAATAATCTAGAGCTTCCTGACAGATGAATTACAGGCATAAAAATAAGTTTCACAGGGTGTCCATCACGTGAGTTGCATTCAGTGGCATATGACAATGCATGTAGTGTGTTTGGTTTATGGAGTTGAAATTAGAAGTAGTTTAACTTCTCAGGAATGCTCAACAATTTTACATGGGTCTCAACCACACCTCTTTTAAATTGTCTTCCTGTATTCAGGCTGAAGATGGTTAGAACAATTGTAATGCTTTATATAGGAAATGAATCCTTATTCATTGATATAGTACTTCTTTTTGTGTTTCTGAAAGAAGGATTGCAAAATATAACAGCAGCTATGAGAGCAAACCCTGCAAACCAGAGACCTCAGGACCTTGCACAGCAGTGAGAAATTCAGCTCCTGGCAGTGGAATGCAAGTTTATGCTGGTGGTCAGATTTGTCCTTTCTGTGGCAGAAGTATAAGCAGAGGTGTGAATTTCTGATATTTATCAGAATTTATAGATATTTATAGAATCAACACTGAGGATGATAGAAGCTCTATTGTTGAAGATGAAAGTTAACTAAAATTTTTCTGAGTATGAAAAATTCTAATTTAACATGGATTTTTTTTGATCCCTTCATACTGTTGTGTAATGTATTGGTCTCATTAGAGAAGCCTGTGTAATGTCCACAGGATGGTAAAACAAGGACTGAGACTTAAGCACCCATCCTAATTGCAGCAACCACACTGCACATCACATAGAACTTCACAAATAATGGAGTAATGATGGTAGGAGAATAGCTCAGGTGATGTGGCACTTTCTGGGTGCTAGCTTGGAGATGGAGGATGGATAAAGCCCATCCCATTTACTCAGCAGACTTCTTTAACAGAGGAAAACCTAAAGTTCATTTGGAACAAGAGGATGTCCTGAGGTGTAGCAACACCAAGAATTAAGAACCACTTTATTCTGCCAGCTGCTATAGTATCAGTGGGAGGGAGTGGGCAAGTTAGGTGGTGTTAAACAATCCTGTTTGATGATGTCTCAGTTGTGGCATGTTTAAAGTATTGCAAAGCACACACTGAATTTATAATTCATGTTTACAAATACTGTGTACTTTTTCCTTCCACTAAATGTCTAAGTCTGCTTTAGCAAAATAAGATTTTAGACAGGCTCTTAAATTAGGAGAGCTTGTGTCTACTCTCTGAAGTCAAGATTTTATTTGTCATGGTACAGAGCAGTTGAAGGGGAGAGGATGATTTGCAGAAGCTTTTATTTTCTGTTATATATAAACTGCCACTGTGACCTTGCCTAAAAATTTGCTTTTGTATCTTGAACATATTGACTAAGAAAAAGGAATTTCTTCTTTGGGCTGTGAATTAATAGCAAATTGCTTTAAAGAAATACCCAATGCTTACAGCTACGAAGTTTTTATTATTCAATTATGTTTATAAATGTAAGATATATAAAACACCAAAAAATCTGAAGTGTGGCTCTTTTCAGGGGTGTTGCATAGATTATATTTTGCAATGTTTGCTGGTAAGTAAATGTCAGCAAATAGAAATGTTACAATGTTTTCACTGTCCCTTCAAGTGGAGGTGTGATTTTACAAGCCAGGATATAGTCTGTAGTCTTTCATTTTGGTTAAAAGCTAAAAGCTGTAAGATACCATACTCTTGGGACAAAAAGAAAAAATGAGTTTATCAACTGTATTAGATCTTAGAAATGAAAGTCATTAAGATTTTGGCCTTTTCTATACAAATTGTGTTTGCATCTTGCTTATAAGAAATTTGAGCTGTTTCTCTCTCTTAAAAGGTGGCTTTAATGAGTCACAGCTTCCATTTTAGTAAATTGTTCATGGGATAGGCAGGCTCAGGAACAACTGGGTTAAACCAAGAGATTATTTGAAAAATCTAGGGCATGTGCTCTCTGTTCACTTGATTAGTTTTCATAATTCATCCTTGTTTCCACAGCAAACAGCAGCCTAATGCATGCAAACAAGAAGCACTTTTCTTGCTTTTGTGCTCCTTCATCTCTGTAATTTTACCAGAGAAAGTAAGTGAAACAAGGAAACAGGTAGATAGATTGTGCTTGAATGTTTGGAACAAATCTTGGTTTGTTTTGTGAAAATCCATGGGATTGGAGAACCAGGTGCTATTTGGGGATGTCTGTCTGTGACTCTGCTTCAGTTCTTTTCTGTTTGACTACAGGTGCATGAAGAACAGAGGAGATATTTCCGCTTATCAGAGATGATGTGGAGAGACTCTTTGTGAGTAACTGATGTGTATTTTCTAAAAAGCCCAAAATGCTAATGTGGGAATTATTTTTTTTTTTTAATTCTCTAACTTAAAATAACTGTGCCATTTGTCTAACATTTTCATTTGGGTCTGGAAAGCTGTGAGTGTAGAGCCCTTCATGGGAACCATGGACAAAGCTCATTGTTGAAAGAAAGAGCTGGAGGACAGAGCAATGTATAGTTTGATAAGTGATTAACCACAGTGCTTTACTTGTCTCCAGTGATCAGTCTACAGAGGTTTTTACTGTTGACTGCTGAAAGTGTTCTAGACAGCAGTAAAACCCCTGACATGGTGGGTATGGGGAGCCTTTAGCAGGGTTAACCTGTTACTTACAGAAGCTTATTCTGCATGTGAGGTTCTTAACACTTCATTGTCCTTGTCCAGTTTTCTACTGGAAGTTGCTATATCTGCTGTAAAGATGATGGGAATAGTAGCAGTCAGTAGAAACTTTCCTGAAAGTTTTCAGTTCTAGTCTGCTGGAATAAACAGTATTCTGGGATCAAGCAGCTAAACCACACTCCTAAAATATTACAGGAAAGGAAGAACTTCCATAGTGGAAGATAACCGTACCTAAATAAGTACTTAAAGGATTTGCTTTTGTGGAGACTAGGTCATTTTTAGAGAGCACAATTAGGTGATGCAATGTCTTATTTTTCAGATGGATTCCATAAAAATGCTGTACTTTTAGTGGTGTAGGCTCCTCAGCCAGCTCATTCCTTTGGAGTAATTAGTCCCAGTGTTTCCTTTTTTTTTGCCAGATTTCCAGTAACAGTTGTGAATTAAAGCAGCATGTTATTTTAGGATTTTCCATTATAGTCTTTGTGCTCATTTTTTTGTGTAAGTATAATATGAGTATTGTGGTCTTGAGTGCTTTCTTTAAAACCATAAACTTTGATACTCTGGAGCTGCTGCTTTGTTCTAATAATTATCTCGGAGAACAGTGCCTTTGTGGACAACTCCAGTGCTTTTCTTGGCAAGGAAGAGCTCAAATTAGAAGAACTGCTCTTACCTCAGGCACCTTGATTTCCAAGTTTTCTGATGTTTGTAGCATTAAAGCTACACAGTGAAAATTTTTTCTTTGGTCTTTTCTTAAATTGAAGAAAAATCCTTTTATTACAATAAACTAGTAATTACTTCAACTGCTAGGCAAGAACCAGTTTGGGTTCCTACACGTGATGTGCCTTTCTTGTTTCCTACATCTAAGAGAAAGGTTAAATGGTTTTTAGACTTCCCTCTTCCTGGAGCCTTTTGATATTTTCATAGATATGGTTTTATGATTCATTTAGCAACTAATCTAAAAGAAGTAACTATTGCTTAATGTCCTCATTCTGGTTTGGCATCTGCAAAGAGTGCCTGATTTGAAAGCCTATCTTGCTTTCACTCAAGAGAAAATCAGCTTAAAGATAATGCTGGATTGTAGTCACCTTTCCCTTGGCTTCTTCCAGGCGCTGCTTGCTGGTTCAGGAAGGCTGTGTGAGGATTTCTTTATAACAATCTCCTGGCCAGATGCTGGATTCTTTATGAAGCAGCAGGAGAAATCCTTGCCCTGATCCAGCTAACTTGCCCAGGGGATAGTGTTGATTTGATTTACTCTGTTATGTTGAGATCTCTTGTGGACAAAGTCTCTGAAGTCTTAGCTGCAGTTGACTAAGTAGCAATTATAGCATGCAATATTCTTCATTATTTCATTATTTTTAAAATCTCTTTAATATAATCTGCTTAATAAAATTGGAACTTGATCGATTTTTTAAAATTCTTAAACAAGATGTTTAGGTATAAATGTTCCAATTACTAGTCTATATATCCTGAAGTGTTCTTATGGTGATGCTACAGTTATTGATAATACATACATTTTTCCTGGAGCTTATTTACAAATGTTGGCTATATTTTAGTGAGGTCATTTTCAGGAAAGACTTTCTATAAAATAGGCAGCAGTTATTTTGTGAGGCTAGAATTTAATTTGTACAGATGGTTGCTGTTAAGGAACTTTCAGTTGCACAGCAATCAGCTTTTCATGGCCTTCAGCACTGGGCTGGGTGAGGTTGTGCTCTGATACTTGAGTAGATGAGGCTCACAGCCAATGACACCCACCATGAAGAGTGTTTTGGGATTGCCTACATTAATTCTCCTCTGTGTCAGCATTAGTAGCTGCAATAACAGATAATATCTTTGTGGACAGTTCTGTTGGGTCTTACAGCATTATTGCAAGGGTGACTATGTGTAAAATAGAATGGAATAAATTCAGAATTGAATTTAGTTTTTGGTGCAGGATGGAGCTGAAGGAACTGTTTCCTTTCCCAGTTCTGCATGATCATAACTTTGGTTTTAAGCTTTAATGCTGTAATATCTTGAGAAGTATTTATCAAGTTTGTGGGCTGTATAAAGGAAATTGCTTTTTGCCTGTTGTCATTGTTCTTTTTGTGGTTATTACTCTGTACTTGATGTGTAGAATTTATGGTGAAAAATGGAAAAACATTTCACCTTTTGAATGCTAAAAGGGTTTAAAGGGCTTAAAATATATACTGCAGCTTAGTCCATTAAGTTAAAAAGTAGCTTTGCTAATGAAGAACAAACATCCAATAAAAACTTTCTGATTTTCATGTAGTATTGACTCCTAAATTAATAAACTTCAGAAATAATAATTCTTAAGTATAGTGGATAATATTTAATATGAAGTTCAACCAAAATGCAGGCATGCACAGCATTCCTGGTGCTGATGTTTTTTCTGGACAGGTTGAATGAGGGTGCCTTGTTCTACTTGACATCTGCCCATTTCTGAGTGAGTCTAATTTGTACAATAGTAAAAGGTACTTGAGCTGTGCCCTTGGTAGTCAGTAGATCAGGGGTGTATGTGACAGGTTGGACGCTGAAGGGACATGCTGTATCTAAGCTATTCAGTTTCCTCATGAGTGGACTAATTAATATGTTCTGTTGGTTTCCTCTCTATAACCACATAAAGCTTTATACTCTTAAAATAATTGAGAGTCAGCAGCTGGTTTCATACCAGAATTTTTTTCACTTGGTACTGAAGAAAAGGTGGGATCCAAATATCATGGTCCTGTTGTCTTTGTGGAGACAATACAGGCTTTTCTTTCACTTTGCTGGATTTCTTATGTACAGTTTTTTTCATTACATGCAATACTTATCTAATCAGCCTTTTGTGAGCAGAGTTTATTTCATCACTGTGGATTTATTAAGTGTAGGTGATGATGAATGAGCTTTAATATGCTGAAGTTGTAGCCACAGGTGATTTATATCAGGGAAAGGCTTTGAGTGTTGGAAAATGCAGATGAAATGCAAGTCCTTTACAGAATACCGAAGAGATGGGAAATCTCTAAGTTCACAAGCATTTTAAGAACACTTCTAAACTAAATTGATTAGGTGCTATTGGGCCAGCTAATAATAATAATTTGATTAATTTCACCCTAGATATGTGGGTTTAAATTTGGTTAATTATGCAAATCCAGGCATGAAAAAGTTGATCATCTGATTTAAAATTCAGAAGAATGTTTAAGACAGTATTTGAATACGCATACCTCAGCATTGCAAAAATTCTGCTGTCTGCTACTTTGTGTTCAGTGGTTTAAGGCTGTCTTTGCACAGATCTCTGACCTGAGGTCATCTGCTGCTTGTAGAAATGGGGGAGTTTCAGGTGCCTGCCCCATTTGAGGTGAGGAGTTGGTGGGAAGAGCTTCTGTCCCTGCTCTGAGGCTGCAGCAGGCTGAGCCATTCACTTAGGCACAAGGCACAGGATGGAACCAGTGTCATCTTCTAGGCCATTAACATGGACAGAAAAGCTCATTTGGAACAGATAAACTTTAGAAGTAATGTACAAAGAGAGGAGAGGCCTCAGATGACTTGTGGCAGACATGAGATAGTGGATTAAAATTTTGTAAAAGTGTGTTCCAGCTAGGTATTGTCCTACATCACCCCTAATGTATTAACAGACAGATCTGCTTTTAAACTTAAATTACATAAATCTTTATGTAAAATGCAACCCTGTTTACTTTGGAATTTTACAATGACTCTGGTATTGTCAGACTTGTCCCTCTTGGAGTTCAGTTTAGGAATCGGCCCCTAACTGCCAAGACAGGATTGACTTGAGAGCCAAGATGCCGGTGTACTTAGGCAGTGAAATAATCCTGTTTGGCTTGGGAGCACAGAAGCACAGTTGTGTTCCTGCAAATGTTATGCAGAGGTTAAAATTGCTGAATAGTTTTGAGATTATAGATTAGATTTCATTAAGACTGTAGAAGGGTTTTCCTTTCTCCAAGTAACAGCACAAGGGGTTTATTTTGCTGTTGTACAATGTCTTATTAAAGGTTGCAGTGGCTATGCAGTGGAGCAGCTTGTATTCTGATTTGGTACAGGAGTCCTTCTGAGTTGTTTTGGGAACTGTTTTAGGGAGGTGAGGGCAAAGCAATAGATCTTTTGGAGCTTTACTCTCTGCACATTGGTAATGTGTCCTTTGCTGGGCTGCCTCCTGCTTGTCAGGGTGTATTTTTCACAAACCAGGTGTTTATGTTACTTTAGCAGTGCTCTGTGCTGTACAAGCTAATTTTGCAGAAGAATGGTTTACATAAAACAAGAATTACTTGCACTGATTTTGAATATGGTTTTGTATTATGGAGGCCATTGTAGTGAATCCTGTTCCATTAGTCTCGCTTCCTTTTTAGTGTTTGTAGCTTACCTGAGATTCAGTGCCTGTAAATGGCATTTCAGGAAGTCTGAACTGATCCAACGTATGCTTACTTTGCCTACAGCTCAATTTTGATGAACTCTTCAGTGCATTATGAAGTGTGTTGGTTTTTTATATTAACAAAGCTTTCTTAAAATTTAGTCTTTGGGTAGTTTTGCACAACTTATTAAAAATTGCTTTTGCTTCAAGGAGCCAAACTGAATAGTTTTGTTAATTTTTATTTTTTTCTTTTTGTAATAGGGAATAGTGTTGTAGTATTTTCATTTAAAGAGAAAAATCCATGTGAAATATTTTTTAAAATGTTGTCTGATGCCCTCTTCAATCCTTTCTCCTAAGCAACCCTGACTCAACAGATGTTGCATGTGGGTATTTGCAGCTGGATCAGAATAGCCTCTAATGGAAAGGTGTGAGTCTCTGCTGTTACTGTGCTAGCAGAGTGCTCTGCAGTCAGCTTGCACCCCTCATCATAGTTAGATTTGGTGGCATCTGATCAGAGATAACCAAGTTTTGGTGGCTTTTGATCAATGATAACCAGGTTTTGTAATGGAGTTGAAAGATGCAAAGTGTTACCTTAACAGTTGTTGCTTAATTGCACTTTTAGTGCTGTGCCTGCCTGGAGCTCCCAATTCTTGCTGTGAGAGCTTGTGGATTGTCTGGGGATCTGTGGAAAATCAACTTGAGTGCCTGAGAAGTGTTAGTTTCCATATATCATCACTCTGACTGCTGAGTGCCATGTGCCATTGCCAGCTTGGTGTTGTTTTGAAGGAGAAATTGTTGTTGCTCCTTCTTTTCTGGTGTCTTTGTGCATTAGGGGTCCCCTGGAAGAGAACACGGAAGTGTTTGTTGGATGCTTTGCCAAAGGTTGATCTAATTGAGGGGAAAAAAGTGTTGCAAAACCAGCAAATCTGAGCCCTGAAGGGCATCAGAAAGCAGCTTTTCATGCTGGATGTGGTGAGAGAAGCAGGAGTATTGGATGGATGTGCTGTAGTAAATTAATGTGGCTGAAGAGACAAGGCACATAGACAGTTGAATTGTTTCAAAGATTGGGAAATGTGGGGCTTGTCAGAAGCCTGAACAATTTAATTTTGTGAAAGATGGATTTTATCTGACCAGATAACAAGGCAGAAAAGGCTGCATCATGAAGATGTTGTAGAAAGTTTTGGAAAAGTGGTTGTCTATTTGCTAGTAACTCTTTATACCTGCAACATACACTTCTAGAAGATGGCTTTTTCCCAGTTTATCCTAACTGATGACATAAATTGATAAAAATAATTTAGCAATGTAACTGCATTTATTTAAGGCTCTTGCTGGTCTGAATGTGTAAATTTTTAAGAGAAACAGCACCCTTCATGTTTCCTATGTCTTCACTTTCATGCCAAGGGACAGGATCCTGCAAACAAAACATTCTTTCTTTAGTGCTCCTAGCAAAAAAACTTACCAGCCAGGCAAAACTGCACGTCCCTAGTGATGTACTACTGCTGGCAAGATAAAAGACATCAATAAAGACCTGTCCAGAACTCGAGGTAGCATGTGGGTAGAAGAGAATAAATTAGAAGATTATTTTGATATAAATGCTGTCACTTTCACCTAAGGCTTTATAATATTAAAATGTCTGAAAACCTAGTTCAGCTTTTGAATTTCATTTTAATTCTTCATGCTTTGTTGGCAAAGAGAAAAACTAGTAAAGTTTGGTAGGGTTTTTTTCCCTTTTTTTATAATACAAAATATTTTCTTTGTCTGGAATGCTTTGTGGTGACAAAAATGACTTAATATTGATTTTCTTTGGGAAGTAATTTGGTTCTTAACATGTTTTCAAGAGAGATTTTTGATGACAAAATGAGATAAGTGTATCCTTGTGAAGGGAACAATTCCTATCTTTTCTACAAGTACATTTTAGATATTGGAAACTTGTGATTAGACGTAATTCTATGTTTTAGAATGTCTCACCTGTTTTGTGGCTTTCTGTGATGTAGGTGTTTTTGAAACCACAAGACTTAATTTATTAATAAAAACAAGACATGGACTCCACAGATCTTCAGCAGTTATTTAATGCAGAGTTGATCACTTAACAGAAATTCCAGCAACCTTATTTCGGTTTCTTGAAATTAAATCCTCACTTAAAACATCATTGTTCCTTTATAACATGAACATAGAAGCTATAGCATTGTTTATATTATCTTGTGCTGTACTTTGAACACCCATAATGGTAGTTTGGCTGATCTGTTTAATTTATATTGGAGTGACTGGGTTCATTCTTTCAAACAAACAAGAAAAATAATTA
Source organism: Rhabdornis inornatus (assembly GCA_013397075.1). Lineage (NCBI taxonomy): Eukaryota > Metazoa > Chordata > Aves > Passeriformes > Rhabdornithidae > Rhabdornis > Rhabdornis inornatus. The sequence goes on from VWZS01006390.1 coordinate 1,033,700, forward strand.
TTTTTGTAGTGCAGTATGTTTCTGTAGAAAACTTTTGAGCTGCATGCTCAAATCTATTGTTTTTCATGCATTTTGCAGTTGAATAGGGACATCATACTTAAATGGAAAAGGTAAGATTAGGAGTCTTAAGTTTATGATGAAATGTGCTGCTGGCACGAGTTTCTGACACTGCTTTGTAAAAGAACTTTACATCCTGACATCCTGTCAGGAATGATAGTTTTGATTTAGTGTTTGTCTGAGAAAGTGACAGGGATCCATCATGTGCCTTTCTCCACCACTGTGTGAAATCTAACAGCCTGGCTATGGGTGTTTCAGTATGTTGGTAGGATTTATTTTCCTTTATAGGTGATTGAAAATATTACTGCAGCAAGAGGCATCATTCATGACTAGGATTTTCTGTTTATGCCATTTAAGACTTCCACTTTTTTTTCCTTTGGATTGCTAATGGCATTTTAAACCTTTCATTTAACTAGATTAATATAACTGTTTTGAGCATTCATCTTAAGAATAAATGCTCAATTATTTCTGTTCCAAGGTGTGTATTAACATTAAGCAACCTTCTTTTAGCAAGTTTAGACTGAAGAAATCTTAATAGTTTCTGTATTTGACTGAATGACTGATTTAGTGTACTTTTGTCTCAGTCTAAACAGATAATTCATAGGACAGCAGTTTAAATTACTGAAGTTATGTTTTGGCAGTAGCTAAATAAGCTTGAAGAATGACCAAACTCGTTGGTATGCTGCTCGCTGCTTCTGGGGGGATTTTTCCTTACATGTTTGATCTTGGTTTAGAAGCAACGGATTTTCTGCCCTTTTTTCCCCCCCAAAACAGGCACACAAGTGCCTTTTGTCTGCTGGATGCATTTATGGTGACTTGAGCATATTCAGTCTCAAGTTTCACTTTTCAGACTTGCATTCTGAGTGCACACAACCTCTTAGCAGTATTTTGGTCAGTTGTATTTCTGCTTAGTATGAAAAATGTCTCTTTAATGAATAATTCTGTGAAACTCTGAAGAAAAAAGTTATAAAAGCTTTCCTTAGAGCAGAGTTCTTATGTATGTGCTCTCTCCATCTCTGAAAGCTTCCAGTCTCTAGTAATTCCAATCAGTACCTACTCAGTCCTGTTTCCTTCAAGTTATTCTTTTGTATTTCATTTTATTTAGTAGTCATCTCTGTGTTCATAGCAGTGATGTTACAAGTACTTTCAGTCCTCACTAGGTTCATGATTGTCATTTGTTCCCAGGCATGTGCACTTGAATACTTTAGAAGTCCATTGCCATTCAAACTGTGAATGTTGGCACTGCCATGTGAAGCCTTTTTTAATATATTCATGTAAGAATTAAAATTAGAAGATAAAGAACTAGAAAAAAGTTCAGTGTTTTTCTTTAAGGAGATGGCAAACTTCTTATTTATTGGACACTTGTTTTTGTTACATCTGATCTCAGTATAGTGTGTGTGACAGAATTTATGCTTGTTAAGAGGGAAAAGGTTTCTTCATCTTAGTGGAAAAATTAACCTCTTCAGTAAAAAGATTTTCTCCAGTAAATGCTTTTAGCTCTCCAGATAACCTTTGTTTTTAACCAACCACTAAAATGACCTAAGGATTAGTAGAGTGAAAACTCACAGCTTTATTGTTGACTTGAATTAAAAGAAAATATCTGTAATTTTTTTTAAGATTGGCTAGGTAAAAGTAGATTGGCTAGGTAAAAGTAATGTTTTCTTTGTGATGGAATATTTTTGATAAAAAAGCAAAAGTTTCTCTTCTGTGACTAGAAATTAATGTGCAAGCTTAATGAATATATTGAAACTTGACACAGGTGTACTCCTGTTAATTATTTTTTTCATGAAGAAAGAGCAGTCATTCAGAGCAGAAACATTCTCTTGCATATTTAAAAGCTGGGTTTCGGTTTGGGTATGTTTCTGGGTTAAATGCAGTTCAGTTTCGTCTAAACGTGGCTGTGGGTCCTGCCATCTGTCCAATGCAGCTTTAGTGGGTGGTTTGTAAGCCAGTGCCTTTTGCACATGCCCTGTTTGCAACTTGAACTTCATGTGGGAGGAAGAGAGATGTGGATCTAAAATAGTTCATATTTCATTCAAAGGAGGTTAACTGCTGCTTTTAAGGGGACAGAGGAGCTTGCAAACTGCCCTGGCTGCTTGGAAAGTCTGGCTGGCTTGTAGGATGTTCAACATGCTGTAAGCAGGTTTTTTCTGGAAAGCTCTGACTTTGGAAAGTTCTCCATCTGATGACACCTGTTATGAGTGCAGTGTAATCTCATACTGATTCTCACTTTCCCTTTTGTTTCCTCTCTCTGTCTTCTGTCACTTAGGAGGGTGTCTGCTGGTTATAGTTGTTCTTCTGATGAGTGGTGGTTGTAGGGTTATGAGTAATTGTTTCCCTGCTCTGTTTGCTCTTTATTTGAATGCATCGAGTTTTAGCCAAAGCAACTTTATGCTTATGGTAAGGTGCTTTAAAGTCCTAAATCTAAAATAATCTACTTACATAGTGTGTATAGCATTGTCCCTTTGAGAGAGAGTATGGTGTGTGTTTGTCTACATGTAATTCATCGATTGTGACCTTATGTTTAAACTGTGTGTATCATTTTCAGGTACAGACTGGCATAGTTCTTAAGTTGATAATGTACAAAACATTCAAAAATTACCCCTGTTGTTTCAAAAATGTATCATTTAATACCCAGTTTAATCTGCCTTAGCTAGAAGCTGTTCAACTAAATGAACACCTTTGAAATAAAAGCTGTAATCTTGAAAAGCTACAATGCTGTCTAAGTAGAGTACGCCCAGAAAATTCTTTTGGTTTTGAAGTTTAGCGCTAATCAATGTCCCTCCATTTAGTCAAAATGCAAGAATTAGGTTATCTGCTATTCGTAAAGGGAAGAGGGAAAAAGAAATAGAGCTTTTCTTTGGGTGTGTCTGATCAGTTTTACTTAATTTTGCTCAACCTAATATTGAAAAGAGAAGTGTCCCTTTCTTCATGGTTACCAAATAATTGGGTCCTTCCTACATTTAAAACAAATGAAAGAAACCACATCCAACCCCAAAACAACTGCAGGATGTGTATATTTTTGCCTTACTTGAACAGAAAAACCCCCCACACCTGAACACAAAAACCCCCTTGCACTATAAAACTCAACCAATCAAAAACTTCCTATGTGTACATTGCACTCTTTTTTTTTTTTTTATGCTAGAGGTGTTCTGTCTGTGTATGTTCGTGTGTGCAGCTTGGTAATGCATTTCCCATTATTCCATTGCCATTGGACATCTGGGATGTCTCTGACTCAGGTTGCCATTCGCTTGGATGCAGAATCAGGCATATCTTGGAAAATAATCACACAGTGGTGGAGACTGTACTGGAAAAACCGTCCTGCTTGTGTTCATCGTATGGGCAGATCAGTTTTGCATCTGAAACTGATCTGTTTTAATGAGCTGCACTTTAAGCTTGCTAACTTTGTTAAGGACATCTTGTAATAATGAGGAGCGTTGGGTTATATTTGCACTAGTATCCTGGAGAATGAAAGTTGAAGCAACAATTAAGTTTTCATGTGATCTTCAGAGGTATTATACAGGTATCCTGCAGGACCAGTGAAAGCTGTTCAGGGAAGCAGCTCAGTTTTTAAAACAGTGTGTTCAACAGCCTGGTGACTTCCAATCCCATAAATAAACACACACTAAAATCCAGACATAGTATGATTCCTGTGGATAATAGCAAATTTAGCAACTGAAGATAACAGCGCATTGTTTAGATGTCCATGTCTGTCACAGAAAACCTTCAGCTATAACTACTGCTGTTCTGCCTTGTCACATTATTGTGTGTATATTTATGCCTGACCTTCCTATGGCATTGCTGAAACTTGAGCATCTTGCTAATCTCCTTCCATTTTCCCAAGCTGGGTTATCACATCCAGCTCTATCATGCTGGATTCCAAACGTTTTCAGCATGCAACTACCCTGTCCCAAATTCCTGAATTCTGCTTTCATTCTTCTGCTCCAGCTCACCTGTTAGAGAGTGGTTGAATCCAAGCTGACAGCCAGGTAGGTGGAGATGGATCAACCAAGGATCCGGGAGGAAACTTAATTTGAAGTGATTGTGTTCAATCTTCAGATGGTCTCATTTTGCTTCTGTTGTCCCAAAGAGCACAAAGGTCATGTATCAACAAATCAGCAAGTCCCTCAGAAGCCCAGCTGGACGAGGAGCAAAGCCATGTTTGCTGCTGCTTAAATTGATGTGACTTGAGTGAGTCAGAGCAATGTGGGAGTGAAGCGGAACATGAGAGCTGAAGCAGAGGAGTTTGCAGACTTTGTGAAGCTGCTCTCTCCTGGCTGGAGCAGCATCTTTGCCTTTGTCTGGGTTCCTCTTTGCTCTCACAGCCAGGTTTTCTCCTCTCTAGGTCTGTCTCCCGGTAATTAGAGTGCCAATGTGACTGTTCAGTTCTGTTTTCAGATAATTAGAGCTCGGCCCATACAGCAAAGTACATGGTTGTCTGTGTTGGGCTTTGCTCAGGGCCTTTGCCAGGACATCCCTGGTCTGTCATTGGGAACAGGAAATCCTTTTCATTGCTGTTCTGCAGTGGGGTGTGGCAAAGGCTTTGGCTGATGAGGAGTAATTATGTGATGCTGTTGGCTTGATGTGCAGTGGGAGCAGCCATCCCTGTGCTGCACATGCTTCAGGAGTAATGAGCAGTGATGCTGGAGAACAGCAATGGCCTTGTTCTCCAGCCAGTTAACTGGGTTAGAAAACTGATGCAGAACTTGGGAGCAAAGCGGGGGAGAAGAGAAAATGAACTGAATCACATCACTGGAATTTGCTGTGAAAAAGAATTGTGCACTCAAGACCAGAAGGCTAAGGCTCAATAATTTTAGTTAATTTTACTTCTGCCCTTTGGATTCTGTGGGCTTTTATCAGATTAGAGCCCTGAAGTAAAAGTTTAGTCACACTGTGCCTTGTGCTAGGGTTGTTCTAGGGTGTTGATAAAAAACAATTATAAATAGGCTGCTTATCTACAAATTCTGTGTTTAGTTATTTTATACCCAGGTGCCTGACACAATGACTGAAAATTCTGAAAAACTTCTTAACTATTTTATTGAATGTAAAATACAATTGAATGTATTGAATTTAAAATACTTGGTAGTCTTCAAATAGGTATTTTCCTTTTAATAAATCAGTCTTTGATTAGTGCCACCTGCACATCGCCTCTTCCCTAGTAAAAAAATAAATCCCTGAATGGACATTTATTTCAAGATCCAGCAAAATTTTGTCATGTTTTAGAAATTTCTCCCCAGCAGCTGCTTTTTGGACAGCAAGGTGTTGGTAGTTTGCTTATATTTCTACTTTAGTGAGGGACTCAAACAGAAGAAGGCATGTTTATGCATGTTGTTGCTTGATTCAGACATGAGCCAGAATATAAGTTCACGGAAATTTGATGAGAAGCACCAAAGAAAGAACAGCCTTCAGTGACAGTGTTTATGTAAAACTCCTGGGTTCATAGTTGCTGTAACTGTTGGTTTCCCTGCAGAGGTTTATTATTCATGGAACGGTTTTCATTTCAGTGTTTACAGAAACTCTTGTGGCAAATGTTCATCTTATCTTAAGCTACCAACTGCATTTTGCTTTGAGTTCAGTACTGACCCTACTGAATAAATATCTGGTTTGCTGCCCTGCCTTCCTGCCTTCCTCCCTTCCTAATCTGACTGCTGTATCCTGTGCTTTTAGAGTAGTGTATGTTTGTCTCAGCAGAGATTTCCCACATGCCCCCAGAATTAATCTTGCCTTCTTTTCATGTTTTCAGTATATGCTGTTCAAAGGACTTCAAAGCTTCAGCTCTCAAGGATTTTAGTGTCATGAAAGTACTGAGTTCCTTTGAGATTGCCTTTGACTCTCTAGACATCAACACTGCTTTCAGTATAAGGTTTGAAATTTAGAATCAGTGTTCCAAGTGGGTGAAGAAATGCTTTGGTAAATTGCAGAAATCTACTCAGTTTCGGTTCTAAATATCTGTAGATACATGGGGAGGCAGTAGCAGGTCAGGCGTGACTGATGTTAGTGCATGGCTTTTAAAAAAAATTATTTTAACAGTTGGTTATGTGGAATTATGGCATTGCATTTTCCTGGCAATGCTTTGTGCAATATGCAGCAAGACTATGTTCAGGTGGTTGCAGTCACATTCTGCCTAGTCTGAGTTAACTCTCATTAATTCTCCTGATTCTCCTGAAATATTATTGTGCAATTTTGCTGTTATGTTAGTTATTTCAGAGGTTCTTGTAAAATCTTTCAGGCAAATAAGATGTTGTTTGCAGCATGACTTATGGTGTTGCTTATGATGAAAATCATGTTTTGTATTTCTCGTGGTGTTTGTATACCCTCTTGTGTATTATCTTCTGTCTTCTGTGGGCAAAATTGTAATTTCACCATCTCCAGAAAAATGAAACTACCAAACTTCAGAATAAGTAAAATATACTGTACTTGGAAGAACAGATCAAGCAAAGCTTTGATTAATGTAAGTTTTGCTTTGTTTAGAGATCCAGAAAATGATTATACTGTGGGACACATACTGCAGAGTTGAGTAAACATGGCTGAAAGAATATTCAGAGGTATGTGGGAAAGTGTGATGAGCAAGTGGGCACACAAATAGATGTCCTTGTGTTTCAGCTGTCTTATGTTATTTCTGCTGTTTGTGCATTAGTGCCTGAGCATGGTCTTGAGTTTGTCTGATTCCTACACCAGACTTCCAAATTCTGTTTTAAATTTCATATAGTTAAACCTTTTTAGTTCAAAGTTACAGTGAAAATTGGTAGTCAGAAATACCTGCTATCTGTGTCAGAGGTTGTCTAAGGTTGGAGAATCACTAAAGGTTTGTTTGTCTTGTGAGGGATTGTGAGGTATCAATTGACACACTTTGGAGTCAGTTATCCACTTAATTTGTTAATGTTATTTCATACCTAATTCTATGCCTTCTTTCTTCCTTCACTGAAGCTTTTTCTGCTTTACAAACGGTTGGTGGGAATTTGAGATCAAGAAACAGTTTTATATTGAAAGCATAGGTTGGAAACAATAAAAAATTTTTTGAAGCCATAGCTTAAATTCATCTTCCCTTGTGTTTTTATCAGTACAGATATACAGATTCAGGTATAATACAGGAGGAGGAGGATTTATAGCTGTTTTTACATAACCATTTGTGTGTCCCACCCCAAGGGTGCTTTGCTAGTGGGAGGTAAGGTGGAGAAGCTTAATTCCTGGCCTTGTATATGGGTGCTGGAGTCACCTATGGAGCACTGGGTACAAACCACTTCTGTTTTAAACTGTTTTGCTCACTTTGCTTCAGTGAATCTGTGTTGTAATAAATGGTTATTGAAAAGCTGCTGCTGCTGGGATAGCTGCAGCATGTTGTGTGAAGACATTTCCTCTGTTTTGTTTTTTTTCCACCAAGTATCTGCTAGTTTCATGCAAAGCTTTTTTTTTTATTGTGTTGGAGAGCTGGTGAATAAAGACTCCACATTTACCATGCTTTTTGTGACACTATATACTCAGTGCATTTCTTCTTTCCTCTCTGCTTTCCATGCTTTTAAGTTCAATCTAAAATTTGATTCTTGTACAGAAGGCATTCCACAAGTTTTCTCATCTCATCCTTTTCACTTTCTGCCTTTCCCAGTTCTTTGCTGCAGTTGGTAAGATGGGGCAAAGGGCAGAACAGCTCATGTCTCACACCAGGTAATGCGTGAGAAGGGTGCTGTGTTTGTCAGTAGGTATCATAGAATATCCTGAGTTGGAAGTGATCCCTAAGGATCATCAAATCCATCTTCTGGGTAGTACAGGCTTAGGAACTTCAAGGCTGGGTACAAACTAGTCCAAGCTAGCTAGTCCTAGCTATGATGTTGCACAGATCAACCAAAGCTTAAAAAAAGTAGCATTGGTTTCATAGATAAAGTGAATTTTCTGTTTGTACTTTTTTTTTCCATTTAAAATGGGAATGTATTAAAATATGTCTTGTTGAGTAGTTCTTGTGAACACCAGAAGGTGGCATAGCTGGTTTTCCTAAAAGCATTCTGATTGCAAGAGAGGCTCATGATGCTGCTGTGCTGATTTTTAAAGCTGTCGGTGGAATTTTGATCTAAGGGAAGATGGATCAGCTTAGACCTTAGCATTTAAAGGAGTTATTGAAAGGTATACTCATCTGCTTTTCTTTTTTGTTTTTCAAACTGCGAAACCCTTGTGTGCTAGTTTTTATAGGTAAAGTTTTTGAAGGTGGAAGTAGTTTACCTGAAAATGCAGGAGGGAAGAAAGGGGTCATCCAGTATGTGTGCAGTGAAATTCTTTCCTGAGCTGTGTTACAGAATCCCAGTTTCCCATGAACACATTGTATAAATAGCTTGCTTTATCAATTTGCAAAATGAGACCATTTCCTGTTTATTTTAAGCTCTTTAGTAAGTGCTATAAAAGAATAAATTATTGGTATGGTAACATATAAATGATAGTCTTGCATGGTAACACCTCTAACCACAGGCAGATTTTTAGGTGTATCAACATTGTGTTAGAAGCAGTATGTGAAAAGAGCGTGCAAAAAAGACCAATGAGCCTTTTAATGGCAATCTATTTTCAGATAATATGTATCTTATTCTAACTGGAAGCTTTGCCTTTGTGCCGTGTTGCCCTGCATTTATTGATGAGCTGATGTAAGAAGGTATTAGATGCATCTAATTTGATGCTTTTCTTATTAGTTTCTCTCTGGGGCAATCACCTCCACTATGGTGTTGATCAAAAAGTAGTTAAATACATTTAAAAGGGAGGAATTGTTTCCATTCAAAGGTATAGAGGGACTCACTTCTTGAGTGGGTGCACTGGGCATGATGGGCAAGGTTTGGGTAGTGGGGTGTCAGTGCAGGGGTGCCCTGTGCCAGACACAGCTGGGGTAGATTTCACATTAAACCCCCTTTTGGTTAGAATATTTACATTAATTGGTGTAGGACAACCCTGAAACTTTTGAAGGAATGAGATGCATGGGATTTTTTCTCTTTCCTTCAGCTCCCTCTGGCAGACAAAGCCCTGAATTACAACTGCTTTACTTAGGGCTATTTCAGAGAAGGGCTTGTCCCAGCTCGAAGTTACTGCGGTTGGTTGGTGCTCTCTATGTATGCTCAAAAAGGTATCTTCAGCTGAAGAAAAGCACATTACTGCAGCTGCAGAAGCTGCTGAAATACAGATATTTCTTGGTTTAGATGACTCATGCACTGTGTCTTCGTGCATCACAGCTGGGCAATACTATTTCACCCCAAGGACCTCTACACCATGCACATCTGTAGATTTTAAACTTTTTTTTCTCTAATGTGGTCTCTCCTAAGCCTGCTGTGATTCAGCAGAGCAGCACAGATGAGAACAATGTGATTGTTTTGCACAGGAGCCTAGAGTTATTTGCAGGATTTAGACCCCTTTTTTCCTGACCAAATGAGGTGGGTGGATTGAAGTGGTGCAGCTGTGCTGGTGGTGGCTGTCACTGGGCTGAGCCTCCCACCCACCTCTCTGCAGTCTTCTCCTCCTCTGAACTTCATTGATTTATTTTCAGTCCTGTGTTTTGAAGGGGTGTTTACCAGGTGAAGGGATGTGGCCACATGTACAATGCTATAAAGATGTAGAAAACTGTCAGGAGTGTGTGGAGTGCTGGTAACATGACCTGTAGCTGCTCCATGGACACTGGTGAAAGCACTGGACTGCACTTTTGAATAGGAGTCAGATGTCTGAAATTTGATGAAAGAAAGGTTTATAATCAGAAGACTTTGAAGTATTTGCTTTAAAGAGTTCATAGTTTTAAAAAAATGCAAGTAAAATTGCCATTCTTCCATTGACCTTTCTAAAATCAGCTTGTACTTTTCCTGTTATGTACAATTATTTTATGCAAGGCAGCATGTCCTCATTTGATCCTAAATTATCATAAAGGGGAGTATTGCAATTGCAGAGTTCTTCCAGTCTAAGTGAGTATCTTAAAACTTTAGATCTGCTTTTGGAAATGAATTAATAGCTTGTATATTTGCTCACCATAAAAAATTTCAAATAACTAACTGGCATCTTTCAAACCTTCGCCTAGGAAATGTGGAATTTTCCTTAAATTTATGTTCTCTCAGCTGCTAAAGATGAAAGCAGTTTGTAATTTTCTGTCTATAATTTAATTATTACACAAGCGTTTTGACATTTAGTGATTTAGAAGTAGAACATAGTGCTGTATTTCAGAGAAATAGACCCCATTCATATGAAGAATAATTTTTGTGAATGTGTTTTTTTGTCTTCTGGAAAAATCTAAATGTAAGCAAGGTATGCATTTTGAAAGTTTCAAGTGTTTTTTAAATGTTGATGATCACTAAGATGGGACTTAGTGGCATGAGCACACTCATTGATTGCACAGTGAAAATTTAGTGCAAGACTCTTTTTCCCGCACTGCCTGTTCAGCTGTTCTGGTTTTGGTGCTAATTTTGCTTGTTCTCATGGCATTTACTTGAAATGATCTGTGGTCCTGAAACTCCTTTTCTATTGTAGAGAAATTATACATTGTTTTTTTCTCTCACTGAATGTGAGAAATGAAACACCAATGATAAACAACATTAGTGACAAATTTGAAATGGAACTTTTTTGCTGCTTAGGACTTTCGAATGTTCCTGTGTGAAGGGAACCTGAAATTTAGGGTCAAATTGCTATTTTGTAAAAATTTGTATCTAATATGTTTCAGAGTATCTGAAGGCAGGTAACGAAATTGATAGTGTGTGGGTGTCTCTGCTGTGACTCCTTGGAGGAATGCAGCCAGCTGCAGTGCAGAGGCCATGGGCAGAAGGCACAGCAGCTTCAGGTCTCCTGGAAGATGCATGTCTGCAGCTTCTCTGACTCCCAGGCTGCACACAACGATTTCTGACAACCTGCACTTGAAGCATCAGCATCTTTCTTGAAACCTTTTCAATTTCATTCTCTCTCTGCCTTCCTGGGGGATTCTGGCCTTTGGGTAGAGGTGTCAGGAGTGTCCACAGTGGAGATTTTGTGGACTGGGGACATCAGAGGTGACAATGCAGGAATTCCTGTGTTTAGGAAAAGTTTGTATTTTTGACTTTTAACGAAACGGAGTCATTACAGAAGCAAACAAGAGTAATGATCAAGGGCTTTGTTCTTGCCTGCTCTTCTGCTCTTTTCATCAGGGACACTTTAAGTAGGTGTGCAGGACCACAAAAACACACTCCAGTGGATAAAGATAGTAAGGTTTAGAGAGTGCAAGGGGACTAACAAATTCCATGTAAACAATGCGAAAATGAAAAAAAAAAAGCCACAAGCTTTCATTTTAAGAATATTTCCAAAGAACTTTACCCAACACTACTTCTGTAGTTTGCAGTTTGCTGTCTGTGGTGCAGGAAATACTGAAGTTGTTCATGACTGATACTCAGTCCTAGCTTCTGTTCCGTTACTAAATTGTTTAATATATTTGCAGCATCTGAGTCTGATGTGTAAATGTGTTTAGGCATACTTTACTAAAATAAATTGAGCAGCCAACAGATTATAACAGCTGTGGAGAAGTTGTTTAGAAATAAATTCTTTGTAGTTCACAGTTTGACCTAATAAAATAACTGTTGCTTCAGACAATTATCTTCAGTGGGGTCAGTCTGGCTGCTGTGATTGTGCATTCAGTTTTCTGTGTTGATTTATTAAATGTAATCACCTGGGGAAGATGAGCCAAGTTCTCTGAATGAATTGGTGCTAATTCAAAAGCGTTTCTTCTTAGTGGTGTGTTGTCAGTAGAGTACATGGACTTAGATAAAAAATTGGAAACCCTCATTAGCTCACTTTGGTTTTACCTCCTACTAAGTGTTTCAAGACCTTATTTTACCTAATAACGTTTATGTAACAGTAATTTACCCAGGCAAAGCTGCTCTTTTTTTTTTTTAATATTATAACCTGTAATTTCTTTTTAAATTAGCAGTGCATCTTGACAAATCTTACCTCAATTTCAGAAAAATCTCTCCTAGAATACACGAAAGCAAATGCAAGACATCCATAAATGGCATAAAATAAAACCCACTTTCATGGGCAGAAATACACACTTCAGAACACTTGAAATATTTCTGAGGCTGTGTGTAGTTACCAAATATACCTGAAGCAGGCTTTAATATTTTAATAAATAAATGCTCCCAAATATGAAAAGTGGGAGTACTGCAGGGACTGAGTTTATGCATTTCTTGTGTCCCTTCTCCTGAAAGTTTTTGGGAACCTGACTTAAAATTTAAGCAAAATAATTCTACTTTAATAGTTTTAAAAATATTTGATTGTGACCTTTTAGGAAATGGCATGAGTTTTTTTTGAATGTTTGCTGCTGTTGAATAATTTTGGAAATTTCAAACTTAGACTATCAATTTTTTTTTTCCTTTATGAATGATGTAAAGACCAGAGTTGTGGACATTTGAAGAATGTGTGAAATGGGGAAAGTAATTTCTCAGCATGATTCCTTCTTGGCACCTTTGGTTTGTTGAAGAACATATACTTACTCTGCTAGTCTCAAAATCATGTGAGAATTTGAATCCCTCCTATCTGAGATGTGTGGAAGTAAAGGGCAAGTGGCTGTGTCAGATGCAGGGTAATGTGTATTTGTCAAATATATATAGAAATAATGTATGTCCATATATAGTGTGTGTATGTGTATATATATATACACACATGCTATATACACAATCCTATATATATAGTATGCATATGTATATTTATGTATAATAATTTTCACTGAAATGGTGCATCCTAAAATGTTACTGCAGCAATTTCCTCATTTATACAGGAAAAAATGCTGAGTGAGTGGATAGAGAACTGTAGCACTTCTTGTTAAACACATAGGACATGTCCTGACTTCTTAACTTAATTTTTAAAGATTGGGGAATTTTTTTCCTATTTGAGAAAGGGTCCCACATATTGCTATAGAGACAGGAAGCTGCACTGCTTCCAGAATTTTGACAGCAGGAGGGGTCGACTGCAGACCCAGTTTATCTCACTTCTTTATGATTTATGGTTGTTCCTTGTTTCATGAGCAGTCAGCCCAGTTTAAAAGAATTTTTGAGAGTAACGACTTTGTGAGCATCTCTGATCCATTTTTGAGGTCACATGCACCTTGATGTCTACAGTACCTCTGCTTCTAAAAGCTGCTCTAACTTATATCTGATGTCTGAGGGCTTTTTTACCCCCAGTTAGAAAAAATTGGGGACAGCATAGCAGGTAGCAAGTCAAAGTACAGGCATAATTGTCAGAACTGTCTTCAGCAGTTTTGAAGCTAATTTCTTAATGAAATTAAAAAAAATTAATTCAAAGACTTTCTTAGTAAGATCTTTGTTTCTAGAAAAGTTGCTATTTCAGTGAAAGCATTGCCAGGTGCATATTGCCAATCTTTTTCTGTACTTCAGTGTTTGGGGAATGTTACAGTGTTGCTGTGAGAAGACTGCAAATATGACTGCAGTGGTTTCCTTTGGCTTCCTCCTCAGGCAAAGATGTGTTTTCCCCTCATATGAATTTTGGTGTGAATATTTTGACGATATATGGTCAAAGAAATTGTATTAATTAACTGACTCATATATAGGGCAGTACTGTCAACACCATTTTTAATTATTTTCTTCCAGTAATTGGAACAGCTGTCGTTTAATAGACTGAAAAGCCAGAGGTGGAGGTATGAGAAGCAACCATGTGAAGTGGAAAGAACTGAAAAAGGAAGCCAATTAAATTATCACACATTCAGTTTTTTAGGGAGCCTGTAGAAAAATGTTGCACACCCTTATTTGCTCCTCTTCAGTTTCTAGACTTGTGCCTTTGCAGCTATATTTAAATTGCTGAAATGATTTTGATATTGAAATGATTACTGCATTTGAGCTCCATGCCTTTGGGAATATTTTACTGGATTTGGGGGTTCTGCTTTATTTTCTTCTGTATCAAAATTCTCTTGTGTAGTGTAGGATGCATCAGCTCAGCAGGCTGGTGGTTTGAAGATATAGAAAAGATGAGAGCAATTCCTCCCTATGTGAAATTGATTTTCTGCCTTCAGTTTGGAGTGAGCTCTGCTAGTGCTAATATCATATAACAGGGATTTTATCATATAATAAATGTGCATTTTAAAATGGAAACATGCTTTTGTATAGATGAATTTTTACAGCACAGGTGTGGGGGAAAAGAATCTCAGAAATTTGAAAATGTTTACTGGTCTTACCACTACCATTTTAAGGTATTTTTCTTGTTATTGAGTCTGGCATCTTTTCTTATATATAAACACTCTATCAGTAGGAAATAGTTTGTGACACAAATATTAAGACTTTTCTGTTGTCTACGTTTCTAGATGAAAATGGGTGATGTACATCATACTGTCACTGTAGCTTTGACTGTTTTTCTTTCTGGAAAGCTTAAGAAGCCTGAGGTTCTAGAAGTGAGAAGACTTTTCAGGTCATGCTAGGAAGGGTTTGAAAGACTTGAGAAAGTTCTGATATAGCATAACCCTGCTTTTTACGTAGTGCTTTCGGTTCCTCAGACCCTAAGAGATGAATAAAAGGAGAGAGGTAAGTAGCTTGTTAAAGTGGAACAGCAATTTTTTTAACCACAGCAAATCACTTGACTGAGCAAGTATTTTTTTCAGTTTTATTTTCAACAGTTTAAGAACTAAGGGAAAGAAGTTAAACTCATTATCTGTGCAAACTGATGAAAATCCAGCAACATGTCTAGAAGTTGACTTTTATTCTGCTTAGTTTTCATACAAAATTTCAGGTGGCATTCAAAGGCTAAGAATAAATACTTTCAGACTAGTTTTATATTTCCTGGGCTCTGATACAGCTTTCTGCCTGTGCCTTTTTCTTCTTTTTGAACAACTGTGAAGAGAAGTCTTATGGGAAATGCAGAGATGGTTTAAAAGTTTTGTTGGGTGTAGAGATGCCCCAGAAATATGAACACAGTGGGCTGTAGGAGGACAATGTGTTCATAGTTGGTATGTACGACACAACATGGTAGCAGCTTAGCATTCAAGTTGCACAAAGGAGGGAGGAGGATATCCCCAGAAAAGGAAGAGAGTTGCAAGGGACGTGGTTTTATCTGCATTCCTGCTCTGAAGATCAGGGAGACCTTGCAGAAGAAAAGATGCTGTGATCAGTGCTCTGGCAAGGAGGGCTCTGTGTGTGATTTGGTCATGTGCTTGCTGAGTGTGATGCTGTCTGCCTGCTCGTCTCATTTGGGGCCAAATTTTGCTTGTTGGTCAATAGTGAAGCAGGATGTAGATGCAGGGATGGAGGAGGAGGGTTAGGAAATGCTTTCCTCTCTTAACACAAGCACTTTTCAGTGTTTCTTCTCTTTGTGGGATCAGAGCTGCACTGCTGTTCAGCCCAGTCAGTGGCTTCTGGCCTCCCTTAATGTCTCAGGTCTGTAACATGGTACCTTGGGATCTTACCCTTGGTGGCATTATTTACTTTTTTTCTTCTTATGCCACCTCTTCCTTTCCTTTATGGCTGAGTTTTGTGCAGAAGTTCATGATACTCTGTCAGTTATTTATCTGTGCTCAGTGAAGCTTTGGAAACACAAGCATGGAGATAGTTCCTTAAAACCCAAACACTTTGTCATCTTTTGTACACAGAATAAAGGATGTGTGGGAGATTTGGGTAATAAGTTGAATAACTTCAAGCAAGTTATGAGTAGTAGATGCTTTTAATTTTGAAAGTGAACTTGCTTGTGAGAAAACTACAGAAGACAGGCCTGTTGAATGGTCCCAAAATTCTCTTTAATCTGTGCCATTATAATGGGATTTTCAGCATTTAGGAGTTTTAAACTTGAAGCACATCTCCAGTTTGTGTGCCAAGTTGGTATGCTTTCAGAGCACTTGTCTGGGAATAACTGTTTTCTCAGCAAGGAGGATTCTGCACAGAGCTGTAATGCTACTTTTGGCCCTCAGAATCCTTCATTTGAGGATGGGTGGCAAAGCTATCTAATATGAGAACAGAAAATGCATAGTCAGTGGGTGCAATGCACTCCAGGAGATCAGATTACTTTCCCATATTTTTAAATGTGCAGCTAAACTGTTATTTCCAAGTCTTGATTAAAATATCAGAATTATATACTGAGATGTTCTGTTGTCTTAGGAATAGTTTATGTAAAGCATAAAATACATAATAATAGTAGTTTCCTTGTGAATATGCAACTAATCTGTGACTGTCAGGAAGAAAATGGGATTTGATTTATGTTTTTTCTCCTTATGTGCAGATAGGTGATTCATTTCTCACATGGCTGTTCTTTAGCAAGTGACAAGCATTTCCCTATTTTTAGAGTACCTGGCACTGCTACTTTCTTCAGTTCTGGATTTTGTACATGGGCTGTTTGGCGGAGTAGTTTTTGCTGGACTTTGGGAGGGGATTTGGTTGGCAGTGCTTGGAATTCCTGTATTTTCAAAAAAATGTTTACCGTTTTTTTTTTTCTGCAAAGGTATTATTTATGTTGTTTGTAGAGTAAGTGGAAAAAGTAAGTGGGACCAGGAGCACACAAAGGAGGGCAGGTGTTTGAGGACTCATGGTGCCCTCTAGGGTGAATGATTTTGTTGGGGTCAAAACTGAGAAGTAACTCTGATTTCTGTGCCTGTGTGGATTGACTTAAATGTCAGTCAGTGTTTGGGAATGACTTTGTGGCTTGAGCTGGATTTTATTTTACTGATCAAAAGGGTATTTCAGGAGTTATTTCTGAAAAAGGGGTCCATTGATTGTCTTTAGCCTCATTTGTCTTTTAAAAATTAATCATGCTGCTCTTAATAAATAAAACATGTGAAGATCTCCTTGGGGGTGGCAGAGCAGTGAGACATAGACTTTACAAGCAGTCACCAGCTGGCTGCACTGGCTGCACTCTGTGAGGAAGGAAGGAACTGCTTTTGCTTATTTTGAGATACTTTCTGTATAATGGTGAATATATAAGCTGAGTGTATGAATGCAAATTAATGATTTTTTTAAACGTTGTAATTATAATAGCTGTTATCTAACATCTTTCAACCTGATTTCTAGACCTTCAGTGCAGAGCTGGAATGATGTAGCAGTCCAGTGTTGTGTGTGTGTGATAGACTGGACACAGTATTGACCAAGTGTGTAGCCAAGTGTGCCTGTTGGCATGTGAATACTTGAATTCTTTTGTTAAAAGTATGACTATGTGCTGAAACTGCATGGATGGTCTTGCAGGACTAGTGTTTCTTAATAGTCACGGCATATAAACACTGTTGTCATATACAGTGGTGTCTGTTCAGCATCCCAGCAGCAGTTCCTGTGAAATTTGTTGCCTAGATTATTGCTGCTCTTTTGTAATTTAGAACTTCAGAGAAGTGGGAGAGAGGCCCTCAATTGTTTGTCTAAGGGTGCATCTGGTTTTGAGTGAGGTTGTACTGTGCTATTTTAATTCCTTGCTTTTCGTTTTGGTAACAGCTTCAAATGCCCAAAACTATTTTGAGTGAACATTTCCAATAATGGTGATCAGGAACAGCAATTATTCCCTGGTGATTTCATCCCAAAATTTAACTTAATATTATGAAAAACATTTTGTAACAGTGAAAGTTAAAATGTTTCACTGTTACAAAAAAACTATCAGTGTTATTAACTGTTACTAGAATGAATAAATTTATAGACATTTATAGAAATAGCTCCTGGTTCAATTCTTTATTGCTAAGTAGTGTGACAGGCTGTTGGCTTTTTAATGAGAGGATTAAGCTGTTCTGATGAATAGAAAAATTGTCATGCTGTACAGAGACTATTCTGAAATTTGTAGACTAAATATCTTAGTGTTGATTTGATCTGTTGTGGCAATACATTAGAGGTGATTTATTTTTTTTCCTGTAAGGTAATCAGTATAGCTGAATCTCTTCCTTCTTTTCCCTAGAAACCCGCTCTGCTTCTACATAAGATGCTCTTAAATTCCCCATCCCCTTTTTAATAGCTTGTCTTCCCTGCTCCCTGCTGCTGTCAGCCCCGGGAGGTCACTGAGCAGAGCCCAGAGTTGCAGAGTGGTCCCTGCTGGGGACCTGTGTGACCATCTGCTTCGTCAGCTCTGGAGGCAATTTGGGAGCTGCTGGGGGGGCGTTGAGAATTAGATTGTTGATAGCGTTCCTGCAAAGACTGCTATTAACAGCCTGCTAGTCTCTGCTTCTCTACTGCAGAAGACAGAGTGATATTTGTGTTCCCATATCATGTTGTAAAATGCATGAGATTTTGCTCTTCCTCCTTGGAAATGAGAATAGGAAAATGAGAGCATCCTGAACCAGAAGCTATTAGAAGAGCATGCAGAAACCTGCAGTGATTTCTGCTTTATTTTTTCTTCCTAGCTATGGATTAGAAGGACTGATTTTTGCAATGGGCTTTTTCCATAATGGCATTCTTGTATTGTTTGGTCAGAGCTTGCACAGGAGGAAAACAGGCTGCTGAATTTAGTCACTGATCTCTATTAGCCGTGGCCTAAGGCTATGCTGAGATTTATATCCCATTTGTATTGTTGCAGCTCAAAAGAAGAATGTTCAGAGGATGACAAGTGTATTCTGAGTAGGTATGTTGTTTCATTTTCATATGAAACCCATTTTTTTTTTTCTGCTTCCATTGGTCAGAAATGAGGTTAATAGGAAGAGAATATAGTACAGTGCTGCAGTGTCCCTGTTAAGGTAGAACAATAGCATCAGAAACAGTTCTTTAAAAATTAGCTGCTTTTATTAAATAAAGCTGCATTATGCTGGTGTGCAGAGTGCAGTCTTTTCTTTTTTTTCTTAACATATACTGCAGTCAGTGCTTCCCTAACGAGGTGGCACTATTGTTGAGTTTAGAAGGATAGAATCATCATATTGCTTTAGGGGACAGCAGGATTTAAAAGGAGATGCCTTACAGCCCTGTTTTACAGATTGGAAGCATCGGTTTAAGGGCATTGGCAGAATCATTTCCTTGTTCTTAGCAGCAGCCACTGCTGTGTCAGTAGTGTGTGGAATGGAAGTCCTAGTTGGTAGTCTGTTATGGAAACGCTGTTTACTGTTATTGTAGTACCGTGGTGACAACATGCCATTGAAATGGAAAACGAGCTCTCCTGCTATCTGGAAATTCCCAGTTCCTGTGCTTAAAACATCCAGGTCATCGCCACTTTCTCCAGCATACATGTAAGTGAGAGAAATGAGGATAATAAGGTGGGAATTCTTTTCGTGAGACTACCCTGTGGCAAAATACCCTGTTACATATTAAATGACATTGGCACTCAGAATTTTATCTTGTTTGCTATGTAGACCTCCCCCCCCCCATTTTATCCTGGATGTTTTTTATGATGGATGTCGTGTCAAGTCTTTCCCTTTTTGTTAAAACGTAGAGAAATTGTGCAGATTAAGCCCTTTTCATGATGATACTGTGTATATTCATTTGAAAAGTTTGTGGTGTGTTAATTTGTAGAGCTGATCTTGAAATGTCAAGTTAAGCTTTGAGGCTGGCAGGCTTTCTATATAGTTTATATGTGAACATTTCCTCCTCCTGACTATTTCATTTAGAAATTGAGCTTGAAATCACCTGCTGTATTGTACTGCACTTTTGTTCGTGTGAGTTCTTGTAGAGATGAAATCATCCTGCTTGGGTCTTGTTTTATTCTATAAAGTCTTAGCCTTAGCACAAATTGAATGTCTTCATAAAAAGTTACAATAAAAGCTTAAAGCATAAATTTTAATCATTCATATCGGAATGCTTACATAGTTATACAAATTGTCAGCGTAAAGTAGCTTCACAATTTTCCTTTGTCTTGCCAAATCCTGATGCAGCTTTTGTTCACCTTTTGTTGCTGTGAGTTCTGTGTTATCATATACAGGTGGCTTTTTTCCTCCTTCTTTGAAATAAAACTATTAAGCTCAGGGTACTGAATTCCTTCTACCTTTATTAAGGAAGCAGCTCTTCCAAAAGGAGGAAGAGTTGCTCTAAAATGCGCAGGTAGCAGTGTAGGTGACTTTTCTATCTGGAAATTGCTGTAAAGGCTATTACTTTCCAATAGTATTCCAGCCTAATACCTACAATTTAGTACTTTTAAGCTTGTATTGTCTGCTTGCAGATAGGCTTTTTCTTCAGCTACTGTAGGTACATGCTGTAAGAGAGAGGTGCCCAGGTCCTCTAAATGTCTTTTTTTTTTATTGTTGCTGAGCATGGCATTGTTATGGTGGGGCTGAAAGAATGCAGCGCCATGTGCATGGTCACTATTGTTCTTGGGCAGAAAGGCTGAGCGAACAAACCTGGCTGTACAAAACCTGTGCTGGGCACAATCACATTTAAGATTAATTAATCTTATGACAAGATGTGGATGTGCTTCAGTCTTTTTATGGGAAGCATCAAATATACTTGAGGCTACCAAAAGAGAAGCTATTTCCAATAAATTGCTGCCAATTCTGAGTTGTTAAATATGACTTAAATATAAGGAAAGTATCGTGGTGATAAGAGTTGTGAGACATTTGAACCTATTTCAGGGAAACAGTGTTGTTAGTGTTTTATCTTATACTGTTGTTTTTAAACTGTAGTAGTCTTAAATGCAAGAAAAATCAAAACTAGCCCAGTCTGATCTCTCTGCTGCTGAAACAGAGTATTCCTTTTGTGTATTGCCTTTAAAGTGCTAATCTTAGCCCTGAGAATGCTCCAGCTTTTGTGATGGGGATCGTGGGGCTGATTAGTTCAGTGTGTTGAAAGTATGAACAGGTTTAGTGATCGTGTTTAAACTGTATGATGCTGTGCTTATCTGGAGCATGAGAAATATGTGATCAGCAGCCCTAATCATCTCTTGATAATGAGTCAATGTATCTCAATGTTTATGAAGACGTTTCTTTATTGGCACACAGACCTGTCATTAGGAGGACTCGTATATCTAATGCCAAAATTATTAATATATTTTATTATAAAGAATGAGAAATATTACAAAATGGCACCTATTTGATTTGGCAATAGAAATCAGCTAATTAAAAAATCCCTTGTAATTGAGGTTGACCAGTAAAATAGGTGTTGGGATTAATTACCTTCATTGTACAGATAACAGTAAATTTGATACTGTTTTATATAATCTGATGTTTTTCATATTATCGTATTTATAAGTTTTCTGTTGTAAAGAGGACTCTGCACACTGGCAAAAGGCTGATGTTTTGAGTAAAGGGTTGAGAAATAAGTGGTGTGTGAAATGGAATGTGTATTGATGTAAAATAAATGGCCATAAAACTCTAGAATTCACAGATGAACACTTTGTTACTAAGTATTTTGGATGTAGGGTGTACAAAGGTGTGATTAAGCTTTTAATCCCTTTAATACTTGACATCTCGATCCTACAAAATAGAGGATTTAGTGTCGTTTGGAATGCAAAGTAGGAAGGTCTTAAAATTGTTTTTGTTTTTTTTTTCCCTTTTATTTAAAATGAAATTCCAGTTTTTCAGGTTTCTCTAGTAAAGTTGACCTTAGCTTTAAAAGCTTCACCCTGCTTATGATTTACAAGCAACTTATCTAGAGATTAAACTGATGATCAGGACACATAGATTTTATTTGAGTTTTTTGGTCTGCGTACTCAATAGCTGAACTCTGCCTTAGTTTCCCTGTCTCAAAATGCTGAGACTGGTGATTGTGAGCAGGTTTGGCTTCTTGTACTATGTGCAAAGTGCCACTGCAAAATGTTGGCTGTCATGCAGCTGTGCAGGCTTAGCTCAGTCTCTGCTTGGGAAGTTTGCTATAGTTGCTGGTGGGGGAAAATGAGTGCGAGGAGCTCGTCTCAGAGTTCTGTGCTGTGGGGAATTGTGGCTGGGTAGGACCTGAAATGAGGGACCTGCAGAAGCTGAGGTGTGATGAGTTTGTAGGTGAGGACATGGTCCTGTCACTGGGATGTCTGGTTGGTTTGCAGGATCTGGTACCCCTTTCCTGGCAATGGGAAGGAGCAGCTGGGACTTGTTGCCTCTTGGCTGGTGGATTTGTGTACCACCAGTTATTTATTAGGGATATTTTCAGGGCATCCTGACTGCAAGAGAACTCTTCAGATTATACAGAGGGCGAAGGGTCCCGTTGATGGGGAAGGCACACCTTCCCTGACTTCTGGTAAAACTGATCCAGAGTAGCTTGAACTTTCTCCCAAGCTGGAAAGATCCAGTGACATTGCTTAGAGAAACTTAGGTACTATTAGACTTGGAACACTGGCATGTGCCAGTATATGCTGGCTTAGTGCATGAGTTAGGAATGTGCAAGTGTGGATACGTGCACATGCCTTTGTCAACCTGCATTTTCTTTCATGGCACTTATTTTGCTGGGGTTTAGAATATAGATGCTGTTTGTCAAACATTGTGAAGGCTGTTAGAGCAAGTTTATGCACCACTAGTCAAATCATATTCATATTTGTGGTTGTGTTGACTATGTGGAGAGAGACCTACGTGACTTCATATATCATGTGGACAGTTTCAGCAAGTGAGTAAGAGGAAAGGAGAAAGTGAATAACATGGACAGTGAATAACACTTGAAAAAGTGGTGTCCCATGGCATCATAGTTGTTATTTAACATGACTGCCAAATGCTTACGAACAACAAAGCAATAGTGACTGATATAAGCAGAGGTTAAGAATTAAAGCACTACTATAGCAAGGGTGAGGAACAATTCTGAATTGAATTTAACAGCTTTGAGATATAAAGGAATATGAGTCCCAATTATTGTTCATGGGGCACGGCATCTCATACATTAAGAACTAAGAATTTTCTTATTTACACCAGTAATGTAATTTTTTTTTAAAATATGCACATCTTCCATTAATGCAAATGGAAGAGATGTTTGTAGAAACTCGGGAGATTAAAATGCTATGATGAATATCTACAAAGAATTCAATAATGCAAAAATCCTATTTGCAAAAACACCTTACAGAGGATTGTTCTGTTAAGGTTGTGTCATGCAAGAATATTCTTAGCTGCTTTTTAGAAAGTTAAATGTTCAATCAAGTGGTTTTAGTCACCTGCATGCCAATTTTAAAGATAGGTAAAATAAAAGTTATTGATTCAGAATAATCCACTTGTAATCTTAATGCCTTCTTTCACATGGAATAGTATGTTAATATTAAATGAAAACTATGCTTTGCGTGTGTTTTCATGAATAACTGACTAATGTTAGGAGAAATAAACAGATGTGGTATTCCAAATATATTGATATCAAAGGGTTTGCAACACAGTCTATCCTGAGTCACGTGGTTATGATATTTGTCTGATAGGAAATGCTTTGCTCTAATGGAAATCAGTTACTGTGCAGAAAAGTAGAATAAATTTTTAATACTCTGGAGTAAGCAGCATTAGTTTTAGTTGCTAATATTGGTTGTATAGATTAATGCTTTTGTATCTTCCTCCAACTACCTGCTTTGCTTTACAATGAGCTCTTTGAATTTATGCTATACAGTGATCTATACTTAAATGGGAAAAGGTGTGTGTGTGTAATTTATCAGACCACCTGTATTAGTTCTCTTTGGTGAGACCACTCTGTGTGTCTGCTGCCTTCAGTGGTCATTTTTAGTAAATGACCTTTTGTTGGGCTCCTGAGCATTTGACAGACTACACAATATTCACACTACCTGTCTTTAGCAACATTTCCATTTTATGACATTGGTTCCTATGTAGTTCAAATTTCAACATGTTGAAAGTCAATATGCAGCTCACCTCAAATATTTTTTAGACTGATTTGACAATACAGGCAAATAGATGAACTGGATGAGTGGGGCTTGTATCATACTAGTGGGAGACTGCTTTTAATCCCAGAAATTTTGTGTATAGAGTTCTCCTGTGTGCCTGTTGATCTTTCTTCTGCTCTTTATAGAGTAGGTATTTCAATAGATTATTCTAAGCTTGAACTGTGAAATTTCATTCCTGTAATAAACTGATAAAAATGAGAAAAAACCTCCCATTTCTTTGTCTTGAAGTCTCCCAGGGCTACTGCTTTTTCTGGGGAGACCTTATAGGGGATAATGTGGCCTACAGGTCCCCAAAATTGGACACTTCTCACACAGGAGGTTGTTGCAATATTGACATTGTGTTGTGACATGGTAAAGCATCTTTATTGAATTATCTAGAATGTGTTACTCAGCCTGTCCTGCCAGCATGTCAGTTCTGCCAGTTTGTTATTTTTGCCATTATTTCTTTGTTACTGTGGAAAAAGTCTTGTTCTCCAGTCACATTCTCCTCATTGACTTTTCTAGTGTAAAGTGATATTTTTGGTTGACATTTGGATGAAGCTACCTATGGATCTTCAAAAGTGCTTGCTGAATATTTCGGTTTTGCAATAGTAGTTGCTTTTTCTAAATGGTAATAATGGCAATTGTAGTGTGGTGATGTGTAGCTATCACACTAAAGTGGAAGTGCACATCTATATTATTGCTGTAAAATTTTTGTCCAGCACTAGGATTGTATCAACGTCTGAATTGCAAAAATGTGTTTTTTCATGGGATGAACAAGTCACATGCCCCTCTTATGCATAAATCTAAATGCTTTATCACATAGGGGAGAAATATTTTACAGTTGAAAGTAATTAATGCCCCTCTACATCCTCTCTGGCAGACTGCAATAAAGGAATGCTAGAACATCTGTGAGAAGTGACAGAGCAAGAAGAATGGTAGACAAGAACCTAAACCCTACTGTCAGAATCTTATTGACTTCTAAGGTATCAGAATTATTCTGATCAGTAGATAGGGAAAAAACCTCTAACACTCTTGAAAGGAGTAGTTTGTAATTCAGTTACAGGAGTGCAGTGGGATGGATGTTCTATGACCTAATAGTGAATGTGCAGGTGCCTCCTTAGGCTTATATTTGTCTCTAAGGAGCCATTCTGTTAACTTCCTAATTTCTGTGTGTGAAAACTAAGGGCACGTGAGGTACAGCTGTAATCTGCTGGTGCGTGCAGAATGGTTTTTGTAAGTGTTTTGTAATACACAGGAAGTATAACTCTTGGGTACTTAAGACCAAATATAAGGAGCAGAAAATAGGTGCAGTGTTAGTCCAGCCTAAACTGTGAAACCTGACTGTTCTATTTTAGCTTTTTCAACATTAAGGGAATAAAATTGTTCTCCTTAGAAAAGCTACAAAATGTGTATTTCCTTTGCTTTTTCTATTTCTAATAGTAAGAATCAGCAGACAAACACCAACTTTGGCAAAAAGTCATTAGTGAACTGTTTCTAATTCAGCATCATTAAACAATGTGAGTCCGCAAATTTAAGCTACGAATGATTAAATGAATGCAAACCCTTTGTCAGCAGATAAATGTGGATGTGATACTAAGGCTCCCAGAGAGATTAAATGCTGTTAGGAACAAAAGCTTTATAGCACTGACTGAGCCAAATATTGCTTTGTTTCTGTGGAAAACAAATTTGAATTAACCAGCGGGCTGTAATTATGCTGTAAACAGCTTGAGACCTGTGATTGTTTAGTTGTTTAAGAAGGAATTTTGAAGAGAATGTTTTCTGTGTGCACATTCTTGGGAAATCATACCAAAACAGTTGATGTTGCTCAGTCCTCTTCTGCTGGCTTTGGTCACAATGTGGCCATACTAGAAAGTGATACAAAAAGGTTTAGGTGATGTCGGGAGTATCTTTATTCCTGTGTTCTCCTACTCTCCATTGTGATCCACTGGTGCTGGGAACAGTGACAATATCTTCAATCACTTGAGTGTTTGAAGTAGCTCTCGTCATTTCTGTTGATTGGGCTTGTGTGCTTGTACACAATATGGTGACTGTATGTTGAAGTCCAAAGAGGCTTGACTGGACTAAAAAAAAGGGGAAAAAGAATGGAAAGGTTAAGGCTTGACATTTAAGTATTAGTCTCCAAAATTTTGCTTCTCGAAATAGCTTCAGTTGGTTACCTGGAGCCTGACTGTGGTTCAGCACGTGTCATTGTCCCTGGCCTTCAGGTGAGGTTGTGGTTGTTGTTCCCCTCGTAGCCTTGCTGCTGTTGATGATGGTGCTGGCAGAGCTGCTCAGGCTACATTGCTTCTGTACTGACTTCACCCTCAGCTGGTCACTGCAATGAGCATCCTGTGCTGTAACTGTGTCAGAAGAGCAGGTAAAGCTGCTGCACTGCCTGCTCTGCCCATCAGTGTGTGCCCACAAGGGACCTCCTTCCTTCTCTGCTGATTTTGGGGAGTTTGCAAGTCCTGCATCCTCATCTCCTGCTTCCCTTGGCCAGAGTCTCGTAAAAGTAAAAACCTACTTCTCACTGCTTTGGTCTATTTTATAGAGCCTGCTTTTTATGTTCTCCTTTTATAGAACACCCTCAGTTTAGAGGAAAGGTGGAAAATGGGACATCTATTTGCTTTTTAATTTAAGAAACAGTAAGTTTTACTTTGTGCTTTTCTCCTGGAGTGGAGATTTAGAAGAGCTCAGTATGAAGCTACTAGGCAAATATTTTAAAATATTCTGCTGTTATTACTGCACTTCTAATGTATGAAAAAGATCAGGTGTAAAAAGTGAAATATTAAAATATAAGCATCAAAGCATTGATTGTCCAAAGTGAGCAGTATTTGGCACTAGCTGCCACAGCTGTTTTAGGAGATCTCATTCACAGTAGTTACAGCACAATGATAATTCACTTGAGGTAGAAGGTTTGTAAACTTCTGGTTGTGGTGGCCCCCTTCAAGTGAACAGAATTAAATAGTATTTTAAAGAAATTCAGTAGCCTGACAAATGCAAGGTGTTTTTAGTTTCAGCAGCAGCCTCAAGTTAATCTAATAAAAATATAGTCTTTAAACTGTCCAGTAAAAACAGTGATATCTGAAGCTGATAGTGTAGGACAACTGATCATAGTGATGAAGCAAAAAAGGCATAATTCCCACTCCTAATGCACTGTGTGTCGCACAGGTGATCCATGCAAAGTAATTCAGGTCCTGCCTTCCAGTGTTGTTCTTGTGTTCATGCTACATTTGGCTCTTGAGCAGCAGCAGTGTCAGTTCCTGTGTGCCCCAAAGCAAGAACTGAAGTTTGAACCTGCTCCTTGGTCTGTGGACAGGAGTTAACTTGTCATGTCAATCTATTGGAACAAAAATTACCATTTCTCTTTCTTTTCTCTGCTAGCTGGAATTATGTATTCATGTATCAGTTTTAAAATATGGACTTGCATTTCCTATAGAAACTTTTTTGTAATAAGAAATCATTATCAGTTGATAAAACTGGTTAGTTTTACTGGGTTGCTGATACCATAAAAGAATTAAATTAGAAATTCTTCATAAAAAGTAGTAATAAAAGGAAGAGATGTTATTTTAGGGGAGGACAAGTATAAAAGTAACTTCTTTGCCTGAATAAAGGATTTTCTGGAATTGTATGCACAGAAGATAAGGAATGGAAACATGAAATACCATGATTGCATAATTTTTTCATCTACATTATATTAATATTTGAGTTTCTTAGAAAATATTATGAAATTTTCTTTAATTCAGTGCTGCCATATCAGTTCAGCTTACTGGCTCTTTGTTGGGGAATTCCTAATTTCATTATTCATTACTTCATTACACCTGTTCGTTATGGGAAGACAGCAATATAGTAAATAATTTTTTGTTTTGGAGACTAAGTTTACTAAAGTACTCCTTGGCAGATTATGCATACAAAGTAAAAAACTGTATTTTTAATAGCAAATGAAAGTTTTCTTGTAATTTACTGGCCTTTTAATTAATAGGTTTATTAGCAAATTGCATGCATAGGTGCATGCATAGGATAGCCCTGGAATGTTCCAGTGATTTCTTTTTGACAGGTGCAATAAGAATAACCTAATATGAAATTGAAATCTTTGTCCTTGTTACCTGATAAATACCAGAGTCCTGGCATATGCCAGGGGTGATTGCATCAGAAGCCATTTTACCAGTGACCAGAACACTTGAGGTCATGGTTCATTGAGCAGTGATTTGACAGAGAAAATAAGGTTATAGTCCTTTCAAAAATGAGCTATTGAGCTTCACCAAATGAAGAACTCACTCTCTGGCCAATCTGGCTTTGGCAAAGCTTTTACTAAGTTATGTAAAGACTAGGTTTTAAATAAATTGGAGAACATGCCCTCTAAAATATCTGTAGCTGTAGGCTGATCTCCTTACTTTGTTTTCAAAGAGTCTCTACAATAGTCTGAGAAACAGATGAATGGTTTACTGATGTAAATGACCAAATCCTTAATAATATTCTTAGTTGCCTTGTCTCTGTTGCATCAGAATAAACTTGACTATTTCTTAAGAAAATATCATAACAGAATATTGGTTTATTTCATTTGTGCCACTAAGCTCTACAAAATGGCAACTCCGTGATTTGAATATTCTAGTTGAGAATAAAATCTGTCACAGTTTTCACAGATCTTTGCTTGTCATGGGTCACCTGGATGCCTCTGAACTGTTTTGACACGTTAATATTTGCTAAGTGGTTTAGAAAGCAATTTGCCTCTGTGAATCATGTTGTAACTCCAGCCAGTGAAATCTGTCAGTATTTGCTGGAAAGTTAAAGCCTGTTAATATCCATATAGTGAACGCTCCATATTACACCACTACAAAAATATCAGTTGAAAGTACTTGGAGGATTAACTTGGAGTCTTGAGAAATGCACATTTGGTTACAGCCTCCAGGAAAAAACTGTGCTGTACTTAAAAGAATCAACATGAGGTTAGAAAGAAAATTCTGATTGAACCTACTTTGTGATAGCGACTAATTAACCTCTGGCACCTTTCTCTGAACTGCAAGCCGCTGCTTCCCAGAGGTTGCAGGAAGTCAGGCAGCTCCTCTGCCTTCCTCTTGCAGTGTTAATATTCATTTCACAGGCAACTCCAACATTCCCTTGTTCTTACCACTGTGATATTTAACTCTCTCCAGACCAAATGTGTGTGTTGAAGCTGGTTTTAACATCCGCATTTAGAGCAGCTTGTTGTGAATTCTCACTACGTTACTGTAGCTTTAACTTCTTTTAACTTTTGTTTTCTAACTTTTTAAAACTCTACTTAAAAATGGTACTTCTGCACTTCTTGTTTAATGATTTCTATTGATCAGAACAATAGAATTAATTAGGAAGTGAATTAACTTTCTCCTTTGGTAGTATGCTTAATTGTGATATACTGTACTTAAAGTAAAAAAAAAAACCAACAAAAATCAATGTTTACATTCATTACTATTGAGTTAATTATAGTGCTTAGTAGACCTATGTTAATAAATGTAAATAATGCCTTTGGTAAGTGTCCAAACAAGACAGATGTAGTTACTGTGGTTCTGTTGGGAAGTCAGTTGGACATTCAGTGCATTTCCCATCTGTTCCGGGTGTGAATGGCAGAGTTATTTCTGAATCTTAATATTACAGCCCCTGTAACAGAAGCTACATTCTGAATGCTTTAGGATTTTGTTGCAGGGTATATGATGCAATGCTTGGGTTTTGCTCTTTGTGTATTGCTGTTAACACAGACCTTATGCACTGTTGCAGTTTTACTTTGTTTTACAAAGAAAGGTTCTTGTGTTGTGTGGAGATAAATGCTGAACTGCTACAAAGTCAGTGACAAAGACATAATTTGTGGTTACCCTGGGAATGCTCTTTCCCTCTTGGTGAATGTCACAGGGCTGGAATTCAGGGGATCAGTGCCTTATTGCCAGGTGTTATTGCTGACTTGCTTTGGAACTTCTGCCAAACCCAGCTCCTGAATGTCACTTTCTGCAGAAGGGAGAGGGTACTCAGCCCTCCAGAACTGTTAAACTGTAGGTTAGAAAGGTGGTGATTTAACAACAACAAACCAAACAAAAATCCCCAAGTCTCTACAAACAAATAAAAAACCCACATCACAATTTTTTGTGGTTGTAGTTGTTTAGCCATATAGAATCAATATAATCTGCTTGTCTTTATTCACATGGAATCATATGCAGCCAAGTTAATGTTTTGGACTAGAAATGTAAAAGTTATACTCTGGTGAAATTTTATAGTGTGAAATTTGCAGTTTTTAATGCCTCATTCCCATGTGCAAGTTTCTGTCCATACATAACAGCAAATGTGGAAGAGAAATAGTGAAAATTTTTTCTGCAAAAGAGCTTCAGGTGGTGAGCTGCTGAGCTTATGTGTGTGATACAGAGAACTGCTCATTATATATGGAAAACCAGGTAGAGGAAAGAACTCCTGACAGCCACACCCAGCATGTCAAAGGTCTACTTTGCAAGTATTTTAAGATTTATTTTATCCTCTCTGTTGACTGTGCAGTTTTAACAAGGCATTGTGTTCTGTAGAGGATGACCTGTAGAGAACAGAGCTATGGGAAATTATGTGTCATGTTCAGAAAAATGCTTCAATTTTCTCAGCCATTCTTGGAATAAATGAATTTTGCTCAAGGTCTTTGCCTTCATTTGTAAAACTTAAGAATTATGCTATTAGGGAAGTCAAGTAGTGATGTGGCAAACATGGTAAAAAGCCCACTCCAAACAGCCAAGAAGGTTGGTTTACTTGTCTGTTTCTTTTTATAATGATTTTAAATGATGTG
Source organism: Rhabdornis inornatus (assembly GCA_013397075.1). NCBI lineage: Eukaryota > Metazoa > Chordata > Aves > Passeriformes > Rhabdornithidae > Rhabdornis > Rhabdornis inornatus. The sequence continues at coordinate 1,064,166 of VWZS01006390.1, forward strand.
TTCACTTTCTATTTTCTGAGTTCAGAGAAAGTATTTTAAATACTTCTTCATGTAACATCTATCTGATCTGACATTTTGGGAAGATGCTTCAAGAGCAAAGAGTCAGATTCATGTTGAATCTGTTGTTCTTCACACCCACGCTTGCAAGTCTCCCCACATTATTTTGTATTTCTTCTTAGAAAGACATGTACAGATTTAGAGACTGGATGTCCTTTGAAATTATGTAAGACTTGCCTCCATGTGATTATATGAAAACTGAAATAGACAAAACCCGCCAAACCCAAAACACCCTAGAACCGAGTGAACAAAAATATTTTGGGTCATGACCCAGCAACTGCTTGCTGCTCTCTTGCATAGTTGTATTTGTTGGATGCAAATATAGTCTGGAGAGCCTTTTTCTAAGGTGTACCCTGTAAACTTTTTTTTAAGTGACTCTGGATTTGTTTCATAAAATAGAGATAATTGTGTTTCAAAAATAGCACAAATCTTGCATGCTGCAGTTCAGCCACATTAGTTTATTCAGCTGAGTACATTAGAAGTCACAGCTGTTTAGATGTACCCTTGTTCCTACAATGTTATGTCTGTGTGCATAAAATGTCACTGTTTCAAACCCATGTACATTGTTGAATGGTGAATTTGTTTTGAATATGTTTTTGTAGCTGACCTTTTGTACTCATGGGTTTGAACAAGGCACGTGGTGCCATGAGGGTAATATGTGAGTTTCAGAAAGTGCTCTACATGGTCTTTGTACCTGAAGAAGGTGGGGATAAATATTTTTTAAAAAAAGGAAATAATGAAAATTATTTTTCTTCCACAAATTCCAAATTTGTGCTTACATAGTGATCATAATCAAATGTGGGGAAAAGGAGGGGGATTCAAGCACATTATTGTTACTTAAATTAATTTCTGAAACTAGTTTGAAGGCCAATGTTTTAACCTGTATGTTTAAAATTTGGAAAACTTTTTGTGTCTGAAATTTGCAGTGATGACATCAAACAGCTATAAATCTTTTTTGAGATATAGAGTCTTGATTAACAGTAGAGGTGCCCTCTTCTGTGGATGAATATCTAATGTTTGCTAATTAAAATTGTGTACATATTCATTATACCTCTATAAAGGCTCATAGGTAGAACATTAGATCACAGAAATTACAGAAACTAGTTGTTGTTAATATTTCTGTAGAAGAATTTTATTTGCACTCTACAATAATTGCAGCTTAGCACAGTTAGGCTCTCAGATGTAACCTAATTCACATCTCGAGATTAAAATAGTAGGCTAATAATACTGCAGTAATTCTTTAACAATTCTACCTAAAATTACCTCTTCCTGTCTAGATTTGGCCAGTAATTGCTTGGAATCAAATCTTAAATTAAAATTATGACGTATTTGCCTGCACAGTAGCAAAATACTGGATATCGTGTCCTAGAGGAATTCTAATTGTGTTTCAAAAACAAGTTAAAGCTGCAGCTTGAAACTCCGTGGTGTGTATTTTCTATTATAATAGTCATGCATGAATGAGGTAATGCAAGCTGTAAGAATGAAAATACTTTCTTTCATATTACACGTAGAGTTTCAATGTTTGACCAGTTTGCCAAGGAGAGGCTAACATGCTTGATTTTGGAAACCAGATGGAACCTCTACAAACAGCCTACAATACTGGATCATAGAAATAACACAGTCTGCAAGTGTCTAAATCAGAGCTGGGGATGGAAGGAAAAGGAAAAACTTACTAACCAAAAAGTAGTTATGCCTCTATAGAGACTGTTAATGCTTCACTTTCTTGAATTAGCCGAAGAAAACCACTAAGGACTGATTCTGTTGCCTGCTGATTTTTTTTCCTGTAGCCTCTGTGCTGTTACATTTCATCGAGAAGACTGTGGGTTTAAAACAGAAGATCACTGAATGAAAATGAGTTTGGTCTTAAGGTTTCTGTGTTCCAATTTTCTTAGATCTCTGGTGGAAGAGGAGGATCCTCATATGAAAGTATCTCTTGGGAGCAGCGATATGGGCGTCTCTGCCCATCTACAGTCCTCAAAGACAGGAACCACAAGATTTTTCACCAGCAATACTCACAGTTCTGTGGTATTACAGGTAATTCAATATTCTCATGCCTGTATGGAGCTTTACTGAGAATTCGACCACTCTAAACAATGCGTCCACTCAATAGATTCTATCAATCTAGTAATTCCTATAAAGCCTCAAAAACTCTCATGTTCTTGTGCTGTCTAAGCCCACAAGCAAGCATTGCTTGGGATCTCTTTTCCTGTGAGATAAAGGTTCAGCTTTTAGCATCAGCTTGGAAAAAACCCCAGCCTTTTCCTGGGGTCATATCCCAGTCCACTCTCAAGTTCTAAGAGGTAACAACATTTAAACTCTGACTTGATTGCTGTATCAAAGAAGCTTGCTTAAATATAATTATTTAATTAAGTAAGGCATGTCCCCAAGACAGCAGAGCCCTGCCAGGTTTGGTAAATGCCCTGTGCTGGGTCTGACTATGGCACTAGCGTGGTAGAACATCTACAGAGCCAATATTTGCATTCTTGCTAGTATTGGAAAAATACCAGTTTGAAGGAATATGTTTAATGTTTGAGCTTCTGTTTGTTCCACAGTGAATGAAGGAGGAGAATATTTCATCCATGCTCCACTATCCACAACTGGGCCCACGTTTGGGGGAAATCTTGCTCTAGGATGCCGCTGTAGATTAGTTTGTTTTTTATTACAGTTAGATGTTATAAGTAATTCAGAGGAAATCAGATGTATAATGGGAGTTTATTTTGGAGTTCTTAGCATGTCAACTTTGGTAACAAATTTGGTAATCATAGAACCAGGTAACAGCTTTTCTTCTAGGCTACAGACTTTCCCAGCTTGTTAGGTTGCAAACCCCTCAAATTGCTGTGGAACAGAATCATATCTAGAATGTATATGTGACCAGAAGGGGTAGGTCCAAAAAAGATAGCAGTTCCTACCTGAAACAACTGCTATTGTGAAAGCTTACAAAAGAAATTCCTTCCTGAAAATAATTATTTGAATAAAACCACTTTATACTTTCTTTTTCTGATGTACTTTCCATTCATCAGCTATTTCTGGAAAATAGTGATTATTCTGCTTGTTTTCAATGAATTATAATTATTGACTATATTACAGATAATGGTTTTAAGATGATGAATTATTTCTTTGTCACTTTTTTGGACCTATAGTACACATGTACATGAAAGTAAAGAAATATTTGTATAAGGGAAATAAAATAGATTCCTACTCTGCTCCCAAATGAAAGGGATGCTTTGCATTGTGCTTTTCCTGCAGGGTTTTGACCAGCTGCGAGTGGAAGGTTTGCTCTGTGATGTGACGCTTGTTCCTGGAGATGGTGATGAGGTGTTTCCTGTCCACAGAGCAATGATGGCTTCTGCAAGTGATTACTTCAAGGCCATGTTCACAGGTGGTGTTTTTATTAAAGCCATGTACTGCTGTCTTCAAATTGCTCTCATTCAGATACTCAGACACAAATTCAGTGCTGTGTGTGAATGAGTCCAGGATTGCAAACAACACTGTGGACTAAACATGTCTCTCTCTACTGTTGCATGTGGGGTTTTTAAATTAAATTTTAAAATTATTCTTTAATTATCTCTCAATTTATGAAATCATTTCAACCCCATCAAAATGATCATGTAGATTTACCTGCATATCTATTTCAGGAGGAATGAAGGAACAAGATTTAATGTGCATTAAGCTTCATGGTGTGAACAAAATAGGCCTAAAGAAGATCATTGATTTCATCTATACTGCAAAACTTTCCCTTAACATGGACAACCTTCAGGACACTCTGGAAGCTGCCAGTTTTTTGCAGATTTTACCTGTTTTGGACTTCTGTAAAGTATTTCTTATCTCTGGGGTAAGACTGTTTGTTTCCCATTTACAGTGTTTAAGGCTTTGGTATCTAGTTTTGGTTTTTATTCTGTAATGACACTGACTTACATAATAGTCAAGGTTATGTCTAAAACTTGCCATTATTCATAGTTTGGAATCACAGACAACAAATTTGCTTTATAGTTTCCTTGAAAAACTTGTTTCTTTCCTTATGTACAGTATGAGTTTGATACAAGCGCTTTACCACATTAAAATTCTTCCCTTACATGTCTGATATGAGATGTTTCATGTTCCCTGCATGACTGCACTCACTCTAGCATTAGTCTGCTTGCTGCATTCATTAGCTGTGCTTCAGTTACATTCACTTTATTCCTGTAGTTAGAGCCCTTCCATCTCAATGGGGGTGCAGTTACCTGTTTTCTGACTCAAACACAGGAGAAAAGCAATACCCAGATAGGATCCCTCAGTGCCTTTCCTTGCCCTCCTGTCCTCATTGCCAGCAATGAGGAACACCTGCTCTGTGGGGCTGTAGTGGTGCAAGAGCTCTGCTGTCAAAGCAGTTCTGCCTGGAGAGACACCCTGCAGTTATTCCTAATGTTTCCTGGAGATTTTCTAATGTTGATATTAAATGCTTATATACCTCACTAGAACTCTGACTTTAACAGGGAGACTGGTGTTCCACAAGAATTGCAAAATTATTTGGAATTCAGCTTTTGGATTCTGGAATGAGAAATAAAGAAGCAGGTGTTCCTATTGCTTTGCAAAGTACAGGCTTAGAAATCTGACCTCCCTAATTGAAAATATGTACTAAGATTTATGCAAACCAGAGGACTCCAAGCTGGTAATAACAGTAATCTGTTTCATGTGATGTGTTAGAAATATTTAGGCTTGATAATGCGCTTTTGCTTTTAATTTGGAAATATTTTCTAACTGAGCAGTTGTCTGTTAATGTTGTGATAAATGTTTCATTAAGCTTAATACTCTTCAATCCTACCCCACCTATTTTATGTTGCTCAGTGTTTTTTTTACCCTCCAAAATGATGCCTCTCCAGGTTTGACATTACTATAAATGCCAACTTGGAAAAAGGTCTTGGTGGTGTTTTGAATAAGGTATTTTAAAAGGGCTCTCTCTGATGGGAGCTGAGCCCTGGGGACACCAGGTTGCCCTTTCCCTTTTCTGGGTAAGGCAGCTGCTTGTTTATTTTTTGTTAAGGAAAGAACTTTTTTTCATATTAAATCATGTTATTGTTTAAAATGCTCATTCTCTGAAAGTATGTTCACTTGTGATGTTGACTCAGTCACTGATTTTGTTCAAATAAGAAATATCTTTTTTGATACTGCTTTTTCAAAGAATGAGGAAGGCTTTATTAATTCTCTTAATTTTATTGGGGTTTATTTTGGGAATACTTTCATTTAGACCAATGTCTAAGGGGATATAATCTCATTCATGGCATAGCTGGAGAGGAAGTACAAAACTGAGGTTGTTCTGTTAGCGTAGTTATGTTCTTAGCATCCTTATATAAAGAATTTTTTAATTACCTTACTTCTAAATTTATTGAAACAAGAGTTGGTGAGCAAATGAGCTTCTTTTCAAAGGAGCATTTCTGTAATTTAAATGAATATTCTGAGCAAGTATTGAGCTTATTTCTACTGAAGTTGGCTAGCTTGAGAGCTGAGGTAAGCATTCCCAGACAAATGCTTAATTGTCTTTGAATTGTCTAGGGAGTCCATTATTAAAGAGATTATAGAAGTCAGTTTATGTAAGGCATAATGTAATTGTGTACTTCATAAGAGGGTATTGGAAATATTTACAAAGAAAAACCAAAGCTTAAGGTAACAGTTTAATTTGTGTAACAAAAATAATGAGACCTTCAAAGATTAATATCTGTTGTAGCTGACTTTAAAGTGTTTTATTATTTCCTCTGCATTTACACCCCTCCTGTCAAGTAGCCCATTGCCTTGATTATCTTTGCTCTGCAGCCAAACAGACTCTCAGAAAAATAATGGAATTCTTCCTAACATGTTTTCAGTCTTACTGTCACTATTGCTTTTAAATAATTATAGCTGTACAATAGACTAGGGCTACTCTCATGTTCACATCTGAGCTGTAATGTAATTAAAATTCATAAAAATGCCATAGAAATGTTTTCAGAGTAGTGAGTTCTAGACACGATACTGATTTTGCAGAAGTAGCAGCAGTGAACAAAATGGAGAAAGATTAGAAACGTACCAAAGTGAATTGCAGCACTTAGGAAAATCACAGGGTAGTGGGGAAAGGGTTGTTACACTGTAATTAAAGAAAACATTCCCAAACATTGAAAATTAATGTCTTGGATGTACCTGCAAAAAAAATTTATTTCTTCTATATTTATGCTTTTGTAACTACTAGGAAATACTCAAATATTGAGGGCTTAATACTTGGAAGTTGTGTCTTGTCAAATGAACTTGGTTATCTGAGGATGGAGCAGGTTAATCTGTTTTGTGGGAGCATGGGATTTAACCCTGGTACCAGCTCTGACAGCCACCAGAAATCTGACTTTGTACTGTAGGGGTACAATGGATTCTGTTTTCTGAGCTGGTCAAATTTCTGTGCTGCTTTTTCTGGGCTTCTGTCAATGGGACCCCACAGGAAAATTGAGGTTTCCAGGAGTGTTTGCTCTTTTAAACTTTGACACTTTGAAGCACCATTGCATTAAATGCTTCAGTGTCTAACAGTCATTGCAACAAAACAAAGTTAGACACCTGCTTGGTCTGTGCTGCTGGGTTTGAGGGCTTGGTTTTCTTGTGCATGTTACTTTTCCTGAGCTGTTCTCCAAGGCTCTCATACTTGCAATCATTTTGTTGTGTCCAGTTTTGTAGTACTTTATAATCAGTTAAGTTTTTATGAGAGCTTGGAAAGTGGTTGCTTCAAAATTTCAAAGAATTAAGGGAACTGCTTTCTCAAGAAAGTACTTTGGCTTTTGGTTTGGGTTTTTCAGGCTGGCATAACACGGTGCTGTGCTTGACCTTTCCTTTTGAAAAGCTTTTTAGTGTTTTCTGCAACTTCTGCTTTCTAATGAGCAATTACAATGAGTAATGTGAGTGAGCAGATCTGCTCAGTAGTCAAAATAGGATTTATTTAAATGAAATTCTCAGCTCCTTGTGGAGCTGCTTAGCTGTTTGAACAGTTATGGCTTTCAGCTCTTTCCTTGTGAGTATTTTTATTAGTTACTGGATATACTGTACAGTCAGTCTTATATTTTCACCTGACATTTCCATTCCTCCTGTTCACTTCAGTGGGATTTCCAGAGTGGCAGTTCCTTCTCTTCGTTGAAGAGCTCCTGATTGACTGATACACACAGAACCATAACATAAGTCAAACTTCTAAAAAAACCAAAAAACCCCAATGACTGGGTAACTGAAGTCTTTATTTAAATAACATTATTGTAGTGAACTCTATCCAGTTTTGAATATTCAGGTAGGAGTAGCTAGAGCATTTCTTTCTGTTGCAGGATTATTTTTTGGCTCAGGATTTAAGAATCTCTAGAATATACATTTTTATTACTTTTAAATCTTTGCAGTATAATTTAGCCTGATACAGCACCGTAAAGAGGGCAATAGTAATATTGCAAGAAAACTAACCTCAAAAACAATATTTAATATTACCCTGATTTGAGGTGAGTGGTGGAATTCTAGTGAATCAAACATAGTTTACAATTTCATAAGCATAATGGGAAGTACTTGCAATCATATATGAGAAAAACAACCCTGAGTGCAGTACAGTCCCAGTGGATTAATGAAGGCAGTATAAAGTAAATTTTCCGAGAATCGGGGGTCGACTGGAAACTGCTGATGTCATGTTCATCAGTCATTAACAGTGTTAATGTGTCAATAAATTTTTCAAACATAGGAAGTCCAGGAATATGCTCAGTTGCACAGATTTACAGTGTGACATAATTATGGTAATATATAACTCAATGCACTCTGGGCACTTGGTAAGTGGCAGCCAGTCAGCAATAGCTCCAAATTCTTCATTGCATCCTGAACATATGCCAATGGTACAGAACCTGTACAGGTTCTGCTTTGATCTTTTAAGTTCAAGTGTGCCTTTCCTGTATGCAATAATATCTGCCTGCCTACTTTGATGTGGAAGAAGTGCTGCATCTCTGTAATTTGGTGCCAGTCAATGTATTCCAAAGTGATTTTTAAATGCAGTAACTATATAGCAAGATTTAAGATTTGTGGTATACTGCAAGTCAGCTGTTTGTTAAGGTGATTTTTCCATTGCTTTATTTTGAAATACTACTTGAAAGAAATTTTAGAAGTAAGAATTTTCTGTTTCATTTACTTAATTTATTGTATGCTGTTATTTCCATTATGCAATTAATTTATGTAAATTAAAATACCTAAAAGGAAAAGTATAGAAATTAGAGTCATAGAATGGCCTGGGTCAGAAGAGACTTTAAAGATCATCCAATTCCAACCCCCCTGCTGTGGACAGGGAGCTTCCACTAGACCAGGTTACTCAGAACCCCATCCAGCCTGGCCTTGAACACTTCAGTGATGGAGCAGCCACAACTTCTCTGGGCAACCTGTTTGACGCTGATCCTCAAAACCAAGTCAGAGAATATTTTATAGGCTGTTGCTAATGTGGTGGGATTATATTTTGATATAAACAATGTTGTCTGTTTTGTAATATAAAAAATTACTTCCATGCATATAAAGCACAAATATTTTCATAATAGAACTCCTGACAGTCTACTGCACATTCATTTTATAGATAAGACCTGATTATAGGATTAGTAGGCATTTTAGGATGTGTGAATGATAACTTTGGATGACTGTAGATCTTAACTCTAGGGCAAGTTAGATCAGTTTCTAGTGAATTAAGAAAATCTCCTATTCCTGTACTCATTAGACATTTGAATTGTCTGGTATTAAAGCACAATTATCAGATTGAGTTATACAGTATTAAAATCTTCTAATCTCTGCCATGATCAGAAGGTCATTTGTAGATTTTTGAATTCTTAGGCTCCAGTTGGGTCATAGTCCTCAATCTTTATAATATTTTAAAAAATAACCATGAGATTCATAGGTGTAAATCCTTCTGACATTACAAATGTAATGAGAATCACAAAGTTGTGGAAATGATTGGCAGTGAGTAGGACTGACATGCACAGAGACTAGAACATGTGTAACTGAAACATGGATTGGAATAAAGTTTGAATGCAAAAAAGCTGCAATTCTCAGCAAGAAGCATTTGAGTGGCTTGCTGGGCACATGTACCAGAGAGCTTTCTGAAATGAACTGTCTGGGTTCACTGAAAACCCACCAGAAGCTGTGCCCCATACCTGGCATGTTTCTTCCTCCCTGTGCCTTGGGTCCCAAGTGACCTTAGAAATCCAGAAGCCAAAGATATAAAAAGGTAGATGCAGCTACAGAGTAAAACAGATGTTTACCAAGATACAGTCACTCGAGTACTGAGTTAAATTAGGGTGTGATCCATACTGCTAAAGCATTTAATGAGCTGAGTATTTTTAGGGGAAATCCTCCTAGGTTTATTATTTTAAAAAAAATATGTATAAACTAAAATCCTTACCTTTGTCTTATTTTTGACACATATTGAATTTTGAACAGAGTCTGTGAGAACATTGCCTTGATTTATTAAAGATACATTTTTGTTTGTTTTGAAGGAATGTATTAATGAGATTGAACACTGTAAATATAAGTTGTCTGAAATATGTGGCATGCAGGGGTTAGCTGTACCATTCTCTTTGGTTTTAAGTCAATACAATTTCAATAATGTCAGAAAATGTCTAATGGTGCAACTTTTGTTTTGCTCTCTGTAAGCTTGGGCTGATCACCTCTCCCTTAACTTTCTTTTCTACGTGTCTTTCTTACAAAGATGTTTTCAGAGCTTTTCAAAGATGAAGTGCTATATAACTGCTGTACAATGATGAGGCATAAGGTATTTGACATAATATATGCCATCTGCTTGTACTTGTCTCATTTCTTTCTTCAAAATAAGGAATAAATTGGGTCTCCCCTTGCAGTCATGAATATATATACTGCATTGAATATTTACTCATGTGTAAATCACCTTGAGCACTGCAAAATGCTGAAATATTGCTGATTCTACAGTATTCATTCAATTTTACATTATCATTTAGACACCAAATTAAGAAAGTGTTTTGATTCCTTCTTCTGTTTACTTAATAGGTTTCGTTGGAAAACTGTGTTGAGGTTGGGCGAATTGCCAACACATACAATCTCACAGAAGTGGATAAATATGTTAATAATTTCATCCTGAAGAACTTCCCTGCATTATTAAGTACTGGTGAATTTGTGAAACTCCCCTTTGAACGTCTTGCCTTCGTGCTTTCAAGTAATAGCCTTAAGCACTGCACTGAACTTGAACTCTTCAAGGCGGCGTGTCGCTGGCTGCGCTACGAGGAGCCTCGCATGGAGTACGCTGCAAAGCTCATGAAGAACATCAGGTTCCCCCTGATGACACCCCAGGATCTTATTAACTACGTGCAGACAGTGGACTTCATGAGAACTGACAACACCTGTGTCAACTTGCTCCTGGAAGCCAGCAATTACCAGATGATGCCGTACATGCAGCCGGTGATGCAGTCGGAGCGGACGGCCATCCGCTCGGACAGCACGCACCTGGTGACCCTGGGGGGAGTGCTCAGGCAGCAGCTGGTGGTCAGCAAGGAGTTGCGCATGTACGATGAGAAGGCTCACGAGTGGAAGTCCTTGGCTCCCATGGATGCGCCCAGGTACCAGCACGGCATCGCCGTCATCGGGAACTTCCTCTACGTGGTGGGGGGCCAGAGCAACTACGACACCAAGGGAAAGACGGCGGTCGACACCGTCTTCAGGTTTGATCCTCGCTACAACAAGTGGATGCAAGTGGCATCTTTAAATGAGAAACGGACCTTCTTCCACCTAAGTGCCCTCAAAGGACATTTGTATGCAGTTGGAGGTCGGAACGCAGCGGGTGAGCTAGGTGAGTCCTCCTGGAGACAGCCCCTTGCCTTTTGTTGGCCTGGAAATGCCCTGCTGCCCAGGGAATGGGTGGAGAGAAACAAGTTCAAGTCATTGGAGTGCTGCTGCTTTCAGGAAATACTGCAAATGCAGAGAGACATTTGGCTGGATACTATTAGGAGTTAATTTTAGAAGGGATCCCACAAAACCAAATTCCAAATACGTGTGTCTTGTGTATTGATGCATATGTCTTGACCTTCACCATGAAATATGAAGTAAGCATATATGTCTGCCTGTGTGGAAGAATATAAATGCATATGTCTGTAAGTGTGGAGGAATATAAATGCGGTTTTAAAAAGAAAAAAATTAGTCATTATTTCAGCTGAGAAACAAAATCCTTTCCTAAGGGATACATGGCTCTAGCTGAAACTCACTGTTGAATGAACACTACATTTTAAAATACACAAATTTTCTGGAGTAGTATTTGAAATGCCAAGGGTTTTTTTTGGTGTGTGTTTTTTGGTGTTGTTGTTGTTTTAGTGTAATGAGTGTGATTGGTTTCACTCACAGATTAGTGAGATTCAGATATTCTGATGTTCTGGGCTTTTTAATTATTAAAAATGTTATATTTCACCTATGATCTTTTCAGTACCCAGGTAACTCATTTGTACAAAAGACTGACTGACTTGGTCCTGGTGTCTCATCTTTTCCCCTCTTGCAAATGACATTTAATTTACCTTGACCAAAAAAATCCCAACCCAAATAGAAAAGAGCAACAAAACCAAACAAAAGAACAACAAACAAATGAACAAAAAAAATCAAACAAACAAAAACACAAACAAAAACAAAACAACAATAACCCCCCAAAAAACACAGAAAACAAAAAAAAGCAACCCCAAACAAAAACACAGAAGAAACCCCTCATATCAGTTTCCAGGAGTTAACAAAAATCTTCATCCAATGCATTGTGTAAAGTCATAGTGGTTAGCATTTAGTTGAGTCTGGAGTAGGAGACTCAACTGTAAATTTGTCTGTGTTTTAAAATTGAAATATCACAGATAATGTTGGAAGTTTAGCATAATGTTACATCTGGTTTAGATATAACATCTCATTATTGAGTTTGCTGCTTTCAGCCCAGTACTCAGCTGTCCCTTGTCCCTTTGTGGCTTCTACCTCTTGCTACTAAGATTTGCTTTTCAGGAATGCACAGATATCTTTAAGTGCTGTGAGAAACATTTTTAACTGAAATAATATAGAACTTGATTTCTACTGCAGGATCTGTGGCTTCTTAAAATTACTGCATCTCCATTATTCACATACACAGGTTTAATTCATTGTCATGTTGCAAATTTTCATAGGAAACATACAATACACTGCTTCCACCATACAAAAGTGGCCTGGCTTTGCTAAAAGTTTAAAATCCATTCCAATGTTTGATGAAGTAGGACATTTAAAAATGCCTCCTGTTCCAAAAAGATGGGAAACTGCTTAGCAATAACTTGTTTTCCCTAGACAGGCATTTTCTGATGCAGATCCTGAGGTTTTCAGAATTTTTTACTACGTATCACTTTATTTACCGAAAAATGCATCCTAAACAATCTCAATATCCTCTAAAAGACTTAATGTACAAACTAACATGTATTGATCTTTGAATATCAGAAATCCTGATATTTAGCTCCAGTGAGCTATTTTCTAAGAGTACGATTTCATAGCAGATAATCAGATTGCTGACCTTGGGCACTGCTCAATCTGAACAAAGTAAGGTTATAAAAATGTCAGTGAAAAAGTAGCAAATCTGACAAAATCGATATGAAATAATATTGTCACTAAGCCAGTGCAACCTGGCATGTGAAGGAGGCTTTGAGTGCAGCGTTACCTTAAATTAGATCAAGCAGTATTGTTCTGCTGACCTCAACTCATCTGCTTTCTTTAATTAAGATACAAAATTTATCACCTATCTAAAATTCTTTTGTAAAGATATCATTAAAATGCTGTAGCAATTTCCACAGATCTGAAAAATGCCACTGGATCATTCTGTGGGAATAGCACTTTAAATGCTAAATATTGTAGCTGTCTGATGCTTTGATTTGGGGCTTTAGGTTCTTTCCTTGTTAATTGTGAGGTGAGTCACTTTCCATTTTCATATTTCTTTCATAAACCTTGACAACTGGAAGATGCAATCCATCTTAAATTTCCCATTCTGTTCAGAAGAGAAAAACTCTCAGGCTTTTCATAGAAGAGAAGGTCAAATGTGTGTTGGACAGATATTAAAGAAGTTGCCCTTGGGTTCAAACTAATTTCAGTCTGTTGTTAGCAAGGAAAAATCCGAAAACCTGACTTGAGCTTTCTGGAAGATTGGCTCTTATGGAAAAGGGCCAAAGGATTAAAGTTACTAAAATGATTATTTTTTTTCCCCTGACATTCAAGGGAATAAAAATTATACTTTTTGAGGCTTTCTATCAAACCTTCTCAAAACATTTTCTGATGTTTAATCTTCTGAGAACTTTGTAAATGCCACTTTCTACATCTGTAATTCTTTCTTTAGTGTAATAATGAGCAGCTGTTTTACCAGTGCATGCCACTGAGAAAAGTTTGGCTCACTGGACAGGATGAGTGAATTTCCATGTATGTGGTAGATGTGTTGGAATGTGGTAAATGTATCACTTACATGTCCTGAATTATGATATTATAATTGAGATTTTTCAACCCTGTGGCAGCTTAGGGCCGTGCAGAATTAAGCACCACTCCTGGAAGGATTGTAGATAATTTTGGTTAGTTCCCTTTAAATGTCAAGGCAGGCACCTGGCAGAGGTATTCCCAGAAGGCAGGAGAACAGCACTTGGGCACGGGGAGGAGCCCAGCCAGGTGAAGGCAGGTGTGCAAAAACCAAAACTTTTTGGAAAAAGAGACAAAGGGAAAACCAGGTGTGGCTCACAAAGACACTTGTGAGGCACAGCACATTGGCAGATTCCAGGTGAGCACTGGAGGCTGTTCTCTCTTCTGACAAGTAGATTTCTGTAGCTCATTGTGAGAGTTCAGTTGTGGTGCTTGATGATGCAGAAGCTTGTGGGTAAGTAGTAGAAAACTTGTGCATTTCAGTATTTTCCAGATACTTCAGGCTCTGCTGTTGATAGGCTCAAGTAGAGTTTGGGGTTTTTATATGTGGGCTTTTCCTAAGCACTTTAGGGGATGCTGGGATGCACTAAACCACAGATTCATTCATCATGCTGCAATAAAGACAAAGAGAAAACTGCCAGGCCAGTTACTTGTTCTTTTAACCCTTTGCCCATCAAGTTGGAAGGTATTTATTTTCCAGCTGTCCTTTATGATGTTGAACCATCCTTGTTTATGCAAAACTTCCCTGGTGAGTGTATGTGTGGTGTACATATATATGTATGTATGTATGTAAAGATATAGCTAATACATTTTAAATGTTGTTGACTGATGTGCACCAGTACCCACTTGGGCTGTTTACTGGCAGAGTAGTATTGTGAATATCAGATCAGAGTGTGAACTAGAGGACCTCTTGTGCAGAGGCTTATTTTGGAGTGGCTCCTTGCTATGCTAGGACAAAATTAATCAGGACTATTTAGCCGAGTCAGCTTAGAGTTGTACAGGAACAAGCTGTATTATAGAAATAATATAACAAAATTAAGAGCCTGGGTTTTGGGACATCACAGAGTTGCTAAGTGGTGCTGTAACAGATCTCAAGACACTTTAGAAGCTGCTGACAGAGAAGTGTTAAATATCTATGTACTCCTCAAGTAGCATCACAGATGGCACTATAAAATGAGTGCAGGCTGAACATCCCTTGGGACTGCCAAAACTTTGTGTCTTTTTGAGATTGCTTAACTCTATTAAGATGAGGCCTGTCTTCCCTGGATTATGGTAATGAACACATTGAAAGTTCTACAGTTAAACATAAATAAAGCCTGGTCTGAATCATTCATGGTGTTAGAAGAATGAATCCATCACTCTCACTTAAGTGCATTAAAGTAGCAGACTTAGAGTGTTTTGTGAACTCTGCTCTGTCTGGAGATTTTCTAGAGATGTCTGTATTAAATTATGGGCACCTTTAATAGCTAGAATTCTGAATATTTTTTTCTTTTCAGTGCAGAGGAATATCTTGCTAAAAGAGAGAAGTTGAATGACCTTGCAAGGTAATAGGGAAACAAGTATATAGATCAGTCTAACAGAAGAGTAGGATTTTTCAGCTGGAAAGTGATTAGCTTTATTTTAGAGCACAGTGGATGTGAGATTTGAGTTGGAATAGTTTGTCTGAAATAGTGTCACACAGTATTTTAGCTGTACTACGAATGCTTGAGACAGTTTTGAAGCCACATCAGGAAGTGACAGGTCTTGGGCTCATCCTTTCTCAGATAAATGTCTTTACAAGATGGTGATAGTGATGATGGTAATTCTGTATGTTTTGTCTTCTCTTGCTAAAGGGATATTTTGGCTATGGCTTCTCTCTTAAATACAGTTTGTAGTGCAGAGTGAGATAAAACTGCCCAGTATTGAGTGTCAAATTCATTTGGGTGCTCTGGTTCTGCAGTTCCTTTGCACATCATCTGCTCTGCCTGTCCTTGGAGTGTGTTGGAAATACAAGTTCCTTACCTTGGTGCAGAGTGGAAGCACTTTGGGAAGGGAGATGCAGTTTTTGTGGGAGCAGTAGAGCAGTGGTTTTGGCACAGAAGAGCAGTGAACAGGGGGTGGATGGGGCTGCTCTAGGGGTGGAACAGGGACAGCTACAATTACTGCACATCAAATCTGTTTCTTTCTGGTTTTGAAATTTCTGCACGTCTTTGCTTCTGATTGCTAAATAGAGCAGAGTGGCAAGGAGCTTTCCTTTTTAAAAAAGAATATTGGAATGCATGAGTATGTTTACAAAAGCGAGCATGGGTTTATTTGGGGATTGGGCAAAAACTGAGTGTGATGTCAAGGTGGCACTGCACAGAAGCACAACTCACAAATTTAATTTTAGTTATCATTTGTAGAATCAGTTCTTTGTGCCTATACCTTTCTTTGGGCAAGAGAGTGTCTCCAGCATTCACTGGATTTATGGCTAAGTCCTTGATGGGATACAGAAGGCCTGCAGCATATCAAATGGAAAAGAATACAACTGCTTGTTTTTTTTAAGAGGAGATTTCTGTCTTTATTGAGACAACCTAAACAACCAAGGCAGATCTCTTAGAGTAGACTTGGGAACTTGTCATATATTGGGCAGATTTTAAAAAATAAAAAAATTGGTACATCACCAGTACTGCAGACACTCATGGCTTTCAGTTATTTTGTATTGGTTGGTTATTTTTTTGTCCATCTTACACATCCCTGAGATGGCAGAACTAGGAGTCCTTGTGTGAAAAACTGTCACAGAACCAGATGCATTTCAAGATTTCATTACTATTTTGAAACAGTTTTAAGAATATGAAATTAATAATTCTATACATGCAAATTAACGTGTATAATTTGTTTAGAAAAAAGCAGAAATTTAGTGTGTTTTGCCTTATATCATGAACTTAATGTTCTGGACTGTCACTTCTCTGCTTTTCGTGAATTTCTAGTTCAGCTCCTGGGTGGGGAAAAGCTGAAGCAAACCCAGCACGATTCAACAACTCTTATGTGCAAAATAGATTTATTTTTCACTTCTAGCCTTAGATGATGCTGAACTGGCTGTCAAACAGTATTTCTAACATTGTAACTGGAAGCTTCTATTTTCAGTGCATGTACTTGAGCCACTAATTGCATGGAATTATGTATTATCATCCTGTTTTGCAACAATAATGAGGTTATGCAGCAACTAAAAGAGAATTCAGAAGGTCACTCTAATGTGCTCTATACTAATTTTTTAATGACTTGAGATTTTTTTTGTAGTCTGAGACCGTAGCTATACTCTTCCAAAATGATCCAGAGGATCTTTTTAAAACAGCTTTGGAGTTAGGGTGAGGTGCCTTATAGTCACTATATGAATCTTACTGTCTGATGTTCTTTACTGGCCTTGTCTATGATTCTGTAATTAGGCTTAAACTAACACTAACTAGATTCTGCCTTTATAATGGCAAGTTTCTCACATTCTAAGGGTATTTTCTCTCTTGGTTGATGTGTAATCCTGCATTGTTAAGTCACCATCACTGATTCCGTAGAGCTGACTCAGATTTTCTACCCTTGATTCAACAAAAACCTCGTTCTTTAAGACAGATTTGATTTTTCTATGTATAGTTCATAAACATCCAACAGAGATTAAGCAGTCTTTAATTATTTAAAATGAGATTTAATTTGTCTTTTAAGACACTTTAATTATTGACAATTGCTCTGTGCATCATAAAGTCACTATATTATGGAATTTTTTGAGGATCTTGTGCCCCTCTGATCATACTGTAGTATTCAAGCTGCCAATACCTAGAGCTTGCTCCATTATTGAATCTGCATTCTATTTGTATTCCCTGTGCTTGTTGCACACCCTTTTCCTGCAGCCTGCATCTCTCCCATCTTACATCAGAGAGAGGTTTCCTTCTCAGGAATCCATTCTGTGCTGGATTTCTTCTTAACTTGGCACTGTCCTCTGTGATTTCTGATCTGATAAAACCCTTGATCATTTCAACATTCCAACTCACAGAGAAAACTGCACAAATGGAGTTGTACATCAACACAGGCACTGCTTATCGCTTTTCCAGATTCAGGAATGTTTCTTGGTTTGTTTTTTTTTTTGTTTTTTTTTTTTAATAAGCTTGGCTTTTGTAAATTGATGTAGTGACTTGGCATATGCTATGCTGTATGTTGCTGTGCAAATCCTTACTAAAACACTGCAATGCAATAGAAAATTAGTCAGCAAGGGACAGAGTGTTCTCTCAGCAAGTTTGCTGATGGTACAACCCAGCTGGACACAATCCTATGCAACCTGTTCTTGGTGATCCTGCTTTAGCAGAGGAGTTGGACTAGATGATTTCCAGAGGCCCTTTCCAACCCCATCTGTTCTATGTTTCTGTGATAGTGCTCAATAATTCCCTTGAGACTCCATCAGATGAGCAGTGTTGCTTGTTGGCACTTCCTCTGTGAATGTTTGTGCCACTGCACTGAACTCAGCACCAAACTGCCATGCTGGTTTCAACACTTTATGCTCTCCTTTGTCTCCAACAGCCACTGTGGAATGTTACAACCCCAGAATGAATGAGTGGAGCTACGTGGCAAAAATGAATGAACCCCACTATGGTCATGCTGGAACTGTGTATGGGGGGTTAATGTACATTTCAGGTAAATCATACCTGTGATATCTCTGTGGAACAATCACTTATCAAACTTTTTCTGTTTCAGCAGCAGACAGTACAAATTAGCCTGTGGTTGCAGTAGGACTGCCATCGTATCTGTAGTGATGCAGTTTCATATGAAGCCAGTCAAACAGCACATACACTGCAGGCTCTGACAAAATTATTGCAGATAATATTATGCTTAGTAATTGAATAGCTCTGAATTTCAAAGCAGTCACTCACTTTACCAATCAGAATAACGTTTTCTGTAGCCACATATATAAATTTATATAGCATTATAATTAAATATAATATTGTTATAATATATAATTATAATCGTGTATAACAATATTAAATATTTATAACATGTATTATGCTATAATATAGCAATGTAATTAGACATACCCTCCCTATAAACTTTGGAATACATTGGAAATTTTATTACTTTAAAAAACAAGATTTGCGTTTATTGAGGTAATGGAAAGTGCTAAGTTCTTATGTTAATCATAGTATATAAGTGATATCTGTACTTTCACCAGTTTTTTATTTGGAATATGCTTGGTCCTGAATGTCACTGAGGTTGTAGTTTCATTACATTTTTTCCAAATGGGTTGTCTGAAAATCTCCTCTTAGCTCAATTTTTACAGAAGATTCAATCTGTCAGTGATCATTGCAGAGATCACAGGCCTGTATTCTCCTACTGAAATTTTAAAGGATGTCCTCTTAAGAACTAAGCTGAGATTGAGGGTAGGAGGTGGGACAGGGTTTCTTAGCTGACAAGATCTGGTGGGGAGATGTGCTGGAGCAGCTTCATTTAGGGGCCCTTGTGCCAGCAGACAAGGAGGAATTTGCTTTAGAATTTACTGTAAGGTACAGGTGCTTATTTTTCTGTGAGCAAGTCCATTGAGCTCCTAATTGCTGTGCTGCTGTCAGTTGTGTTTTGTCCATTTTGCTTGTTTTACTGCAGGTGCCACATGCATATGCTGCCTGCTGTGTTTTTTTCATGTATATACCACAGATTTTCCTTTTCCTTTTATCCTGAAGCTTCTCCAAATGCTTTTGCAGGGAGCTATGGAGAAGGTAAATGTAGAGGGAACCATAGGTAACTATTAACTGTGGAATATTTGAAAATGTGTCCTCTCTATTCACTTGAAGTTGATGAAAAAGATTTTCTGATTAAAATTCTACTATGTGATACTTAAACCACAGTAGCATAATATCAAAATTTGAACGGGAAATGGATTCTTGATGGTGAGAAACAAGGCTAGCAAACTGAATGAATGTAAGCAAAGAAATAATTTTGCAAAATAGAAGCATAGATAACAGTTTTTTGTTATTTTAATCTGCCAGTATCAATTGTATAATGAGGTGCAGTGTGAGACATGGCTTCTGTCCACACCCCCATTAAAGGAACAAATGGCATTTGAAATGGAGTACTTCTGTGATAGTAATCTAAGCTAGAGTGAAGTAGTTTTAAGGAAGATGGAATTATTTCAGTAAAATAAACTTTTTTGTTATTTAATGCTTATTTGGGTGAGCGCTACTCTAATCCGTGTCTTCTTTCTTTAGGGGGAATTACCCACGATACTTTCCAAAAGGAACTCATGTGTTTTGATCCTGACACAGACAAATGGACTCAGAAAGCTCCAATGACGACAGTCAGAGGTCTGCATTGCATGTGTACTGTAGGAGACAAGCTGTATGTTATTGGTGGAAATCACTTTAGAGGAACAAGTGATTATGATGATGTTCTAAGCTGTGAATATTACTCACCAACTCTAGACCAGTGGACTCCAATTGCCGCCATGTTACGTGGGCAAAGTGATGTTGGGGTTGCTGTCTTTGAAAATAAAATCTATGTTGTTGGAGGATATTCTTGGAATAACCGGTGTATGGTGGAAATAGTTCAGAAGTATGATCCAGAAAAGGATGAGTGGCATAAAGTGTTTGACCTTCCAGAATCCCTTGGTGGCATCCGAGCCTGCACTCTCACTGTTTTCCCTCCGGAGGACAATACAGGGTCACCGTCTAGAGAGTCTCCTCTTTCAGCACCTTAGAACCAGCCCTTGACTCACAATGTTGTAGTAACACCTCTGCACTGCATCATGGGGTCTATTGTTTTTCTTCAGTAGTTTCTGTTAGGCTTAGCCTACAGCATTTCATACAATTACTGGAAAAAAGAAAAGACTATGACATTATTTGTGCTGTTTGTTTGGCCTAGAATGTCTCTGAAGTGGTTAACAAAAAAAGATGTACTTGCCCGAGCCAAATGTTTAACAAATGAGAGGGTATTGTCTATAAAATGTATGAACTAGGTACGTTATTAATGTTGTATGTTGGGTGTGAGGTACCTTATAGCTTACATTTGGGAGCCCAGTGAGTCAAATTTGTATTGAACATGTCACTAAATTTCATGTTAAAATCCTTTTTCCTTTCATTTTTGACTGCAGATTACAAGGGTAGGTAGACCACATCAATGTGAACATTCTGAAGGTTGCCAAGGGGCCTGAGCTACCTCCCTCTTACACAGAGTATTTTTGACATATCTGTTTACCCACCTGACTTTGTGGGTGCTTTCAGAGCATATGAAGTTTCTTAGGCAGAGGGAAGAAATAAAATAATTTTAAAATATTAGCACTGTACAGGAGCAGACCTTGTAGAGGCCAGGAGTTTTTTATTACATGTATCAAGTGTTTTTCCTGAGTCAATTGGATGATGCTTCAAACAAAACATCCTAAACATGTTTGTGTTTTTAAACTTGTTTTTGTTTTTTCAGGAATTGGCTTCCGCTTGCATGGGAGCACACATATTAACAACGGGAATTCAGTGCAGTTGTGTATTCTGTTGTATGGCTGTACTGAATATGGGTAGTTAAGGGCTAGATACAGTAACTTAAGCCACTGAATTTGACCAAATTGTTCCATCCGATCAAATTGAATCTACCTTTTCTCCTTTGCTGTTGAGATAACTTGCATAATGTGTCCTCTGTATAGTCTCAGTTAATAAGGTTATTTAGCACAAAGTGCAGCTTCAGTAAGAGAGCTGCTATTGCTCAGTGAACCTGGACTACCACGTTTTACCTTCTTTTGTTCAATAAAACTTTTAACTGCAGTTACCCAGTCTAAGCTACCTCATTAATGTATTTGGTTTTCTTCCTCTGCCTCACTGTCTCCAGGATACACATTACGTATATCCATGCGGGTAGATGAATTTGCTAGGAAACCAATGCAGAAGTGATCATGAATGGGTACTTTTGACCTACTTTTAAGAAACTATTTTGGTCTGGTGTCTTCATTTTCTTGTTAGGGACTGATGAATAAACAGTCCTAATTTTTTTTTCCTTGGAGAACTGCTTATGTGTGCAGCCGTGCAAATTCACAGGAATCTTTACCTACTCCAAAATCCAGTGCCCTGCTGACAAACTGCAGCTCTGATTATGCCATTGTGCTTGTTCTGAACTTCCCATCATGTTACAAATAATTTTACTAATGAATGCAGTCACAGGGGCATCCTCTGGGGAAAACTGTTTAAACCAGCTTGTTGTGTTATCTATTAATAATAACCAAGTAAAGCTTAATAGACTTTTGTTGGGAGTTTGCTATTTGTGTTTTGTCCCTGCTTGATGCATCAAGCAGCAGGATTACTGTGGTGTCAGTTTTGGAAGTACTGATATTTATTCTTTGTGCAGTTTGCTAGTAATGGTCACTACCAAAATCTACATGTAAGCTTTAGGTTTCATAACTGTTTTGGTTTAAATCAAAAGCAATTCTTCCTCTTTAAAAAATTGTAGTCTCAATTCCATTGAGTCTGTGCAAGGTTGTTGCAGGTGGAATAGTGGCATCAGTGGATACTCCTGGAAACTGGTCAGTGAAGATAAATTGACTCATCACCCTGAGAATTATTATAAGCATCTTCTTATGCTGTGCAAAGCACTGGATAGAGAAATGTTGCTCTGTCATTTAAGGATTTGTCAGTCATTTAAGTGTCACATGCTACTAATTTTTTTTTCCAGCTCAGAGACCAGATTTTAGACCCTGCTTGAGTTTAAATCCCCTGAAATCCATATTCAGTGTCCCTTATTAATTAAACTGAAAAGTACTTGAAGGAGTTGCAATTCCTTTAGGAAAATGTAACTATATCCTGCTCTTTGTATGCTGGGGATGAGGGACACAGTGTTTAAAAGTGGGTATCTTCACTGGTATTCTCTGTTTAGAAGAAGCTTATGGGTTCTGATCATTCTGAGGTGGTTTAAAGCCAGGATGTCAGTTTTGTGTCTGAGCCTTGAATAGCCAGGAGCTGGTATATGGCCACATTGTTGAGGTTTTTTGTTTTGGTTTGGTTTTTTTTAAGTGACTCATTATCTATTATACTTAAAGTGGAAGAATAATTTTGAATATTTTGTCATCAGTGGATTAAATGTAGTGCTTCAATCAAATTAATCTTTGGTTCTTTTTTTTTTTTAATCTCCCTCTGGATTAAAGTGTTTATAATGACATTAGTTAACATTTACTCACTAGGATTGAAAAGCAAATATCAAAGACTTGTCCAAAACTGCAAACTGGTTTCTTCTGTAATGTTGTATAAAATGACTTGATGCTCACTGCGTCTTTCTTAACTGTAGCATAAGAGCCCCTTTCCATCTCTGAATCCACAGCTGTAGGTGTACACATGGATACAGCAAGTGCCCATCTCCATTTCCAGTCAGGCTGCCCCTTCATAAATCTTGGATTCTCTCATGTTGCAGTTGTAGTACCTAAATCAGAAGAGCATCTGGATAAAAAGCAATTATAGCCATTGGACTTGAATGAAATTAAGACTACATTGTGTGCCAGTTGGGAGAGCCACGAGAGCTGTCTGCACTCTCCCAGTGATGCAGACACACACTGCAAAGTTCATTCAGACTTTGCTTTTCTGGTACCCAATGAGCAGCAAATGCCAAAAGTGCTCACTTCCATATACAATTTGCCCAAAGGCCCATCTGATATCCCTGCAAAACCCAGCACTGACTCCAGACATGTGAGATGACATTTCCCTTGTTCTGTGTTTTGAGGTAGGACAAGAACAGTGGGGAAGAAGACCTGGGAAAATCCAGGTTATGCAAGGTTTCTTTGCTCTGTTAGCATCAGAGAGTTCATAATTTGCAAATAGCCATTTTTCTGTGATTCCCCTCCCCTCAGAAAGTTGATAAATGTATTCATAATTCAGTTTGTGCATTCTTAGAAATATATAAGCATTTTCAGCTAGTGAAAGGCATGTGCATGTTGCAGGAGTAATGTGTATCCCGTTTCCTCCTGGCTTGCACCTTATGTGGTGTGTGAAGGGTTGCGTGCAGTGGTTACTCAGAGATCTGGAGGGAGAGTCAGGCTCTCATGTGGCACTTTATGCTTTCCATGCCCTGTGAAAGTGTTCTTTACTTGCACACCATATGTAGCTTATCGGGTATTTTTTCTTTTGTGTTTTAGTTTAAATGTGAATAATGATTCTTTGTGCACAAATGTGGTCAGAAAAAAGTCTTAAAGGGCAGAGTTATACTTTGCTTAATTGATCAAGTTTTTATTCCCGTGAGTATTGCAGCACCCGTTCAGCTGTGAAAAGGTGATTGCAGTTTGAGAACAAGCCAGGAAATTCGGATGGCTTTCCTGCCTGTCACCTGTTCACATGTTCACATGTTCTTGTTGCCAGTCTTTTACAGGTCATTAAGCGAACTTTTCTCAGTCCTAGGCTCCATATTCTGATGTCCAACTCTGCTGGACCTGTTGATTACCCACTCTGGGTAAAACATGCTGTGAAAACGTGTGTTTTCACAACCTGTCTTATTGAAACAACATGGCTTGTTTTTTTCAGGAATTCCACCATCAGTGACACACAGGAGTCCTCCAGAGTTCTTTAATGACCTGGTAATTTGTATAGAGATGTAGCCCAGATAACCTGGGAGTGGTGCTACAGCAGGAGCCATAAGTGGCAGACATTCCTGAGGGGATGGTCTCCTACTATATATATTACTTTGGCTCAAGTGCTGTTTTTTTCCCCATCTTTGGGAGTATTTATTGCTGCTGTTTGAGGTTTTAACTTTTTATTCATGAAATGAGTAATGCCTCTCTGAGTCTGCAGTGGGAGCTAAAGGGTTCAGGTGGCTCGTTCAGAGCTTCATGCTGTCAGGCTATCCAAATGGTTATTAAACCCTTTCTATTTGGACCTCTGTTTCCTAAATGTTTAGGAGAAATCATTTTGCAATGTGAAGGGATCTCAGATGAAAATGTGTTTGAGACTGGAACAGAAATGCATACTGTTTTAGAAATTTTTTTGTCATGGTTTAGAGGTTAGTTTGGACTTTGAGCTCTCACAGACTGAGTAGGGAGTGATATATATTTTTATTTTTTTTAATAACATATGGTTGGCTTAAGTGAGTCAAAGCTCAGTTGTTTGTACCTGCTTGCACTCTTGGCTGACCTGTTGCTGTATTCTCCCTCAGACCACAGTATTCTGTGGTGTCTGGCATCTGTTTCCTTGTGCAAGAGCACCTCCTGTCTTCCCTACTGCCTTTTGAGTTCCAAAACAAATCTGAGCTTGGATTCTTACATCTAAAGTACCTGGGGAGCTAAAGACCATGTGAAGCTGTGGATAGAGGGCCATGGCTTTGACATTTAATTCCTCACCAGCCCCTCACTGCTTTGCAAGATGTTCCCAAACTCAGCTAAAATCTGTGTGCAGGAGGCAAATCTCTCAGGCTGCAAATTTTAGCAACCTGGGCATTTAAAGACCACAAGAGTATCCTCATCCCCTTTGCAAGGAGAGTTGTGCAGGTGAGCTGCTGAGTACTCTGAAGAGGGCAGAGGGAGGAACTCCTTGGGTAACCACACTTTTTGTTGGCCTTTGATTCTGCTCTTCTGTGCCCAGATGGAGATCGTGGGAGGGAAGAAGGTTAGGGTTGGGTCACACTTTCCAGCTCTCAGTAGAGAACAAGTTTGTTTATTCTCATCTGTCTGTACAACACTGCAGGAAAAAGAACTGCAGGACCATTTCAGATTTTAATCATTGTTTCACAGAACAGTATTCATTAATAAAGGAAAAATTACTCTGTTTTAACCTGTATTCCTTATAACCAGGATTGTTCCAAAATACTTGGCTTCTGTTGCATTAACAACTTTGCCTTTACCTCCCTTGTTCAACATTACTGTAAAAAAAATTGCTTGGTTTATTTTCCATTTGTTTTTCATTGCTTGTAACATTTTCTTAGAAATGTGGAAATAATTTTCCTTACATGTTTTATGCACCGAAATAAACACACCACTGATCACCTGAGTCCCCTCCCCATGTTTCTTGCTCAGTGCCTGCCAGCGTATCTTTCCATATTTTTACCCAAATGTTAGACAGCTGTCAATAAATACCATCACAGAGTCATAAAATTCCTGCTGATGGGTGCTGCATTGTTAGCTGGGGTAAAGAGGGGACATCTCTTTTCTTAAACACTTCTGGAGAAAAATTCCTTTGAAGAACAGGCCTGCCCTGTTCAATACATTTAAATGCAGATTGTTTTGGCCTGTGCTTGTTAACTTTAGCTTTGAATATTTGTCTCTCAGGTATGTAGTTGCAATGAGTGCCTACAATACAGTGCACTGAATTGATGTGTATTCCCTGCTCCTGTGCGGGCTGCTGAAGTTTCCTTGGCCCCTGCCTGTGAGGTTTCCTTCCTACCCAGAAAGACTCATTGGGACTGATGTTCTTCCATCTTTAGGGAAACAACCTTGTGTGACTAAGGAAGCTCTACCAGGGTCAGGAGCAGGGAACTTGGAAGGAAAATCAAAGTAGCTTCCTAATTGCAGTTAAAGCACAGCCCAAGTTTCCAGAAAGGGGAGAGAGAGCTGCTGTCCCTAAGGCATGTTTTGTTAGGAGTTGAGGATATTAGCAGTGAAAGGATTGTTGCTGTAAATAAAGACAATAAAATAAATCCCTACATCTGTCCCCAAAACAGAGAGAGATTGCTTCTGTTGATATACCACACTATTAATATTTGACTTTGTGTGTATATGGGATGTCTCAAATGCTCATATCACATAAGTGATGCCCTAGTTCCCATAAGTCACACTGTTTTCTATCTAGTCAATTCTGAATAATGTTTTAAAATTACATAGAATATTAGAGGATACACTTTTCTGGTTTTTTTTTCCTAAGCCTTTTAAAAAGAGATTTTATATATCTACTTATTTCAGCATTACTGAATTTAGTCAACCCCAGGAACCATGAAATGTCAGGTTTTGGTTCATCATTCAGGACTTTTTGGGTTTCTGCATCTCCTTTTCACTTTATAGAGTTTTAAGGAGGGGATGTTTCTTCCTGTGGCAAGAAGAAACAAAAAAAAAGGAAACATCAGATGCAACTGAATAATAGTGTCTGCTATCAGCAGCCCTGCCATTTGGGACAATTTTATGATTTAAAATCCTGTCAAATTTATCTTGTGTAATAACCCAGGAGGTTTACATTTGGCCTGCAGTGACACAGTGCTGGGAAAGTAAAAACCAAACATCTTTGCATTATTCCCTGTTCTGTGACTTTTGTTTTACAGCACAGAATAACAGGAATAACAATGGGTACTCGCCTGCACCAAGGCACCAGAGCCTCAAATCCCCTCCTGCTCCTGTCGGAGGGATGGGTTCAGTCCCCACTGTGCTAGAGCTGCCCAGAGCCAAGGGCCATCTGTGGCCACTCCTGTCCCAGCTGGGCTCCAGCCCGTGGCTCTGGGAGGCTGAAGGGATGGAGTGTGACTTTGGGGGAAGGCAGGTGCTGCTGTGCCCCTCTGAGCAGGAACCAGCAGGGCTCCACTGTGGACAACAGAGCCATAAAAATACCTTCATCCAGCTGCATGGAGGAAGGATTTTCTCTTTTATCTTTGTCTGTTCATCAGAATACATTGAATTTTAGCTCCCCAAAACACAGGACAAATTTGAGCTGCAATCATTGCATGTAGAGGTCTCTAAGAGGGTGATCTCATCTAGTTTTAGCACTCATCAGCCACCGATTTTGGAGAGAGTGGGGATTTCTTCCCCCCCTGCCCCCAATTTTCTGCCAAGGCCCTAAATATTTCTCAGACATTTTGTGAGTCTGATTCCAGGCAGGCTGGGCCATGCAATGGTTTAAGTAGTTAGGGACGTGACTGAGACCTCTTCATGTCACCAAGCATGTGTCCTGTACTTAAGGATGCTGATGAGAAAAAAGCTGTGACCTTGTTTGCTTTCCCTATCCTTACTTCCTCCCCAAAGAAAACCCATCCTCACTGTAAACCAGCATTTTCATTAGACCAGGCATCAGACTGGGGGTTTTAAAAGATGCCTCACATTCTTCATCTCACTCTTAATTTTTGCTGTCTTTTCAAAATTAAGATGAATTTTTTTTGTTGTAACATCATGTGGAGTGAGAGACCAATGCCATTCAATAAACAGCTGCAGCTTGGAACTTAGGGTTACAGCAGAAACTATGCTTCTCAAAGAATCACATTTCATTTTCCTCTTCCATATTTATACATTTATAAATGTGGACTTTCTGGAATTTAGATAACTTGATGGCATGTGCCATATGGTCTTCAGGAGAAATTCCAGCTTCATTAACAGTTCACTGGCTGAAAGGAATAGCAGTTAGCCTCTCATGCAGCTTGTCAATTAGCAAACTAACTAAAAATTACTGGAGTTTCTTTTTACAGAAGCCTCTGCTCTGAGCCTTCTCCCTATACCCCACGTAGAGCTGACTTTGCAGCATGGAACCATTACACCCTGTGTTCATTGTTACTGCTTTGCCACTGGAAATGGGTCAGGATTAAGGAGAAGAATCTCAGTGTGTTGCAAAATCTTATGGGCACAGTGCTGTGAGTGGAGAGAGTGACTTGCTAGAAGAAGCCTTGAATGTTGTAGCTGGTGGGCAAAACCAGTGCCCTGAGAGCAGGAGTGCCATGAACCTCCAGGGAGAGGTGATGTCCAGCAGGGTGGCTCCTTAGCTTCCCCATAGCCAGCACTGCCATTTGTTCAGGTTCTGGGTGGGGATGTGGGGAGAACAGGGCTGGAGTCTGGGAGGGGCACCGAGGGTCTGGGTCTTGGTCAGAGGGTATGATGCATCTTTATTTTCCTAGTTCCATTTGCTGAAGGAAGAACTTTCTCTTCCCTGTTTCTTTTCTAAGCCTGGGAAGCCTGCATTCCTTTACACATAAAATGGGAACAAATAGTTTATTACACTCTTCTGAAGCTGGTTATCAGCTAGGGTTTGAAAGACTTGTTTTCTCCAACTGTTTATTGATATTACTTACGGTTTTTTCTCAAAAGCCCTAACATCTTGTGATCTACCTGAAGGAGGATGGGGGGTCAGGGGACATTTTTGATGGCAACGCCAAAGACTGTGCTGTCAAGTGGCTGTATTGGCCACCTACGGAAGGCTCAGGAGAACCTCATGGCCACTTTATGAAAACAGCACTTGAACTGCTGCAAGTAACTGGGTTCATCACAAGAATAAGTGAATGAAAGTCTGCTGTGATCAAGTATCTAGTGCAGGCTGCCCCCCCTGGCTCTGAACTCATCCCTGTTGGTTAATGCCTCTGCAAAATGCTGTGCATGGCTGCTGTGATAGGACCATCAGCCCCTGAACCAACCTGTGCTGCTCTTGCTGAAGGCGGGATGCCCCTTGTCCGACTTCTAGTTTCTACTCTCTAACTGTGAACTTTATCCATGTGATTTGACAGCCTTCAGTGAAAACACTTCACCAGAGTACTAAGTAAAGCCATCTGCTGAGGCTTGTCACCCCATTGTCTGCAGGTCCTGCTGTGTCTGCAGCACATTCTCAGATGTGTGGTAATGAGGGGTGGATAGTGGATGGCCTAGTGTGCCTTTCAAAACTGAGGACTAATATTTTGGAAAGACCCCATCAAATAAATGTAAAGTAGCTTCTTCTCTGGATGTGTTACCTGTCGCTTGATTGGGGGGGAGGGTTTTGAGTGGGTTCTGAGCGGGTTTTTTATTAAAACATTGTAATGTAAAGACCCCAGCAAGAGAGACCCCAGATATCTGAATTTGCCAACAGCAGAAATACTTAGTTGGGTTTGTTAGACAGTTCCTCATTTTTCTCTTTGCCCTCCCAATCCTGACCCCTTTTCTTGGAAAACACACAGATGACTCCATGTCTGACAGCTCTGAATACTGGAGGGGTTTCCCCACAGGCAGCTCTGCTCCTGCAGCTCAGAGCAGCTATGGGACTCTGCTTCTGTTCCCATAGCACTGCTGAGGTGGCACCAAGGACAAGGTCACAGCACACAAGCAGAATTTCAAAAAATATTTTAGTAACTCTGCTAATTATAGTGGAACTGGGCTGGAAATGTTCCTGTCTGAAAGAGCTGGGCTGCAGAAAGCTATCTACTTTTTTCTATAGTTCAACAGAAACTGGGTTTGCTCCTAAGTGCATCCCGTTTTGAAACCAACCCTTGTGTGGACTTGCAGGGGTTAATGCCCATCTCTACTGTCAGATGGAACCTTCCAGGGCTGATAGGGATGATGGAGCATGCAGAGGAGCTCACAGACGCCTTGCATGTTGTCTGCTGTGCTGTCTGCTCTGTATTTAGGCTGTCTTGTCTTGCTAATCACATCACATCTGTCAGCTCTCTGTAGCTAGAAACAAATTGTAAACAAGATGTCAAGGTGGAGTGGGATGAATTGTTTTAAAAAAGGGACAAAAAAATCAAACCATCTTGAATGACTAAAAAAATAATGGGTAAATAGCAGCTGAATGTTCCTTTTTGAAATTATTTTTAGTGCATGTTTTACCATTGCTAATGATTTATACATGAACATTTGGTTGTAAAGATGTGCACCACAGTGGCAAATCTAAAGCAGTTTCATCCCTTCTCCTTCTCAAGGCCTGTCGCAGGTACTTTACCTTTTTTCCACCATTAAGATACTGGAAAGGGCTCCAGCAGTTTAGCAGCAACTTTTTCTTGCAAACAGTACAACCTCACCAACCAACAACGGCATTTGCCCTGTTCACACCTTGCAGAATGTCTGATATTTCTGTTCTTCATTTACCAGGTTTGTCCAGTAGCAGGACTCTGGTAATACGATCACAGACAATATAAGAGAGAATATGTCCTGTAGGCACAGAGGAAAGATTCACAGTTTGCTTATTCAGTAGAAGTTACTTTGGTTACTAACTAGAACTAATTTTATTTACTTCTCAGAATTTCTATCACCAATAATTGTGTGTTCTCAGCTGAAAAAAATGATGAACTGGAAGGATGTAACAGAGGAACTGGTTTTCCTCAGTTGAAGAAGATGCAATGTTGAATATTCAGATGCTATGGTTTATGTTCATTTAAGCTCCACTTTCCTTCCAGCTCCAGTGAATTATGTGGAACCAGGTGAAATGTTTGTGTGTGGGTCACAGATCAGATTTATATGTCTTGATGGAAAGTTATTTCAAATAATTTTAGGCTTAGAAAACAAATCTGGAGTATGTTTCCA
Source organism: Rhabdornis inornatus (assembly GCA_013397075.1). Taxonomy (NCBI): domain Eukaryota; kingdom Metazoa; phylum Chordata; class Aves; order Passeriformes; family Rhabdornithidae; genus Rhabdornis; species Rhabdornis inornatus. The sequence goes on from VWZS01006390.1 coordinate 1,094,734, forward strand.
GCATTACTATAGGTATATGAACAAGTTTTGATTGTGGCCATCACAAAGTAGGGAGTGAACAGTTTTCACCAAAACAATTTGATAAAATTACAGGTAAAATGAGTTTTAGGAAAACTGCAGTGATTTTTAAAGAAATATTATGAAAAATACTGCTTATCTTTCAACGTGTTTGGAAGGTTCTTAGGGTTTTGCTGCTTAATAATGGTGAAGGCCAGGGAAGCACTCAGGTCTTTAAACACCCTTTGGCAAAGCTGCTGGTACCTGAGACCTTCATTCCCCTCTCAGGAACAGCTTCCTCCAGGCAGGGGAGCATCTCACCTGCAGGCTCTGCTTCCAGCTGTGACAGGGGCTGAATTCAGCAATCTTGGGTTGCCTCTGATGTTACCAGCTGCTCCTTGCTGAGCTGTGCTTTTGGGTTGGGTGATGGACAGGGAGACAGGGAGATCCTGACCAGCCCTGTGACCAGCATGCTCATGGGAAATGCTTTGTATGGTCTTAAGAATTTCTAGTTGTTTGTTTTAACACTTCTTTAAACTTATTTTTTTAGCAAATTGAGCCTTTATGTGGAAGGGCAATACAGGGCTCACGCCGCATCTCACAGGCTGGAGAACTTCTGTAGGAATGACGTGACAGCATGGAAAAATTCAACAAGAAACTCTCTGTAATTCAGGGCCATCACAATTCTTCATTGTGATAAAGAAACATTGGAAAGCTGTGACTTAAACAAGAACTGAGCCTGACTCAGGCATAGAGCTCTTCAGCAAGGTGGTGATTCCAGGTAGCACAATCCTGCCAGGTCAGTGCAGCTCCTGTCAAGGACCTCCAGGATGTGCCATAAAGGGAATAAAAGAGTGTAGCTGTGGGTACAATGCATAGCCTGAGCACAGGGAGGGGTAGGGGCTAATTTATACCTGCACAAGATTATTGCTGGGTTTTGCATGTAGTGGTCTGGTGGTTCTTCTGTGTTCTCACAAGAAAATAACTGATTGCTCTTTTCACCCCTCAGAAAGGCAGAAAGCCATTGTTTAGTTTCTTTGATGTATTTTTCATGTATATTAGTCTGTGCTGTTGTATTAAATAAGAGTAACCATGATTTACTAATGAGAATCACTGTATTCCCAGGGACAAACCAAGAGTATTTTTAGCAAGGGGATAGACTAATGAGGTCACCGAGAGGATACGTGGTTGAATTAACTATTGCTATTTAATATACAGACTTTTTGCAAAGGATTAGACATTGTAAATCCACTGGCCTTCCCAAGTAGGATAACTATCACTTTGAAATTATATTTAATTGTCCACTCTTGACTTTTATGTCATTTAGTGTGTCTAGCCATGCTATTAGTGACTTACGTCAGGAAAGTCCTGCTGTGACCTTACAATACACAAGCCTCTAGAGAGTTCCTCTTTATCCTTCTCTCTGGGCAGTCTGTTGTTCAGAAATAAAAGCTTGGCATAAAGGAAAATAAAATTTAGCTGTACCAGTGGGGGAGGGAAGGGCAGAATCAAAGGCTATTTTTATGTGTAGAATAGCCCTTGAGGCTGATGGTTTTGGAATACCTGGATGTGTCTGATGGCCTGGAGCCCTCTGAGCTCAGGATCCAACCTATCTCAGACGAGGTTCTGAAGCTGCCATTGTAGAAATGAACCTGCTTTAAGGCCAAGAAATCTCTGGAAAAAAAAAAAAGAAACCAGGAATGGGGATTAAAATACTTTCTTAAAAAAAAACCAAAACCCAGAGGTTTAGCAGTAACTGCAAAATGGGTTAATTCCCAATTGGAGTTGCTTCTCACTAAGCATCTGATGGCGTGAGAGCTGACACACAGCGCTCCCATTGAACTGCACTAAATGAACTCCTGATGGCTTTTCTCCTCCAGCAGGATTAAAACTGCCTCACTCAAATTAAAGCTGCCTTTTTTCATGTAAGGAGTGCAGCAGCAGAACTTGCTGATGTGGTGAGCAAGCTGATCAGATGACTAATGGCCCTCAGTCATGGAAGTGATCCTTGAGGGCTGGTTGCAAATGCTCAGTGGTGATGCGTGCATCTACCTACAGCAGAAGGACCACCAGAGCCCTGGAGCACCATGGCCCAGCATTCCAGAGAGTGAGGCCCTAGGATCTCAGCTGTCCCTGGCAGGAACAGGTCTGTTCCTCTGAGGCCCCAGTCCTGGGAAAGAGGTCACAATTAAAGCACCCATCCCTGTCCATGGGCAGCAAGAGTCCCAGCTCTGGGAGAAAGGGGAACGTGAAGATCACTGGCACAGCAGACTCAAGGCAGCAATCCACCACAGCTGCCACCATGAGGGGCACAAGCAAAAGGAGCAAAGTCATCAGGAGCATGAGTTTTAAATAATGTCAATATGTTCTCAGCGTGAGAGATTGCTTTATGTAATTGCTCTGGGGTTTCGGTGGTCCTTTTGCTTAAGGTGGATGCACTTGTAATTGCTAATCAATTGGTAAATACCAGTACTATGATTTTTTTTGTGTCGGCACAGGCACAGGCTGCTCCTCTACAGCTGCTGACTTGGATGGAGCCTGGGACTTCAGCAGGAAAAATGATGAAAGGACCTGCACTGCCCAAGCTGCTCTTCAGGTAGCTCGTGGCTACACATTAAATCATGAAAATCCCAGCAAGCTGCCAGCTCAAGCAATGCCTGTGGGATCTCTGGGGGGAAAGTGCCATGATCAGTCATTCATCACGGCGTAGGGTTCTGCTAAGATAATTTTAATTCTCCTCCTTCAGGTGAGAAGACCAGAGCTCGTGAGAGGGATGGTGTGAGCAGGGTCACCTGCTGTCTGCAGCAGGGAGAGAGGGAGAGCTGACCCAGCTGAGCAGCTCCACAGTGGGAGGCAAGACTGAGTCTGCCTTGGTGGGAAGGAAAAAACAGAATACGTTAGAAATCTAAAAACATGAAGGGAAAAAGAGAGCAGTAACAGAAGAAAGGGAGCATTCAACAAAAGGGAAAGATGTGCAGGAGAAAATGTTCTTTGATATCTTTCCAAGAATGTCCCAGGTGATGGACACATGAGGCAGCATGCCCTCTGCCCTTGGATGCTCCCCCTCTGGCACAGCACCAGCTCCCAAATCATACTTTGCAGAGCCTCAATGGTCTGGAATTTCTGATCTGTGTGTTGGTAATACTAGGGAGGACAACCACTGTGGGCACACAGTGGTCAGGCTGCACCTTCCCAGTGCTGGAACTGGGAGCAGAGCTGAGCCCTCTGGTTCCCTCTGGTCTCTGCACTTGCCGTGGTTGTGAATCTCAAACCTCAGGTCACAGTGATATTGTCATAGGCAACAAAAAGTGGTAACAAAGAAAATAAATCAATGTCAAAATCCATGGTTCTAATTACTTATATGTGGTACGACACCCTAGAATTGTAATTTCCAATTTCATCTTCTCTGGCTGACCGCAGACATGAATTCATTCAAGTAGCAAGGAAGGAATTAAGTGTTAATTTTATAAAAAGGGAAGGCTACTAAAGATTTAAATTAGATTTTTAAATTAAGCATAAGCCTGTAAAAAGTCTTTTTCAAGCCTGTAAAAAGTCTTTTTCAGTGTTCCCAGCTTCTGTTGTAGACAATTCCCTACAGGAATAAAACAAAATGGTATCAAGTGTCTGGCAAAGTGCCAAGGCACTACCCCCATGCAACAGGACAGGCCACAGCCCGAGCTGGGAGCATCTGGAAGTGCTGGCAGGAGTAGGTGGGTTCAAAGTATGGTTTGGGCTGAGCATCATCCTCCATCCTCCACCAGGGCTGTACTTGGCAGCGAGGTATTGAGGCTGGCATACCAAGTTTTAAATGGGGCTTTAAAAATCCTGTCTCTAATGGAGCACCCGATCGTGCTCCATAATTAAAGATCGCAGTCCCGGTGGCTCTGCCAGTGGAAAGGGAGGCAGACCCCGAGTGCCTCTGCTCACTGCCCTCTTATCTTCCTGGCGTGGCTGAGGAGGCTCCAGAGACCTGTCACAGCACAGATAAGGACAGAAGCAAATTAAGATTTAGGAATTTCTTCTGGGACCTTCCTAGGGAAAAAGAGGTTTTTAATTGGTTTTCAATTCTGTGGCAGCCAGAGGTCTTTAATTAGGTTTTACATCATTCTCTGTTATCGCTCTCCTTTTCTATGTTTAGCCCACTGTGATTTGGGTTTCTTTAAACAGATAAAAATTTACTATTTGTATTTTTTTTTCAAAAATCAAGGTGCTGAGTGATTTAATGTAGATGCTAATCAGAAAATGAATTGTTGACACTTAAGCCTGCTAAAGACAATGCTTTAGTCTAATGCTGCTATATTTAGCTTGTCTGGTAAATGTAGTATTAAAAGCCTGATAACTTTATTTTTAATTATGCTTCTTCTCCTTGTACTATTTAGCTGGCAAACTGACTTTAAAGTTTTCAACTGAAGCTCCCTTTTTTAAACTCACTTTCCCAATTTTTAAAATCTTTAAAACAGCCTTACAAACACCCTACTTTGCAGAGCTTTGCTGTAGCATTGACACTTTACAGAGTTAATTTTGGCAAAAATATAAAAAATAAAATATACTCATATAAGCCTTAACCAATTGGGTTTTTAAGTGGAGCTCCTGTTCTGCGGAGTGATGTCTGAGACTGGTGGGTGCTGGCTTTCACCCAGGCTGGTGAATGGACCAGCTCCAAATCCCATTCCCTGTGCCCAGCACCTGGGGCAGCACGGCCTCTGGGAGGTCAGCCCTGACCAACACCTTCCAAAAACAGTAAAAATGGTATCTGTCCTGAGCAGATTTAGTGCTGGACCACAAATCCATCAATACTCTGCTAAGAGTGCAGGTGGTAGATGATTGCTCAACTCCAGATAATATATTTGTTAAAATCCAACCAACCAACCAAGGATGGAACCACACTGTCACTCATCCCGTCTGGCTGAATATGAATTAACTCCTGAGACTAAATTATTTTCTGGGTGTTTCCCCTGATTTAACTGGAATTACTAGGAGTGAGTCCTGCTCTGCTATATTCATGTTGTCAGGAAATAAACTTATTAGTAGATGGGGAGATTTGTCTGTGTATACAGATTTTTTTCTATCCCCAAAAGCATTTTTATGCCCAAAATCTGCAATGGTTTTGGAAGCTGCTCTCTCCCGTGTGCACATTTGCGTGTCTTAGTAGTGCAGTTGCTCTTAATCATGGTATAGGCAAAAAAAATGTGTGAGTGAAGATGAGCCTGGGGAGCTTCTCAGGACAAATGCCCTGCTCAGGGGAGCATCTTGTCTTCATCCAGAAGATGCAGCACCTACCTGGGGTGAAACTGCAGCTGCCAGCACCTCTCCAGCACCATCCATGGACACCATGGATGCTGTTTTCCTCCTTGTGACCAGAAGTGCCATTTTCGTAACACTTCCAGTCCCCACAGCTTACACAAACCCCTGGATTCCTTGGGCATGGGTCGCCTGTGCTGGACCCCCATCCCCTGTGCCTGTTCAGCTCCCAGCAGTGCAAAACAGGAGGTTAATCCCAATTTCAATAAGGGCTTATGTTAATAAATAAATTATAGTAGAAGGGCTTTATCCAGAGGAGGGGAAAAACCCAAACCTGTGGTTAAATCACATTAGTTCCACTATTTAAAGTTATTATTTAAAATTATTATTTGAGCTGCATGGTAGAAGTTCTGTATGGTAGCTGGCTTTGTTAGTAATTCCCTCGGAAAAAACCTTTACATGTGCACCTGGATGTTGCAGGGTCTGAAGGGAGATGCTGCTGCCTCTGGCTTGTGAAATGGGACAGGTCTTGTGCTTTAACACTGTTGAACATGAGTTAGATAATGAATGTGTGTTCATTAGTCAGCATCCATGGCTATACAGTTTGTTCCACTCTCTCTCCAGGGTCTTGTTCTCCATGCTATCTGATGGATTTCTTCTCAGGATAGCCCCAGCTAGGCACAGCTGCCTGTTGTGCTGAACACATCTGGGCAGCAGGAGAAAGTTCCCTGAATTTGTCTCCACTCTTGTTCCAAGGAGGAGTTTACGTCCCCCCCAGTGCTCTCTGGGAGGTTCACTGCTCCCTAACACCTGGAGAGCAGCTTTGTTGCTGCCCCTCTGCCTGTGTTTCAGCCACTCACTGCTTAGGGGCTGCAGGGAGGATCAGCATTAAAATGGATAAAAATGTGTATTTGGCAAGGGAAAGGCTCTGGATTGTATGTGCAGTGTGTTGTACAAAGGGCTGATGGATGACCAAAGTGTCTACAGTGCTCTGGTCTTCCTTGGACTGCTCTATCTAAGACATGAAGGGATCAGTTGGGAGGGTAGATTTCCTTGGACAAAATTAGCAAATTGAGAGTGCTGAAGTTCTGGGTGTTTTGCTTTCTATCCTGGGAAATGTTTCCAGAGGAGTTGATGCTCAGCCAAATCTGGTGCTCAATGCTGACTCCACAGCTGATCCAAAATAGCAGTAATCTTTCCATAGATATTTATAAAAAGGTTTTCATGCCTAAAAAATCGTGTGGAAATACTTTTATTAATTCCTGTTTATGTCCTGTCTTGTAATTTTTTTTTCTTCTTGGCCTTCTTTGAAAATTGTGGTATTTTCAGGTTAAAAATTCAATGGGGAGGAGTGAAAAATTCCACCTGTTTTTCTTCTTTTTCTCTGAAAACTGCAGTTTCTGATGAACACACATTCTCTACCAAATAACAGAAGCTGGGTGGCTCTGCCTGCCCTTGGAAGAGCTCAGGAATCTCTGCGCCCCAGATTGCTGCAGTTTGGGATCCTGCTCAGGTCCCTCAGCTCGCCTTGAACTTGCAGAGGGATTGGGATGGTTTTGGAGGCAAAACCAGCACCTTCTCTCAGCCAGACACTAATCCTGCTCTGGGGAAGTCCTGCACTGGCAGTGAGCAGGGTGTCTGCATCCCCCACGCTGCATCTGGGTGTCAGGGAGCTCCTGCCTGAGCTTTGGTCCCCCAGCCTGGGGCTCATGGGGTAGAGGTGCTGCTGCTTTAGGAACGAGCTGCTGCTTGTCTCAGTGTTTGTCTTCACTGTCAGGTGAAGGGAGTGGGGGAGCACAATCACTCCAGCATAAATGGGAGAACATTAAAATTAATGGGGTTTGTTCCTATAATAGGTAGCTCATCAGGGTGAGTGCTAAGCTTATCTCACTGTGATGCTCTGGTCCAGAAGCTGCCCTGCCTCAGCCCCAGGTGCCTGTCCTGGCTGTGCTGCTGCTCCTGCTCACCCCTGTCCCAGCTGAGCTGAGGAAATCCTGCAAACTTCCAAGGGTTTAGTGACTACAGGAAGGTCACTGCAGGGCCTCCTGGCTTGGTGCAGGAGTTGCTGTCAACCCTGTGTGGACTAAACCCTTTGTACCATCTGAGCCTTTTTGGTGCATCCTGTGAGAGACAGCCTTGAAGACATAGGCTTCAACATCTGGCATTATAAAACCCCTTTTTCCTCCACTGCTTGATTATTTAGAGGTGAAGTGTTTCTGGGAGGCAAATGAGAGCATCTCATACTCCTTGTCCTGAACAGAGAAGCTCAAAAGTCACCTGGGCCCCAGGCTCAGCCCCAACAGCAGCAATACACTGACCTGTGCAGGGCTGGTTAGCCTGGCATCAGCTTGGGCAGTGATTGAATGCTAAGTCACGTGCACTGAAGACACTTCAGCATCAATTCTGATGGCTCTTCAAGAGCGATGGTTCTGGTAGAGTGGCTTTTGATTTGTTCCTGGCCCATACATCTCTCCAGAGTGGTGGTAGAAATTGCTTCATTATGAACCATTTCACTGCAGCAGACTTCAAAAGTTTTGGAATTAGAATCAAATTGCACTGTTGATTGCTTTTCTTTTTCCCCAGATCTTGAGTCTTCAGGAGCTGAAGTACATTTTTTATTCTTCCTTCACATGGGCCTGTGTCAGTGATCATCTGCTTGATGTAGAGCAGGGCTGAGTCAAGCTGTGCTTCTTTGCAAGGCATTACAGTTTTATCTGTACCAGTCCCTCTGATGTCACTTCTTCTCTGACTCTCAGCCTGACCATTTCAAGGTTTTAGAAGAAGAAGAGCCTGGTAATACAGTGCAGTTTTACACAGGTTTGATGTTATGTCTCCCTCTGTAAGACAGCTCTTGCCTTGAACATGAGCTTGGCATGTTCCTTGAAAACCACAGCTGCTTCATGGACCAGGATCCTTAATGACAAGCATGGACTGGATTGTCATCACTGACAATGCCCTTGCTCTGAGAAGTCTCATTTCAGCACAGCCTGCTGGTAATCTCAATGGAGCTGGTTCCTGCTCTTAATTCCCAGCCACTCCGTCTTCAAGCAGTAACTCACTTAAGGAGATTTCATTGACTGCCACACTCTGGATAGGTGAGGACAAGTGTGTTTCCCCAGTCCAAGAAGGAAGTTTTGTTATAAGGAATCATGTGCTATTGGTCAGGTATGATTTCCCATGGATGAAAACACATAGCATTTTAGTTTGTTTTGCACTTGTTTTTATCCTGTTGTTTTACAGCTGATCATTACATTCTGATAGAACAACAGAAATGCTGTTCTGCTAATCAGACTTATCACAAATGTCCAGCCTCCCCAGTATTGACAATTAGCAAGCGTTCTTTCAAATGAAGGTGATTGTCCAATACGGGAACATCAATAAAGCAATAGGGTGATTAACAAAACACTGAAAAAGTATGGATAAATCTGAAGCTGTCTGAACTGACTCTTCACAAAGCAAGCAAGCAAATAATAAGGTTAGTCAGAGGACAGATTCATCACCATCATGAAACCAAATTGGTTTTTATAGGATTGTATGATTGAAAAGATCCTTGTGGGATGATCTGGCTGGAGGCCAATGCGATGTGACTGAAGGTATTTGGGAGACTGCAGCTTCTTCGCTGTAGCCTGCAGTAATTACTTGGAGCAAGAAAGGTAGTCAATACCCACGTACATCTGCTGTTCATGCTGCCTGTAAGTCATCTAATCTCATATGTGCATCTCTTCAAGGGTGTTTTTTGGTTCTCTGCACTGTGGCAGAGGAACAACAGAAAAAGATATGCCTTAATAGGAGTTTGCATTGATTCCTACACCAGAGAACTGCTGAGGGGATGGCAGGCTGTGCTGTGACAGCACTGCTGTCCATGAAGAGTGGTTTGGGCTATTTGGGGGAGGTGGTGTTGGTCAGCAATAGGAAAAGGATTACAAGGAAGCCTGGATTAAACTTCTCCCCGGATAAAGCTAACGACTGTATCTAAGCACAGTGGAATTTCACAGTGCAATTTTGCCTTGTTACTGGCTGCCTTATGTGATCCTGAATGGGGTATCTTTGGTCTCTGGAGAGCTGGGCATCTTCCCTTAGAGCCTGTTACTTTTCTGCGGCTCCCTGCTTTAAGTGTGTTTCTGTTTCTAGCCACCTATCTCTGACCAATCCATATATTTCAGTTTATAAGATTTCCTAGATAACTTCCTGGCACAAATGAGAAATTTGACAATACACAGACCACATGGATTGTCTGATCCTAATCCTTCTCACTCCAGAAAGCAGGGAGGTGATTTCAGGTATCAGCTATTCTTGCTGTTGTCTCTGTCTCGATTTGTTTCTCGCCAAGGGCTGGAAAGCGGGTTGCTATTGTCTTAGGCTGCTATTTGGAAGTATCTGTTCCATACCTAATTATGTATGAAATCAGACTGGTTTTTAGACACTTTGAAGTTTTTACAAGCATGACATAGAGTAAGAATAATACAGAAATAAACCAATATTTCACCTTACTTTGAAGTTACTAAATGTACATCTAATTACAAAGTGATTAAGACAGAGTCACCACAATACGTCTCTTCTGAACATAGTTTTCAAGAAGAATAAATACTCTTAAATATGAAGCATTTCACTAATAGGAGAGCAGGAGCTGTGAAGTTGGGCTCTCTGTGTAGTCTGAATTTTATACTGAACTTCAAGTTGCCTCTCAGTGAGCGACAGCATTACATAAAACATCAAAGCCTTTCTGTGTGCTGCATGGAAAAAAAGATCTACCTGCTTAAAAAAGCAGAATCAATGATGGAAGACATTGCTTAGTTGTCTGTTTCTGCAACTTTTCCTAGTCTTTTTTAGTAATCATTTATTTATAAATTGTGGGATTAATGCCTGAGCTGCTTTAAAATGATGCTGGGGATGCTCCAAGGTTAACAATCACATATTTTTCATTTTCGTAATATTCTATTTCAGTTAATAAAAGCTATTGCACCCAGTGATAACAGTTACCCAGAACAACAGATAATTGAATAGGTTTAATGGAGCTTTGATTTCAAAATACTTGCCTTGAATGACAATATGCAAAGTCAAATAAATGATGGATGAGCAAGATTAAACGGAACAGAACTCTAATCTGCCTTACATAATATAGGAGACATTAATATAATTCTAAATACCTATAGTTAAAGGCTATGAATGTCATAGTCAAGGAGAACACAATGCCATTGGCAAACCTTAATTTGTGGTCTGGGCACAGTTTTGCACAAGCAGGAGTCCCTGAGCAAGCTGGATTTGGAAACTGCATGCCTGAACACATCCATAGGAAAGCACATGCCTGTTTTGACTCAATGGTAGCAGCAGCTCATGGACACGTGGGTTAATTTTGGGTTAAAACCCAGGTCCTGTTGGGTTCCTCTAGACTTTTGCTCTGCCCCCCCATCCACTAGCCCTCAGTGTTATAGGAGTTGTGTCCTTCATAACGGCCACTTTTGGAAGATGAATGACATTTCTGAAGAAATCTTTAAATTACCTTTTTAAAGCCTTTTGGGTTTGAAGGGAGCTGCTGGGACAAGGTGCTCTTACCCCACTGCCGATTTAAGCTAAGGCTCTCAGCATTATTTTGCAAATGATGCAAGATTGGTGAACCTGGCAGTGTTTCAAAACTATTTTAAAGAGATCCATGAAGGTCATTCACGGATTTATAAATCTAAGAAACGTTATGTAAGACCTCCTGCTTGTGTACAGACCGGTCAAGGGACGAAGCTGATCACTGCTCTCCTCCAACAAAGCTGTCTTCAGCTCTGGCTGAAATGACGGACTTGTCCCACATTATTCTCATCTCAGGGAGATATTTTCATTCTATCTCTGCCAGGAGATACTATAGAAAACCAGGCAATCTCTTAATGTCAAATTTGTTCTTTCCAGTGTTGGACAGTGGGCCAGTGCTCAGTAGGTACAACTGAAACAATTAGCAGAGTAACATGAGGTTAGAAAGGCCTTTCTGTTACCTAACGATCCAGAAGAAAATAATATCAAAATAATAATATGGCTAATTTTAAAAGTCACAAGTCTGCCCTGACCTGATTATGCACTGTTAAAAAGTAAAAAAGGGACCAAGAAATCAAGTGCAGCTGCTTCCCAACATTTTTCAACAGGAAATCCCAAGTGGGTATGCAGTTAGGAGTGGAGCCAGAAGTGCTGAGGAACTGAGAGCTTTAAAAAGGGAATGGTATTGCCAAGCAACATGTTCGTGATCTAAGACCTAGAGAGAGGCCATGGCTTTATGGATATGGAACTGTGTTTGTTCAGGATGTGGAGACGATGCTTGCAGGAAACCTACTTTTTTTGTCCTGCTCCCCCAGACTCTCCACGCATCTCTTTGTGATCAGTGAATTATGTATCAATGCCTTCTGGTAATTTTGTCTATTTTAGCATTCCCAGTTTGAATAAGATTGACTTGAATCAGAAAAGAAAGATATCCTATATGCTCATCCTACTGACCCAGCTTTCCTTCTAGACAGACCAGGGCTATCCATGCTCATACACAGCTGGGACAGGTTCTTTCAGACTCAGATTCAATTCAGAGACATATTGCTTCTGCTCTGAGTCTTCTGGATCAAGAAAAGGACTCTTTTCAGCCACCAGACTAGGATGATAATCAAGTCTCATCAGACAATATCAGGGTCATGGGTTAATAAGACTGTAAATCTCAGGGTAATTTCTCTGAAAGCTGTGGTGAAGTCATAGTCTTTGGCAAAAAATGTCAGCCGTATAATTCCAACATTATTTATCTCAGAAAAGCAGTTATAGGTAATTTGTGAATTGTGCAAAAACATGAACTCATGCATAATAATCTTAATGGAGCTTGTTTACGTCTTCTTCTTATGCATAATTAGCAAAACATATGATCTGAGCTGTTCTCTTCATTTAGAGCCCTGTTTTGGCTGGTTGACACAGTGGAGTTGGTGTTGCCAAGAGCTACAGTGGGTAATGTTTTCTGATAGATTTAGTGTGGGATGTCTGTGCACAGCAGTAGGGTCTGTAAATGTGCAACAAAAAGATCAAGGCCGTCATAAACAGTAATATCTGCTGCAAACCAGAGCTGTGGGTCCAGCACTGGCATTTTCTCCATGCCCTGCACAAGTGAGTGCCATCAGCTACGTCTCATGTAAAAGCCTAATGCTGAGTGACTGATTGTATCGCAGCCTTGAGACTGTGCCTTCTAATTAGATATGCAGAGTGAATAATTTTAGTTCAATTAGGTGTTGCTGGCTGGACAACCGCTGGTGTAATGCATATCTACATTAAATGTTATTATTAACCTGTTTCATGTCCTTGGTTACTGACTCTTGCGCACTGGAAATCGGTATTTTGGATTGTTTGGGATTTTGTGTATTTTTTTTCCTATTTTGGCATTATTTTACAGCATTTAGCTAAATTAAAGCCAGCATTCTACAAACTTTATAGGAAAGCAGTATTGTTTACATATGTGTAGTTGTACTGGAGGTTAGGATTGCTCCTTTCGTTTTCTTTCTCTCAGGGAATTTTCTCGCATCTGTTGCTAAGAGACAATAATGACCGCTACTTAAGAGAAACCCAAGAAGTTGCCACGGTTGAGGGGAAGGGTGTGGCTGCTACTCTCGCTGAGCAGTTTCTCTTGGAGGGACAGAGCTACCACAAGATTTGGGCTGGGGCAAGGGGCTGGGCACAGCTCCTGGCTCCCTCGCTGTTGAGGGCAGGGGAGACAGGCTGGGGTCGCTGTGGGGCGAATTTGCCGTCACCACTATGGGGTTCTGTCTTCTCCTGCCATGAGTGAGGCTCTGCTCGTGGGAGCCGCCATTGTACTGGGGCCTTATTAACCTCACCAGAAAGGACCCTCACCATCTGTTTGGGTGCCTGGGGGAAAACCCGGGACCCCGAACCCCTCCAAGGGAGCCTCTCCCGGCCGTGTTCGGGAGCTGGGCTGCCTCTGCCCAGCCCCGCCATTCCTCTGCCACTGCTCCGGGTTTTTCACTACACTGTAACCCCACACCCCTGCCTGCCGGACACCCCACGGCTCCTGCTGCAGCTGCAGAGGTTCTGATAAATTTCTTTTATTACTGCAGCATTTTGCTCGCCTCTGCTGTTCCAGTTTGCTGCTTCCGAGGTCCCTGCTACCGCTCCTTTCACTATACAGGCGACACTGAGACTGACCGTGTATTGTGACTTTGCAAAGGAAGCCGCTTCTCTCTCCGTCCCGCCGGCCCGCCCGCCATTACCGCGTGAGGGAGACGCGGCCGAGCTCGCGCCACAGCGCCCCCTGCAGGCGCGGGGGAATCCTGGCCCCTGCCCGGCCGGGAGCCACCAGCGCCCCTGCTGGCTGTGCCCGGAACTGCAGCGCAGGGGAAGGTGCCGCAGCCGAGAGCGGCTGTCCCTGGGTTTGTGTTCTGTTCCTCGGGGCTGCCGCTGCTGCTCTTCGTTTGCCTTGCTCTACGTACACATACTAGCAAAGAACTGTTGTTCCTTTCCCCATATCTTTGCCTGAAAGCCCCGTTACTTTGGAGTTACAATAATTTGGAGGGGAGGGGACCACATTTTCTGTTCCAAGGGAGGTTCCTGCCTTCCTTGGCAGACATCTGTCTTTCAAGCCAAGAGAAATTGTTATACTAGTTCTGAGGCTGATCACATGTTTGTTGCCAATTAGGTTTCAGTGAACTCTTACCTTTTTTGCAGCTTTCAAGCCAGTGGTGATTCATGCAGATGTAATAAGTTTCTGACTAGTTGTTTATGTAGCCTGCTCCAATGGGAGACTTATTTGCAGATAGATCTCAACAAGTTACCCCTCTCTAGTCACTCTTCATCATGTTGCAGTGTGTAATTTGCTTGCTAATTACACTGTTTGCTCCCTTGGATTTTTGAAGCTCTTTTAAAAATCGGTAGGTTTTTATTATAATGAAGGTGGATGTGCTCTCTCAGAAAAGGTAGGAGGGGGAACGATTTTTGGGTATCAGATACTTGCCCATTATTGAGAGTGCTGCTGAAAAGTGAAAATGTAGCAGGAAAAGCCTACACAGAATAAATGAAGAGAGTGCAGATGAAAGGTAGGAGAAGATCAAACTTCACAGCCCCAGGATGACCCCAGTTAAACCCCCATATTCAGTCCTGCCAGTTGCAGCCTCTCCCATTGCCTGGAGTTTGTGGGATCCTCTGCTCAAGGCAGAGCTGAACCAGGGAATAGGAAATGCTGGGTTGTAGCTGTTCCATCTTCAGCTCATCCACTTCCTCATTACCTTCAGTGGTAACTCTCATTTCAGCTGCTGTGCAGGATATGCTGTGGCAGCCTTAGTGTGAGAGTACCCTGATTCTGAAGGGAAGGTTATCGTGCTTCTTCTCTGACACTTCTGTGTGTTTTCACACTGCCCCAGGATCTCCCTCCTTTGGCTTTAATGCTTCAAATAATGACTGCTCATTAGCACAGCAGAGTCAAACCTTAATTTCCCCAAATCAAAAACTTTTTCTGGCTCTGCAGTCCAGAAGGTGCATGTGTTGGAGCTGTAGAGAACAGGTCTGCCTCACCTGCATCAGAGCTCTTCGTGTGTTGGCATAGAAATTGCTTATCATGCTAGATAGGAGCTTTTGCAAGTAGCAAATGAGCTCAGCATGGACTCTTCCTGAAACTGAGAGTCTCATCTGAAACCTTTCACTTTTGGAGCTTGCTCATCCCATTGAGCCTTAGTGATGCTGTCCTGTAGTATCTGCAGCACAGTCTGCTCCTGTTCTGCAACTTTGCTTCATGTACTGCTTGGAGCAGGTATCCAAACCCCCTAGATGGGCTCTGTACCATCCTGCACACTGTGTGGGTTTGGTACCTTATTAATTCCTAAAAAAAAAGGATAATTTTCCTTGGTATTTCACATATAGGGAGACAAAATTTTGCCAGTGAGGCACAGTTCAGTTAGACATGCTCTGACATTACTGCATTGTTACTATCCATGGGGGTAGAATTCTGCTGGTTGGATTCCTTATGCTACAGTGCAGTGGCACAAATATCATCTTGGCTTATCTCCTCAGCACATCTCTAGGACCTGCAAAACGTGGTGCTGCTGGAGGACTGTCCCTGTGTCTATCCACCACCTCTGCTTCCCCCTGGAGCACCATGATCCCTGGGGCCTGATGCCCATGGAGCCAGCAGGCAAGCCTCCCAGAGCAGAAGAAGTGATGAGGAGTACAGTGTGGGATTTTCATTCAGACATCCCATGGGAGGATGAGATTTCCCCCATCAGGGGATCATCAATACTCTTCCTTTGTGCCACCATCCTGCTCCCACCTAAAATTGTCTATGTCCTATCCTGCAGTGTATTTCAGGAGATGCCAGGCTGTTTCTTTGTGGTTGTTTATGGCTTCAAATGTTTTTCCTTTTATTGCATACTTCAGATGCAATAAAAAAGAAATGAAGGGGCCATTAAAGGAAAATGCTCTTCCCTGGCATTATCTACTCTGTGGGATGTTTCCAGAATTGCTCCTGAATGAATGCTGCCAGTACCCTTGCACAATTTGCCTTGTTACTTACAGGATGCTCTCTTTGCTAACTGGTGCTCCTCCTTTTCTGGGCAGGTTTCCAACCTCTCCAGCCTGCAGTGCACTGAGGTCCTGCCCACAGGTTGCAAAAAGAGGAGATGCTGGACCCTGTGGCTGGGGGCAGCTGCAGCCAAAGTGCAGCTGCCTCTGGGTACTTCTGCATCCCTTTTGAGCCAGGCCAGCTGGTCTCAGCCCTTGCTGAAAAGCTTGGCAAGATACTTCTCATTCCTGAGCTTTCTGTGCTGCTACTAAAGATTGAATACTCTAGGAAGCAGGCCTGGGGCATAAACCTTATCCTTATGGTTTGTGAATAGAGCTCCTTCTAAAAGTGTAAATCATGAACCAGCTCTGCAGCATGTCCTGCATAAGTCTGGGAATCTGAGAGAAAAAAAAGAATCACTTAATTAGAATTGGTCTGACCTGTATGCACATGGAGCATTTGTTGGAGCATAGGGTTTCTGCATACACTCCCCTTGGTGTTAGGGAAATTCTGGACCAAGCCTGGTAACTCGTCAGGGGGATGCAAAAGGCACAATCCTGCTGTTAGTGCCCTTTCCCTGCCAATCTTCATGAATCAGCTCGAAAGCCATTAAAGAAAAGCAATTGGGGACTTATTAGTGGGCAAAGTGATGTATCTTCCCTTTTCTTGGTCCTGGAAACAACTAAGCACTTTGGAGACTTCCAAAACAACCCAAGTGGGATGTTACCATTCTCTGTGGAGGCTGGGGACAAGGAGCATCAAACTGGAAAATAGGTACCCTCAGCACCAGCAAACAGACCCTCCTCTCTTTCTCTCCAGCACTGATGTAGAAGGCAATAGATGATGAGACCACCATTAACTTTCTTATTGCAGCTCTTGCCTTGTGACTTCTGCCATCTGCTAGGGGTGAAGGTACCTTGAAGGCATCATTATTTTAAATCCTACTTCATAACAAATAAAGTATTAAAGGAGGGCAAGATGACCTTGTTAGACAAATTTGATACTGGTTTTCTGATTGTTTTCTTCATAATAAGTTTATAACAGGTTTATAACAAACGTGATTGATTAAGGTAAAAGGATTCTAGGAGAGTCTCTCCCAGCCTTGCAGATCTTTCCTACTTTGAAAATAATGTCATGAAGAATTTATTCATCAGCAGTATACTTTGTAGTCAGCACTGGACTGGTATACAATTAGCTGATTTTAATGCATCATGATTTTAAATAAAAGGCAAGGTACAAGGCAAAATGAATGTAGGCTGTGTAGGAAAGATAGTGAATTTTTTGCTTTAACAGAGTGCTTCAGAGGAAAATTTATGGTTTACAGTCACCAGATGCTTTAGTGTTTGCAATGGCCCTGGGTGTCTGACTTGGGGCTCTGGTGTCTGCTCAGTGTGAGCCAAAAATCTGAACTGCTCTCTGTCATCCATGCTGCAGAAGTGAGAGGTGGTTGGGCTTCTGGCACCACTGGTGCTCCCACAGCATAATCCTGCACCTCCTCTGGCCCTTACAGATGCAAGAATTTCATCCTTGGCTCTTCCTTAGCCCAAAGGTCACTGTCACCATGTGTTGTTTTTGTTTTCAATCTAGCGAAGTCTTACAAAGCCTTCTGCTGGCAGGAACAGCTCTCTTCATGCTGATGCTCAGAACTGTCAGTGGGGACTTAATTTGTCTTCTGCAATTTGCAACTCTGTGGTCTCACGACTCCACGTCACCCTGTGGCAGTCAATACTTTTAATGGGTGGAATTGGCAGTGCTCTTGCTTAGGCAGGGAAAAATCTGTCTCTGAGACTGTCATTAGGAGACAGCTTTAATAGTGCTACAGGTGAGCTCACAGGAGAGAAAGGGCTTGCACTGTGTGAAAAGCCCTCTGCGAGTCTGGGGGCTGCAAGCACAAGACTGATCAGCACCTGTGGGTGCTCACAGCAGACCTCTCCTGATGGGCTGCACTTCACTGGGAAGGGACCACTGGCCAGAATTTGCCTTTTTCTTCATCCAGGATTTGAGCCAGCCCTGGAACATTGTGGTGACAGCAAAACCTGACATTTTCTGTCTGATAATGGCAGAGCAGTGGCCCTGGGCTGTAGAGATGTGTTTGGCTCTCCAACATTTTCTGTGATCTGTCGGCATATTTTTGTGGGGGGAAAAAACCCCAAACCCATAAAAATTGTGTTTATTTTTGGCAGGTGTCTCTGTTGTTTATAGGAAAAGTAACAAAGGAAGAAGCCTTCCTTCCTTCCTTCCTTCCTTNATACATTAGAGGGAATTTGTGGAATGATCGAATAGCAGGACTGGCAGATAATGCAGAAAGTAATTTTGCCCTGTGCTTGCTCCAGAGCAGGAACTGCTTAGGCGTAGATTTCTGTCTGCCCTCATCTCAGGAGCCCATCCCAGGACCTCTGATGGACCAGTCTCCAGAGGACACAACTATTCAGCTTTGTGATCCTGTCAAACCCTCCCTTCCTCTATGAGGAACAGGTATCAAAAGTGTTAATCCTTATTGGGTTCCTCAAGGTCTGTCTCGCTGACTTTTAATTTGCATTTTCCATCCTTTCCTTTTTTTGGTTGTTTGCTTGAAGTCATATTTCATCCCAGTGCTTCTCCCGGGCTCCTGCCAAGCTCATCTGAGATGAACCCTTGAATTCATGAGTGCAGAATCACTGCTGATGTTCCTTCATTGCCTTGCACTTCTGGTCCCTGCCCTGAAGTCGTTAATTTTCAAGCTGAGACTTCTGTGAGTTAACTGGAAAAAAAAGCTGGCATCCTCCACAGCTTGTGCCCACCTCAGGAATTTCTGCTGTCATTCCTTCCCCTCCAGCACTTTCAGCTCACCTTAAAAGCTGGCAGTGGAATCAGTGCTGCAGCTTGGAGCAGTGTTTGTGGCTGCCACTGTGTCACTTGTGGACGTGGAAGTCATGGAGTGATCCCAAATTGCCCTGTTCTCACCCTGTCCTCAGCTTCAGAGAAACAAGGAAAGCAAGGCACTAATCACTTGGGGTGACAGGCGCTCAGACTTGTCTCAGCAGCTTCCAGCACAGGCTGTTATATCACAGGATAAAATTAGACTCTGACCTTGAAACCTATATGTGGCAGAGCAGGAGCTGTAGCCTTGAAGCCACCCACATCCCATGTAATTCTCAGGAAATTATGCACTTTGAAAATGCTTGTCTTTCATTCTGACAAGCTTAAATCTTTTCTTATGGCACAAAGTGCTCCTGCCTTCTTTTCCAGACTTTGTCTCCCTCCATCTCTCTCCACTGTGCACCATGCTTAGAACATTTTCTCCTAAATCATCTCCCCAGAAAAAAATCCTTTTTATCATGCATACAGCAGCGTGAAAGAGAGCGCTGTGCCAAGCCTCAGCTCTGCTCAAGAGTTACTGCAGCTGATATATTTATCTCCCAGGCTCAGCTCCCCCTGGCAGTCCATCCATGGGGAAAATACCCAACAACCCCCACCCCCAAAAAAAACCCAAGAGGAAAGCAAGACTGAAGCCTTGATTATAAATAGGTTTTGTGGAAAGACAATATTATCTGCTTAAGAAGCAAGCAAACATGCAGGAATGCACACAAAGAAAGCCTGTCTCTCCTTTTGTCCTCTGAAAGCCACTTTGCTGCTCTTGGTGTGACGGTAAAAATGAGCAAACCACAGAATAATCAAAATAATGAATGCTTTGGTACTTGTGTTTAGTGAGAATGTGACTGCCCCTTCATTAACAATAGGTGGGTTTGCAGTTCAGTGAAAGTATAATAAATCCATAGCAAGTCTGGGTAGATCCCAGTGATTTCCACTTCAGTGGAAGCAGATAGTGAGATCAGGGCTTTTGTGACACCTAATCAATGGCAAACCACACAATAAGATGTGTACAAAAAGTACCAGAAACTCCAATAGCCCCCAGGAGCCTAGACCAGTCTGGCTTCAGTCAAGCAGGAGTTGCTACCAGGTATATACCATCATCACTTTATTTAATTTTATGCCAATTGTAATATGCACAAAGCAACAGATTAATACACTGTAAATCAGGATAGGCACTGTCCTTTCTTATTTCCATTTGCACTATTTCATGCTCAGGTTTTTTATTAGCAGTTATCATTAAAAAGTCAAGTTTTAAAAATCAAATATTGAAAAAACTTTTAAAAGCATATTTCACCAGTTTTTGTGATTTTTTCAAATATGTATATAGCAACTACTTACACATGTGGTTTGCTAGAAATATTATTTACATATAACACATTAAAAAGGAATCACCTTTGTTGTGAACCTTGAAAGCTAGAAACCCTTTTCTGAAATATTTACATTTTAAAGCTCAAGGTAATAGTAATGAAGTCTGCATATTTAAAAAGAAATCATTTACTCTCAGCAAAAGCCTTTGATTGTTTTTCCTTGCAAAGAGAATGCTTTCAGTAAGAGTTGTGTCTCTCCAGTGGATACAACACTCACTTAAAATGATGGAATGAATCCAGTGCTGGAATATCAACATGTGAATCCATTTCTCTCTTTCTTCTTCAGTGAATATCATGTTGCTGACAAGCACTCTTAGTAATGTAGAGTATTTTTGCAGTTGCTGGAGGTGAGGACTCTGTCTCCCTCATAGAACCCAGAATAAGAGTGAAAGAGAAACTTGAATGAAGCTGGGAAATGTTTGCTCTTGTGTTGAAATTATTAAAATAATCTCACCATACATAATACATAGTGAAAGTGCAGGTACTCTCCTGGGACAGCTGAGGAGCCCTTTAAACCATTGCACCTCTGACAATGATGGGTCTTTTGAATTACTAGGTCATGGAAGAACTAATTTCTGGTTTGATTGGAATGATCTGATTTACACCCAGATAAACCCTGGGCCAGACTGAAAATGTGCCTTTGCTTGATGGAAGATTTTGTACTGGAATGTGGGAGAAAAGATGGTTCCTGGGGCTGTGCTTAAAGGTGTTTTAGTGTCTCTTGTCATGCACAACAATCTAGGGAGACTTCTGAGAAAGTTCACTAGAGGATATATTCCACTCCCACTTTCTCTCTCTCTTGATTTCATGATCTCTTCTTGTCTATTCTCTTTTCTTTCATTAGCACTTTATATCATTTGACACTTCATCAGGATGATGGCCTGTTTACTGTATGCAAATAATCCCTGAATTATGCATGAATAATTATGAATTTGCGTATTGGTTTCCTGAACTGGCATATTGCCATGTAAAATTAGCTTCACTCTAATGTGATCACAAAAAACACATCCAATTAAACTTGAAGGAAGAGCTCACCTTGAAGGCAACTGTCATGGTTTTGATTTGCTAATATAAAAAACTATTGAGCCACTGCTGGGAAAGAGCAAAGTACAGCTGGCACCAGGTAGGTACAGCCATGATCCCCAGAAGCGGGGCAGTGGTGTGCAATGGGGTCTTTTTGCATTATAGCACCTCTTCTGGATCAAAGGCACCTTCCAGGCATCACCTTCACATCTGGCAGCCCCTGAGCCGACTCAGCCATCTATCCCAGGGCAGGGATTTGGTGCATTGCTTGAGGTCAGAGCTGAGTGCAGGATCCAACCTGCCCAGCACAACCCTTGTGAATGGTCTGTGGTGCTCAGACTGAAAGATGGGAAGGAGCCACACTGAGGGTTTGAGCCCTTCTGCATTTCAAGTTTTGTGTTCTTCAGAACCAGGTCCCACTTGAGTCGCTGGGGCTGACTGGGCAGTCCTGAGGTCCCACGTGTCTGTCTCTAGTCTGCCAAGGTACCCTCTGTGCCATCCTGGCACAACTGTGGATGAAATACCCTGCATAATTGAAATAACAAAAAATTAAACTTAAATGTGGTATTTAAATTTTATTTCTCTGCCATTTAAATTTACTATGAAATCTGCTCCTGAGTAGCCAGCCTGCCTCTGATCAGATGAACCAACCCGCTCAAAAGAAGACTTCAAAAGCTGAGGGCACCTTTTCCTCTCTTGCTGCCAAGCAAAGACCAAGGGTCAGCCCACTGCACTCATGCTCTGGCGTCATCACCTTAGGAAGTTTTGCTATGCAAACCCACTCAGCAGGGCCACTTTGTGTAGCAGATCTAAGAAGGGGGCTGGAGGTGGTAGCAGCCCTTTCACAAGAAAGAGTACAAGTACTGAAGATCTTTTTGCCTTTCTAGTATTTCTCCCAAGATATCATGGAATATATTTAGAGAAGGGCTGAAGACAGAAATTCAGTAGGCACAGAGAAACTACTGAAGAGCTGTTTTCAGTTGGCAATAATTCTGGTTTGAATCCGTGGAGCTGCTTTGAGTAAGCTCTTTGGTAGGTTTATATTTAATAGCCGCAAGCTCACGTGTTTCTGCATAAATGTTCTAGTTGTCCTCTCCTCTTTGAATTTCCTGCCAGGACAAAGCTGTTGATTGAACCTGTCTGAGCAAATCTTAAAACATCTGCGCTAGTCTTGGTGTTACAGTGCTTTGTTCTGTGATGTTTGGCAAGGGCTAATTAAAACAATTGTTAGTAGCTATTCTATCTGAAATATTATCTGAATTACTCCATCTGGTGTTTTGTGTGTATTGCAGCACAGGAACCCCAGGACAGAGCAATATTGCTGCCCTATAATTGCAGGCATGCTTGGTTCTGCTCCATGTTTGGTGAGTGTCGTTTTAGATCAAAGTGTGATTTTTGGTGGGGATCTGTCTAAACTCATGACAGTAGTGAGCAAAAGGACCAGTTAACATAAAAACCTATGTCCTTTCTCTCAAAATCTAATCACACTTTTCTCCCATTAAGTCTGTTATTCATCAAAAACAGTTTAAATAGTTCACTAAAGTAACTTTCTTTCTATTAAAAAGAGAACCAGTAAACAAATCATAATGCTTTAATTACATTTTAGTGGGAATCTAATTTCTTATGAAGGCATAATATTTTCTTTGTGTGCCTTTCCTTCCTAGCGCATGGGGCCATAAACTCAGTGACATCTATAGAAAGGTGAATTGGTGCTCCTTGTTCACCCAGCAAGAAACAAAGATGATTAAATGAATCCAAGCAAATCCCTATCTATGGGCAAAGTCAAAGGAAAATTTAATGACTAATTTTTCAGAATCAGCAGAGATAAGAGTCCTAGATGAGTTTTTTTCATTGTGCAGTATCACATTTCCTTCAGATTCAAAGATCTGAGTAATTCCAGAATGCTTCCTCCTGTCTGCCTCCTTTTTTAACTTGACTCTTTTACTGGGGTTTGGGAGAGGAACCATCATTTGGCTGCATGCACATGGATCATCCTGCATAACTGAGCTGTAAATGCTTTTGGGGTGCTCTGGCTGAGTTTTCCCAGTGTCTTGTGCTGTGGCATTTGCTGGAGTCTTTCCATCTTCCCTCTTTAAATCCATTCCTTGCTCTCTGCCTGGTTGAGGCTTGGACAATGCTGACGAGTGATGACCCTTTCCTCAGCGCTGAGTTGTGCTGGTTTCTAGGAAGGTGATCTGATCCATGTTCCTGCCCTGCCAGCTCCACAGGCATTGCACAGGGCTGGTGCTATGCTGCCAGAAGCAGGCAGAGGTGCATCAGCACTTGGGCAGGAAAACAGGCTGGGAGCTGGCAGGACTGCTGTAAGTAGTGTCTGTGGGGTGGTACTGAACTGGTAACAGTGGGGAGCGTGGATGCTGAGCCTGCAGCACCATTTCATTGCATCATTTTCACCTGTATGATTATTTACCTCCTCAGTGCTGAATAACCTCTTGATTCCAGCTCAGAAAGTGATTACTGGGATCTGTGATCAAGCTGCTGTTTCTACTCACATTTCTCCCTCTTCAGTTTATCCTCTGACTTCTGATAACCCTTGTGGCTGAGGCTGGTGGGGCTGGAGCAGGGCTGTGGATTCAGGAGGGCTTTGGGCACCCACCCAGACCTGGCTCACCCACCCCATTCCCTGTCTCCCTTCCTGCCAATTCATGTTTTACCTCTGCCAGGTCTTGTGGGTGCTCTGGGCCAGTGTTACAAACTCGCCTCTTGATCTTTGTGATGATTTCATTAACAGAAACTCGGGATGATCCTCTCAATGCAGACATGTCTAATCTTCTACTTGGGGATTTGAAATGGGCAAACACAGACATCTGGCACCAGATCCAGCCCACAGAGCTTAGTGGGTCCTGAGAGGCAGAGAGCAGAGGAAGAAAACGGAATTTCTGTTCCCACCATCTAAGGATGGAGGAAACAGGCAGGCTGGGACAGGCCTCCTCCACCAGTGCCAATGGGCACAGCTTGCTGGAGGGCTGAGTTTTCACCTGCTGACTGTCTGTGCCTTTGCCAAAGCAAAAGGTTGTTTAATTGGTATGGAAATAAGCCAGCAACATCCTATATCTTCTTTTCTCTTCCTGGAAGCTCATAGGGAGGGTGACTGGGGATTTGAGCTTTGCAGAGATCTGAGATATTTTTCCCCAAAACACACATTTCAGCCTACTCTGCTCATGCTCTGTTTTTTTTATATTTTCCCTGTTTTTCATCTGCTTTCCATGTTCTTCTTATCATGACAATGGTAGTGAAAAATAAACACTGCAGCCAACAGTGCTGTTCTAATAAAGCGGCAGTTAAAATGGCAAAGAGAATGCAAATTAAATACCATAACCATTTAGAAACTGTACTTTTTATTAAATATGAGTACTTTCCATCTCAGCTTTAAAATGTGGGTGGATTCTATTAAATTTAATCATTTTCCTGGAGGATTGCAGGGTAAAGGTGTTGCACAAATGCACAGATAACAAACGAGAGTGATTTTTAAAAACAGCACAGGAAGGTGCAGTTTTTAAATATTTGGATCATAAAGATGCTCTGTTGTTGACTCAACCTCTCCCTTTTCTTTTCAAGTCTTCTTTCTTCTGATGTTGCTGTTCTCCATGGCTCCCAGAATGAATTTTTCAGAAATGTTAGTTATATATTTATAAACATAAACACCAGTAAACTTGACTTTTTTTAGTGCATTGCAGAGAGGTCTCCTAGCTTTCCTTTTGGCTTCAGTCAGAGCAGGATTGAGCATCCAGGAGCTGAGCCTTTGGGCTTGGACTTCAGTGCTGACATCCAGGCTCTGCTCAGGATTCTGTCTGTCTCCAGGGGCTGGAGAGACAATATTTTTCAATTATTACAGCTTGCACTTAGACATGTGAATGCTATGGCCAAGTCTTGGCTAACAGGAGATATCTGTTATTCTTTCAGGTTCTTGCAGGCAGCTCCTGTGTATAACCACCCAGCTGTTGCAGAAACCATCCTGTGGCCACCTGCCCTCCCCAGGTGTCAGCTTATATTGCAGTCAGTACCCAAATCCTTCTGTGGATCTGGACTTTGATGACCATTCCCCAGGTAATTCCAGGGTATTGCCATCCTGGGGCCTCTTCACAGCTGGTAGCTAAATGGCATTGCTTTACAGCAATACTGAGCAGTGCTGCAGTTTTGTGAGTGTGGCTCAAGGTTGACTGCAGTACACCACAGCTCCATGCTGCCTTCCAGTTGGTTGTTGATTCTTCCAGAACCATCCTTTTCTTGGCAATTTCTGTTGTCCATCTATTCCTCTGGAGGACTTGTGAAGCTTTAGCAGTTTACAGACCTAATTTTACAAAAAGCTATGATGTTCCTGTAGTTTGTTTGCCTGCAAGTGGATCTGAATCACCTTTTCTGTTTCATTTGTTGTCAATTTCCCTTCTGAGGAAAAATCAAGAAAGAAGAGATGCCTGGGAGAATGCTCATGCCTTTTCCTCTGTCTGGCTCACAGAGCTGTGTATGCTGCTCCCATGAAAATGGGCTGTATCCAAGATCTCAGTGCTCATCCTTTTAGGCCTCACGGAGCTCTCCAGTGCCAGGAATGGCTGCACTCCAGAAATGGCCATGCTGAGCTTGGGATTGCTGTAGAGCCTCTCATTTTGCAGGTGTTTGGTGCAGTGTGTGGGGGAACAGCATCACCTGCACAGGAGCAGCAACACACCAGGAATCAAAGGACACCACAGAGTGACGTTTGCCATAGGAAGTTATCTCCTGCCAGAACTGGTTTTGAGAGAAAAATACACCAGGCTGGATAGTGCAATTAAATTATGTGTGATAGGGTGTGCTGGTTTAGCCCAGCCTGGTTTTTGGTAGTGGGGTGTCTTGGTTTGAAAGACAGGTGTCTGCTAAGAAAGGCGGGAGGCTCTCTTTGAAATGGAAAATGTAAACCCTCTTCCTCCAAATTATTACAATTTTGAAATTAAGGGGCTCTCAGGCAAAGTTATGGGAATAGGAATAACGGTTCTTTACTAGGAAAAATTAAAATAGAAATACAAAGTATTACTAACAAAGTATTACAAAGAGCAAACCCAAAGCACTGACAGAGTGAGAATAAAACCTGACACCCCGTCAGTCAGGGTGTTGGTAGCAGTCCCATTAAATGGTGGCTGCATCCTCCTGCAGTGACAGATGTGGTTCTGTTGAAGCAGTGCTCCTGTAGAAGGTGCAGTTTTCCTCTGAAAGTCCAGTGATGATGTAGAAGGGTCTGTTTTTTTCTGGAATCCAGTGGAAAAAGGCTGCCTTGGTGTTCCAAATCTCAGATTTTATCTAGGTAGGAAATGCTTGGCTCCTCCCCCTGGGTGGAGCATCTCATAATGGGATGATGTAATTTTATCAGTCATGCAGTGGTACTCAATGGCCCATTAACAGAAGATATCTCCCTAGAGGAAGGATGGGTTGTGGAAAAGATAAACAACACTGCCCCACCTGGTTTTTAACAGAGGGCCTATTAGCAGAGAATATCTCCCACAGAGATAAGGATCACTGCCCCACCTGGTTTCAAAAGTTGGTGATAGTATACATACTTTTGGTCACATCCTGTATTACAGCCTAAGACATGGGGGGAAGCCACAGAGGTGGTTTCTGTGAGAAGCTGCTGGAAGCTTCCATGATGTTCAACAGTGCCAATCTCTGATGGCTCTGAAGATGGACGTGCTGCTGGCCCAATTAGAGAAATTGGTTATGTCTCTGTGATGACATATTTAAGAAGAAAATCAAAACCACACAGGAACAGTTTTTTTCTCGGGGTGTTGAGAAAAACTTCTCCTCTTGGGCACCCCACACGAAGAGAGGTGTTGGATGGTGCTGGTGCCAGAGTGGCCGGCACCACCCACGCGGTGGTGGCAGGCCAGTGGCCAGCAGTGGAAATATGATGACCGATTCTCTGACACAGAACCTAAACAAAATCAACTCCTCAGCACTGGAAGATCCTGCAGAAATCTTTGAACTGGTGGAATTTGCTGGCAATGGCACTTATGAGCAGCAGGGCTTTTTCCTGTAGTGGAAGAAAGAGGAAGAAGTGAGGACATGTAGAAAAAGACAGCATGGCAGCACCAAGATCAGTGAAAAGAAAGAAGGAGAAGAAATGGTCCAAGCATTGGAGTCGAGATTTCTCTGCAAGCCATGGTGAAGACTGTAATAAAACAATCTTCCTGTAATCCATTAAATGCATAGGGGATGCAGAGATCCACTTGCAGCCCGTGAGAAAAGGTGCTCACGCTGGAGCAGGTGGATGCTGAAAAGCTGTAATCCTATGGGAGACCCGAACAGAGAAGGCCCTTTTTTCCAGAGACAGAGAGTGTGGTTACTGCGCTAAAAAAAAAGAGAGAGAGAGAGAAAGGACAGCAACACACATGGACCTCTTTAGGGAAAAAAGGCCAACTTTATTGAACGGACAGCCTGTATTTAAAGCATATTACATCGAGCTGAAACAGGACAGTAGCTCGTTGGACAATTGGGAGAAACATCCATGAGACCATCCCTCAGGATGTGTCCCATGGAAAAACAACAGGTGTTAATCTTTATTATGAATTCCATTCTGTTTTTCACCAGATTCTATTCTGTTTTGACTGTATTATCATCTTGGGAGAGTCCCTCCCTAACTGAAGCCATAATCACCTTCTCAGTCTGGGAATGGACCTGAGAGGCAAGAGAAGTCCAGGCCTGAGAAAGAATTCTCAAGCTCTCTAAATGTGTGTGTATCCACAAAAGAGAGCCCTTACTTCCAAACTAGAGCAGCTTATCCTTAAAAGACTACACCCCATGAACTAAAATGACCCACACCATGCAGTTTTGGGAGGACTGTGTTGCCTGTTGGAGGGACTCATGTTACAGCAGGTCGGGCAGGACTGCTACTCGTGAAATTGGAACCATGCTGGAGAATTTCATGGAGAACTGTTTCCCGTGAGGCCCCATAGCATAGCAGAAGAGAGATTTCTCTCCCTAAGTGAATTGAAGAAAAATATCGAGTGATGAACTGACCAAAACCCCTATGCCCTGTCTCCCTGTACTGCTGTTGGGAAGATATGAGGGGCTGGGGGGAAAAAGGTGTTTTAAAGGCTTCTTTTACTCCTCATTATCCTCTTCTGACTCTGTTAAGATAAAGTTATTTTATACCTATAAGTTTGAGCATGCTTTACCCTTAGAGCGCTTTTCTCCCAATCCTTATCTCAACTCATGAGCCCTTTATTACAGTTCTCGTGGGTGCCTGACGTGTTAACCACTGTCTATCCATGACATCAGGAGAATAAATGAAAATAAAAGAAAATGCTGAAAGTCCCTCTCAGGCTTCAGCCTACCAGCTCAGCAGCACAGGCTGAAAAAAATGTGTGTGTTTTATCCATGGTGGGTTTTGGGGCATAAAGAGTTTAAAATCTGCCAGTTGTCTGATTGGAAACACCTGGTGGTGCCCAAGTCTGGGAAGGTCTCCTGAATACTGAAAAAATTGTACACATATCTCAAACAAGGACTCAACTCCAGCACACAGTTTAATTTAGTTTTTTTAACAGTCCACAGGTGCTGCATGGAGTAATTGCATCTGTGTTCTTTCCCAGTTGAGTTTAAATGAAATACAGCAACTTTGCTGACACCAAGCCTGAGATAAACAGGGGCATGTGAGAAGAAAATTATCTTCCAGATAATTTCATTTCCTGTAAGCAAAACAGTAAGAAGGCCTGAGGACATTTTTCACTGTTTTATAACAAAAATGGAGTGAAAAATCAGATAGTGGGAACTGTCAGTGCTAAACATCATCATCTGTGTATATGAAGCTTGGAGAGTAGCTGTTAGTAGATCTTCCAAGGTTAATGTAAGTGATCTTATTTTGTTGATTGAATAAATGATTATTTCCAGAGGGATTAGTTATAATCCAGAAGTTAACATGTCATTTCATCTTTGATTGTGCTCCTACAAATCTTCCATATAACCTCTCAGGCAGACAGCTCTGCAAGCTCAGCACTTATTATAGAGGCATTTGTTGCAAATCAGACAATTGTGGTGTATCCTTGTACGAGAGCAGAACAGAAATATTGTGATGATGCATTTTCTCCTTTGAAAATGCCAATTCATTGAAAATGAAAGGTTGCCCAGAACTTGGCCAAGACATCTGACTTCCTTACTCTCTTCCAGTTGTCATGATGCTGAGAGTCCTGGGTTTCTTCACCCACTTTCCTTGGAACCCTGGCTTACAGGTATTCTTCCAGATATCTGTAGGAGGTGGTAAAGGGCAAATTCTGCAAACCTGGTGCTGAAAAGTCCCCCTGTGGGACTTAATGCATAGACAAATATGACTTAGCAAGTGTAAGGAATGCAAAGTGAGGGCTGGAAGGGAAGAAGGATAAAAGGTGGCTGAATGTGTATCTTCTCCAGGAACGCCTGTTGTGCTATCAGCTCACTTCTCTGGAGCTCAGCTGGAATATGCTGCAAAGTGGAGTCACCTTTGGCTCTGTACACAGGGACAAAGAAAATATTTTCAAAGCAAGGCATCTTTCCAAACTTAATCAGCCAAAATATTTTTAAGCCTCACCAATCCAGTTTACACAGCTTTTAAAATTTAATTTGCATTATTAACTTTTTTAAGAAGGAGAAAGATACACCATAAAACAAGTGTGAATATAGATATAGCTTCAAGATATTTAGAAGTGCATCAATTTGCCTCTGAATAGAAATACTAGTGAAAGAATAATGCAAAATCTTTGCTTTCTCACCAGGTACTGCAAGAGGAATCACAAACATTAGAGAAGCTCAGGAAGTCACATCATCCCTTTCTGTTTTTCAACTTTGCAGAAGTCCATGTATTCCAATGTTGAAATACAGTTTACTGTATATTATCTTTCTATTTGTATTAATATAATCATATTTATATTAATATTTTCTATACTAATGCTTTTTTTTTTAATGTGATGGCACCTCAGAGAGACAGTGAGTACACCTGGGTTTTTAGGTGTTGCAGCCTGAGAAAGGGGTCTGCTTCAGGTGATTTTTGTCAAATGCATCTTGGCATAAGAGCAGCAGTGCAGAGTTCATGCACAAGCCTAAAGGGATCAGGGGATGCTTGGCGCCCAGGGATGAGCTGCAACATGCCCTGGGGCTCTTGGCAAATAATTTGCCATGAATGGCATGTCCTGAGAGGCTGCTGAGCTGTGTTCTAGGATTTACAAGCTCCAGACCCTCCTGTTCATCCAGAGGTAATCACTGCCTCTTTAGTAGCAGGTTTTGCCTCTGCCTCCTGGTAAATCAACATTACTCTGAGTACTTCTCCCCCTGCACTGCCTTGTTGTGCAGGCCCCCCCAAGCTACCAACAACATCTTCTCTCTCTCTCTGAAAAAGGTTTATCTGGCAGATGTATTCCTCCCCTCATCCCCTGGGGGATGCTGCCTTTGCTGCCACCCCTCTTCACATTTCAGACAGCCTCCTGCAGAGGGTGAGCTGGGAAATCTGCTTGTGCGTGGCTGGGGCTTCTCTGCTGCACTCTGGATCAGGCAGGAATCCATAAAGAGGAGTGCAGCAGAGGTGAGGCTGAGGTGCAAAGCGTTGCTGGTTCAATGTCCATGGAGAAGTGAGACCCTCAGTTGGATTTGTTGCTGCTGCAGGATAAATCAGCCAAGGGGTGGGATGTGCTTCTGATCTCCATCACCTCATCTTTCCCATCCCTCCCTGTGCAAGGTGCCCGCTGAAACCTTTGGCACAGGCAGGATCCGTCTGCCTCTGCTGCACCTCTCTAGGCTGCTGGGGCTGCCTTCAGATTGCAGCCTTGGATTTAATCACTGTTTTGACAGGCTGCAAAAAAATATTGCTGTTGGCACTAGGAGCAGAAGGAACATGAGCAGCCCCAAACAGAATGAGCTGAACAAAAAGAGCTTGTTCAGCTGGGGGCTTCTCTCCCCACTAAATTTCAGCATCTGGCAGCAAGTGGCAGAGGTGTGAGACCTTCTCAAAAATAGGTGACAGGCATAATTTCTGATAGGAAGTATTAGACAAACCGCAGAAATGAGTTCCAGGGAAAGGTGAGTGCTCTGGGCTGGTTTGCTTTCAAACACAGTGGCCATAAATAACAGCTTCCAAGGCATGAGGTGTGGTAATGACTCCTGTGTTCCTGTTAGGGACTAAATGAGCTGACACCCCACAAGCTTCACTGCCTAGACTTGCATATCTAATATTTTGTAAGATGTGAAATTTTCTCCAGCCCTTTCTATTTACTTGTGCATATAAATAAGCAAATACATTGAACCTGTTGTATCTGTCAAGACATGGTCCTTGTGGGAAAGATCCTCTGTGTGTGTGTGTGTGTGTGTGAAGATGCACTGAATGAAAGGGAGGCATTCCCAACCAGTGTTAGCTTGCTGCTGCTTATTTTCTCCACCAAAATTTATTGTTTTTATGCTCAAATTTCTCTTTACTAATCAGGGATATTTACCTAAACAAATCTGTACATCTGCAATGCAGAAAAGGGTGGAAGCTACACTCACTTCTGTGTTCAGCAATATGTTGTACAGGATTTTCCATAATTAGCTTCTTTCAGCTGTAGTTTTTCCTTACAGTTTTCCATCATCCAAATGGCATTGAAAGTATCTTAACATTATTGTAGGTTAACAGATTTTTTTTTGTGCCAGTGGTACAAATTCAGATATGTAATTGTACCCATAGATCCTTTCCTATGATTTTAATTTTTAATACCTGTTATGGAATCCATATACGGGGAAATAGGTATTATAGATTACTTTTATTGCCACTGTAGTGTGTTCCACTCTTCTTAGCAAGTTGGGCAGTTTTGTTTAGATATCTATTATTCATCACTTGCCTGATACATGCAAATGTGGGTGATTTTCAAAAGCTCAGCCATTTAAAATCAACAGGTTCTAACATTTTGCTGTTGGTTTCCTAAGAGAAGCTGATTCAAGGAAAGTGCAAGGAACCAGACAAATAGTTAAAAAATTCTTCCTGTGGGATGATCAGTCTTTCTCAAAGAGAATTGTGACCCTTGGCATGCTTAAATTACTATTGATTTAATGGTAAAAAATACATTTTTATTAGTTTTTATTTTATTTGTCCTTTGCACTGAGATCCCTCAAAACCATAAGTATTTATACAAACAGTTTATGGTCGTATAATAAATAGTCTTCACAATTTAATTAAAAAGTTAAGCAGCATAACTATTTTTCAAGCCCAGTGAGTAAAGATCCTGCCATTTTTATGTCATAAATCAGGATACAGACTGTCAGTTTAATCTCCTCTGTTCTCAGCTGATGCACCCATGGCATAATACTGTGTTGATATGAGCACTTGAGCATTTTCTCAAATGCTTCAGAGTTAGCCCAGGAGCTGTAGTAAGCCCAGGTTGTGCTTGTATTTCTTATTGCCCTCAGGAGTGGATGATCCCTGCTCCTTGCTGGTGTGTTTCTAGGCTGAGCCATGTGTGGTGGCAGGTAATGAGTGTGGCTGTGGTGCCTAAATAAAACACCTCTGGCTCTTGCCACATGACTGGGACATTTTCTGGATGTGGACGTGTTGTTCAGTGATACAGAAACCCACCCGTGCCCTTTGGCATATTGCCATTTCACTGAAAATGAACAGTTTTGCTGCTGTAAAACTCTTCATTTAATGTATTCATTTAATGCATTCATTTAATGCATTTAGTGCATTCTATCATTTGTCACAGACAGGTTGCTGGGCCTGTTCTTTCGTTGTCCGTGGAAAGGTTGGGGAGATGTGGCTGCCTCGTCAGGGTGTAGTGAGGGGAGAGCTGGCTCTTGCTCCTTCTGCCAGCACTCACTGGGGTGCTGTTTATTATACAAGCTTGTGAAATGATCTTCTGCTTCAGGCCTGGCCAGACAGCCCTTTCTGCAGAAATCATCTGTGAAATGCATCTGTCCTTTCCAAAGGGATCCACAGAGCTCTGCAGGACTCCTGGAAAAGGGTGTTGGAACACTGGGTCTGCCATGGGGGGCTG
Organism: Rhabdornis inornatus; assembly: GCA_013397075.1. Lineage (NCBI taxonomy): Eukaryota > Metazoa > Chordata > Aves > Passeriformes > Rhabdornithidae > Rhabdornis > Rhabdornis inornatus. Next base: position 1,127,691 of record VWZS01006390.1, read on the forward strand.
TCTTGGTTTGAAAGGGAGGTGTCTGCTAAGAAAGGCAGGAGCCTCCCTTGAAATGGAAAATGTAAACCCCCTCCCTCCAAATTATTATGATTTTGAAATTAAGGAGCTCTCAGGCAAAGATATGGGAATAGGAATAACAGTTCTTTACTAGGAAAAACTAAAAGAGAAATACAGTATTACAAAGAACAAACCCAAAGCACTGACAGAGTGAGAATAAAACCTGACACCCCGTCAGTCAGGGTGTTGGTAGCAGTCCCATTAAATGGTGGCTGCATCCTCCTGGATGACAAATGTGGTTCTGTTGAAGCAGTGCTCCTGTGGAAGGTGCAGTTTTCCTCTGAAAGTCCAGTGATGATGTAGAAGGGTCTGTTTTTTTCTGGAATCCAGTGGAAAAAGGCTGCCTTGGTGTTCCAAATCTCAGATTTTATCTAGGTAGGAAATGCTTGGCTCCTCCCCCTGGGTGGAGCATCTCCCAATGGGATGATGTAATTTTCATGCAGTGGTACTCAATGGCCCATTAACAGAAGATATCTCCCTAGAGGAAGGATGGGTTGTGGAAAAGATAAAGAACACTGCCCTACCTGGTTTCAACAGATGGTGATAGAATACATACTTTTGGTCACATCCTGTATTGCAGCCTAAGACAGGGGCCGTTAACTGGGACAGAGGGGACATTGCAACCTCTCTATGGGAAGAACATTGCCACCTTGGCTGTGGGTGACATCTGTGCATCATTTCAGCTGTGGTGACCAAGCTGGGTCCCCTGTGTGGCACTGGCAGCACCGAGTGGCTCCCAGCATCGTGGCTTTGCTGGGGAGTGCAGCTATTCTGGCACTGTCAGGTTCAAGTTCTGTTTCTGTCTGAATAGGTTTCCATTTAAATTAATTCTGATGGCTGTGGAAAGACAGACATTTGATGAAAGACTTGTTGCATGGCCAGTCTTGCCTTAACCTCCTGTGCTGCACTCACCTGAATGCAAGGTTTCTTCCCAGCTGCAACTGCCCCATGTAAATGCCTGGGTGTCCCTGCACGTACCTGTGCTGGTGTCCTGTTCAGTTTTATAATTTCAGAGATCTTAAGCTGCAAAGAGAAATATGATTTCTAAGGTCAGATACTGGGCTGAAAATGGCACACGTGGACACTTCCACATGGGCTCTGTGCAACCTGCTACAGGTCCCAGTGACTACCTGGATCTAGCTCAGATGGTGTGGTTTATAATGGCAGCTTCAAGAAGTTTTCCAGATTTCCCTTGGACTGCTGGAAAACACCATTCTGACAGCCCCTTAGCACAGGATTTAATCTGGAGAAGAGAAGACTGATTTGGGATATCATTAATGCACATAAACGTCTCAAAGGCAGGTACCAGAGGATGGTGACAGACTCTTTTCGGTGATGTCCAGTGACTGGACAAGCAGCAATGTCCATAAACTAAAACATAAGAAATTTCACCTCAACACAAGGAAGAACTTCTTTATGTTGAAGGTGGCAGAGCCCTGGAACAAAAAGGTCATGCAGTCTCCCTCCATGGAGACCTCCCAAACCCACCTGGAAGTGTTTCTGTGTCACCGGCTCCAGGTGACCCTGCCTTGGTCAGGGGTTAGACTATAAATGGTGGGTGAGCAGGTAAGAGACCCTGCCAGCCTGATCATCAGAAAAATCCGTAGCTGAAGCACTCAGCGTGCAGGGAATTGAAATCAAGTTCAAGTGAGGCTGAGTAGGTGTTTGTTCAGCAGCTTGTTTAGACTTTAATCACGGTTAAATCTTTTAGTTAGATAATTGTTCTATCAGCTGATGGTTTGAATTGTATTGAAGAGCAATATGCTAAAACATCTTCAGTAGGAAGCAGCAGAGGAGATGAGTTTGGATTTCTTCTTGTTATTTCTTGCATATCATTGTGTCAGTTCCTGTGTTTTCTGATTACTTGACTTGTGTGGTGTGCATTTTCCTCTACAAACACTGGCTCCAAATACACATTTACCACCACTGCCTCACACAATAGCTTGGGAAGCCAAGACTCATTATCAAAGGTCAAGGCCTCTGTGTAATTTGCCTTGGATCAGGAGCTGTTGTTACACTTCCAGCTGTGCTGTGGGAATTGGGACTAATTTCCTAGTGATGATATGCCTGAGTTTTTCATTTATATAGTTTTAGGATTTGGGATCTGTGTTTCTCACAGGCTGTGCTGTGAGAAAAGCCAAGTTGCTTGGTGGTTTCAAAATCCTTGAAGTAAAGCTACAAACAATTATTTTTTAGAAGAAATTAATTTAAGCTGTGCTTCGAGCTATGTTTTCTTCATTTTATGGCATTGCTGTGTGCTGGGACAAAGAGCATTACAAGTCTAATGGCTTTTGTGTGGTCTTTCTGTAGGATAGAAGCCATCACAGGAGGCTGTGTCCCCCCAAAATCTGTTCAGGGCATAGCAATGAGCCTTGGCCTGTGCTGGGCTTGGATGCTGGTGGCAGCTGGAGGCTTTCCTGTTTCCAGCTGGTTCCCTGCAGCTCCCTGGGCTGAAGCTAGGGTGAGGAGGTCTGTGCACACTGCAAATCAGGAGATGTACCAAGTTCTCCATGCTGCCAGGGAAGCATCCAGTTATAGACACAACCCTTAAGCTTTTTGCTCAGTTTACTTAGTCCCATGGACTGAGCAGTCCTCATGGACTGCCAGTCTGGCTGCTGTGGGTGCAAACTGGGAATGCTGGAAAATCTGAGGGGGAAAACTGACTTTGGAGATCTTGGCAAAGAAGACTCATACAAAGGAAATGGGAAACAAATATCAAAAAGTGATAAATTTTATTGTTGGGGCTTTTTTTCCCCATAAGAATGGAGGGCTTTGTTTTGGTTAGGGTATTTGTGCATTTGGGGATTTGCCATGCGGGTGCCAAAAATAGTGTGTTCCTGGGCAGGGAATTGCAGGGGTTTGGTGGGCTCCATCCAAGGCTCAGTAATTCCCCACAGAGACCTCATGAGAGCAGGTAGAGCTGGTGCAGGTAAGCACCAGGACAGAGGCAGAGTCCAGATGTGTGGGGCTGCCCCAGGGCACACAGCCTGTGGCACAGCAAGCTTTGGGGAATTCGAACGAGCTTCACACTGAGCTGACAGCTGGGTCTTGCTGCCAATGAAGCCAATGGCAAAGCTCTGACTGTTTTCAGGAGCAAGCAGGCTGACCCAAAATTGGCTGCTGCTGTGTCTCATTTGCATGGAAGTTAATTATCTGCATCTTCAGGTTCACCTATCTTTATGGAGATAGGCATTAAATCTGGCCCTGCTGGCGTCTCAGTCCCCTTTGGACTGGTTTCCATGGTCTCTGAGGCAAGACCCATTTCAGGTGCGTTTTTGTACCTCTGCAGAAAGAGCTTTGGTTGGTGACAGTCATGTTGTTGTCCCTGCTTTATTATTCAACCTGTATGGAAATGTGCTTAGAACATGGCAGTGAGGTGGAAAATCCACTTGGACAGGTAATGCATCTGCCAGACATGAAACTTGTCAAGGGTTGTCTGAATGCAGCTCTGACCAGGGTTTCAAATGGAAATGCTCTCTCTGAGCATGCAAGGCCAGGAACTTTGTCCATCTCTGAATTTGACCCTCTTTTGAGCAGGGGATGAAGTAGAGAATTCCGGAAACATCTTTCAGTCTAAGTTATTATTGCAATCCATATTATGATACTATGAATTTGAATTAGTAATAATGGTATGACATATATGAGCTCTGCGTGAATGTAATTGGAATATATACCATAGCATCCTTGTTTTTCCTCTCCTCAGCAAGGTGAGATGATGAAAGTTTGTGGGCACTTTGTATAAAAAAATGTTTGTGCAGAGCACTTGTCTAAATTGAAGTCTAAAAATCCAGTTTCTGGTTATTCTAAATGCAGCCTGCAGTGTTCAAGTTTTTTGTTTGGTTGGTTGTAGGATTTTTGTGGTGTTTTGGGGTTTTTTATAATTGCAATTTTTCCTTTGTACTTAAATGCACTAATGAAAGAAATTTTTTTAAAAAAACATGTCATATGACAAATCATGAATCTGGTAATGAACATTTCAATGAATGATTGCTCATTGCCCATGGCTCTCTAAGCTTATTTCAAGCTGTCTGCAGCTGTGATTCTGCTGTGAAAATTTTTATCATCCAAGTAAAATGTGAAGTCTGATGTGGGCCTTTAATGAAAGGGAAACCCTCTCCTTAGATAAGCAGCTAATTTTCCATGTTGGTGTTTCCAATGGTGAACAGCCAGTTAATCATGCAAGTCAGTGCCTTGCACTGGGGAAAACTGATGCCAACTATTTCTGCAATGTTGTGGGGTGTTGCTGGAGTTTGTGGGGGCAGCAGGGCAGTAGCTGGGCTGAAATGGCTTCACCATACAGAGAACATCTGAAAGCAGCCCAACATTTGGAATATTTTATGCCTTTTTCTGTATCTCATCTGAAAACATATTTTTCCCCTATTACCTATGCTTTCTCTCATTCATTTATTGCTAAACTAGCTCTATGGATTTAATATTAAAGATTGACGATTAAGAATCAAATGTGGTTTTCCTGAAGGATGACGAAAATTATGTATCCTGTAGTTTGCATTTGGGCTGACTGTTATCAGGTGCTCTGCTGTCCAGATTAATTAACGGGTGGCAGGTTCCTGCTTGCTCTTTTCCTTTATTTGGCCATGGATGGAGAATAGAAAGGCAAATGAGAAACAAAAACCTCAAGTTAGATTAACAGAAAGATTAAAGCTTTTAAAGAAGAACTGACACAGTGTGCATATGGTAACTATTAGAAAATGCATGCACAGATTAAAGAAATCTGGATAAGAGTTGAAGCAGCTCTAGTGTTTTTATTTATAGAGGAAAATATCTCGTGTGTATGGAACAGCATTCCCTGAGTTGTCGTGAGTTAAGGACTGTGGAAGAGGTTGGTATTTAATCCTGTAGGCAAGGGAATGCTGGAGATACAAAAAGCCCACCAGGTGAAAGGTGCACAACAAGACAGTAAAAACTGTCCAAAAGGAAATAGGTAATATGAGGAAAACATGCTTAAATCTATTCTGGATTACCCTAGGCTGGTTTGTATTGAATGCTCCCTTTTTCCTCCCCTCTTTATGGCTTTTACTAGCTTCTATCTATTTCAAGGTTTAAAATATGTATATCAATTTCTTTCCTAAGCACAGGAAATCAAAGAGCTGAATTTCTGCTGTTAAGCTAAAGCAACCTAAATAAATGAACGCTGCTACATCAGGCAGCAAGTGTGCACCCATCCATGTGCCCCTGAGAGGGGAAAATTACTTCTTTTTCATAGGAGGACTGAGTTGGTTAAAATATTTAGTAGTGCTTTCTGCTCAGGCTTTATCGTGAATATTCACATTCTTCTCTCAGTAGGAAGACAGCACACATTCCCTTCTTGGCAGAAACTTTAAAAACGGCCCCCTTTACCTGCCCCATGGGGCAGCCTGTGCTGTGCTTGTGGCCAGAGGTTCATGCAGATGTTCATGCCTGTCCACTGTTTCATTCTGTCTCTTTCCTGCAGTTGCTGTTTTGGTTGGGGCATCCATCTGTGGGGTTTAGCTGGGCTTCACCCCACACCTTGAGGAAGCCACTGGATCCTCAGTTTGACAGGAAGGTGTCTTCAGCCACCCTCAGAGTGCATGGCTTTACTAGACCTGAGTCCCTCTGGGCAAAAGCTGTTTTCCATAGGCCTGTCTTGCTCCCACTGATAAATGAGATTTATTTGAGAAGTTTTAGCAAGTCCCTCAAAGGACACTCCTGACTGCCTGCAGGGGAGGTGCAGGAGAGCCATTTCTGGCTTCAATTGTGATTCAATTTGCCCAGTCAAAATTTCTTGGAAACCCTCCTACCTTTTTGTCCAGGCAAATATAGCTTAGGACATATAGCATAATTCAAAACACCTGAATGATCACAGTGTTAGCACAGTATAAAGAGTTCTATCATTCAGTGTCACTTCATGGCAGCTAAGAGAAGTGTAATGCCAAATGTATTGCCAGTGACAAATGCAGAATAACTCCAGCTGCTGATGGTACAAATTGGATTCAGCTGCAGCTTCACACATGCTCAAGAAGGTGGAGAGAATCAAAAGTCTGTTTAACATACTTGAGTGTTTGGGAGCAGTTATAAGGTAGATAGTATTTCATGCTCATTAATCAAGGGCTAGGGGAGAAACTCAATTGTTCAACATAGATTAAGCCTGTCCTTGCTGCTCTAACTAAAATGCATCTTCACTTTGGAGCCTTCCTTAAAAAGATAATGCATCTAGGTTGTACTAAACAGAAAGTCATGTTTGGGTTTTACTGGGTAATATTTTAATTTGCAAAATTGCAAGAAAGGCAACATTTAGCTGATACAAACTGTGAGATAAAGTCTTTGGCGTGAAAAGTCCTCTCTTGAATTGACCTATCTGTGGCTAGTGCTCCGCTCTGGAATGAGTAGGGAAGCCAGGGAACAGGGGAATCATGCAAGAGACAGGAGAGGGAGAGGCTCCCAGGCTGCTCCAGGGTCTGCAGAGGCAGAGCCCATCTCCTGGGACTTGGGAATCCAGCTTTGTCTGTGCTGAGAAATTTGGCCACTGTAGCAAAACACAAACACAGTTCCAAAGCTGTTTTAGTGAGCAGAATAGGCTCAGTTAGCAAATGGAATTCATGCTGGCATTGCACATCTCTGCTATTGTATTTAGCCAGCAGAGAAATGTGGCAGATAGAAACAAGAGTATTTTTTTAAAATTCCACCACTAGTAGAACTTGGCAGAGCCTGGTGCAGACCTGGTGTGAGTTGCCAGCCCCATGGCTCCAGGCATGCTGAGGGAGGGATTGAAGCAAGCCCCAGATCTTTCCTGGACTCACTGATAAGCTCAATGTGGGCACTAAGCAGAGGCAGAACCTCTCTCAAACTCCCTGCCAAAGGACTCCTTGTTCCCAGAGGCATCTGGGAGAGGAAATATTATGCAAACTCCAATTTTCCAGTGTGGTTTTAGGAGTATATCTGCTAAATTTGAGGGCCTTGGGATGGGGGGAAGATCCTCACAAGCAAAACTTGCCAAAAGAGCATCCAGAGCAGTTCTCTGCATGGATCTCTGTTGGGTTCATGTGTCTGCTGTTGCTGGATGGGTCCAGGGGCCATCAGATTCCCCAGAGCCATGCATTTCAAGGGGAAAGAAAGAGTCTTTTTTTCCCTAGCTTTCTGCAGACTGTGATCTCCAAATCCCTTTGGAATGGGAATTTGCATACTGGTTTTCATTGTTGGGCTTCATGAGTGGGGCATTTTTTTCTGCTCTATGGTGCAGCATGATCTGTTTCTTACAGCTATTAACCTTGTAAATGTGGGTGTTTGAAACTCAGCCACTTAAGCAGCTTTAGTTCTTTCCTGGGGCTTGATATATTTTTCCTGAAAATGCATTATTACAAAGGTTTATTAGCAGAAACTGCCATTGGCAGAGCTCTCTTCCACCATAGCCCAGATCAGGTATGTGATGTGTTGAGATTTATTTTCTCATCTCATTGCACACAGTTTTAAAAGTCAGGCTCTTGGACTGGGGAGGAAGAGGTCTGCCTGCTTTTACCTGCTGCAATTAGTACTAACTAGAAGCTGTCAAGTAGTGATGGGACAGGGATGAATCTGAGGAAGGAATTGAATGAGGCTACTCCACAGCAGTGTTCTAGCAGACTCAAACTCCCTTCATCTTCTGCTCTTTAGGGATTTCTGTCATTAAAGAAGAAAACCATGAAATCAAACAAAAATGGCTCTAGGCTACTTAATTAGTGGGTCTCTGGCAAGTGCAGAAGGTCAGACCAGTCCTTGAGACATTAATGTGTATTTTTCAGGGAAATTTTTCTTTTCTACTCTGTTCCTTCCCAGGTGAATGTGTGGGTTAAAATTCTCTCTGCATTGTTTCTAGAAGAGAGTAGCTGCAGCAGCTTGATTCAAACCTCTCAGAAAGCTGCAGTGCCACCCCAGCCCTGCAGGTGGCTTTTGGGGGTTATGGATTGTGGGATCCCAGCGGAGGATCTTGCTGGGCTTTGTGTTACTGTTGGTGTGGCTTCTCTGCCCAGTGCCACATGACATGAGCTCTTCTTGTGTTGTGAACTTCCTGCAGTTTTCAATTTTTTCCTCTACTTTTTCTTGTCTTTCAACATTTTTACAGTTATTCCTTAGAAATAAGAAAAAAGAATGAGTACAATGGATAACTCTATGTATATATTCCCCCATAATTCCCCAACAATTTAATAATCTAAAATGCTGTTTATTGGCCACATCCAGACCTTATCCACCAGCAAGCTGTTCTGCTGGACTCTCTGCCAGCAGCATGCAGCAGTGAATGAGAGGGGTGTGAAAGTGAGAGGGACGTGAAAGAAAACACACAGAACATTGTGTTTGTCTAAAAGCACAAAAGAAAGTTCTACTAGAGCAGAAAGGGTGTTGTCCTGGGCTGTTTCCATTCCCAAGAGAAGTGCTTCAGAGAGAGCCAGAGTGGCTCTGCCACCCAGGTATTCTCCAGCACACCTGAGTTATCAACATGATTGAAAATGATCCATGGTGCAAAGGGCTAAACCCTCTGACCTGATGCACGGATGGTAAACTCAGTTTTGCTTCCTTGCTGGGGAAGGAAAATCAGGAAAGAAATGTCAAGGAAGGAAGGCTGAAAAGAACAGCAATTAATCTGCTTACTTTACAAGCCAGGAAAGACTTGTGTGACATTCAGTGGAGTTTGTTGGATGAGATGCCACCTCCATGGCTCAGGGTAGCTCACTTGCCCTGTGAGCCGTGCTGTGGCCCCTGGGAGATCAGAGCCATGGGGCACTGGTGCTGCCTTTGCTGTTCCCATCCCACTCAAGAGGCAGTATTTTCTTTTCCCATTTTAATTTTAAGTGCCACTGCTGACAGCAGCATTTGCCCAGGCAGAAGTTGCTCTTACAAGAATTACATTCCTTTTCTGAAATTGCTTCCACCACTGATTGCTTAAAAAGAATGGCTGCCATGACAGCTCTTAAATGAGAGCTGCTCAGAGAGCAGCTCAAGAGGTCTCCAGAGAAGCAGCAAATAAAAAGTCTCTTCTGTTTCTGGATTCCTATTGTGCTCTGAAGCAGCGCTGTGAGCCAGCAGGGTGGGGGGAGCCCTGTCTGTGGATACAGAGCCGAGCACTGGGCAGGCTGGCTGGGCTAGCTCGTCTTGAGAGCTGGCTTGCTCCTTCTCTCTCCATGCTTGGCTTTCCTTTTGATTTTAAAAGATCCATTTGGAGCCAGAACAGCAAATTGGAGGCCAGTTGTGTGAAGACGGTGTGGGGAGAAACCTGGACCAGAGCAGTGGCTGTGAGCTGGGATGTAACTGGTGGAGACGAAGCCAGCAGGAGAGGGAGAAAAAAATAAAAGCTTTGGGTTGGGAATAAGGTTGTTATTTTCTGCTTTGGCTGCCAGAGGGATGCTGGGGGTTGAGATCTACTGAAAACCAGAGTTTTTCTGGCAGAGGTATGCAAGCCTCCTGACTACACCCCACTGCGAGGAGGATTTGGCACCCAAACAAAGTAATTCTATGCTGAGGCACTCTCTCCCAAAGATTTGTCTGAGGGGAGAAAAATAAAGGGAAGGAGAAGAAAAACAGACGGCAGAAAACCCTTAGAGCAACTCCTGGTTAATGCTGCACTGCAAACTTTGAAAATCAATGGTGACAATTGCAAGGTGCTGCACAAGGAGAGCAGCTTGAACTGCAGAGCTCCAGGTTACCTGCAGACACCTGGGCCAGGCTGGGAGCTGGGTGAAAAGCCATGTCTCAAAATGCAGAAGTGGAAATGTCATAGTGTGAATCCTGGGACAGGTGACAGCCCTCCAAATGTTACAGTGACCCTGCTAAATAGGAGGCCCGAAGTTTAAGGGTGCCTTGGGAGAGGTGCCTGCTCCTGGCATGGGGTGAACGACCACAGGGGCATCAAGTGACAGGACAAGGGGGAGTGGCTTCAAGCTGAAGGATGGTAGGTTTAGATCAGATATTAGGAAGCAATTAGGGAGATGCTGGCAAAAAAGACTCCAGAGAGCCCATTTTTTTGCAGGAAAATCTTTGAGTAGTTCTTTTCCACATCCACGCAGATTGAAATATCATTTTTTCAGTAAGGGGGTAGAATTAGCAAAATTATTTTTTTATTTTGAATCCATCAGATTGTTGGAAATGCAAGCAAAAAAAATAGTTTTTAAAAAGGAATAGAATGGGTGTTTGCAAACATGATGCTTATTTAACATTATTTTCTATTCTCAAAACCAGCATATTGACTTTATTATCAGCCAAACAGATTATGCTGTCTGTCAGCCTAATAATGACTACTGTACCCTCACTGCATGTCTCCCAACAATTTTTGATTGCTGCTGAGAAGACATTGCTGGCAATTCAGGACTAGGATTTGAGAGAACACCGATTTTTCAGCAGAATATTATGAAGTGTTGAAGAGTTACCAAGAGCCACCAGTCTAAGGCTGATGTTATTTATATCCTCCGTGTCTGGTACAAGTGATAAATCTGCAAAGACAGTGAGGATCATATCCTGCAGCCCATACTGTAAGGGCATTCCATATCCATAAATTGAACACTAATGTTTATTTCTCCTTAATTAAATACTCCATTAGCCATAGATTGTGTTAAAGTATTTAAAAGGAAGTAATGTAATCAATATACCAACTGTGCCACTGTAAACATATCTCATACGCAGTAACTGCCAGGTTTTCTTTCTTTGCTGAATTGTGAGTGCTTTGAAAAGGATAGAGGGATTATTCTGGGTTGAGATGATCTGTAAATGCAAAAATAGTATTTTTTTCTTGACTCTCATGAGGGCACTTCAGCAAGCTGATGTCTTGGTAATGCTCAGTATTTTTTTTGATAGGCAGCATTTCTCCTAAAATCTTCATCTGCCTCTTAGGTATGTGTGTGTATGTATATACAGAAAAAATTATTATCCAAAGCAGAGGATTTTGTGCTCCCCTTGGCTTTACTCTTCATGTCAATTACATTTTTGTTTTGTTTTGGTTTGGTTTTTTTGGGTCTTCCATGCTTGGGCTAGAAGCTGATGGGAGCACTACACAAGGTGTTGGTGTAGTGAGAGGTTTCCTCTTGCATGAGGCCTGGGTGAGGTGGGTGAATGCCCAGCTGCTCCCTCCTCCCTGTCCGTGGTGATAACAGGCTCCTGTTCCTGCTCCTGTGTGGCCACTGATGGCAGAAGAGACTTCACATCTCAGAGACACCGGGGCCTTTCCAAAATATGCCCAAAATAGAAGAGAAGGGAAGAGAAGCCTGGCAGTAACCAGGGGGAGAAGTGCAGAGATTATTTTCTTCTTCAGTCCTTAGGGAACCAGGTTAAAATCAGGCTTTAAACCACTGAGGAAATAAATGGGTTTTTTCCCAATAAAATAAATATTCTGCAGCCCGTCCTCTCCCTTCCTGGTACCTGGAGGAGCTCAACCAGAAGCATAAAGTGCCTGATTTAGTGTCCACATGTTCTCAGCAAGTACTTTCTCCCCTCTTGTTATTGCCTTGCAAAGTGTCCGTTGTACCGAGGTAATCACGGGGAATTTTTGCAGCCACTTTCTTTCCTCAGAAAAATATCCCTAGTGGTGTGATGATAGGAAAAAAATGTCTTTTGTGAAGATAATCTCTCAGTTGAATTAGTTTACATGTGCTTTTAATGCCAAGAACCTCAGACAGCTTAAAAATAATAAAAATGAAATGTCAAGCAAATAAAAGTTAATTAAACACACAGTGAGAGAGGCTTAATTTTAGTCCTAAAAGGAGCTGAAGCTTTTGCAGAACATCTCTACAAAGGTAACAAAATCCCTCACTGCAAGGTGTAAAACATCCCCCACTCCCTGGCAAGAAATGAGCACAGCACCTGAAGAGCATCTGTACTCCAGGCACCACCAGATGTGGAAGAGGTCATTTGCTGGGGGTTTGGGGAAATTAGAAAGCAGTGAACTAACACAGGTCCTCCACGAATTGTTGTATATTACCAGTATTCCTGAAAATCTTCATGCAGACAGAGATCTGAGTTATTCCAAGCTCAGTGCAACACAAGATTTAAAGGTCATCTCCTTTTCCCATGGCAGTCCATAGAGGTGAGTGTTTCACTGGAGGCCAGGCTGAGCTCCAGGCTCTTCCCAGAATGTTTTTTTTTTTATTCCAGCATATCAGCCACACTGAAGCAAAGAGGAGAGCCAGAAGAGTAAACGAAACAAGGCAGCAAATACTGCAGTGTGGGCAAGTGGGTTTCTACTCAAACAAGTGTTTGCCTGGCAATTGCAGAGGTTTTCATGGGAGCGTTCCCTTCCCTTGCTGAGACTCCTAATGAAGGTAATAAAACAGTAATTAAATGCTTCTCCATCACCACAGCTCAATCAAGGATGCAGACAACAGGTTTGTACTCTTGTCCAGGGCAGCTCCTGGGGCTGCAGGGTCTGGGTGGGGAACAGAGCTGCAGGAAGGGGTCACATCCAACACCTGGGTCTGTGCCTGGCCCTTCAGGACCACAGGTGAGGTAGGGAATGTCTTAAAAAAAAATGAAAGCCCACAGAGCAAGGGCTATCAAACCAAAATGAACGGATACCAAAGCAAAATTACAGTGGTGGGTGGGGCTCTACTGGTGGGAAACCTGCCCTGGCCAGGACCCCAAGCCTGCTTAAATGACTCCAACCAGTGGAGGAGGCTTGAGGTTATAGCTAAAATAAAGATACCAGCACTTGTTCACAACCACTCCCAAAACTCACCATGAGGGTTGTGTCTTCAGACAGCACAAATGCTAGGAAGAGATGAAGGGAGAAGAGAGGTTTGCTCTCCATTTTATTTATGATAAAGGGTTGTATGCTACATTTCCTGATTAATTTTGAATAGATATAAGTTAGCAATAGAAGATATGAGACATGCTGTATTCAATCTTGGAGTCTACAAAGCTTTCCTCACCCCTGACCCATTGCTGATTTGTGTGTGCTGTGGAATGTGCTGACTTTCCTAATGGATGGGTGGCATCATTTCATATCCCAGAAAGTGATAAGCTGCCCAAAATGTCAGAGCTCCAAGCTGCTGGGTTTCAGTCAGGCTCTTTTCTTTAGTCTTTCTCTGCATTCTGCATGTTTTTTCTTAAGCACCATCTAGGAACCATTTGCACAAAGTGGATGGTATTTTTGTTTGGAAACACTTCACATGTAATCTTTAACAATAAAACAGCTTTGTTAATTGCTGTAACAGATTAAATGCTCCTTCCCTGAGCTGTCCTAGTTTGGAGGTCAAAATTATATGGCCTAAAAGGAAAAAAAAATGGGGAGAAAAAAAAGGTGCTCTCATTCTGCTAGTATTATTTTACAGTACAAAAAAAAGAGACCAGCATCATCAGGAAAGCAGACTTCATCTTGACAGGTAACTGTGTTCTGAAATGTAATTATTGGGCCAGACTCACAGCATGGGTAACCCTCAAGGTTGTGTGTCCTTGGAGCAGGGACGAACAAGGTGATAATAATGCAGTGACTGTTTTTTTCATTTTGCTTTCTCTGTACTTACAAAGAAGTAAACCCTGTTGCTCTGTTGATGAGCTTGCAGTGCAATGCAAAGAAAAACAGCCAACATTTGCTTTTAGATGCACAGTGCATTAAATGCACGAGGACATGAGCATACAGGTCCTTTGCTGGGTAGTGGCAGACAGACAGCAAATACAGTCATGTATCAAACCTTTTTATTGTGGGAAGCTATGGGATTACCTGCACATCTTTATATGATCACTTAGTTGAAAAAAAGGAGCACTTTGGTGGTTTCCCACCTGGGACAAGTGATGTGGGCTGGCAGTGAGTCAGAGGCAGCACTGCTGTGTGTGCCATGCTCTCCTCTCCATGACAGAGAGATCTTTCTGTATCCCCTGACTGCTCATGGCTCTCAGCTTGCAGGGACCTGCACAGAGGTGCCAGTCAGCCCAGGGCAGGCAGGGGTGGCACTGATTTAATGCTTTTCATAATGATGTGCTATTAGAGGTGTTTTAACCAATCCTGGGAAAGGACACTTGTTTTGCTGTTAAACTAGTAAAGATTAGGTGATATTTGAATTACTGCTTTGCCCCTTTCATTTCCAAAGACTATGAACATGTTTGCATTAGTTTCCCCGCTCATGAGGTTTGTATACCCCATGTCTTGTCTGGCAGAACTGGCCATCAGTCTTTCCTGATGCTCTCTATTGTCCCAGTATCTCCAGTGACTATGCAAAGTGCTGAATGCTACATGTTCATTCCAGATTTATCAGTGCAATTTGCATATAGTTAATATTTATGCCTCACTGATGTAAAACTTGAATATTTTCGGTTTATTAACTTTTTTGGGGGATAAGGTCATTACTCCACTTTATGGAGGTGTTTAAAATGTGCAGAACTTGATGTCCACACTTTGATTGCATGCATAAAACTTGTAGGAAATACTGTAATAAAGCTTATAGAGCAGGCAGTAAATGTCTTCATGTTTGGAAGGAACTGGATGTACTTTTTGTTTTCTGATGAGTGGTTCATCAATGTTAAGAAACAATTTTCCATTAATTGGGGTGTGTTTCAGCTGCAACCTGCCCCACGTGTCTGTGTGGGTAGGTAAAGGAGCAAGGGTCACTTTTTGTGAGCCTGGGTCTGCTTCTGGGAATTTTCCACCAGTGCTCTTTCAAGCCACGGTCTCTTCTCTCATATAGAGAATGAGATACCTGCAATTCTTCAAATTTTCTCTTTCAGCAAGAAAGCAAACATAAAAGCTGGCAAAAGTTTAGTACTAAAAATGTTTTCATTTTACATACTGGTAGGGTATTTTTGTGTCAAAAAAAAAAAATAGGAATTGTGCTTGTTGGAGTAAGAGAACAAATCAGAAAAGCATGCAGTAATACAGGGAAAATTCTCCTGCCAGATGCAATATATCCATCCAAACAGACCTTTGTGTTTGACCATGCAATGCTAGTGATCTCTTACGGCTGCTGAGGGTGCAAGATGAGGAAGAATTGGACTGGACAAGGTTAAACAATCTTTCAGTCCTCCTTTGTTATTGAACTCTAAAATACCCTAAAGGATCTGTAGTTTATCTTTCATATATAGAGCTTTGTAGTGACTTATTTTCAGTTTGTGAGTTCTGAACTAGAGAAAGGAATGAATGTTGTGCAATTAATTCATTTATCAATCACATTCAATAAATGGATTGTCTGATCTGAAACACAGAGGGAGAAATTAAACAGATTAATGTCTTTTCTGAGCTGAAGCAAAAGCAGTGATCAGAGCTGGCTGAATTAACCTCAGAATGAATTGACACCATTTCTGCAGACACAAGTAGTTTCTGTCATGTCTGGGGTCTTGTTATTCAATCTCCATGAAGCAGTCAGGCATGCTGGCAAAGCTGGGACTTTTCAGAACATCAGCCTGTGTGGTAATTCATGCCAGCCTGCCAACATCCATCTTTTATTGGCCTTTATCTTTTCAGAGGAGGAGGAATGACTTGGTGTTTTCATCCCTCTCTGTCAGTGCCCAGTCGTTATGGGAGAAACTGTTGATGGAGCCAAGGTGTTTAATTCACAGATCACATGAGTGCAGCAGGGAAACCTACCTCCCTCCCTCCATCTGCCTCCCAGCCAGGAGCCCAAGCACTCCCTGCAGCACCCCAGCACCCAGGGGCGAGCAGGAGGGGAGCTGACACACTGTGCATTGACAGATCTATGTTCAGAACTGGGGGCTCCATGAGGAAGGTGTTTCCTGGGCAAGCTGAACAAGATATGGTCCTAGAAATAGACATTGCTGGGGGCAGCAGACATTCCATGAGCCAGGCAGAGCATGCCTTACCTTGTATCCCATCTTCCTTGTATTGGAAGGGGCTGTCACTGAACACTGAACTCACCTTCCTGGTGCCCCACTGCTGGGAGAGGGGGTAGGACCTGCTGTAGGAGTGGAAAGCAGGGGTGAGAGTGGCTGAGAATTTGGGAGATGCAAACTGAAGGACTTGAGCTCCTGGTGAGCTCAGAAAATGTGTTCAAATAGGCCAATGGGGTGCAGCTACCTACTTGTTGTCAGCTCCTGTGATGGGAGCCAAAATTTGTGGAGAGACCTGAAAGGTCTGGTTTTGGTTCATCCAGGCCTCTGAACTGGTGAATGCAACAGGGAAAAACAGATGCATTCAGGAGAGAGAAGCCTGAACTGGGCAGAGGCAGTGACTTCCCTGCCATGGGTAATGGTGTTCAGCCACTGCCCAGAACCTCCTGTGTCGCCTCTCCAGAGGGGAGAGGAGCAGCCAAGCTGCTCCACTTGGCCATCACCTCCTTTTTCCTCCTGAGTGAGCTCACAGAGAGTAGAGCTCCCAAAAGCAAGAGCCTTCCCAGAGCTGAGCAGATTGTGGAGTGCAGGGACAGAGCTGTCCCTGCCAGCCCTGCTCCCATCCCTGCCTGGCTCCTGGGGATGTGCTGCCAGTTCAGCTGCTCCTGGTGCCAAGCTCTGGCTTTACTTTTGTGCAAGCAAGTTACCCTCTGAGAACACAGAACTGCAGAGCTAATCTCTGTTCTTAATTTGCCATTAAAGTTTATTTTCAGCAAATTATTCAAAATATCCACAGCACAGCTGTTCCACATTAATCTCTTCCTTCTTGCATTTTTTCCTTTGGCAGGAGGCAGTTTCTGCCTGTTTGTTGCAGAGCCACGTACAAGAGACAGGAGCCTGATGAGCACTTGGGGCAGGGAGAGAGTCTGTGGAGGTGGGTTTTACCAAACAGGAACTTGGAGAGGAGATGGGGAAGGGTAACCATCACCTGAGACATCCCTGGAGCACGGATACACCAGGCTGCTCTGAGGCCTGGGGAGAGAATGCTCGATCTGGATTATCCTGCCAGCCTCATCACTAAGAGCTGAGAAGGCTGTGCATGGGCCAGCTCATTTCCTTTAATAATGACAAGAGGGACTAAAGCTGAATATTTCCTGAAAATCAGGTTAGTGCTGTGTTAGTCAGTGGGCAACAGAGGTTTGCCTCTGGGTAACAGTGTAAGGTCAGAAATTTAGTTTTAACTTTTGAAATCACCCTTTGGGCAACTAAAAAAATTATGCTACAATAGCTTATTGATACTGTAGTCTTGAAAGTAAGTTCTCTTTACATAGGTCCTTTAGACATTAAATAGGTGATATGAATTAACCATTAAATATTATTGAATTTAATTATTTAATATTTGTGTTAAATAATAATAATTTAAAGTAATATTGTTGTATAATACATAACATTTATTTAATGTTGTTATTGAATTAATTACTAACTGTAATGGAATATTATTAACTACTACTTGAATTGACTACTAACACAATACAAATTGATGCCTTTGAATAGCACAGGCCCAATTTGTAATGGAAAGTCAATTTGTCCAGGTACTTTTAAGTACATGGTTTGCAGTTGTTGTCCCCTTTCTCAACCCAGTTACTCAGAAACATGCCTGCACTATTGTGATATTTTTTTAAAATGTAATTTGTTTTTCTGAGCAGCTCTATCTTCCTCTGTTTACAGACTCTAAAACAGTTCAGAGCAGAAGGTGAACAGGCATTCAGTCAAAGTGGGAAATGTCAAATGTGTAAGCTGGTAAATGTTGCATATCTCAAGATGGAGAGTTTAGCACGGACAAGAACTGGAAAATACGTACAGCATCATTTTTCCTACAAATTTAAGACTGGACTCTTCTGACCCATCCATCCTGTGTGCCATGCTATTAGATGCAGCAAGATATTGGCAGTACCAGAACTGGGAGGGAAATATTTGTCTTATTAGAAAGTGTATCTGGTTGGAAATTAGGTTCATCTATTGCAGTTTTTAAAAAATTATATGATCTTCAGCATTCAATTTGCATTTACCCCATTCAATGGCCTGAAAGCCATGGGGTGTTTCAAAAGGGGTATTTTCCTGTTCATTAAATCCCACTGGAATCTAAGACAGAGCACTGTGACTTTCAACAGAAACATGTGGCAGTGCTGTTTGGGGAGTGAAGCCATGTACGATAATACTGAATTAGGATCAGTCTAGAAAAAATACATTTGAGCAAATTTCATGTCTGTTAGTTCAGACTCCTCTTAGGGCCAAAACACTCATGAGGTACTTGGATGGGAAAAAGGAGGCAGATCTTGATTTCTCCTCCCTCATTTGGCTGGGAAGCTGCTGCACAGTAAAGGTCAAATTTTCTTCAGTTGCTTTGAAAAAGATGCAAAAGGAAAAGTGAAAAGAAAGGGCAGCAGATAAAGATACACAGCAGATGGGGCAACGTGGTGCTTTGAAAATCAGCTTCATAAAATACATCTTAAATGGAGGAAGGATTAAGTTAAGAGGATGGCATGTAAAAGCAGAGGAAAGAGTGATGCTAGAGCTGGAAAATTAAGTGCAGGAAGACAGAGATGTGGCCAACGTTTCAAGACAAAGTTCTGGTGCCTCCCAAGTTTATGGGAACTTTTTTGTTGGATTCTATGGAGCCAACATTTCCACCTTTTAGCTGGTGGTGCTGGTTTTGAATCATGAGCAAGATGCTTTACTCCATCGGAGCACAACTTGCAGTGAATAGTAACACACCTCCCAGAACCAGAGGTGATGAAACAGTCTTTAATATGTTTGTACCTTCCCTTTAGTTCAAAGGTTTAATCTTGGCCTCTGAACCACCCATTCTCAGAATCAGGTCCTCCTTATTCCTACCCATTTAGGTCTCTGTGCATAACTACAGGAAGAGAAAATCCACCCTGTGGGATACACATATTGAGAAAGTAAGAAATTACAGCCTGAAAAATATTCCAGGCCGGAGCTTCTCAGCTCTGTTCCCAGCCTGATAAGCTGGTCCAGCTGAAGGCCAGGGAAAATCTCTCCCAGGATGATAACTTGGTCAAAATAGAGAGGAATTAATAACAAGATAAAGCACCTGTTGTGTGCGTGACCAGGCCCTGGGAACAAGGTGTCTTCTCTCTGAACCAATCATCTTTTTCTGCTGTTGGAGTTGCAAGTCATGTTATAAAAACCAGTGTGTTTCTGAATAAACTTGTCTCTCTCTTTCCTGCCATGAGAGATGACCATGTAGCTGTGCATCTTATCTCCGCGGCACCTAAGGGGTTAACACCCCACTCCACGGCTACACCACCCGATTTCCCCATCTGGTTCCATGTTTGATATGGAGCTAGGAAGAGTGGTTGGTAAGCATAACCTGGGATAACAGTGCTCTAAAGGTTTTCTTGTCTTAAATCTGTTCCAAAAATCAGAAAAAAAAACCTACCAGATGTCAATTTTGATAAACTTAATGAAAAAATATGGTTCAGGAACAATTTTATGAAATACATTTCTACATCTGTTAGTCAAACAAAAATAATTCTTAAATTTGAGGCAGTAAGAGAAGCTTTTAAAAAAGATACAAAGTCCAATTTGAGCCACTGCAAATGAAAGAATCTTCAGAAATTTAAAATGTGTTGCCTTCTTCCTGTAGTTTAAGCTATATCTTGGTATTTTTGATTGATCTGGTTATTCTGAGCAAAAGGGTTCATGGGTCTAGGAGGCTGTAAGCAGGGAAAGACCTGCTGGGGGAAAAGGAGGCTCTCCAGAGGATTTGTAGGAAGGTGGATTTTCTGACATCCAGGCTTTTGTGGATGCTCTATCTCCCCACTACATCTCACTGAGACCAGGGGTCTGTGTGCAAAGTCCAGCACCCAAATTCCTGCCTTAGTCATGAAGTGTTGAGTTGCTCTGGGACACTTTGTGGCTTTTGTGAAAGCATGTCCTGAAAGCATTCTTCTTTCATTTTGATGAGGAATGGGAATGCTTTGGAATCTCAGAAAATGCCCAGGTTAAATCATACCCCACTGAAGGTACAGGAGCTCCCTGTAGCACCTTAGCAAACAGCACAGCAAGAATATGCCCTTTCTTTAGGCAAATGGACTCTTTCCTGAGCTGTCCTTCTCTGTACATCAGAGCAGAGCTGAATCTCTGCAGGTAAAATGGAAATCATTTCCTCTTGACACAAGTTTATCCTGATGTAAGGCTTAATTGATAGCTCGCAGGGCACTTGTGTTTTCCAGGCTGTTGGTTTTGCTCTAAGCACAAATTTACTCAGTGATGAGAATATTTTGACAACTCTGCCTATCTGTGCTCAGGAACTGCAGTTTGGTGTGAATTTTCAGGGTGTGTTGACCCAGTTTTAAAGCCTAAAATGAGCATGCTCTAGATTGATATGGAAATACTGTAGCTGGCAAAATAAAACAAAGAAATTGTAAATGATCAGAAGTGGAGTACATTCTGCACAAGAACTTTTAGGAGAGTTTTACTTAGCTGGCAGAGGTGTGTTTTTGTCCTTAGACTTTCTCCAGAAGGTAATTTTTTAAAATGGTGCAATTCAGCTTGAAGAAACTTTTAATTCTGACCCACTTGCATGTCCTCATGGACAGCTCTCTTCAGCAAATCCCTGCCTAGCTGTAAACATACAAAAATCAACATGTCAAATCAAACAGAATTAGTTTTCACATGTTACTTCATTATTCCTTTGCCATCCCAGGTCTAATAAATGTCTCATTTCATATTCTCTCTCGTATTTGTGGTGTTTATTTTTATGTGCTTGTCAAAGCTTATTTTTAGGCAATTCATGGCTCATTCTTGAAGAATAAAGAAATCCTTTTTGGTTTTTTTGTGTTGTTGTGTGAGCAGAGCTGGGAAGCCTGTGCTTGTTTTCTTTAGATGATGTAACAAGTTAGCTTCTTCCAAAAGATTATGCTCTGGGGACTGTGTTTGGAGGAAGCATGAGAGAACAATTGAATACATTACCAGATCTCTGCAATACATCCGTGTGGTTTTTGTGTATAGAACAGGGTTTTGAATATAAGTGTTCAAACCATTTTGCTACAAACTCTCCTGACAATGTGTTTGTGCTGTCCATACAGTCAGAAAAACATTTACATGCTGGAAGATAGTTGATTTTGGTACATGATTGGAATGTGGAAAACCATTTGTACTAATTATACACATACAAAAAAAAAAAACAGTAAGGAAGTTCTGTGTTCATCTCTTTTATTTTTGTGATCCAAAATCTGGCTATAGATAAGAGTGCATTTGCTTAATAAAGAAGTGCTACCACTTTGCTTCACCATTTCCCTCTTAGGTAAAATTAGCTGTGTTGCTAAGCCATCAAAATGCAGCTGAAAGGATAACAATGCTGAGCCCAGCTGTGCCCCTCGTGCTCCCACAGAGCTGCTCCTGCTCCTTGCTTCATCACTGCCTTTTGTCCCTCCTCACTGAGGAGCACACAAATTATAGTATTGCCATTAGATGTAAATTCTCCTTGGTCACTTTTTATTCCAGTAGCTGCTGGGAAGGTGACATGGATACCTGCTCCCAGAGCCTTTTTGACATAGGCAGAATGAGGACTAATAACTAGATTATTGCTGCTATATGAAGGCAACCAATTACTGGTTGAAGCAGGTAATTATGATGCTGAACACAGCTAGGAAAGTTAACATCTTGGCAACTAGTTGAAATTTAAAATAAAACCTCGCCCCCATTATGTTCTGTTTGTAAAGGAACTGAGCAAATAGTGTTTGCTCAAGCCAAAATAATAAATTTTGATCTGACTTCCCTTGCATTAGGATAATGAGTGTGGGATTTCACATCTGGCCTTTCAAGCTGGGCTTGTTTTAAAAAAAGCATCATCAGTAAATTCATTTTTTTTTACTAAAGCCATCAGAAATTGCTTACCAGGATTTTGCAGCGGGGTGAATATTTTCTTATGACTTCTGACTTTGGCTTGATGAGTTTCCTGTTCACCCTGATAGCTTTCAAAATGGAAGGGAGAGTCTAAAATGACAAAACCAGCAAGGAATAAAAATTGTGTTGGCAGCTGCAAGCTGTGTGAACATTCAGACCGCCCCAAATGTGGGTGTCTGCAGAGCTATTGCAGAGAACAGCAATGCTCATAAGCAGATTACTGAGTCATGAGCATGTTCTGAATGTGATTACAAGCAGAGAGACAGAATTAGTCTTTGATTTCCATAAAAAATTAATGAGAGAGACAGACAGGGACCGACAAATTGGAGAGTTCACTTGGTTAATTTTCTACCCAGCAGCAATTGTAAATGTTCCTCTTATTTAGCAAAGAAAGATACTAAGTCTACATTGGTTGCGCTGGCCAAGAAAAACTATTAGTGGGCTGGAGGTTTACCTGGGGGCAAACTGTCACAAATTAAAAAAGTGACAGCGTGCTCATTTTGGGACATTTTGATGCATCTTTCACAAGTGCAATCAATTAAGAGCTACTCTAGAAATTATATTTGGCTGCTGTGCTCCTGAACCGGCTCTGTCTTCATGTGGACTGATTCTCTCCCTTGAAAGTAGAGTCTAGTAGTGTTTTAAAAGGTATTAGTGAAATTATGCCCTGCTACAGATGGGATAAAATGGGATGAAATCATCATTAATGCTACAGATGCAGCAAGTGCTACATCTCTAGGATATAATTTTATTTCCTTTATTCATGGCTGCAGGGCAGCTTCTAGTTGAAATGATACAACCCCAGCAGTGGGACTCTGAAGCAGGGCTGTGAGGTTCACACCCTTCCCCATGGATTCTGGTTTGAATCTGCCAAGGCCAAGCTACTGACTTTAACCAGTATTTAAGTACAATTTACCTCAGCCATGCTCCCTCAGCTTTCACTCAAGGCAGCCAAAATGCCACCATTTGGCAGAAATATCTACTGTTCCAGATAATTTGTGAGGAATAGAGTTCTGATGTCGTCTACAAAATGGAGTTTGCTCTAATTTGCACTAAGTACCAATGAACATTTTTGCAGAGATTTCTTATCCAGATCTAATGTCCTGTATTTAGACTATTTACAGATGGTTAAACGGTGAGATGATGAGTTCAACCCCTATTTAAATGCAACTTACAACAGAACATTGGAAGCTATACTTTAAAAGGAATAATTGCCCTGACTATAGAAGATTTTGTTCCCACAGAAAATGGCTGTGAAACTTGTGTTGTTTAATTGTTTTCAACTTCTTCTTTTTTATCTTTTTTTTTCTTTAGATCTTGCAAAATACTGACTTTTCAGTGAGAGGCAATAAAACTGTTATAAAGCTTATGATGGAAATGGGCATATCTGTCTGGGTGTAGCCAACAGAAATTTTCTCTGTATAACAACAATAATAAAAATTCAGCTTTAGATTGAGAATATATAGTGTGAGAATATAGGGTATTCTAGTTGACTTTGAGATGAAATATAGAAAAACTCAGGTCCACTGTGTGTTGGGAGGAACAGCCCACTATAGTAAACAAGGTACTATTCCTTTAGATATCTTGCAGGATTATTGGCAGGTAAGACACATGTTTAGTTTCTGCTTTTATATTCTCTATTATGATAGTTGTCTGCATCAGCATCTTTGTGTTACAGAAATGCCATAAATAATTCATATCTTTATTTTAATAAATGTGGGTTTATTTCCAATTGGCATGGAAAAGGCCTTTATTTTCTGTATCATTGTGCACAGTTGTCATACCAGCCCCTTATTTCAAAATGTTTGTGAGTCACTCAGAACACATCAGTAAATCAAGCTGCAGCAACTTAGCCTGAAATTTAATTAGATGATCAACAATCATAGTTCTGTACTTTCCTGATAAAATGTATCTTGTTGCAGACAGTTTACAAGGCATTGTCACCTCACCTGAACCCGTTATTCTTGAAATAACATGGCAAAACATGGAGCAATTCTGTTGACTGTGCTCTGCTGAGTAACAGGGGTCCTTGAGAGTCATTCTAGATTAGTTAGTGATGTGTAACTCAGCAAAGCAGGAAGGAACATAACCCTGGCAATCCTTGCTCCTGTGGGATGGGAACCACATTAAAAATAATCTCCATGGTCAGCAAGCCGGGCCTGGGTAGAGAAAGGATTCACTTAGTTATGTGAAGAGAAATCAAATGGGTAAATTAAAGCAATCAGATGTAGGAGGCAGCTCCTGCCACACACAGCACTATATAGCTGGAACACGGACCATTCATATTCACATTAGTTTTTGCTGAGCTAGAAAGATGGATATCTACATGAGTTAGAAGATAATAAAAAATTCCACAGATTAAGGCATGCAGGGTAGGTCAGAACAGAATAGAAGCGCAGGCAGGAAAAAAGCAGTACAGCCTAGAGGAGTATGAATCAATGGAGATTGCAAAAAAAGTGAAGAGGAACACGTGCCTTGATTTCATATTGGAAAGCCCAAAAAGACCTCAAGAAAAAGTAAAAACCCTGCTGACCAACCTGTGAGGAAACAAATAGTCTTTCAGTATATTTAGTTTTCCGGTTTCCAGGGAAAAAGCAACACAGTGACTAGGATTTTCCCTAACTTTCTCTTCTGTTTTTATGATCATGGGAAGTGGTTTCACATTTTTTCTTATAGGTCTTTCTGGACTTTTTGTGTAAGTCTCTTTGTGAGTATTAGATTGTAAGCCTTTCCTTCTTATGGATAAGAGTGCTTCTGACAAAATTTATCTCTAGTGGAATTACTCACATCTAGATCTCAAGTCCTAACTCACTGGCAAGAAAGTGTAAAACCTAGGTCTTGTTGTGAGTGGACCTGAAAACCTGCCAGGAACAGGGTGGCAGAGAGGAGCCACTCCTTGCAGGTGGCTGGGAGACCATCCCTCCAGCTGGGGTGGAGCCCAAGCTGCAGGTAAAGTAGGTATGGGAACAGGGAGCTGCTGCCTCTCAGTGGATGCCTCTGAACTCTTAATCTTTTGATTTATTGTGCACAGTCTGTCTGCTTCTCCTCTCCTAGAAATATTATAACTTCTCTGCCTCTGCTAAAACCCCTAACCTAAAATATGTCAAATGGTCTAAGGCTTGATTATATATGCCATCGACCTTTCTTATTTAGAAAAGAATATCAGTGCCCTTTGTTTGTCTAATGAAGGTTAAGTTTAACCTTCAGGGCACAGTGCAAAGAACATCTGTTTATTCAGTCTTTTAGCCTGGGGTCTGAGAAGCACAGTTTGTATTTGGAACCTCTGGCTGACATTTGTTAACTCAGTTTGCACGCATTTTAATGTGGTTTCTTGTACCCCAAGGCAGTTGTTTAGAATATAANGTGTGTGTGGCCAAATGATTATTTTTGAAGTTATTCCTGCTGGAATATGAAAAAGAAAATGAGTTTTTGAGATCTTAAAACCCTCAGAGGTCTGCAAGATTTTCATCAAGATTGGGATGTAGCACTGGACACACTGGAATTCAGCAGCGTATGAAGCAGAGAAAGAGAGGGAAAACATCAAATCTGACTGGTCTGAGCCTTTTGCCTCTGTGGGGAGAAGCTACTGTTGAGGAGCAGTGGATGGTGACCTGTGTGCTGGGGCATGAGGGAGCTCAAACCTCTGTAAATGGAACCTCTCAGTCTCCAAACCTCTTCTGCCTGTGTGGCTCGGTGGCCACAGCAGTGTGTCAATGTCAAATAAGCTGCACAGCATCGTGCCATGCCTTGGCAGCAGTGCTTTGGGTGGGGACACAGCTGTGTCCCACATGTCACAGGCTGCATCCCTGCCTCTCTGCCTGGGGGGACACCTGGCCCCTCCAGGGTGACCAAGTCCTGGGTCACCTTTCGAGATCTCTCAGTCCCATCTGTGCTGGGTGTGACTTCCTATCGGCCAACACAGTGTTGCATGAGACTGCAAAGAAATGTGGGTTTGCAAGAAAAGCCCATTTCCAGTAGAAATCATGCTTAAAAATTATTTTTTTTATTGTTGTTGTGATTGCATAGAACTTCTCTCAATGACATTTAAATATGGGGCCAAACTTGAGCTGATGGCATCTCATTAAAGCCAGGGGAATAGAACTTCAAATGTGCATCTTCCTCCAAGTGGTTTATCTAGCAACAGGAGCTTATTATCTGGTGTGACACTGTTATCTGCCAGGAACTGTGTATCTGTACCAAGCTGAAGACAGATACATTTAAACACAGAGGATGCTGAGTGCTTCTGATGACTGAGAAAACCGGAAACCTGTTTAAGGGTTCAGTACAGTTTACTTACTGACATCAAATATTCAAATGTGCTTCTTTATTGGTAGGATTATTGCACTGTAGAAGCAAAATGAGGCTTCTTATGATGCCTTAAGAAACCTAGAAATGAAACAACAGACACTTTGGAGATAATATTAGTATAGGTGGTAATATAAAGCCTGGTCTATATTGGAGGTCTCCAGGGGCAAATCCAGAAAATGCCCACAAAAGCCCACCCTCCACGGGGGTGCATACAGTTTTATAAGTTTATTAAATTAGCATAATTGACAAAAATCATGAGTTAGGAGCACAGGTGGTGCTGCAATTCCCCCCCAGTTCAAGCCCCTTCTAAATCCTCCCCCCCTCAGATGCAAACTGAACCTGTTGAGGAAAATATGTCTTGAGGAGCTGTTTATTGGCCTTGGTTCCCAGGGAGAACCAAGATAGGATAGGGGCTTTGGAATATATTTTGGAATATATTCTGCCTATTAGGGCAGGGAAAAGTACTGGGAAAACTAGCTATGAATGCAATAATAGGCTACAGAGCTACAAATATACGTGTAAAGAATACACATATAAAAAGAATATATAAAGAGAATACATGTATAAAGAGAATATATAAAACAAAAAAAAAGGCAAAAATCAGTATGGCATCACTTAATGCAAGGATTTGCACACAGAGAGCTCAGGTAGAAATGGATGAGTGTATGCAGAACTGTACCCTGCCTATACCACCCCTCTTGAAGCTCTTCACTTTTCTGTAGCAGTGCTCCCCAAGGAAAAAAGGAAGTTATTGCTGTGCCTGTTTTCAGATATTTTCATTCACAAAGATTTAAATGACAAACTCTCAGTTCTGCTCTTTTGTGGGGTTGATCCCACTGGCTCTGGCAGCCCCTCACTCCCTACATGCTGTCAGATTGGAGATGCACCTGCAGCCACTCACGTGCTGCTCACATTTCCCTGCACCCTCTCCTTAAACATCTCCCTGGCAGCAAAAGGGCTCTGTTCCCTTTTGGTCAGGTCCCAGGTGACTGTTCTTGTGTTCTTCACCACCTTGTGGGCAAATAACTGTTTCCTTCTCTGAAGCTGAGCACACTCATGATCTTCTTCCACAGCATCACTCTGGGCAGAATCTCAGAAACAGGGAAAGTCTTGTATCTCCTTCTGATAGAGCCACCTCATGAAGCCCCAAACCATTTGCAAGGATGCCTCTAATTTCCATTTTCTAATTTCTACAATAATGTGCTGTGGGAAAAGTCATCTGGATATTTCTCTTGAAGCAGTAAATTAAGATATCTTTCAAGACGTCCTCTGAGCCTGTTACCATAAATGTCAAAAGTTCCTGATGAATCTGCCCTCCCTGACAAGACAGCAGTTTGCTTTCAGGTGTTACTGAACATTTTTTCCTGCAAGAAGGTCTTGTGCCTTCCTGGTCACAGACAAACAAGAGCAAAATCATTTGTCCTTGGTCTGGTATTTAAGCATATAAAATTATCACCTCCAGAGATGGATTATTTGTGAAGCTTTCTTGGGAAAACCATGTTATTGCTTGGAAATCACACACCCACGTAAGTGTGATCATCTGCAGTGGAGCTGTCAATCCTCCAGCAATAGATGCTTAGGGAAAAAAACAAACCCACCTCTTCAGAGGGGAACGGAGGCAAAATATTCACCCCAGTGTGAAAGGGACAGGAAGGATCTCCACAGGAGATATTTAAGTGCAGGAGGCATCTGCAGCTGAACCCCTCATCTGGGGTGGGTGCTCCACAGCAGGGAGGGAGCTCTGGGGGCTGCTCCAAATTGCATGAGCACAGCCCTCCAGTGCTGCAGCTTTCCTGGTGTCCCTGGGGAATGGTGGCTCCTCTCCTTTGCCATTTCCCATTCCTCTGTGATGCTCAGGGAGCGGGTCAAGGGCACTGTCTTTGCTCTCTATTACAGCTCAGAGGGATCTCTGCTTTCCAGGGCAGAAAATCTGCCTTCTTGGTCTTCCATTTCACAGCACGCTTCTCTGTGTGAGAGTTTCAAAAATGCACAGCTGAGCCAATGTGAGTGCAGCATGTGAGCATTGCACAGTCACTCCATGTGCCTCTGCCTTCAGGGTCCCATGGCCCTCGAGCTGCATTTCATCAGCTCTGTATACATTTCACTATCACTCAATAGGGTGAAAGCTTATCGTCATTAATTGTGAGGGTTTATGTTGGCAACCACTTAGTTCCTATGGTTACATCTCTAAGAAATT
Source organism: Rhabdornis inornatus (assembly GCA_013397075.1). NCBI lineage: Eukaryota > Metazoa > Chordata > Aves > Passeriformes > Rhabdornithidae > Rhabdornis > Rhabdornis inornatus. The sequence continues at coordinate 1,155,898 of VWZS01006390.1, forward strand.
GTGAAATAGGCACTTCAAGGCTCTGGGCAGAGAAACAAATTGACTGCTACAGAATTCATGAATGATAATAACTCATTTACTTATAATGCTAATAAATGATTGGTGTAAAATCTTCTAGTACAGCTTTAAAATACTTAGGGTATTTAAAGGTCATCACTGCTCTTAACTCTCCATTAAAACCCCCATATTGAAATAATGCAGCCCAGATGGCAATTACAGTGTTTCAGAGTGTTCACTTAGTGAATCCATAACCTGGTCCTGGTCTGCAGGGCTGCCCTGCCTGTGCTCCCCTGACACCACAGCAGGAATTTCCAGTCTGTGCTAGGTCAGGGTTAGAAACCCCCTGTTTCTGGACATGCTAAAGCTGTGCCATGGGAACAATATCCACTGTCTTTTTGTCTCATGCAGCCCTTTGTCTAGGCCATAGCAGGATCCTGAAAGAAACAGTGTTTTGTGGCAGATAAGTACTCTGAAATTTGTCTACAAGGTCACCCTTACTACCCCACCACAGCAGGGAACCTGAATCCTTCTGGTCTTTGAGGTATTTTCCTGGCTGTGTTTCTCATTATCCCTATCTTTCAGTGTTACTGAGTCCTGGAGTATCTGCTTTGTATTGCTGCTTTCCTAACCTCTTTCCCTCCATATTCTCTTCCAGCTTGTGTGCTTTCCCCTTTTGTCACCTGTCCTCTCTTATTCTCATGTGCAAGCAGGCACACACCAGGCTTTGCACTGTTTTAGGATGCACTACCATGTCCCATCCTATTTGTCTCATCAGTATGTGTAGCAGTTCAATTTTTGTCACTCTTTCCTTGCACAGATCTTGCTTTGCCTACAATAAATTTTTTATGCCTTTTCTCTACCTTGTTTCTTTTTCTACCTTGTCCTCTGAGAGTCAGCTTTCCAGAGTGAACCATGGGTGGGGGAAAAATCATCTATTTCTGTAACTATGCTTCCATCTTTGCAGTATTGTCCTCTGCAGCGGGATAGCCCTACACTCTGCTTTTGTCCATCAGCAGTGTGTACTAAGCACAGGTTTCCCACTTAGACCTTACAATATATTGAGTTGGCTTTAAATGATTCCTTCGTGATTCCTCGCGTGGGATGAATCAAGATGAATCATACAGTGATGAAGGTAATTCCTCCCATCAGCTGGACAATGAATCAGTCACTATTTTTCTCACAGTTAAGATGCCAATTTGCATGTGGTACTAAATATTGTTCCCTGTTAAAATCAAGAGGCTGAATAAAGTGGTCAGTTTGTTACAAGCTTACAGGCTAAGAGACAGAATGCACGTCAGCTATACTGCCTTCAGTGTAAACAAAGTGTTTAATCATTTGGAGGGGGAAATCTGGGGTCAGGTCTGCAAAAACCATCTGCAAACATATAAATGAGCAGTTGCTTCAGACAGAAAAACAAACCCATCACAACCCAAGTTTCCTAAAGTCTCTGTAGGTCCTGAAAGCAAAGCCAGGACTTAGTTCTGCAGTGCATATCTGACAGTCATGTCTGTTGGTGAAACAGTATATTAAGAAAAAAAAAAAGAAAGGCAGAGATTGATATTCCTTAAAAAATATTCATAGAAATGTAACAATGCTACTTGTAGTCATCCTAATTGTAGCCTGTGTGTTGTGTATTTAATGAATTAGAGCTGGGGAAAAAAGGTTCTTCTCTTTTTCCCTGGGCCAAAAGCAAGAAGTGGACTCTTGAGAGAAAGATGAAAAGCCCAGAGATGCTCTGGCAGGCTGGTTGCTTGTTCTCTAGCACTTCAAATTAGCAGGCTGTGATATGGAAGGAGGGGAGATATCAAAGCCATGTGGAGAATTTGTGCTGTTGGGAGTGTGGGGTAGCAGGAGATAACCTTGGAGATAAGCCAAGGAACAGAGTTAGAGTGAGTCTGGAGGGGCTCGGCCCAGCACAGAAACCTCTGGATCTCCTATAGCTACCCAGAGATTTTCTGTGCTGCTGCTCTGTGGAGCAGCAGAGGTCTGGCTGAGTGAAGGTGCTCCACCAGGGCTCTCCTGGCTGGGAGGCACCTGCACAGCAAGGGCAGCAGGCTGCAGGGTCTCCTGGCTTAGAGGGGGAGGAAAAGTGAGGAGAAGGAGATGGCCAAGTCCCAAGGGCTTAAAGAGTCTGACAGGTCCCATGTCTGCTGCACAGCTCTTCTCTGGGTACAAACCAGCCAGATTAGCCTATGACCTGACCTGTTTTGGAAATGCCATCACCTTTTTCTAGGTTAAAGGCTGAAAGATTTGCAACACAAACAAGGAGCTTGTGCCCTTTATTCATTATGTCACTTCCAGTGTTAGCGAAATAAAGAAAATCCTTGCTTCACTTGAATTTAAAATGACACCAAGTCATGATTCAAACTTGCAGTGACATTTATCCAGTTAGCTGGTGTTTGCTATAGGTTGAAGGGACACATAAATACAGTCGTCTTCATGTCTCATGCACATTTCTCAGTGCTCTTTGACAGTTATTAAGTGCATTAATTCTTCTGGTGCTAATTTCTGTGCTGTACTGATGAAAAATGTGTTTTTCCCAGGGAGTTGGCACTTGGCAAATATCTCGATGGCAATAAATTAATGTAGGAACTAAGCTTCTGTTGCCATGGTTTTCTCCTCCACTGATACTTGCAGTTACTCTGTCTTTACTGTATCTTTACTCCAGCGAGGGTAGAGAAGGAAAGGCTCATCCCAGATCACCTGGATGCCCCAAATCCTCTCCTCTCCTGGCTCTCACGTGGTTTCCCTGACAGTGCTCTTGCTCTCTGCAGGGTTCTGTACAAATCTCACTTCACTCCCAGGCCTGGGAAGGCTCCAGGCTCCTGAGGAGCCAGAAGAACAGCAGGGATGTTGCTGAGGAGTGTTCAGGCATTGGAGTGCTCCCCTGCACCCCTCCCCTGCCTCTCCCTGCTCCCACTGCAAGGCAAACTTTCCAACACCACTTCCCTCCTCTTCACTGGGTGATGAGGCTAAAAGCAATGTGATTGAACTCAAAACATCAAGGGACTGGGTTCAGTGCTTGATGCCCTTACATTATTTAAGTTTCCTGAGGCTTCCCAGAGGCTTTTGAGGGGATGCAGATAAGATTCAGTGGGTCACCTGAGCTGTGCCCTGCAGCAGAGGTTTAGCTGATAGGCCTGTTCTGCACAAACACGTTTATGTTTCTCAAGGCTGAGATGACACAGGGTTGTAAACCAGTGCTGATCTTTCCAAAAGAGTAAGGAGAAGCCATGGAGATGGCAGTGGTGAGACTATGTCCTCAGACTTCGTATGAAAGCAAAGTATTGGTTTGACAGGACCTTCTGCTGCACCTGCAGTACTTCAGCTGCAGCATCATGCCAGTCCCACATGCCCCAGCAGAGCTTTTCTCTGAGTGGGAAGTGCTGGTTGAAGGAAATGTGAGTCCTCGGGACTGCTGCTGGGGTCTTCCACCAAGCACTGATGCTGCTGTTGATGGCGTGGTTGATGAGGTCTGTGCTGTGTTCTTCTCTTTGATGGACTGGGAATAGTTCTGTTCTCTACAGCTGGAGGCAAAATGTTTTACTCCCTTAAAAGATAGACTGCAAATAAGTTGGGTGTTTTCTTTCTTTCTTTGTAATTGTGAGTATATCCTTGCTGCTGTCTGCATAGAATCATAGTTCTATTTTTTCTTCAAATTTGTCTTACTTTGTTGGCTTTGTTAAGGAAGAGCTTTTAATTATTTTTGCTAATAATGCTAAATCTAGACAAGACTTCCTAGCACCGTTTTAGCCCATCTGACTATGGTTAAATATTTCTCTTTGAAATGTACAGATCTTGATTTCTGACTTAAAGGGAATAAATCCCTTATATGATTCAGAGATAGGTCCTCTCTCTGAAACAAACAGAAATGATGGAGTGGCAAAATTTCTAGTCTCAAGATACATCAGCTTTATGAAATACATTTGTATGCTTCCAGCAGGAAAAAATACCTCTAAGAAACAAGGCAGAACACAAGTATATTGTCAATTACTCTGGGTGCTATTTTTGGGTGACTGCTGGGCTTCTTGGAAGTTCTCAGGGTAGCTGGAGCACTGCCTGCACCTCATCCTGCCACATTCCAGCATGTGTGGATGGGAAGATGTGCTGCAGAGAGTGCTTTGTCTGTGTTCATGAGATGTTCACATTAGCAAAATTTGCTTTGTGTGTTTACAGCTTCAGAAAGAGACAAATGGCTCTCAGGAAAACCTGGGGTCTGCAACAAGTATCTGAGTTGCTGCTGCCATTCTTCTCCCAGTGGGTCAAATTCCCTGGTGTTAAATTCCTCATTACTCTAGCATCCTTCCAGACTTGGGCACTGTATTTATTGCTGTGTCTAACGCAAGTGCTGTGCTGGGAGAGCAGAGGTTGCTGCTCTGGGCTGGTGCTGTTGCTCCCTGCCACTATGATCAGAGAGATCTGGGGACGTGGCACCAAACAGCTCTTCCCTGAGATGCTCCTGTTATTGCTGGCTTAGTGCAGCCAGGCTTTGCTATGCACTGATGCTCCAGGGTCTCACTGAGTGAGGAGTTTGCAAGATTAAGCCCTTGTAGAACTCCTGACTTGTATTCTCCCTCTATCACGACCCACCCCGTAAAACAGTGTGTGATAATATCACCAGGAGAGATCAAAGGGGCATAATCTACATTAACTGAAGCAAACAGAAGTCTTGCTGTAGCCACTGCAAGAGCAGAAATACAAATCTTGGGTGCCAGGGTGCAATTGCTGCCAGGTTACTGATGGCAGCCTCCTCAGAGCCCTATCAGGATTACAGCACCCAGCTGCTATGCAGTTTATATTTATTAATACACACAGGGCTTGATTTAAGCACAGCAGCTCAGCAGCAAAGCCGCCTCTGATTTATGGTGCAGGCAAGAGGTGACAGTGAGATACACACCCTGACATGGCTGTGCAGCCCAAAGAGAAAGGAGAGGCAAGGGGAAATGATCTGCATGGTTGCAGATAACTGGCAGTTCATTTATGATACCCAGATATTTCATTCTATAGAATACACATCTAAAGGTTTGATCATAAAGATTCGATTATGATTTTTTAAAAATATATTAGTTAATAGACAGCACAGAATCCTTTCCTTCCCCTTCTATCCATTTGTCTGTGTAAAAGTAAAAAAAAATCATTCCAGCTCTTTAACCAATGGCACATCTATGCTTCATACAATATTGAATGCTTCTATTTTTTCCCAGTGAGGCTTTTAAAAATTCTAATATCACCTGATCTTTGTGCAGTTAATTCCCTTGTCATCAAGCCATGTAAGTACTGACCTCAGAATCTCAGAATAGCCTTGGCAAAAAAAAAATATTACAGTAATTTGCATCACTGTTGCTGAGGGCTCTGCATATTTCCATTAATAAGTCCCAGTTTCAGCAGGCTGGACAATATGTATTGGTGTGGCTGCTTTCAGCTTTCAGGAGGAAATTTATTCTTAGAAATTGGGTCAACAAATTTGGTTTGGCAGGGTCGACGGAGAGTGGCTCCAGTTCAAAATAGAAAATTTTCAGAGCAGCTCATTAATTTAAGCAATTAGGTTAAAACTTCCTTTATTTTAAAAGTGAGAATAAACTTTCAGCAGCCAAGTTACCTAAAGTCAAACTGGGATGTACAGGTGGGATAAACAAATGGGAGGTGTGCAGAAGACAGAAACCAGCAAACTGATGCACTTCTTTTTTTTTTTAAATATTCTTTTCCTATCTTGATTCTTTAATATTTCATAGTGACAGTAAAGTTAGGTCTTTCTCAATAGTGTATATCCTTTATGTCCTTGGCTTTGACATTGAAGAAAGGGAGTTATAAATTACACATCTGGCTGGTGGAGATGGGTTCTGAGCCCCCACAGACACAGACCTTCTCAGAGAACTGGTTGGAAGATCAAGGTCTGAAAACGAACACTCACATTGAAATCCTGTTTATCTTTGCTTCCTTCTCATCTCAATCACAGAGATTTCCTGGGGGAAATTTTCCTGCAGGGAATGTGGAAGTGCAGTGGCAGTGCCAGGCTGGGCTTTTTGCCCCACAACAAAAGCAGTTCTATCACAGGGTCCTTATTCCCTTGTGTGCCTTTGCCATCCCTTCCTCAATGTGTCAGAGCTCTGAACTATCTTGGATCCACTTGGCTGAGAGCCATTCCTCTGAGATGGTCAAGTGCACAACATTCATTGGTGAACACTTGTCAATTAACTTTTTCCATTCAAGGGCTAATGACTCTAAATTGCACCTTCAGCTCATCGCTGGATGCTGGGGAAGGAGGGGGGACCCTGCAGTCTGCACAGCTCCAAATCTGAAAGCGTACCTGCTAAGAAGATTAAGTCTGCAATGCCGAGCATTAAGCCCATCAATATTTATGCAGCAGGCAAAATTCATGTCAAACCTGTCAGGCAGAATCTGTCACCGTGGTGTTTCTAAAAGGTTACCAGCCTCAATATACCTGTTTCTCACTTATGAACGGGGTTGAAGATGAATTGTTTTGCAATTTGAGTCTAAGTCTACTGGTAAACTGCAGGATTCATTATTGAATTAATACTTTGCTTGGGTCCATCTGCAGACACTCCTCTAGTGCACATGATGAATAACAATCTGAAGGATCAAGAGGGCAAGCTGGAAATGCTTTCACTTCAGAGAAAATGTCTGATTTGTTCAAATGCCCTTTATCAGAGTTTCCATACAAAAGGCAAACCCTCAGTGGGCAGTTCTGGCCTGCACAATGGGGTCTCTGTTCAGCGCCACCTGGTCTTGATGGCAGCTACTGTGGGGAGCCTGGAGAAGAGCACAGGTGCCTTGTCTAATATACTGAAAACCTTAGTGAAGCATTACTTCAACAATTATCAACTGGCACATCCGCCCCCAGCATCTCCCTGCATGTGCTCTCTTCCCCCAGGACAGGGCTGAGGAGTGGAGCTATTAGAGCTTTTAGAAGAAAAAGAATCAAGAGATCAGCCTCTGTTCTTGTCAAGTAGAAAAGGAACATTCATAGCAAAAGAAGCAGCAGAGCACAGCAAGATCTGGTATGCAAAGGGTGCTAAGCACAACTCCTGATGCATTGTTATGTGATGGACACAAAACTAAGGAGGAGGTTATGAAAGTCTATACCACATGATCTGGACAGTGTCCTTTTAATTCCTGCTACCCCTGACAGATACTTTCAGCTCACTGCTCAGCATCCCAGTCCCTGCAGGGATATCTGTCCTTTTCTTTCCACCGTAAGACATGCAGGCTGGGGAAGGGAAATTTTCTGATGTATAAATGATATGGTGAGAGAAGGAAAATCAGCATGTGAGAAAACTGTCTAGGTGATGTATTTTGGGGAGCAGAATCCCTCTGCCAGCTCACGCCCTCCCCATGCTGCTGCAGATCATTGCTGCAGTGTGCAGGCGGTGTGCTGGTGAGCAGGTGATGTGTGAGGACTGCAGGCTGGCACAGTGCTGGCCATTTTCTCTTTTCTTCCCTCCAGGCTGCAATTCAGTAGTTTTGACTTGTCTTCTGTTTGCAATAAAAGTTATTAACCAACTGTGTTATCAGAGCATTACCTTATTAGTGTGGCACAAGATTTTCCAGTCTCCTGACAATGATCTGCTGTAAAGGCAGAATCCCACCGAGGCACTGCATGATAAACACCCTCAGGATGCTGGCAGGCATTGGTATGAGCTGTGCCTAAGGAGGGTTCCTGCAGACTGTCAGGATTCTCTGCGTCTCCTACACAACGTGGCCCTGGAAAGACTGGTTTAGAAGCCACAGCTACAGGAGCTCCCAAGGTCCTGGGATTGCTTTCTGCTCCAGAAGCTGGGTAAGGAGGGGGGAAGGGTCCAGTGGGCTCTCTGCTGCCCCAATATTATGTTTTCTCTGCCAGCTGTAACTTGGAGGGGCATGGATATGAGTCATGGTGCTAACATTAGCCTTGCTCTTTCCTCAGTGTAAAATTTCTGTGTGAGTGGAAAATGAAGAAAATATTGAAAAACCCAACATAGTGTTGTCACTTGATGTGTCACCTGAGTGCTGCCTCCCCTTTGTAATCCTTCTGCTCTGTTATATAAAATTTGCTCTGCTTTTTCCTCCCCTAGCCTACAAAAAGCCCCTTATGGGGATTTCCTAATGGGAAATTAGTTGTACAGTAAAAATATTTATTGAGGCATGGACACCTTGATCCATTTCCTGTTTGAATCAATAGAAAGGTTGTTATTGATTTTGGTGGTTTTTTTGAGACAGGCTCTAAGTTTTATCCATTTTTCAGTAGATGATTCCTCTGCCGATGCATGTTTTGTCCTGGTTAGTCCTCATCGTGGTTTTTTACGACTTCTGGGAAGAAATAGAAACATGACAGAGGGTAAAAATGACCATTTTATAAGTTAGAATATGAAAATGTGGCTTGCAGTTCGTGACTAGCATTGCTTTATCCGGAGTACCTACAGGTATGATGGTTGAACTTCGTATTTTTAATCTGTGGTGTAAAAGCTGCCAAGTCCGTTAAAATCTGATTCAATGTGACATTTGTGTCACATTTTATCTGCTTGCATTGGTTAACATTATATCAGCTGATGTTATGTAACCAGACACAGCCTAATAGCCAGTGGTGTGCAAAACAGGCGTTCTTCTTCTTCCTATGCTTAGGACTTGTGTAAGATAACACAAAATGCAAAATAATCTTCAACTTCATGAATGTGACACTGTCAGGGAGTGGCTACCATGGGGTTATTCACTGTGCCACCCCATAATGTTATCCATCTAAACAGGCAACTCACCTTCATCTTCAGAAACGATGATGAAGAACATGAAATCCCCTCATGGCATTTGTGACTCCCTGTGTTCAGGAGCCTGCTTAAGTTGGGGTCTGGTAGTTTGGTTCAATGGATCTGTATTAAAGATCTCCAGGCCAGCAAGTGTATAAAGAGATGGAGCATGCAAAGGAACCACATCACAGTGCTGTGTCTGGGAAATCCCAAGTGACAGAGCAGTAGTCAAATCTGAAGGGAGATGGAGTCTGTATCCTGCTGGTGCTTTGATCCCAGCAAGTGTCCTGCATCCTGGGACTCCTCTGAGCACAGCTTAAATTGGAGGTTCTGTGTTTAAGTTTCTGTGTGAGAAAATCCTTCTCCAGGTATTTAGGGGAAGGAAATACTCAGCACAGTCATCTATCTGACTGCTGAGGAGTGGGTGAACGTGGCCCTGTCAGGGAGAGTGCATGGGGCAGCTCTTGGGGCTAGAAATCCTCACTAGCCCAAACTCCAGGGGCATGATGTGACCTGCTGAGATCCTTTTCCAAATTTACTCGAATGAGTCTACATGCCATAACTCACCAGCACAGTATTTATTATGTTTAAATTTTATTATGTTTAAATTTTACCACTGTGTGCTGGTTTTGGCTGGTGTAGAATTCATCTTCTCCACAGTAGCTGGTATGGGGCTGTGGTTTGGATTTGTGCTGGAAGCAATGTTTGTAATTCAGGGGCGCTTTTGTTATTGCTGGGAGGAGTCAAGGCATTCTCTGCTCCTCACCCCACCCCAGCAGCGAGAGGCTGGGGGTGCACAAGGAGCTGGGAGGGGACACAGCCAGGACAGCTGATCCCAACTGACCCGAGGGATCCCAGACCATGTGGCAGCATCCTGGCACAAAGCTGGGGAAGAGGGGAAAGTGGGGATGTTCAGAGTGATGGTGTTTGTCTGCCCAAGTCACTGCCACATGTGATGGAGCCCTGCTGTCCTGGGGATGGCTGAGCACCTGCCTGCCCTGGGGAAAGAAGAATTCCTTGGTTTGCTTTTGCTGCATGTGCAACTTTTGCTTTACCTGTTAAATTGTCTTTGTCTCGACCCACAAGCTTTCTGAGTTTCACCTTTCCCGTTTTCTCCCCCATTCCACCGGAGGGAGTGAGCAAGAGGCCAGGTGGGGTTGCACCATGACACACTGCCATAAAGCAATCTATCAATAACCTTGGTTGCTGGATCCCACAAACCTGGGGTTTTTGAGCTTTCTGTGCTATCAGGCACTGACCCCCTGGAGGACACTGCTTTTGACCCGAGGCCTTGGAGAAGGCTTCCAATTTTGAGTGATGAAGTTAAAGTCACGGGTGTGTAGTGAAAGAGAAGTGTGTGCTTTCACAGAGTAATGGGTTTTAAATTTAAAGTTTTTATAGTATAGTAATAGGTATGAGACAACATGGAGGATTTTAGGCATTGTCTCTTTCTTTGTTCATCTTTCTTCTTTTTCCTTCTTCTTCATGGTTTTCAGGTAATAGTTTCTGGTTGGTCACTCAGTGTCACTCTAAAGGTCATAGAAATATAGTTATTGAGTCAAAAGTAAAAATAATATAGGTGTTAATTCTCTATTAGACTTTTTAGCTTTAAAAGACCTTGTAACAGCTGCATTTCAGGCCACTTTTCCTTGCCTCTAGCAGGTAGCTAAAAGTGCTGCTGAATGCTTTGTACTTTCTAATAAGATTTAATAAACAACCGAGCCCGAACATGAGAAAAACTGTTTCCATCGTGTTTTTGTTAATCCTAACTCGAAGTAAAAGCTAACAAAATTAAACAAACCACTAATTAAGGAGTGGAAAACCCCCACACTGCTGCTGCACTTGATGTCCATCACACTACAAACTTCAGGCACAATAAAAACCATGGGCAGTCAAGGATTTTTGAAAACTGAGCCAAGGCATCATGATCATTCTGAAAACACCTACATTTCTATGGGACTGCTGCTCCTGTAAGTGCTGGGTTCAACCCAGATGGCCAGCACGTTTTACCTCAAAGGCAACATATTTTGTCAATATTCTGCTTTTTGCGAGATGAAATACTGCTGGAAGAAAGATCTCTAGGCACTTAACACATGCAATACCAAGTGATGTATTTACTCTGTTCAATAAAAGAGCTAGAAAACGTATTTGTCAGGGAACTGGTGGGCAAGGTAATTTATATTTTGTATGAAATGCCACTTAGGAACACTTCAATAAAATCATCACAATACCTGTTCTTCTGCAGTAAGCTGGTCCTTGTAGTCATACAAACTGACTTGCAGCCCAACACAGAGGCAAAAGTAAACTGTCTCAGGATTGCCAACAGGAAAACAGGAATATTTTCAGTGTCAGAACACGGCAGGAGCCTGTCTGCTCTTCACCCTCGGTCCTTGGTGGGGAAGCTGAGGCTGCTGTCTGTTCTGGATAACCCTCAGCCTGGTGACAGACTAAACCCAGAGCTAAAAGTGGCAGAGAAAATGAGGATTAAAGGTCTCAGGAGACGCAGTATCCAAACCTCAGCTGGGGCATTGGCACATCTGCTGCCTTGCTCAGCACTGTTATCATGAATTGATGGCATCTAAGTGCATCTGCAGGGCTGTCACCAGAGCTCTCCTGGACAGCTTCATCTGCTGCACATCTGCCTTTCCTTCATGAGTGACAACAGCCTTTTATTAGACTAGAAAGTGCTTGATAAAACCAGCCTTAGCAGTGGTTATGGAAATAAAAATAAAATAAAATAAAATAAAATAAAATAAAATAAAATAAAATAAAATAAAATAAAATAAAATAAAATATAAAATAAAGTAAAATAAACATCAGCTCTGCTGGGTATTTCATGCACATGCAAGGAAGGTGGGGTGGGTCACACAGACACCCCACTCCTCCAAGCCCATGCCAAGGTTAGAGCTACTCTGCACAAGCACAGCTGGGCAGGGCCCAGCAGCTGCTCTCTGCATAGGCACAGCTTAGCAAAGATGGGGGAAACAGGGCTCAACATGGGCTCACCCCACTCACCCAAGTCTTTGTGGGTCTTGGTCGGGACTGGAACTGAGATCTCCTAAAACTTGGTACCATCCCTCTGCTGAAACCTGTGAAGATCAGTGAGGGCAATTGTTTTCTTCTTTTTGCTCTGACTTGAACTGCACACACATTTGCCAGCTTGAAGCCAGCTAGGCTAAATATGCTTTATAAGTGAAGCTAGTCTGATTAGGCTGGAGGCAGAGCAGACAAACATAAATACTTCCTACTAGTCAGTGCTGTCTCAAAAATGTGACACCTTAAAGGTCCTTTATATTTTGGCTAACTGTTTTCCCAGTACAAGCCTATGATTAATTTCTGTGCACTGCTAATTATTTTTTTTTTTTAATTTAGGAACTTACAGAAATTGTTGTGATAACATTTAAATGGCAAGAGGGGGCTGAACTGTCCCAGCATTGGTCCAAGAGTCCCCACTCTACCTGCTGACATTTCAGGGGCTAGAACTCTTATTATCCATGCTGCTCAGCTGTTTCCAGCAAGATCTCTTCTGTAACTTTTTCCTAGGGACATAATTTCTTCCCTGGCAATATCTTGTGCTTCCTGTAACTCCAGCAACTCTGATGGGTAGATGCAATTTGGACACAGCAAAGGTTGTAGTGCACTGGTAAATGAATTGGAATGTTCCAATTTCTCCTGACTGAGAAAATCCTGGCTGCTTTGAGATGGCTGCTGAGCAGATTGTGGAGAGTGTAACCAGGATGGTGTTTTGAAATTATAAATAGTGATCAGATGGACATGTTCAGTTATTAACAACATTTTTCTACTTACAGCAAAAAAAACCTTACAAATTCAGCTTCCTGCTTTGTTTGACCATTTATAGGAATACATACTTCTCCCTTCATGTTTTCTTGTGATATTTGTAGCTGCTAAAGCAGATGAAGCTACAAACTTGTCCCTTACTTTGTCTGATATCAATGGCTGCTTTCTTCTGGACACAAACTCCTTCCTCTAGAGAACAGAGCACCTCACTGAGACACCATCATCCAGCAAGGTAAAACAGTGAAGGGCAGAGGAAGGCTTTGGAAACTCCCCCAAAGGAACAGGGATCCACTCAGGGCTCCCTCACGTTGATATTTGCTGTTCCTCTGTATTACACCTCTAATATGTGAACATTTGGAAGTGCTGGTTCTCCAGTTCCACGTGTTACATGCACCAGGGAGAGGATCTAAAAACATCTGCAATGCCAAGAGAGGTTGCCACTCCTGTGACAAAGCCCAGAATATTGTGCCAACCATGAAGGATAAATGATGGATAGCAGTTGCCCCTTCTGATCACTTTTGGGAATGATTCTTTTTCTGTGCTAAGAACTCTGCCAAAATGTTGCAAGAAAAAGAAATATGGTTTGCAGTCACCAATTTTCTCAGCTCCAGAAATGTTGGCACAGTAATTCACTTATTCCTGTAATTTTGGTCTGCAGTGGAGCAGCTACACACAGGACACTGCACCTACTGCAGGGAAGGGGACTGCAGCAAAAACCCTGCAGCAAAAAATCTGTGAGGAAATCCCACTGCCAACCATAAGGATTTCTGGGTTCAATGACCTGGGTATTCCAAACCTCTTCAGTTTGAAGCTTGGATCCAGCTGAGCCATGGGATTAATCCAGAGGCTGAATCCTTGACTGCATTCCTGCTGCAGATGGGGCTGGGGCCTCCCAAGACTCTGAGCAATTTAAGCTCTTCTGATTTCACTTCAAATGCAGTGATGGATTTTTCCATGCAGTAAGGTGTTAGCTGTAATATATGAGAACTGAATACTTGAAGAGAGTGAAAAAGAACAAGCATTTGGAAAAAGTGTTTAATAATATTTTAGTCAGAATTTGTTAAAAAAGAAAAGGCATATATTACATGAAGTAAGCTATGTTAAAACCCAGTATCCAGGACACTGTTTAAAGAAGAAAAGGCCAGGGTCTTTAAAGCTTCTGGTGCTGAACCAGAGTGAAATGAGTGAGCTCCCACTGTCACATCTATGCTGCTTCTTGCATGTGTGTCACTGGAGGGAGTTTCAATGGGGTAGATGTTATCATCTACAGATGATGCAGATACACAAATCATCTACAGAAGATACAGAGCCAATGTTGGGCACAACTATGAGGCTGTAGTTTCCAATTATCTTCTTCTGAATAACCAGAAATCTATGGAAACCAGACTCAGATTTCAGACTCCCATGTCTGTAAATCCTTCCATTGTCATTGCTTGTTTTTAGATCAAAGACAAGTCTAAGAGTTTTGAATAATGAAAGAGAGTTTGATAATGAAAGAGATGTCCCTCTCTATCTACAAGTCCCTTGTGTTGTTTTGAAATCCCACTTGTGTGCTGCATGCTCCTCCAAAATGCTTTTACTCTCCTTGTTCATTGTAAACCTTTTGTAAAAGAATTCTCCATTATTTTCTTTTGTGCTGAATCTGGTAATATCAGCTATTTCCCTCTAAAGCCCTGCTTAAAAAACTGGGAATTTCTTTTCTCCCGTGATTTTCTCCACTGTGCTTTTCATCTCATCACTGAAATGGAAATATTTTACTAGTTGAATGGAGGGAAAAAGTAGTTAAGGCTGTTTCATCATCTGCCTAACACAGACATCCTCAGCATTCAGAGCAGCAGTTTACTGCAACAAATTAAGTGCACAAATTTTTCATGTGGAAGAAATGATTTCTGAATTCCCTCTGAAACCCCATTTCTTCTGTCAAAAGATGAGTTAATGAAGAAATTTACAATTTAGTGCTTGTTAGTGCTTATTCTGGCTCTCAGACGCAGTTTTGTGTTAGTTTCCATTATTTTAAACTCTTTCAGCCGCAATTTGGAAACAACAGTTGTGGTCATTCCTATAGATTTACTTTTTAGTTACCTACCTTTATTTGCTCAAGCCCTAAACTGACCACTGGGTCTCTAGCCACGTGCAAAGCACTAGGAAAAGGGAGAGGAAAAAAAGCCGAGTAAAGCCAGCATTTCTTCGTGTGCCTCTGTGGTGCTTCATCCCAGTTGTTTTGGTCCTGTCCCTCCCTGTTGTGCCAGTGCAGAGCACTCCCAGAGGTGAAGAATCCCTCTCTGTGTGCAGGCTGCTCCCAGCATGGCACCAGGTGAGAAATGCTGCTGGGTTTTGTCTGGGAGAAGGAGCTGGTGCCATTCCCCACAAGATGGGGATGTGTTTTTCCAAGTCTGTAATTCTTGCAGGAGATGATGCCACAGAGCATGGTTTCTCCTCAAAGGCCGTAAATACATTCTTTGTGCCGTAAATACAGTAAATACATTCAGAAATGGATGCACCCAGGCATTTTATTGAAAAGAAGAATATGGATGTCAAGGGGGGAAAAAAGTTGTTTAAGCCTAAAAATATAAATTTTATTTTATTTCTAGTTTAATGCTTTGGAAGTTTTCTTTCTTGATATCTTCTTGATATCATTATGTGCTTCAGTCATATCCTTCCTAATTGGGAAATAATTAGATGGCTAAACTGAATAGTTCAATATTAATGCTTGACTCCAGTTTGATTTCCCCTCTCACAAAACAC
Organism: Rhabdornis inornatus; assembly: GCA_013397075.1. Classification (NCBI taxonomy): domain Eukaryota; kingdom Metazoa; phylum Chordata; class Aves; order Passeriformes; family Rhabdornithidae; genus Rhabdornis; species Rhabdornis inornatus. The sequence goes on from VWZS01006390.1 coordinate 1,171,179, forward strand.
TTGACTCAGGCCTGTCTCAGGCACCACTAGCATCAGTCATCCCTTACACCGGTTCAGCATTGCACCACCAGACACCAGGGCTGGCCTTTCCCTTTCCCTTTCCCTTTCCCTTTCCCTTTCCCTTTCCCTCCAATGCAAAATGTTCCAGCTCAGGTGCAGACCTGGGAGGAGAGCAGAGAGTTTGAAACATAGATACAGCAGTTTTCCAAAGGCTAAAGAGAAATACTAAGTAAATTAGGAGTAGAAAACAGAAGGAGAAGAAAAAAGTTAAAATACATTGACCAAGAAATAGCAAGCAGGGAAGTGCAGAGATTTCTGTGTGCTGGGCAAAGGTTGAATGCTCATTGAAACACGATTCAAGGAATTTCAGAAATAAATTGAAGTCACTCTTTCAACTTAAGAAGGAGGAACATTTGAGAGTGTGCTTTCCAAAATATAAAGCAATGAATTCCACTTCTTGGTAATACTAAGTCTTTAAACTACAGAAATAAATCTGAAAAGAATTCAAGAAAACTTTAAAAGATTTTAGAAATGCAGAACATGACATTGTTCTGCATTTCTAAAATATTTTAAAGTTTTCTTGAATTCTTTTCAGATTTATTAACTGAATGGAGAAACTGAATGGAGAAACACCATTCCCTTAAGATATTAGACTCAGGGGAGGCACCTCTGTCTACAGCTTGTGTTCCAGCAGTGAGAATAGCAGGTGCAATCTAAAGGACCAAAAATAGAGTCTTTAAAGCAGCAGTAGTTGAGCACCCAAGGCCCCAGCCATGCAGCAGGATGTTCTCCTGCCATGCTGGATCCCTGCTTGCTACCTGCATCTGTGTGGCTGCGTGAAAGCTGGGAAGCAGCAAGCCAAAGCAATCATTTCCTGCTGTGTGTTTTTTTTACAGAAACTTTTCAGTTGTCAAATTAATATTTTTTTAACCTAACCATTTATTTATTTACAAGCCTGATCTTGGGGCCTGAATTAATCTGTCAGTGTTCTTCTTCAGCAGAAAGAATATTTAGACAATTAGCCCACTGCTGAGAGAAATGGAGGGATTGTTGTCATCAGTTCTAATGATGCTCCTATATTAAGGATGCTTTAGGAGTAAGAAATCAATGAGACAGTGGTTTGAAATGACCCAAGGACTTTCCAACCCAGTGATTTAATAACACGGTGAATGAAAAAATGAATCTTGGTAAGTACTAGTGGCCTAGAACAGAATCTGCCCAAAGGAATTTTCTGATACTACTTTTATTTGCTTGTCAAAATACATTTCAGCTGTATTTTCCCCTTTCTCTTCCATGCACTATATTAAAGAAGAAAAAAAGTTTTCTATTCAGTTTAAGTTCTTCATGAGCCTTTTTCCTCTCTGGTTGACTAGAAAGACATTAAAATACAAATATTTAATCAGCTGACAGAACAATTTAAGACAAGTTTTAAAGTGGTTCTTCTAGCTGTGATGTGTGCCTGGAGAAACAACAAGGAGAAAATCCCTTACTTTGAGACATGTTTTTTTGGTGGTGTTTTTTGTTTGTTTGTTTGTTTGGGGGATTTTTGTTGGGGCAGACTTGAACGTTTTTGATCTCTCTCTTTTGTAAAGTATCTCTTAGTCAGATTAAATATGAAGATCCCTATCAGAATGCACTTGGCTTTGACAAGTCTGGCAGAGTCTTGTGTAGTCTGCAACATGGTAATGGCTGGCACTGAAATGAAAAGGTCTTGGATAATGAATAAAGAATATTTTAGCAGCATGACTCATAAGTAATACAAAGGCAGCTCTGGCAATGTCTGTTCTAATTACAGACTAGTTGCTCTCTTGTAACAATCATGGGTATTAAGTGTGTGGGATGCTGAAACGTGTGGGCATCCTGCTAAGCTTGATCTCAGCTCCTTGCAACTCAAATCCTGTCTATCCTGGCTGGAAAGTAGGTGCCTAAAAATGTACTGAGGGGGACTAAGAGTTTGTATCTATTTTTTAATATTTTTTGTTGGGCCCTCTGGGCCACAGACTTTTTGAGCTGTCAGAATCATGGAGCTGTGTTGCACAAAGCAGCAGCCAGCTGTCCTGTTGAAGCCTGGTGCTCTGGGGCTGCTCCTCATCCCCCAGCACTGTCACAGTGCAGCATTTCCAGAGCATCTTGGTGGGACCAAAGAGCAGGAGCAGCAGCAATTCCAAGGTATGTTAGGTCTGTACAGGCTTGTTTTGCCTCCAGGATTTCAAGGAATGAGGTAACATGGGCTGCTGTGCCTTTGAGCAGCAGAGATGGTGATAAATCTTGGATGGGAAACCTGGAGCTGCTTGGGGGGTATGTGTGGAATGGGACAGCACTGCTGAACCCTGCCTGTCTGAGGGATTGGCTTCCTAGTCTGCTTAGAGAGGCATGGGCTTAGGCAGTAAGATGTCAATGTGACTCAATCCTGCAATTTAGTGAAGGCAGGTCCAGATGTAGAATTTGCTCCATTTCAGCAGTTAATGAGTTGGAAAATTATCCAAGCTCAATTTTCTGTTTCTTTCAAGGTTCTTGCTTCCTGAGTTTGGGTGATTATTTCCCTGGGCACCATTTGCCCTTGCCCACTGCTTGTCTTTGTGTTATTGAGAGTTAAAGGATTTTTCTCCCTTTTGTGAATGGGGGGGACCCTCTGCCTATTTCCCAGAAATTTTAGGAATGTTAAACACGGTACATGACTGCACAGGAGAGTGCTCAAAAGCTCTGAGTTCCATACCATGGGATCCTCTTACAGGTGAAGATTTCTGTATTTAGGTGGTGTGTAATAAGGACGGCACTCCCTGTGCTGGGAAACCTATGCACAGAAAATATATCCATGGGTGTTAACTCTCTGTGAATATCATCTGATGATGATTATTTAAAAATACATCTGTGGGTATTAACTATCCACAGCTACCATCTGATGATGTTTTAAAAATCATCTGAAGCATGCCAGCAAGCTGAAGGCTCACAGACTGCAGCAGGAAAGGAGAATGAACCACGTAAGTAAGATTTTGGTAAGGAGGGGTTGGTTTGGTTTTGGATTAATGTCCTCAGTAACAGCGAACTGAGAGAAGACAGAAAATGCCTCTTGCACTGTGACCACCTTCTCCATTGGCACTAATGTGTCAGTAATAAAAATAAAAATAATAATAAAAATTATTTAGCCTGCCCTTATTCCCCTTGGGATGCTCCCCTAAATTCCCTGCTTTGTTGTCAATACCCTGGTGCACAAGGAGAGGGGTGTTTTTCCAACACCTCAGTCGTGATAGCTGCCAGCAAATTGCACTGATGTGTTTGCTTTGGAGCCAGCCTTCCCTCCCGTGTGGCACTGGGTGCCAGCAAGGGCAGAGCTGGAGCAGAGCCCAGGCTGCAGTGCCCAGCTTTGCTGCTACCCAGGCATTGGGGAGCAGGGGGGAGAGGTCCCAGAAGGCTCTCAGCTCCCTCAGTCTCCCCCAGAGCTCTTCATTGCTGGGTGGCTCTTTACCCCAGCACAGAGGATTTCAGATTGTGCTGTGAGTCAATCCTGCTGAAGCCAAAGATGTTGCTTGTTCTAATGCCTGATCACCACTGGGGTAAAGGAGTCTCCTTCTTGTTTGGTAGGTTCACAATATCACTGCTTGCAATGAGCATTTTTGTTAAGTTAAACAGAACACACTCTGCTATACAGCACCATAATCTTATTAGATGCTCTGCAGGTTCAGAGTGGACTACATGTCCTTCACTATTTCCCCTTAAAGAGAGAGAAGCAGTGACCAAGCACCAAAACATTTTCCAGCTCTTTCTACCAGTATATTACAAATGTATAACCACAAAATCCTAATCACTTCTGGTTTTGTTTTGAAGAACATAATTTCCCATATGCATTGAAATTAATATATGCAACTACAGCAACAGTGCAAGTAATTATTTTGACCCTGAGTACACATGCAAAGTATCCTAAAGAATATCTTTTGTCCAACACCTTAATCAGGAGCTGAATCTAACAAAAGCTCAACTTCATGTGAATGAATATTCATGTGTTTGCACAACTGAAATGTTTATATTATGAATAATCTTGAAAGCACTTACAGTAATACTTTAATTCCAAAAGCATAGTGTGAGGTTTCCCAAAAAAGTACCCAGATGTAAAAATTATGAAATATACACAGTCTTTTGTTTAGAGGATGTTTTGAACAGATAATAATGTTGTAAATGAAGCCTGTGGAAACAAAAAGATGTCCCCAGTCTCTGCATGGCTGTCATCTGCATGACTCAAATCCAGCCCAACACGGCCAAAGGTAGCACTGGGTTATTTTTCCCACACATGAAGCTGTCATGATGTTTCCGGAGGTGACAAAAATCTCCAAATATTGCAATGTACTGGTGAAATTTTGGGGTGTAACATGGGAAGCTACTCACAGTGCAATTTCCAAGGGTTGTAAGCTTGGAGAGCTTTTCTAAGCAAGAGCCACTGCAACAAAAGAGCCAAGGAAGCACAGGGAGATGGAGAGGACCAGTTCACTCTGTCACAAATGGCCCTGTAACACCACAGTTTCCACTAACAGGGAGTAAAAACCAAGCCAGGAGAAAGGAGAGGAACTCCCACCTGACTTGTGAGAGTACTATAAGAAAGTGTAGATGGGAAAACACACATGCTAAGTGTTTTGCCTAAGTCTTGGTATTTCCCTGTAGTAACTAAAAGGTGCAAGGGCCTTGGAAAGCTGGCAGAAGCCTTTTGCTTCCACATGCGTTGTAGGAAAGGTGAGCTGTAAACTCAGCCCAGTGCCAGGATGATTCTGGAGGGTGGAGAATGGGGACAAAGCAGATGTGACCTGCAGAGAGGAGGTGGAGGGTGTTCAGCATCCTTCCCTGGGGCAATGACATTTTGATGGCAGAGTCCCCATGACCAAGTAGGGAGCAGAGCCACGGCTCAGCCCAGAGGATATGGCAGTCCCACAGCTGGAGTGGGTGGAGGGAGGGAAGATGTGGCAGAAGATAGTGCCCTGTAAGAGTGACAGCCCCATTCCCTCCAGCCTGTCCTTACTTTGCAGACTGAATTATTTTCAGTACCTCACCCAGGGTGTGCAGAATTAGACAGGGATTGCTTTTGCATGGGCGGTACTCAGCTGCAAAGCCACATGGCAAAGGCAGGTGCTATTAATAACCTGAGTGTCCTTGTCCTTCCTACATCATGTGCGTATTCCAGTAGCTCTGCAGCACAAACCCCACAGGCATTACTGTGTTTTGTTTCTTTGGCAGTGGGATCATAGGCCAGAAGTATGTCCAAGAGGTTGTAATGAGAAGAATACATAAATGAAGCATCAAATTTGCTTTATGTACATATATATATATGAGACTCTCTCTTTTGATATATATTGCTTGAGAAGGTTTAACACATGGCCCTGCAGGCAGTGTGGTGTCATTTCAATAAACAAATTACCTGGTGTCCCCATTCATAAATGTCTTGAAATGTCTTTTGCTACCAGTGCTGTCACACAAGGTGAGTGCATTGGTGAAGGAATGAGCTCTGACTTGGCTAACATGCAGACAGACACAGCTGTGCCACTGCACAGGACTGAGGGAAGGTCTCTGCAAGGTCCAGCTCTTGTTCTGGGGTGGTAAATCTCTCACTGGTGGCTGAGCCAACCCCATACCCTTCATATTTGGTGCTGTCACCCACACTTAACTCACCTAACATTCCTGCACTGAAATAAGGAGAGGCTGTAATAGGACTACAATATTTGCATCACATTTTAGGCAAGTTTCAAAGGCTTATTAATGAGACTAATGCAACCCACACCTCGAAGCAGTATTTTCAGTTTTACCCTTTCACAGACCACCCAGTTCTGTGTCCCTTCACCACCTGTGTGCTGTGTGCTGCATATCCACTTCCCCTTGTGTGCTGTGGTGTGCTTGTGCTTGATTTTGAGCAAGAGATGAGAGGAGACATCACCTTAAATATTCACAGGGAAATGTCAGCACAGATGAGGCAGTACAGGGGGAAGGATGGAGGTGGGCTCAGAATAAATAATTTATGGCCATGAGGCATGAATAGAGGTCACATCATTCTCAGCAACATTATTTTAATAACGTGATGCAAATCTTCACTTTAATGGTGACCTGAAAATATAAAAAGCACTTATTGGAAACATATTGGTTTGAGATACTTGCCTGGAAGATTGCAATTTTAAGGCTGTCGTGGGACTTGCACTGAATAACCCAGTGGAGTGAGTCCTCCTTGTTGCAACCTTGTTTTCAGAGAGTAACCAGCTCTGCTGCTGGTGAACCACCTGTACATCTCATAGTTTCAGAAATACCTGAAATTCCTTAGCATCAGGAGCACTGAGCAGCCTTGGATCGGTGATATGTACCCAGCTATGGGTGAAATTTTCATTCCTTTCATGTGCAGTGCAGCTGTACTGGTGATGGTATTCCAGGGCTTTAAGGTGTCAGGTGTATTAGGTTGAAACAACGAATCTCCTTGGAGACAGTTTCAGAGACCTTTGGTTTCTCTGTAATTTCATGTCTGCCTTTGCTTTCAGCAGCTGCCGCTAATTCTGAGCTGCTGGCTCAGCTTGGCTTGGCAATGGCTTTGGCATAGCCCAGATGTGATACAGCTGCATTACAGAGCATCCAATAAACCTACCCACAGGCACTCACCTCCCTCTAGGTGACCTCCTGCAGCTCCTCCTCAGGGGGCTGCTCCCCAGGGGCTGCATCAGAGGACAGCTGAATGTACACAATTTATTTCTGCTGCTGCTGAGATGTTATTAAGAACTTGCACAGTCACCTTGTCTGAATCACTGTCACTTCATGTGCTGTCTATTTTTTCCTGTTCTTTCCTGTCTGCAGGCTTTGATAGAATGGTTTCTCTTGCCACAACCATTACATTTGACTTCACATACAAGACTTCCATTACTATGTTTTTTTCCAATGTACTAGCAATGCTTCCTTTCCAGTTTATCTCCTGTTCTGTACTTTTTCAGATGTTATATTGATTTTGTGGTGTGCTAACATGCTTGTATTTTCAAGTTTTTCTTAGACTTCTTGGAAAAGCCAGGTTTTTGCCTGCTTCTCCTAGACTCTGGACATAAACTTTCCCTGTAACATATACTATGGCAGACCTGGCTTGGCTTCTTGTGTTAGCCTTCTCCCACCATTTATCAGAAATTTCTTAATAGCGTAGAGAAGGAAAAGCTGTCTGGTCTCAGCTGAGTATGAAGTTGATTAGTTGGATAATGCCATGCCCATCTGTGAAAATCAAGGCAACTGTCAGAAGCAGAGTACTGTTGATGTTTAGACTACTGGTTGTACATCTTGTATGGCAAAAAATACCAAAATTATTCGAGGAAATCAATGATGAAAGAGCAAAATACTCACGTCAGTGTTTTACATGACATTAGAGGGAAAGTGTTGGTTTGTGGGGTTAAAAACACTGGAACTGGGGCCAAAAAATAAGTCCGGGGACACAAGAGTAGGAAGTTAGCTGTTCTCTATTAAGAGCTGTCATTAAAAAAGCAAGTTGTGCCTGTGACATTTGCTGATGTGAAAATCTAAGCTGCCAAGGTGTCATCTTAAACCTCCTATTCCAGCTGTCCCAAAGGAAAAAAATTTTTTGAACACATTAGGCTTATGTCTTAACTAGTGAGACATCTGAAAAAGGCTCACATAGCTAAGAACAATGCTTTGAGTTTTTGTAATACCTGGGATAATTTTATCAAAGAGGGATTTAAGTGGTGATGCATTACATTATCCTAGTGCTGTGCAAGACATATGGAAATTAGCGATGGATTAGATTTAAGAAAGCTTATGAAAAGAGTCTTGCAAGACCTTTAACCTTAAAATCATTCATAGCTGAGCAATCCATTAAAGTAGGTATTGAAGTAATCCTTGGCCAGCACAGTAGTGAGAAATATGCCAGTGATTAATGGGTTTTGGTTACTTTCTTAAAAGTTTAATATTCAGCTGTACAGAAAATATCTGTGATAATGGTAGCCACAAGTCCTCACTCTGTTGTAAGGAAAGTTGGACGTAGAGCTGCTGTGGGAAGATAGGTTAAATGGATAGTACAGAAAGCAGTCCCTCCCAGTGAATTACAGCTGTACTAGTTACTGAGGAGTGGAAACATCTGTGCCTGCCCAATGAGTTGGGGTCTTATAAAGGAGTGGGCTAGCTGGCCACTGGTTACAGTTACAATTGGAGCTTGAGACTGAGAGTCTGCTGGTTGTGCTGTGAGGAGGAAGGGACATGCAGCCATGCAAGGGACAGACAAGGTAAGAAGATGTGTGAGGGACAGACAGGGTTAGGGACAGCTTGGGGTTTAGCTAGCTACACAGAGAGGAGAGAAGGAGTCAGAGCTGTCAGAGAGAAATACAATGAAAGAAGGCATGAAAAGTTTTTAATAAAGGACTGGTGGTGATGCCAGTCCCGTCCATCTTTTCATAATAACTGCAACAAGCAGCTGCTGCTCCTGTGATTTTTGCTAGGAGCAAAAGCAGTGCCAGGGCCCTTTGCAGCTCTGCTGTGCCTGTACCAGAGCCTGACACAGGCACAGCTGCCCTGACAGCCTCAGGCATCACCCGTGGGGACACCCCACCTTTGGTGTCTGGGGACTCTGCTGCAGAGTTGTGGCTCACACACAAACATCAATGAAGGTGCTTTGGCTCTGCCTGGAGATTCCTGGCTCCGGGTGAGTCCCCAGCCATGGTGGTGTCACTTGTGGCACACCCAGGGCTCCTGTGGTGGCAGTGCTGGTGTTTCACACTTGTGCGTGCCCTGGCTGGGTCAGGGCTCGGCTGTCCCTGTGCAGTTGTTTCCTCAGTGTCAGAGCAGATTATTCTGCCAAGGCAGCAATGTGACAGTCTTGTCTACACTGTTTTACAGAGCTGAGCTCCCTGTTGTCACCCAGCATAATTTTCAGGGCTGGAAATAGAATCTTAATGGTGGAAGTACAAATCAGATTTTCCTGTTGGACACTCATAGAACTGGCAGCATGTGGGACTTGCTGACTTTGCAGTGAACAAGATCACTGTGCAAAGAATCATCACCAGTCCTGAGTGCTGGAATATATATATATCTGCACCAAAACTCATTGCCAATGGTCTGCACTTTGAGCTGCTGGTGAGAGACCTAATGCTGCAGGAAAGGAATTTCTCTGGTGATGCAAATAAAACTTATCTGACAATGTCACTGGCCTCCACTAAAGGGAGAACAGGGCTGAAGTGGTGGCTGCTCCCATTCAGATCACACCTACCTAAGCTGTACCCACCAGAGAAGAGCAAGTACATCTGTGCCCCCTTTTCAGCTGGGCACAAGGCAGATGTGTGACCTGTGCAGCTCCTGCAGAAGCAATGTCTCCTGTGCAGTACCAGACTTCCAGGGATCACCATCATGCAAGGGCATCCCTTGTTAGATGAACTAGAAATGCTTTCTTTTACAGTTTTGTTGGTAGAACAATCTTCTATATAACAAGCTATAACAATAACTTCTGCTCTGCTATGGGCTTTCAATTTGGTATACACTTGTACACTCCATGCATGCTTTCTCTTCTTTTAAAAATAATTCTCCAACTCATCCACCTGCTTCTGACACATTACCTTAGTTTAAAAAAGGATGTGCTGCCTATTCAGCACAATACATTGCTGGATGGTGTTTTCCATCTCTAATCACAAGAGCTATTTAGTTTATCATCACAAGAACTGCATTAACTCTGCTGACCAACAAAGGCCATTACCCTTGGCTGCAGCAGCTGCTGGAACAAATGAAGAGACCATCAGTGTGCATCACACAGCAACTTTGAGAGCTTGCTTTGCCTCCCACCTTTCTCTTCCAGATGTCAGGTGTTAGTGAAATGTGCCAAGGTTTCAGAGTAGTAATCACAGCAATTTGAACAGAGAACAAGCTGTTATAATTCACTGTACTAATGAAAATTATGATGACACCACAACAGAAATCCTTGCCAATCTAATAATCTCACACCATCACAGCACGATGTTATTTAAAGACTAATGTTCTTAGTAGCACATACAAGTTTAGGAACAATTTCTGAAGATAATTAAACACCGAAGCAAAGTGGAGCTGTATGGAAAATTTAGGTCTTGCTTGGAGAGAATGGATTCCTCTAAGCACCAGAATGATTCCCACTGTATTAGAGCAAACAAGTTCAGTAAAGCATGATGGAGAAAAAGCTGGGGGAAAGTAATTTTTGGCCACAAAATGCTGGGGAATCAGTGTTACTGCCAAGCATTTATCTAGTAAAAAGATGCAAATGGGGATGCATACTCATTTTGCTACATCTGAATTTCCTCACCTTGGGTCATAAAGGCAAATTAACTGGAGGAGAAAAGGGTTAGAGAGGAGTTCTGAGGAAGAAGACATGATTCAGATTTTTTGTGGTGGGTTATCTCAGCACCTGTTCACAGAGAAAAGGGAGCAAGTCGTGGGTCTCCTCCATCCCCAGCACACAGTCATCACCATGTGCAGAAAATACATGTATTTACTTTATCATTGTTTGGGGGGGTGTGTGGATGAAAGAATCCACAAATGTTTATCAAAGTAAAAAAAGAGCATAAAATCAAATTAGATTTAGGGAACTGTTAGAACTAGTTTGTGTGATTTAATCTGCTTCAAATTCTATCTGCAGCAGTGACTCATGAAACAGCATGTCAAACTATAGTAAATTCATGGAATAGATACTGCATTAAAAGACTGAAGGAAAGCCAAAATTAATGTGAAAGTGGGCAGTCAAAAGGAAAAAGAACAAACAGGGAGGCTGGTGGGAGGATGGAGGGGGAACAAAGGGAATCTGAGGCAAAGAGGTGAATTGGGAACATGAGATTATGATGGATTCCACAGAAATATTCTCATATGTCATTATATATTCTTCCTTATTTAGAGGTATTGCTTCTTGAAAGAAATTTGAAAAGGTGTTTTGAAAGAGGAATGAGAGCCTCAGGTGAGTGAAGGGAGAAATCTGTTTGGATCAGTTCCTCCTTAGCTTATAGACAGGAGAATAATACTTGGCAAGTGTGGTCACTTGAAGCTTGCCACACAATTAAATACCCAGTTCCTGTGGTATACAGAAACACATCTCACATCAGATTTGGGGCACTGATGGTACATTTGCCAGAGGAGAGGTGGCCCTGCAGATGGCCTCTGGCAGCCCAGGGCCAGTAGCCCTGTGAGCACCTGGGTAGCTTTGTGCATCCTGCTGGCTTGGTGCTTCCCTGGGATGAACTCACATGGGCTGGGAAAAGGGAGCTGAGCAGCCATAACCACCTCAAAGGAGGAGATGATGACTGAAGAATTAAAAGAAAAATCCTGGAAATCCGCAAGATTCAGGCTGGGCTGCTGTGAGAGGAAAGGAAAGGAAAGCTCTGAATCTCAGCAGCTCTCAGCATTCTATTCTGCAGGCTGTCGTTCTCTCCCCACACATTCAGAGCTGCTTGCACCCAGTCTGTGTGTGCTGGGGAGATTTCTTGTCTGATTTCTCAAGGAAATGAGGCACTTGCTACCAGCCTAACTTCTTCTCCCCATGCCTGTCCATGGCCACCCTCAAATGAAGTGTGACAGCATGGATCTCCATCAGCTGAATTTCATGGAACTATGGCACTACTTGGCCCCAAAGGCACAGCTGGCTTGGTTAGGATAATAACAGCAGAGAGCTCAGCCACCTCAGCTCTGCAGGTATTTCTGGAGATCCCTCACATGAAGATGCTCCAACTGTCACTCTGCAGTCATGGATCTTTGTTGCTATTCCTTATATCCTGGCAACCTGTGTGTCATCACAGAGTAAGAGAGATTTCTGAGTTGCTCAGGGTAATGAGAATGGCTGCTACTGGTTTTAAAAATAAGCCAGACCTGCATAGAACCAGCACAGATTTCTCTGCCCTGCATCCCCCAGTATGCCCTGGTCCAGGACAATGGCAATGGCTCTTACCAGAGTTACTCTCAGCCCAATTTATATCACCAAAAAGGAGAAACACATAAAAAGACAGTTTCAGTGGCTGCAGACCTGCTCAGCTCTGTGCCCTTAAAGCAGTTTGTGGATACTGAAGAACTGTGTGCATGTACTTATAATTCAAGCACGTGATAAGTGTCTGTATTTATAAGATAAAGGGCTGCTTTTTATTGCACAACATACTAAAATGTTTCCTGTATACGTCTCTCTATTGATTTAGAATGACTGTATTTCCTTTCTTGGGACTTCAAGTCTCTCATTCAGTTGAGGAAAAAATAAAACATTTTTTTGGTGCAAAAAGGCATTAAATTGGCAGTAAAGTTGCTGGTGCTAGAGACTCCAAGAATTGTCTGTATGTGCCTGGAGCCAGCACTCACAACCCTGGTAAAGAAGCAGTGACAGTATTTAGCAGTGTATCATTTTCTGAAGCGAGGGTGAGCTTCAGCTTCACACCTGAAGTGCTGCCTGTCAGTTCTGAGACTCATTAGCCACAGGGACAAGCTTACCATCTTAAACAAAAATTTCTGGCAGAAGAGTTAGTTAAGTATTATTTCATGCACAGGCTGAATTGCTGGACTCTCTTACATGCTGGGAATGTCCTTTCCAGGAAAATCCTAGGATTTAACCAAGAGAGGGGTGACAGACGTCTTTTGATTTTAAGGAGGATATGAGGGAAATGCAAATTAAAGAACTCTTTCAGAAGAGCATCAGATATGTGATGGTGCTCTTCAAGTCCTGTCTTGCATCCTAATTGTAGCTTAAAGGTTAACAAAATCCACAGACAGCCACACTGGGAGTGCTGAATTGTTACATTTTACACAGTCCTTCACACTAGGAAACCTGGATGGTTCCCAAGAGCAAGCAATCTGGAAATAAAAATGTGTCTGATCAATAAAATGAAATGGCTTGAAGAAATTTGAGTTTAGTGCTCTGTAAGTCCTAATTGGCTTTGTGTGTATCAGAGGTGACCTTGTCCTTCACAGCTCTTAAAATGTGTGCAGGGTTATTGCAGGGTAACAATGTGCAGTGATGATCCCAGTGCTCTTGACAGCCCAAAAGACATCAACCCCAGGAAAAATCAGCAGTGGGAAGGGTGGCAAGAATGGAAAAGTGCCCCAGTGGCACCTGAGATTTTCATGCCCTGTTTGGGCTAGAAGGCTGTAACATCTCTCTGCATCAGACATGGACTAATACCTTTTTGCATCCCTACATGTCCTCTTCTTATTTTTTGTCAAAAATACAAAATATAGACATACTTACTACTAACATGGGTGGAATAATAAAAAGAAAAGTATAAGTATTCAAACAGCATGAACTATTTAACTTGGGAAGTTAAACAAAATCCATCCCAACTGGCTTTCAAGTCTCAGCCCCATGATGTAAAAATCATTCTATTTTACTTACAGAATGCTAAAATCTCCAGAGGAATTGCTCCTCTCTTCTCAGCAGCATATGCAGGCAGAATAAACTTCAGAGGTTTTACAAGGGTGAGTCAACAGAGACAGCTCAGCTGAGCCCAGGCATCTTCAGTTCCCTCTAGCATACACACCTGCCCTTTCATCAGTATCATAAGAAAATCAGGGAAATTTGCAGAGCAAAACATATTGTGGGCCCTCACAGAGGGAACTGGAAACTCAGTAGGTTTTAACACATTGCTTGGCTTCAAAGAATCAGGTTTGAATGGGATTTCCAGCAATGCCCAGAGGTATCCCCAAAGATATGTTTTGAACCTCTCTGCCACAGGATGAGCCAAAGCTCCCCAGGAGGTTTCTCTTCCCTTGCCGTGTGCATTTGAGCTGACAACAGAGGTTTGCTTCTCTGAGAACACGCAGCACTGCCAGGCTTTCTTTCACTGCTGTTTTCAAAAGTCTGCATATTTCATTACCTATGTTTTATAACCTGGCACTGACAACACTCTTTAAAATGTAACGTTTCTGCCTTGTAATGAGAAAATTGCACCCTTGTCCACTTAAAAATTCTAATAATACAAATCCAAAATGAGTTTTGCATATTTAAACACTTTTAAATAAAACACTTGATGTTAGTGAGAAGCAAATGATGGCTCTTCAGAGGGGAGCAGAAGAGAACAGTTCTGCTGTTCGTGCTTCCACTGCTGCAGGAAAAGTGTTTGGGATGTTGAGTGCTGATGACTTTTTCCAGAGCCACAAGCAGCTCCATAACCTGGGGGACCCAAAAAATTATTATTTTTCCACTTATGTTTGAGCTACTGCTCTGACTTGCCACAAAAGACATTGCACATTGGGGTATCTGCCAACATACATCCCAACACAGGTACTGGACTGATCCTGGGATTTCCAGAGCTGGAAGTGCAAACCAGATTCCAGATGGACCCATAAAAATGTTGTATCTGGGGACAGCGAGTAGGACTTCTTAAAAGGCATGGAAATAGGAAATATGGAGACTTCATTACCACAGGCAGGTCTCCCCAGAGCCACTGCAAAGCTCAACCGACCTCAAGGTCGCATCTTATTCCCCTGTAAGAGCTGTGAAACCAGAGCTTTCAATCAAGCAGTTTCCACAACTTCTGTGGGAAGGCAGTCGGTGCCAGCCTGAAGGCTTTTATCTAATTTGACAACACAGTGGTCACAGCTATGAGATTTGCTAAGCCTTGGGAACATGGAATTGTCAACAAAGGGATGGAGATCTCTTATTTGAAGTCTTCTCTTCCACCCCCTCCAAAAAGTATTCTATAACTCCAGCAACATTTCGACAACATTAGTAACATTTTTATAACTCTAGCAATAAATTCTTAACCCTCCAAGTGCAAAAATGGAAACTAGTGACAAACTGTCCTGGCTGGGATGATGATATGCTACTGTGTAATCTCACAATGCCATGGTAAATAACTAGTGTCATTTTCTTGTAATTTCTTCTTGCTTTATCAGAATAAACATTAGAGAATACATCACATTCCTTTGTGTTTCTCAATTCCTATTAAACTCCTGGCTGCTTCAATGCGGCCTCTGTGCACAGCTTGGCTGCGGACTGGTGAGCTGTGACTTTCTGCAGTACAATATTATCATTTCTCAACTCCTGTTCTGTAACTGTAACTTTTCATGGGCAAAGATGGATGCCATGAGCAAAATCCAGGCTCAGGTAAAATTTATCTCAATTTATCCTGGACAGAAAAAGTAACTGAGGGTACCTTACTGAAAGCAAAATATACCGCTTGAATGAATTTACAGTAAGTAATAAAATATAGCAGGGAGAGACCATTTACTGTAGGGGAAGAATGTAATATATGATGTCAGTAATTCCCTTTAAAACGGTGCTATTAAGCAAGTATAAAGGTGATAATCACCTTTTTTAGGCATTAATGTTACATTTGTAAGCCAGTTGGTATGTGACATCTACCAATATAAAACAGCCACTTTAAATTTCTTTCAGAAAAAGCTGTATATGCTTTATGCCACTTCCAGGACTGGCAGCTCTCACAGCACTGTGAAGGGTGAAGGTGGGCCTGAGGCTCTCATCAAGGCAAAGTGCACTCTCCTGAGGACCAGGGTATAAACACTGAAAATATAAATGTCTGACCTAATCTATGGAGGAACTGCTGAGGTCAGACCTGGAATAAAATCAGCCAACACACAGACTCATCTTCATCCCAGCACTGCAGAAACCCAACAGGAACCCCATCACAGATATTGCACCCAGCCCTGGCCAGGCAGCAGAATCCTATTGCAGAACCAGGCTATTTTTGCACAGATTAGGAAGAGCATAATTTCGCACAATGAGGCATCTGTAGATGTTCCACACATCGGTTATTTGCAATTTAAAACTGGTTTTGGAGCCTTGGGCTGACTTTTGGCTCCTCCACCCAAAAAATCACAGCCCAGTTCCTTCTTCACTCCATTTGCCCTGAGTCCTGGAGGTCACTTATATCCTTGTTCTCCACATTTCTGTCGTGGATTTATGGTGTCCTTTTTTGCATATGTGTGCTGGGAATTACACAGAATATTCTTGCACACCACAAGTAGCATTTCCCTGTCACTGCAGGGAATGCATTGCCTGCTGCAGATGGATAAGCCAGCTCTGACCCTCTGTGGCTTCAGAAGCTCTGCTGATACCTGGTACCATTTATGGAGCTGCAGAGGCAGGTGATTACAGGGAGAATCTCAGCATCTCCTCTGCTTCTCCAAAAGGCTCAGAACAAAGCCTAAGTATGTGCATTTTGAAGACTTAAATCCTAAAGGGAAAAAAATAAAAACCAAACAAGCCACTAGTTATATTACCTTCTACATATCTAATGATTTGTAAGTCAATATCATGATACCATCATTGCATTTTGGCTTGGCTAGCAGACTCAGAGCGGAATTATCCCCTACAAACCCTGGGCAGGTACAGGCTTGACCCTTCTGTCTCTGCACAAGAGACCTGGTGACTTCAATGCATTTAAACCAGTAGCTCCTTTGCCCATCTAGAAGTTGAGCTTTAACTTCACAGAGCAGAGAGAACCTTCAATCTCCAGGCAAGGCATTCCTGTTGATCCCAGTTCCTGGAAGCACATTATAAATCTTGCTTTTACCATTCAACTGCCCTCATCAAAACAGAAGTGTCCTTA
Organism: Rhabdornis inornatus; assembly: GCA_013397075.1. NCBI lineage: Eukaryota > Metazoa > Chordata > Aves > Passeriformes > Rhabdornithidae > Rhabdornis > Rhabdornis inornatus. The sequence continues at coordinate 1,187,681 of VWZS01006390.1, forward strand.
TTAGATTATTAAGAAAAGCCCATAATTTCCAGGGTCTAATTTATTAATGAGATGGGCAATTTAAACACCATTTTTGGTGATAATGAAATTGTGCTAACTCTGAGACTGAGGGAACACCAACACCATGGAAACTGTCACCAACAAAAGCCATGATGCTGCAGAGATGTCGTTTGCCCGCCTGCTGAAAACACCCAACACATTCAATCTCTTAAAATGGAAACAGGACAAATATTACTCAGGCTGCATGTGATGCTGACAGAGAACAAAAGTGTAGTTTGTGGGTTGTCACAGCATTTTCCTCTGGCTTCTGCTCCAGCTGTACATGGCTGTGGCATTGACATTCCAGAGTGTCCCAGAGGTGAAGCAGAATGGATTCACTGGAAGCTCCACACATGTTGAAGAAAACTGCTCTCTCCAGGCACTTTTCCATTCTTCAGAGGCCTATTAGAAAAATGGTGAAAAAGGAAAAAATGATTTGGTCTGTTTTGCCTTTCCTGCTGGTATAAGGCTGTTCACTGGTAATGGTGCGCACTGGGCAAGATTTATAATGTTGGAGTCTTTCTGTAGAGCCCCAGGAACAGCAAGCAATCCATCTGCTCCCCATATAAAGTGTTTCTCTTCCAACAGGAGAGAAACCTCAGAGGTGCTCTTCAGGGGAAGGGGCCAGTCTGTAGGAGCTGTCTGCAGTGCCCCTGTTCAGCAGGATCTCAGAGAGAAGTGCCAGCTGCCATCAGCACAGACTCTTCCCTGGCCAAAAAAGTTGCAGCTAGTGGGTAAGCAGAAGGTTGAAGTAGATGAACTTTAGGGCCTTGATAGCCAGATTTCAAGGGATGCTGCAATACAAGCAGAGGTTTCAGAGGATGCAGGACTGATGATCCCAGCACTGGTGTAAGGGCAGCCTCTGCTTGCAGGGCCCAGGGAGATGTGCTGTCCCTTAACACACCCCAACACTTGGAAAAGACAGCATGAGATGTAAGGAAAGCCTTATTTTCTGGTGGCAGAAATACTTCTGCTTCTTAGCTGAGAAGAAAAACACTGCGCTGTAATTATTCCTGATCCAGAGCACCAGGCAGCAGCTACATGCAAACCAGGCCTCTCCATCCGATGCTTTAATGAGGAGGTCAGTGCATTTTGCATTGAGGGGTTTGGGATTAGTACATTAACTGGAGTGGCATGTGTTAGAAGGACATGTGAATTAATGACGCTATTTATAACCCATCTCATTATCACACACAGCTTGATGCCTCAGACAGACACTAATTCTCTTAACAAATTTCTTTTGCTGGAAATAAAGCTGCTTTGCTTCAGCTGTGATCAGTTAGACGAATGCTACTGTTGTTATTGTTTGTTTTTTAAATGTAAACAGCCCTTTTCAAAGGAAGGCTCCATGACTGCATGGTGTAACTCAGCCCCGAGTCCAGGTCTCAGATACAAAAATATTAATGTTGAAACTGATAAATGAACAATTAACAAATTACATGCTTGAATCCCCTCCTTTGTTTTATTTTTGATCTCTAATATTGGATTGCTATGTGCACATTACCAATGCATATGTTACTACAGAAATGTAAAATTCAACATCTTGTCCCTTAAGTTTTAAAATAAATGTGCTCTTCCTTTTATTTATGTCTTATTCTTTGAAACAAATGAGAAAAGAAACCATCATCTGCTAAATATTAAACACTTGGATATGATTCCAGCCTTATTCCCTCTGAGGCTGCAGCATGGCACTGACTTTTTGAGTCTTTCAACTGTAAGAGGACACTGAATCCTAATCCTGCTTCTATAGAAAACAAGTTAAAAGGCACCTTCTTTGTTGTTGTTCTAGATATCTATTCTTTTATAAGTGTCTTAAAACCCAAGAAACATAAGGAAGAGCTATGAGGAAATCAAATCATCTTCTTAAACACAGACATCCAAGAGTAAATTCCATTCCTCATCCTTTTTCCTGCCAAAATAAATCACTGTTTGCAAGGTTGGCTGCCTGGGGGCAACCTCTCTGACCTGTCTTCAGTTTCCTCCTGCATTTGGAAATGATGACTTTTGAAGCAAAGAACAGAAAGTGTCAGTGCTTCTGCTATGGGCTAATTAATGATTGCCCAGGAACCAGGGTAGATTTCTGCTCCTCCTGTGTTCTTTGAGCTGGTACTGACAGCCCTCGAAGGACCCTGGTGTCAGTACAGAAAAAATGTCACCTTCCCATGTCTCTTCTTACCAGCCCCTCGGGGGTGTGCAGAGGATGGTGTTTCATTACTCTCGAGACGGATGTCTTCATCTGCCCCTAAGTGATTAGGAAAGAGAGGAGAGGCCACATCCTGGTGGAGAAAGAGCAGGGCTGAGGGTGGAGGCAGCTTCTGCTCGGCAATGAGTGATGCTTTTTCTAAGCCCAAGAAAATAAACACATGGAATCAATTAGCTCTAAATAAAAGTGGCAATAATGTGACTGATCAGGCACCCGAATTGTTTTAGTGATGGGAATGAAAAGGAATCCATTATAACTGACCATAGGATTAATAAAGATTCATTTCCAGAGGCGTGGAGAAGTGGAAAGGGCTGTAACTGCAGCAGTGCTCTGCACCGTCCTCTTTTCCAATGGGATGAAAGCAGAACTCCTCACTTGCTGCAACTGCTAAAAGCACAAAAAGACTCCAGGGGGATGAATCCCAACACTGCCCCATGCAAGGAAGGTGTGGAGCCACCAGTGATGGAGCCTCTGCTCCCTCAGTCCCTCCGTGCTCACCAGTCAGCTCAGAGCCAGGCTCAATCTAAAGGGAAGCACAGGAGAGAGTTCCTGCCTCATAGGTAGAAAAGCCTTTGCTGGAAGGTATTTTCAGAAGTCTCTCCCAGCAGCCTTATATGCAGGTGCTGTACTTAATTACAGCCTCCATCAGCTGGCAAATCTACTGCCTTGCAGATAATTCTCCATTGCTGCTGCACCACTGGAAATCATTTGTGCAAAGTCCTGCCCTGAAACCAGCACAGCTTGGTTACATCTCAGAGGCATAATTTCCTTCACACACAGCAATTTCCAGACTACTCAGGGCTTAGCAAGAAGAGGGATAGGCATATGATGCATTGCAGGGAAGATAGGAGTTGATTTACATCTCTTCTGTTGCCATGGGACTTCCAGGATGGAGCACAGAGGAGGATTTAACAATGCATGTCTTTTGGCTAAAATGTCATAGACAAAGAGGACGCCACTAAAAACCAGACAAAAGATGGCCTTTTGCTAGTCAAAGGATGACCTTTTGCAGGACTTTCAGAGAACTTTGCTCCCAGCAGCTGTTCCAGACATCTTCCCCCGCAATGAGCCATTGCTGTCAGCTAATCTGTCATATTAATTTAATGCAGCAGAATGTGAATAGATTGCAATTAGTTCTTGCAAACAACCAAGTGTTTGCTGGTGACTATTTGCATGGAGGGAAGTCTTTTAGGCACATTTGTACCCCTCCTTCTCTCCATCTAGACTGGCCAGGCAGTTTCCTTGCAGATGGCTCAGTGGGCAGCCAGGAGTGTGACTGGATATCTATCCAGGATGTGGCTGTAACCAAGTGTGTGATGATTCCATGGGTTTTTCTGCCTCTGGCTTCGGAAGTAGTGTTGGTGCTTTTCTTGGGCTTGTTGTAAGGCACAGCCTGACATGTTCACAGGGTGACTTATCTAACTCAACTGGAGCAAGTCAGGGTCCTGCTGTTTCTCCTTGGCAGAGGAGCTCTCTCTCCATCCTGCTATACTTGGAGCACCACCACACTGATTAGCCTGACAATGGGTTTGAAGAGTAAAATACTGTTCTCTTCATTCCTCCCTACCAGAAGTAGTACAGTGTGTGTGCCATGACCCCCTGCTAACTCCTCTAAGGTCATGGAGCAGCCTGATTACCATTTGAAAATCCATTCTTCCATTTCCACCTCCACCAGAGCCCAATCCCTGGCTTCACGGCTTTCTCTTCTTGTATTCACTCTGTGGCACAGTTTCCTGCTAAACACATTGAAAAGATCAAGTCTGTCTGTGTACCCCAAAGATTTCCTTTTCGAGGCAGCAGTTACCAGCAAAGGCACTAACTGGTGCTGCTTCTCCAAGACAGCAGGGATAAACCGGAGAGTGGTACTGTTACATGGTGTGCAGGGTAATAATTAGCAATAATTAGAGCACAAGCAAATACATAACAGTATGCCTCACAGTTGGACTCTAGTGCATTAGCCAAGTAATCTTGAAGGCAAAAACTCTCCCATTTTCCTCCAAATTAGGGGTCAAAATTCTGCTGCTGCAACTAAATGCAGTGGCACTGAAACAGGAACATTTGTCACTTGGATCTAATTAAACATTGATTAGCTGCTCTGACCCCCAGTGTCCTCAAACACATAAAGTTCAAATCTCACTCCAAAGATTGTCCCTAAGCAAAGTGCTCTGTAAAGTAACTCTGAGAAGTCACTTTAAAATGAAGCCTTGAAGCCAGACTTGTCTGTCCCAGGTGCTGTACCTGTTCCAGGCACACACTGCAAACCCAGCTGCCAAACTTGGAGCCTGAAGGGATTTCCCTTGGCTCTGAGGGGCCAAAAAAAGAGGAAACAGATATCAGTTTAGTCTCTGGGCACTGCCAGCTGACAACTAACCATCACAGCACGGGGCTCTGGGGCACCAACATACATAAAGACAAAGATGTAATGAAAATCTGTCACTCCAAATAAGCCCAGGACTAAGAAAGGATCTCCTCTCAAGGACTGCACCAGTGCAAAAGAGCATCAGAACCCCCTTCCCCCTTTTGTTACAGCCCTTGCTTCTCCTTAAACTTAATTTTTGTCTAAAGAAGGCTCTGCCACAAGTCCTGTAGCTGTGGGACCCAGAGCACAGATTTCAGAGAGAGAAATCTGGCTGTGTTTGGGAAAATTTCCAGTTATAATGACTTGACCACAACTCCTCTGCAAATTGGTCCCGGAGTTAATTTCCTTTTCCCCAGAAAAAAGCACTACTTTTTCAGTGTGAAGTAGCTTTGGTTTCCACCAAATTTTATTGTATTTCATCTATTACCCTGCAGCACCTTCTGTTACCAAGCTGCCCTCCATTACAAAGACAAGTGTAGATGGTTTTGTAGTCCAGCCAGAATTAATTATACCCAGGAAATGAACTCATTTTCAGTTCTTAGAAACATATCTGTCCCTATCAGGAGACGGTCAAATACAGATTTCTTCTGTGCCAAATGCAATGCTTTTTGAGTTAGGAGATTGTCATCTATAATTATCAAATATTTTGAAGACATTTTAGCACTGACAGCCTGAGACCTCTGTATGTCAGGCTGAAATCACCTGTGATTACTCAGCTTTCCTCCCCAGAGATTACAGATGGTGCATGAGGATACCATCACCCAGATTTCTATGGGACAAAGTGGCCTGCAGCAGTGGGCAGTGTCCAGTTTTGGGCCATCTTCCAGCATGTGTGTCCCCAAGCAGTCATGGCCATTTCCTTCCATCGACATCTTGCCATGGCAGGACCTGCTCACCCTTGCTGTTTTCAAGATAAACAGGTTATAGTAAAAGAGCTTAATCAAAGGCAACACTGACATCTTTACTTTGATGTGTGCTCTCTTTAGTTTTATGCACTTAGAACAATGGAAGCATCACCTAGAGTTTGGAAAAATATTCTGTATTAACTGCAGATAGAAAAATTATCTGTGGATGATATTTCTATGGATTTAATTATTGTTGTATTGACATGCTCTTGCAAATGCTTTTAAATCATCACTGAAACACTTAGCAACTATTTTTCACAAATAGTATCTAGTTTAGCACCTATTTTTTATTAATGATGCCTAGTTTCTTGTAAATTAAGAACTACAATTTGAGTAACAAAAATTTTTCAAAGTAAAAAGTACCATGAATATTGCCGAGGGCTTCATCAGTGAAAGCTTAAGTCTTCTTGGGAAGCTATCAAATGCATAAAACAAAAGGGTAGAAATTGGAAGTAACTGAATTTGCTGGCAAGGTGTCCCAGGTTACCACAGACAGAGGCAAATCCCACACAGATAAAGATGCCATCTAAAAACAATAAGCAGTGCTTTGGCTCTCCTTTCCTCTGACTTCAACTCAGATTTTTCCAGATGATGCATGCGATTGCAGTGGAGGGTTGAACAGGTAATTACCTCTCTCTGTTTCCTACCCTTCCTCTGCATTATAAACATATTTAAAGGGCACTTACAAAAAGCAGCCACAACCAAAATTAAAATGTAATATGAAAAGATAATGTTGGTAGGCTGTCTGGGAAAGTGATGCAGCAGGTATTACACCCTGGACAAAATGTGGCCTTTTCCTCCCCTGAGCTTTACTCCTGGGTTTCTGGGCTTGCTTGTTTTTATCAGCTTTTCTCAGCTGCTGTGGCAAAAGAAGTGCTGCAGCCACACTTGGGTGGTGGCAGGGGAGCTGCTGCCTTCCCACCTGTGTGCAGGACAAGGCAGCTCATCAGCAGTGACTCTGGTGTCTCTCCCCTGTCCTTGGACTTTGGACTGAGCTCCCCAGCCAGCTCTGCCTGTCCCCCAGTGTTTTTGGTTTGAAAGACAGGTGTCTGCTAAGAAAGGCAGGAGCCTCTCTTGAAATGGAAAATGTAAACCCCCTCCCTCCAAATTATTATAGCCTTGAAATTAAGGGGCTCTCAGGCAAAGATAGGGGAATAGGAATAACAGTTCTTTACTAGGAAAGATTTAAATAGAAATACAGTATTACAAAAAACAAACCCAAAACACTGACAGAGCCAGAATACAACCTGACACCCCGTCAGTCAGTCAGGGTGTTGGTAGCAGTCCCATTAAATGGTGGCTGCATCCTCCTGCAGTGACAGATGTGGTTCTGTTGAAGCAGTGCTCCTGTAGAAGGTGCAGTTTTCCTCTGAAGGTCCAGTGATGATGTGGAAAGGTCCGATTTTCCTCTGGAATCCAGTGGAAAAAGGCTGCCTTGGTGTTCCAAATCTCAGTTTTTATCTAGGTAGGAAATGCTTGGCTCCTCCCCCTGGGTGGAGCATCTCCCAATGGGATGATGTAATTTTATCAGTCATGCAGTGGCACTCAATGGCCCATTAACAGAAGATATCTCCCTAGAGGAAGGATGGGTTGTGGAAAAGATAAAGAACACTGCCCCACCTGGTTTCAACAGATGGTGATAGAATACATACTTTTGGTTACATCCTGCATTGCAACCCAAGACACCCAGCATCCACTTCAGAGCATCTCTCTAGCAGGAGGAAAATGTCAGATCTCTTGTTTCTCAGCTCAGAATTTCTCTGTCTCTGTGGTTGATGACATATCACAAGACAGAGCTGCAGAACAGCTTAGGAAAAGAAAATACAAACCCACACAGATATAATCCATGCAGGCAACAAGAAAGGGACAATGTAGAAGCAACTGAAAACCCTTGATACCAGCAAAATTTTGGTTTGGTTATAAATGAAACTGATTTACCATTGCAACCACAAAAGGTATGCCAAGGAGAGCACAGCCCCAACACTGCTCCCTCAGCAGAAGACTGTTTTTACTGTGCAGGTTAGGGTTAGGTTTAGGGTTAGGTTTAGGGTTAGGGTTACGGTTCGGATTCAAAAAGCTCCAGGGCCTAGAGCTCCAAGGACATTCCAATTACATAGTAACTTAAATGCAAACCATGGGAGATGGGAAAATTTAAATATTTGGTGGGACACGGTCGGTCACTGAAAAACTGCCATGTGGATAAGTATGTTATTTCCTTAAGTGGGGCCAAAACTGTCCTTAAACTCCCCAACTAGTGTGAAACTGGCTTCAATAACAATAAGCCTGCAAAAAGTGAAGATTAAAAATTTATTCTGAACTAAACGAAGCTATTAAAAGGAGAGTTTTCCGCCATTACAAATTTATGATACATGATATACTAGTGCAGCTGCCTTCTTTTGAGAACATTAAACCACAATGGTCAGCCTCTGTGAATATCTTGGAGTTCTGCTGCATCTCACCTTTGCGGTTCAGTGCTGGACTCTAACGCTGGAGGAACAATGGAAACACTTACTTATTTCAATTATTTAAAGAATAAAAAGCTCACATATCCGTAACTGAAACATTGTGAGAAAGTCTTGGAAGGGATCATCGTTAATTTCAAGATATTTTCTTTCTGCCCTTTTTCATATAATTTTCCAAGCATAAAATTCCTTTAAAACATCTGCTATAGAATATTCCATTAAAAATTATGGAATGTTTAGTATAACCTGAAGTAATGAAAAATAAAAAAAACAAACCATACAGTAAAAACCCTGTCAATCATTCCTCTTAAAGGAATCCAGAAAGAACTGGCAGCTGAGGAGACAACACTGAGTAACAGGAACGAGTAAATAAAAAAGAAACACAGAATTGTTCGTGTTGCAGTAACTCCACATGCCCTGGGATGTGCTTGGCCAGCGTTAACAGGGCCCTGCTGCTCAGCTGGGGCTGTATTGGACACAAGAGCTCCAAGCCCCCAGTGGACACCCAGGGCTGCTGTCCCTGCACCCCTGGTGTCCCTCTCAGCAGGGTCCTCATCCGTCTTTGCACACCGGGCCATGATTGACTGGGTGATTCTGGCCCTACTGTCCCACTCCCAGAAATCCCAGTGGCATCAACCCCACATTTGAGGTCCTTGGTAGAACTGCTGAGTAACAATCAGCACCAAAAGGAGCCACCAGGTTTTAAATACAGCAAGATATTGAATTTCTGGCCACACACATGGTCTGTGAATGCTTCGCTGCACCTCTGCACACCTCCAGCCCCTCTCCCTTCTGTATTTTGAGTGTGGTGCTGTGGCCACGTGGATCAGGTAGGTTTTTGTATTTCTTTCTTTTCTGACACACTGCAATAACTGCACTCTCAGTCACTGTGGACAACTCTACTGAAGACAAAAATAACCTTAAATTAAAAAACGTTTTAAAAAAAAAAGAGGAAGTAGTTTTCTGGTTAAGGTGCTTGCCAGTACATATTAATTTAGGACAGAGTCTACTTCTCTATAAAAGTTTGATGGTATTCTCTGCTGGAAGGCTGACAAGACATTGAATTCCACATTCAGGAAATGTTTGACTCTATGATGTGTCTATAATTAAATTTATTTCCCTTGAATGCAACCGAGCATCTCGCTGGCTTATTGCACAAGACAGCTGCATGTTAAGGATTATGCCTGTAGAATCAAATAGATTGATGACATGATTTAGGACCCATCTGGAAAGATTAATTGATTTAAATATATCTTACACAATTTGCCTTAGTCCTCTGAGGAGAACCAGACCAGTTTCACACCCTTGCTTTGTTCTAGAAACAATATTGAAATGTGGGGTGGGGAGGGGGAAAGAGTGGTTGTTTCATATAGTTAATTAAGAGCTTTGAGTGTTCAATAAATTACTGTTCTTTGTAGGGAAAATGTGGAATACTTATTGTCTCATTTCTTGTTGTCTACTTCACTTTTTTTTTTTCTTCTTTATGAATCAGCAAGGTGGCTGCAGTCCTCATGGTGGGACTTCCAGGTCCCAACGATTTCCCTGACCAGATCTCCACCACAATGCCTGCACCACACACAGGCAAAAGGCAAAATAAGATTTGTATCTCTGGGAATTTTGTGCTGCTCTGCACAGCAAATCCCACAGATTTGTCTGGACAATGAGGGAAGAGATGCAAGCCTTGCCCTGAGCTCAAGGATCTCCAAGGTAGCTGCAGCATTGTTCCCCACAGGTTCCTCCCCTTGGGTGCAACACCTGGTCCGTGGAGGGAGCTAGAGAAGTTCAGAGCTGCCCATATAACACTCACACAGCTGACGCTGACATTTCCCACATTTTGTCTTCAATACAATTAATAAATTTGATTTAAAATATTACTATTTTTTTCTCTCAGTGATACTTAGGGGGCTTTCCCTGCAATGTGAATTTTCCATCATACAGAGCTTTTCTAGAGGGTTTTGGAGCTTGTTGGACAATACAGAAGCCCACAGCCGGCTCTGAGCTGCATCCCACCCTTGCACACCAGGTTCACTTTGGCTCCCAGTGACCACAAAAGTTCAGTAATGGCTTGGTGGAGTTATAGACCCTCAGGCTACCAATCTGCACCTACCAGGGCTCCCTGGCAGAGGCTCTGAAGAATGGCAAAACATCACTCATTATCACTCTGTCACACCACCTGCCTTTGGAGCAGACAGCAAAAGCAAAACTACATCACATTTTCAGGACAAACCAGCAAGAAGTACATTCAGCTGTAGCAGCAGGGGCATGTTTGTATGCAGAAACTCACTCTTTGGCTTGGATTTGGGCCAGAAAACAATATCTAACATCCCTACTGCGGTGGGAAATGGGATTTTAAATCTCAGAGTCTTCAGCCAAGTAATTAGATGGACAATAAAATTCACACCCCCTCTCCCAATAGGTAGCCAGAGGCTTTTCAGTGATTTTTTCCTTGTAATATCTTTAATGAAAGCAGCATTGAAATGTAATATCACATCACCTACGGTTTGAACAGAACTTTAAACTGCACAGTCTTAAAATTAATTATATATTTAATTACTATGTCCTTGCAGATACATTTTGGTCATATTTATAGCTATCTACAAAAATGACAAGTTGGCCATAAAAACAATGAGGTGCAAAGACTTACAAGGGCAGCATCATTTAGAATCAAAGTGTTTTAAGCGGCTGTTCCAGTACAAATGCCTGAAAGTTTAGTGCCACAGTTTCTCTGCTATATAGTCATCATGTAAATATTTGTGTCTGTAGAAAGAGTGATGTTCTTGCAAGGACACAATTTGTACAACATTTGTATATAATTTGGCATCAAAATAAACAGCCCCTTTTTGCTTTCAGATCAGATCTGGCATAAAGCCACTAAATTTGCTCCAGATTTGTACTGCAAGCAGGAATTTTGCCCACTGCTTCTATAAGGCAGCTAATTTGCCAGTATTGCATTTTTGTTCTGTGCCAACTAATTTGGATACAACAGATTGGATTTAAGGGTCAAAAAGTCAAGAAAATCGACTGACTGAAGATGGCAAAATATTTTTTCAAAACTGATTTAAGATAATTGAAACAGCTCAGAGAAGTCATGAAGCATTTTATGAAATCTGTATTTCATAGAAGGTAAAATTGAATTTAGGTGCCAGCAGTAGCCTGACATTGGTCTTAGTATGCCTGCCTCAAATCAGTGTTTTCATCAAAAACTATTCTACTTCTGGCAATATTGATGGCCAAGGGAAAAAAAAAAAAAAAGAAAAAATTACACCTGCACCCTAAAGTCCACTAAAACAGACACCAGAAAAAGAGCAAAGAACCAAAGAGCTTTCCTGACCCAAGTCACAGATCTGTTAGGAAACTGCCTGTAGCCAGATGTCAGATTGCACAGAAGCCTTTTCTCCAGCATAGCAAGGGTGAAACAAAGTCTGGAATCCAAGCAGGCTGGAAAGAGCAGTTTCCTTTCATTACAGCCCAACCATGTGTGAAGCATTTCTCACCAACCCAATACAACTTCTCTTTCCACCGTGGTGGGGACAGTGAACGTGTGTATTTCTATTGCAATAGAAGTTATGAAGACAAGCAAAAAGGCTTTCTAACCTGGGGTGATACAAGGGGAATTACTAACTCAATGTGGCAGGCAACAACAGCAGAGCTTGGAGAGACTCTATTTTGGTGGGACTGTGGCAGGATGACAAGAGCCCTGACTAGGAGTCCTGGCAACATGAAGAGGATTTATAAAGGACAAAGGAAATGAGCCTTGGCATCTAACTAAAGTCACTGCACATGAACTGGGCTAATTAGTGCTTATTGGCACTTTGTGGCACAGAAACTCGTACTCTTGTGTGGGAGTAAATCAGCAATTCCATTCACAGGCTGGCAAGCCACTCCGGGGACAAAACCTGACACCTGAGTGAGTTGTTCATCCTGGTGACTGAACACAACAAAAGCAGCCAGTTTGTGGCTGCAGATTTTCTGAAAAAGTTGCTGCATCTCATTGTGCTCTTCTTGTTCCACAGAGTGCTCTCTGGGTGTGGGATGAAAAATGCCATCCCACCTGTCCTCAAATGCTGCCTTGCAGTGGGTTGGGAACTGTGAGCCCCTACTGCTTTGATAACCCCTCACCTTGCCCTGCTGCACAGCCCTGCAAGGGCAGCTTTTAATCCTGTGCTGAGGGACACAGGGCCACCAGGCTGCTCAGTTCTGGGCATGTTATTTGTATGGAAAATTCCTCCTGGTTTACTCTTGTGAGGCATCTCTGACCCGAGCAGACTCCTCGGGCTGAGCGTGCCATGCAGCTCTCAAGTGCTCTTGTGCTGAGCAGAGTGAGGAGCCCCTGAAGGCTGAGAGACACCTGGGAACACCAGCAGTGCCATGTGTGCCTAAAGGACAGACCCACAGAACTACAGGAAACAGGGCTGGGAGGCACCTCGCAGGTCCAGCTCATACATTTTCTTGCCTAGGGCAGGAACAGCTGAACCCTGCCCCTGAGATGTCTCATCTGTCCTTAACCACCTCCTCAGACCACTCAAGTATTATATTGCTCACTAGGAAGTTTTTACAGCTGTCTGGTTATGATTGTCCCTTCACTTTTTCAAAGTCTGCCTACAAGAGGCAGGTAGGTTTTGGTAAATGCTAAAAAAAGAGGAGCTTGGGTACAGTCACTGAACAGCCCCACAGAAGGCTGAAGGTCCCAAGAGTGCTGAATCCAGTCCCACAGCCAGCTGAGGCACTGCACTATAGCCATCTTGCCCCAAAACCCCATCCTGGCAGCACTCAGCATAACATTCACCAGGAAATTCCAGCCTTCCCTCTTCCAGGAGTCTCCAGCTGCTAAATGGCTCTGTGCATCTGAATTCAAGGTGGGAATTTCCATCACATCTCCATCACTGGCATCCTACAAGAATTAATTTAGGCTTTGTCCTTGGGGGGAAACATGTATTATGCATAGCAAGAATTTCTCCATCCGTCTTCCAGAATATATTATCACTCTCAGTAAGAGCTTTCCAAGTCACCAGTCTCACTGGAAAGAAGGTGAGCTGACCCATGAATGCTGCAGCTCTAAAGGCTCTTTTCTAGAAACACCATCCATGAGGCACAAGGGGCAGGAAGGCTGAGTACAGACCCCTGGTGACATGCACTGGGCTGTCCCTCAGGCCATCTGTCCCATGTCCATTACTGCTGAGTGCATTGAGCATCTACAGGGAGCTGCAGAAGCAGGGGGAAAGGAGACTACATCTCTGTGGAGGTATCAGGGACAGAGCCAAGAAACAGGGAATCTCGAAATATCTCTTGGGACTTCCCAAATCCAACACAGTAAGATTAAATTTAGCAGCTTACAGTTTCCTTGGAATGGGTAGCAGGATAAGAAGATGATTGGGGCAGTAGAACAGACACAGAGAGAAAGCGACTGAAAACTTTGTGGGGCATGCTCTAGAAGTGTATACACATACACTAAAGCAAAATGCATTACCCTATTTTACCTTCTGTACTGTAATAGCAAATTTCTTATTTCGCTAATGGAATGTGCAAATGTGGCAGAAGTCTGAACCCAGACTCACGGGGGCTATTTTTACAGCTTGTAGAATCAGAGAAAAATACCTCCCAGAGACACAAGGCAATGCAATCAGCCATGGCTGGCAGCTGGCTGCTCCCTTAACAAGCAGACATCTTATCCATGTGTCCAAAAAGGCCACTCCAAGTACAGCTCTGTTCCCATTGTGTTCTAAAACACTCCCCCATCAAATGGCAAAAATATTTATGCCTGCTGTATTACATTAAAAATTTATATTTCTGAAAATTAATGAGTTATGACATGACACCACGCATGATAATTGAACCTCAGGGCCCAACCCCATTGAAGCTGTTTTAGAGCTGCCTTACTTTTGGGGGTTAGAATAACCTCCAGATGGCATTGGGGACGTTAAAAATAAAGAGACATCCAAGCCCAGAGACTGACTTTCCACCAAGGGATATGTCTAATTATACATCCACTTTGCTTTCCCCTGCAATGTATTGGAAGCAATTACTTTAAATAGATAAAGGATGTCAGTGAGGCTCAATTTGCCTCTCTGTCTATCAGCTGCGCAATATGAGCATGCACAGAGTAAAGTCTTAGTCATGGATGTGGATATGTCCTGAAGTTGTATTCTGACATTTGTGAGCCTCGTTAAATGTGCTGCCTTTATTGGTTTGTTTTTTGTAATTGCAGCGTATGAAGATTTTCAAGATTTTTGATTCTACTCTTGGCATTTAATTTGAAGTGATCCTGAGTTTAGTGCAAGACACATATTGGAAATGACCTTCAAGCTTTAGAGAAAATAATTTCATTTTAGAATCTGTCAATAAGCAATGGGCAGGAGCCTTATACATTTAATAGAATCTATCAAACATTTTCCCTTAAGAACTCCCTGACCTTCTTGGCAGAGGCCATTCAACAACATACCACTTCTCTTCACCTCCTTTATCAAAGAGATGGGATTGCTACTAAGCCATTTCTGCACTCAGAAATTAGGTCAGCTATCAACAGCAACAGATTACAGAGCTCAAATGATCTGTTCTCTCTGCCTGATGAAAGGCAAGTATAAGAGGAGCCTTTCAGAGCCTTACAGTCAGGGCATCCTCAGCTCAGCTCTGCTCCTGCATTACATGACTTTACTTTTTAAGGACAACAGTTTTAAAAGGAGGCTATTTAGCAGCCAACTATAAACCCACCCAACAGTTGTTACATTCTGGTTTTGCTAACAGGAGGCTGGATAACAGCTGATCAGATAATTTGCAGTGAATATTCAGAGGAATATCTCAGGCTTTACAGCTGTGAAAGCAGGATCAGATCTGGGACAGGATTGGTCCCAGTGAATTACACAAGCACATTTGACAAGGAACTCATCTTGCACATCACAAGAGGGAAGGAGGAAGTTTTGAGTGACAGCTTCTTCAATAATAAGTTTTTGATTGCACAGTAGAAAAACTACAAATTAAAATTTTTAGAAAGCAGGTGATAAATTAAGAAAAGTAAGTGTTCTCAGATGATTTAAAGCTCTAAAAACACATACCATGCATACATTAGTTTTAGCAGAATGAAATTACCATGTTTCCAAAATTAATTCTGTAGCAACAAGCTTAACAGAAGGTAAACAGTTGCAAGTCTGTCCCAGTAATTTATTTCATAGCACACATTCTTTTGTGCAAGAATCCCCTTTGCATTCTCACCAGTAGTCGGCTTTGAAATGTTTCAGCTAGTTAGGGATGCTGCAGACACTCAGCTCACAGATATCCTTGCCACAGAAAGGTAACTTGCAGATGCCCACAAGCCCTGAGCAGATGGTGCACTGAAGAATTTCTGCATACTGAGGGGCTGTTCAGAGTTAAAAGGAATTTTTATGAGCCCACCAAGAAGTAGATGCAAGCACAGCTAATTTCTAATTATCAGCATTATCATAATTATCTAACATTCAGCATGAATAGGACAAGCCCTCTGTGTTGTGCTTCAGCACACTGGGGTAGAGAAAAGGCTTCAAAACAAAGTACCAACAACACCAGAGCAGAATCAAACTGGTGTGGCTTTTCCCAAGCCCAAATCCTTGCTCCTGTCCTCCCCAAGTCTCTGCTGGAAAAGGATGGATCTGTCCCCCAATAAACTTCCTGGGATTTATGGGCACTGAAAATGTATGGAACAACAACAGCAACAAATCAAACTACTTTTCATTTTAAAAAACTATCAAAAATTTTTGAGGAAGTAATTATAGCCAACACAGACTTTCTCCAGATGTTGAAAATAATAGTTTCCTTACATGACAAAATAAGTTTGCTAACTTTATAGTCTACTATTTTTTATGATTCTCAGCAGTGCTGCTAAGTGGAATTTGGTAAGTTAAAACTGGAAAGTAGTTATAAGGAAGGCACTGCAAACTTGCAGATGCACCAATGGAATTCAGAGTTTTATACGGAATGTATTTTGGAGTGGAGATACTTAAATATGGAAGCATGAACTTCTAGAACAACAAACACATATTTTGTGAGCTCATAAAAATTTGTTACTATCATGTTTGTGCCATCCCACAGCCTTAAAGGACCTTTTAAAGGTTATTCTGTCTAAAGCTGGGAGTAAAAGCATTTAATTACATAAAATGTAAATAAGACATCACTTATAGTTCTCTACCCTGTGTTTTATCTTTGGCAAGTAAACAGAGTATTCACAAATAATAGCCTTCAAAGTGTTCTTTTTTTGTTGTTTCATTTTTTATACATAATTTTAGACATAATTTTCACTCAGTGTGAATACAGGTCTTTTCAAATGTTAATTGGTAATACAGTTTTCATTAAAGCAGGAGGATTTATCAGAAAAATCTTCATTAAAATCTCATTATTTTCTTACCAGTTTTAGCCTGGGAGATTTTTTTTCATTATTTTAACAGCTAAATAAGAAAAACAATAGGCTTTTTGTAAAAAAAGACAAGGTATACATTTTAACCATTAGCTAAAATGACAACAGCCTCCCTTACATCCCCAGCCACTTCCACCCCAGGTCTGTACTCTCCTGCCTGCACCATCCCTATCTGCTCCTACTGAAAGCATCCACCTAAGTTGTATTTTTCAAAGAGAAGGTCCTAATTCCCAGATAAAAGAAAAAGCCCTTTTCTGTCTGCATCTCCATTAAACATTAAACTGGATGCACACACATTGAACTGGGTGCACATTAAGAGAACTGGAGCAAACCCAGCGGCAAAATAGCTGTGAGGACCAAACTTTCCCTTTTGGGGTTAATGTAACAGCAGTAAAACCAAAATACCTTCCTTGTTTGTCTCTGTATTGATTAGTACCTGATTTTCCTATTGAAAAAAAAAAAAGGACAAGTTTTGTTACTAAAAGATTCAATCATATTTATAAATAATAAAGCATAATAAAAAATCCAAACATGGACTTTTTCTCTCGTTGGTTCAGAGCCCTAATATCAAGTGCAGCTATTCCCTGCAAAACTTTCAGATTTTTAACTAATTATGTTGTTAATCAAGAGCATGACTGCACTTTGATTGCACTCAGTTATCTCTCATCTCTTTCTTCTCAAAAGAGTAGGAAAAAAAATCCAGAACAAAAGGTTCACATCTCTCGCAGCTGCTCTTTATGCACATCTAATTAATCTTGGGACTATTAAAATTCAATACAATGAGAAAGCGGCCAATACCATAATCAGATAAATGAGCTCACACAGTAATGAAACAATCAAGTCAAACAAGCTTCATCAAATATTCCTCAAAAGTGACAGAACAAATACATTTCAATGCCTGTTTTCAAACCCCTGGCTGATGTTCCAGTAGCCTTGCCTAATCCTTCAGGGAACAACAGTGGTGTCTCCTACTGCATGTGATGCATTATCTACACTTTGAAACAGAGAAATTATCTCTAGTACCTTTCTGAATCAAATGCTTCTTGAAATTCTAAAGCAACTAGAAATGGCTATTCCCACTTGAAGACAAATCAGCATCTGCAGATCAAAGGAACTAAACAAATACTTCCTCTCTCAAACCCAACAAGAAAATCTTTCCAGTAGCAGAGATATTCACTATGTAATTGCCACATGTTCCTTACCTCTCATCAGCTTTAGATTTTACATTCAGAAGTGTAATGGACATTGTTGGGGGTTGAATTGTTCCCTTTTCTTTCTGTGGAATTTTTCCCATTGTTATGCTAAGTATTTGTGGCTATACCTTAGTAGTAACAGTTTTCTCTCGAAGGCGGGTGGGGACAGGGGGAACACTGGAAAAGGAAACGTGGGACAGGGGGGCCGGGGCACGCTCCTGCTCTTGCTCACTGGTGGAGTCAGAGGAAGACGGCCGGGGCATCCTAGCATCCTCCCCGGCATCCCAACGCCGGGAGCCATGTTCCCTGCTGTCGGACATCGCACTGCTGCCTTCCCGCTTCATCCTACTCCCTCCGGACACTCTGCCGGGCACCACGACTGACGCCGTGAGGAGGGAGTCTCCCCTCCATCCCCCTCTCACACCTGGGCCGCTGCCGCCATCACCCAGCCCCCTTCAGCTGCACGGGACCTGCCCTGCCCACACAGCACCGGGAACTGAGCGCAGAGAGAGAGGGCCTGTGGCCAGAGGGACTCGAACTGAGCTGTACTGTTCTGTTTTGTTGTCAGTCTTTATAGCTGTTGTTGTTTCTGCTGTTTGCCTTGTTAGATATATTAGTAAAGAACCGTTATTCCTACCTCCCATATTTTCTGCCTGAATGCCCCTGGTTTCAAACTATAATAGTTGGAAGGGAGGGGGTTGCACTCTCCATCTCAGGGAAGGGGTTCTTGCCTCCCCTTAGCAAATACCTGTCTTTCAAACCAAGACAGACATTATCTGAAATAGGATATTATTTCTGTCTCGATAGTCGTGTTACGTTTAGAGCCTGACATCACAGATTAATGAAATCCTTCTGAAATGCCATGATGAGAGAGTAACTAGGTAGGTTATTTTTGCCAGTTACTTAAGACAATTTGGGGGCAGCTTCTCTGAGAATAAATATCTGCTCCTCCACAGGAGTACTGTCTCCTATAGGTTTTCCAATAGTCTTCTCTCTTCTCTGCAGTTTTGAAGACAGAAAAAAAAAATATATGCACTGTCTTGAACAGACAGGCTCTGGGTTCCTATGGAATGATGGCTGATTAAGAGGGCTGTTATTCTTCCTGTGATATGTATTGGTGACACTGTGAAAGGCTCTGTGATTAATGCCATGTGAGCTCATGAACTGAAATCGTGTGAGATCCTTGCAGGATGTTGGCATGAATTTATAAGTAGTGGAGGAAAATGAGTCTATCCTGAACTGCTTTACCTCATCTGCTTACCGCCTCTACCAGCCACCATCAGAGGCAGTTTGCTGGGATTGCTTTGCCAGCAAACCTTCCCACCAGAGATGATGCAGTTTGCACAGACAGCAACCAATAAATTCATACCTCTAAAAAGCATCTCTGAAAACCCACGGAACGAGACATAGCAAAATCACTTTTGGGTGACCATATTCAGACTAAAATTCTTGCCAGCATTACATACATTGATTTATTTCATACACCTAATCCAAAAAGCCCTGGCAGAAAAATCATTACCTGTGAGCAGTGGGCAATGTGCTTCCCAGAGCAGCAGTCCCTCCACCTGCCCAACGCTGTTCCCATTCAGAGCAGGAATAATTTTTCCACTCTCCAGCAGATGATCCCACACTCATGTAGGTGGCTACTTTTATGAACCCAGTCAACAACAACTTGGAAGAATTTGTCAGCATGATTAACAAATATAAAAGTGCTCAAAATGAGTGCTCTTTCCAGGGTTTCATGATCCACATGAGAATTATCAGTAGAAATCTGAAAAGCACATTTTAATTAAAATTAAACTTAAGTATAAACTGGATTTTTTAAATTTAGATCTCATTACAATCCAGAGTACCCCTCCAGCTGAAGAATTTGAGCTGTTTAAGCTTTCATCATGCAAATCCCTATTCTTGCTGTGAGGTTTTTACTGCTGTTAAGCACAGTAAAAAAGGAAGATGGTCCAGGCTGCTGCTCCTTTGAGCTTCACACTGGTTATACTGGGGGTGTAGAAACTCTTCATGCTATGAGGCCCAGTGAATAAGCATCTGGATAACTTCAATTGACTTGAACATCTCTGTGCTGTTTTCTCCCCACATTCTTGCTGTTGGGAGTAATGCTGGGATTGAGGATTAAAACCAGTTTTATCCTGGTTTCTGCTGCAGTGCCGTTGTGTGACCTTGCATATTCTCCACTCACATTATATGCTATAATCCAGAGAAATTCACTCTCCTCTCCATATAACACAAACCCTCAATCCCAGCCTGAAGCAAACCAACAACAGCCTTGATTAGGAGGAAAAAGCACAGCAAAGTACCTACAGACACCAGCACATGTAGCCCAGCACACTTTGCATTTCTCCTGCCTTCCCTGCCCTTGGGCACCTTCAGCACCCTGTTTCATTTCTTCCTCAGATGTCAGTGCAGCACCAAAATGGCAACTTTTCCCTCTACTGAACTGCTGTCAATACCCAGGCACACACAGCCCTTCCAAGAAAGGGAGGGTGGCAGCACAACTGCAATTCTCAAGGGTACTTCCAGTCCAGCTTGCATATGTTTTAGCAATGCTCATAAATTCCAGGGTTTGGCAAATTTTATCAGATTGTCAATTCATATTAGTCCCAAGTTAATAATATCCTGTTTTTTACTGTTTAGTGTCTAAAAACCCTCTATTGAAAAATGTTACCATCTCACCTCCAAATATCACTAATATTTAGAGCAGTTGAAAATTACAATCAAGTATCACAAAACCCATCTCAGCTTTGGGAAAGGCAGAGTGTTTTCCCCTATCCTCATGTCATTAGTGAATTAGGCAGTTTCCAGAAAAGCAAAGAACTGGAAAGTTTTTGCACCTGGTTATGACCACTTTGCATGCTCTCAGCTCTGCTTCTTCAGCAGGAATTCAGCACTAGGAAATAACAGACTCTTTACCTGTTTTTCCTCTTTCCTTAAGCTGTATTCCCCATTGCTTCCCACTGAGCAAGAGCTTTGCTTTCTCACCCCATGGTCCAATTTCCTGAGTTCACGCAGTGCTGTCTGAATAACAGCATCCCAAATTGCCTTTTTCTGGTTTCGTGGTCACACACACTCACACTCATAACAAGCAGTTGAGGTTATGGTTGTCCTGACAAGGGGAGAGGGGGAACAAGCTGCATAACTCAGAGACATCAGTCCACTGAGAAGCTGGGCTTCCACCAGCAAAGCCTTCCTCATTTATGGATCCTCCTGAGGACATGGAGAGACTCTTCTAACAGACTCAAGGGTTTGGGAGCTGCCCTGCCACCCTGACTGGTAAATCTGCATTGCTGCAGGCTTGGCTTGTCCCCACAGTAGCTGCAAATTTGCTTTTTGTGCCCTTTGCCTGGAAATGTGGAGACAGTCTGGCATGACAGAGTCAGCAGAGAGTGAAGGAGGGATGGAGGCACAGGGTCAGCATTATCTCTCTGCAGTGGGGTTATTCTCCACTGAAAAAGTGAGAATTTTGTCCCACGGGATTTCTGCCAGAGTCACAGATTGCAAAGGTCAGCCCAGAGGCAATGCAGGACCTTTGCTGTACCCCCATCCCTCCAAAATCTTTACAGATGCCTGACTTCTCACTGCATGGGCTGTAAGCACAAAACCACCTGCTAGCCAAACCAGTGCTGGAGGTCCCCTGTCCCCAAATGCCAGAGACACCCAGGGCTTAACTCTGACCCATCATGAAAGAAACTGGAGAAACCTCACTGTGCCTGCAGACTGAATCCCCTGCCGCTACAGCAAGCAAATAAAACCCCATGGGCTAACCCATTAAAGCCTCACATTGTGCATTTCTCAGCATTCTCCCTCTAACTACAAAGCTAAATTAATATTAAAAAGAAAAGGAGATATGCCACCTTGGTTGCCAGGGAACCTTCAAACACAGAGGTTCCTTTCAGCGGGCAGCAGCCTGGCTGCCACCCCGGGTACAGCAGGGCTGCTCTGCCGTGAGGAGCCTGGAATTTCTCTGTATGTTGGAATAGCACAAAGAATTTTTTACAAAATCATGTGTGTTGATTTGGCACAGCCTGGTTTTTGGTAGCAGGGGGACCACAGAAGTGGCTTCTGTGGGAAGCGGCTGGAAGCTTCCACCATGTCCGACAGAGCCAATCTCTGATGGCTCTGAAGATGGAATTGCTGCTGGCCCAATTACAGAGGCTGGTGTCTTGGTTTAATGTAATTTCCCCAAAAAACGTCTTGGTTTAATTTGAATTTCCCGGCCAATGCACCAAATAATGTAATAGTTTTGATTTGCTAATTTAAATATACTCTGTGATGACAGATTTAAGAAGAAAATCGAAACAGCACACGGGCAGTTTTTCCAGGGGTGGCGAGGGAGGGGCTGAAGATGGGGGGGAAGTGTTTTAAAAGCTTATTTTGCTTCTCATTATCCTCCTCTGACTCTGTTAATAGTAAATTTACCATATACCTTTAAATCTGAACCTGTTTTTCCCTTAGAGTGTTTTCTCCTAGTCCTCATCTCAACTCATGAACCCTTTGTTAATTTTGTTTTCCCTCTCCTCTGCCCAGCTGTAGCAGGAGAGGGTGAGAAAACAGCTTTCATGGGTGCCTGGCATTTGGCCAGCGTCAAACCACAACATCCTGGGAGGTCAACATCACAAATACTTGGTGCCTTCAGCATTTTAATGGCACCTGTAAGTATTTCACTTCTCTATGGAGAGTTAAACACCATCCGGAGGACTTTGCTAAGAGATGGCAGCACTTGTCCACTCCCCTGCAGTCCTGGAACTCAGGAGAGCTGCTGCAAATCCCAAATGCATCAACAAAGACTGTCAGGAAGAAAGACAAGCTGTCCCACATGCACTCTCCTCCTCCTCCTCACAGACCTCTTTCAGCCTTCTCCTGAGCAAGCAACAGGGGTTGGAGACAGCAGCCATTCTCAGCAGCTGATTCTTCCAAGAGCAGGAAAGAAGCCTGCAGCACTTCCTCACTGGAGAAAATCAGTGGGGGAGAAACTTGTTTAGTAGGTTTGCACAAGCAGTGCCACCCTAGAGCTTCCCAAAACTGTTTCTGTAGGAACCAACACTCCTGGTCCTTGGAAGCATCAGAGCAGATCTCAGCATCTGAATTTTCTTGTTCCTGTGTTGTTTCTTTCTGAAAATAGGATTTCCAAGTAGCTTAAGCTCCCAGAAACAGCCTAGGAAGTTGAATTTATTCATATATATATGCATATAATTGGTTCTGCAGAAACACGTGGAAAGCCAAAATGACGCAGTTGGGGTGAAATCACAATATATTGATTTAAGGCATCTGCAGCCCCTTGCTGAGGCAGCAGGCACTGGCATCCACACAAGATACACAGTCAGTATCCCTGAAGGTAATTTTAAATGCCCTGCATTCCGCTCCTTCATGGAAAAGTGGCACAGCTCTGGCTCCACAGCATATCCTCAGTTCCAGGATCAGCCCCAGCCCTGCAGACAAGCATTATCACAACTTAAAAACATCAAGTGAAAGGTCAAAGTCACCTGGGCAGGGAGCAGAGAGCCAGCCTGCTGCAGAGCCAGCCCTTCTGGCAGAGCCAGTCTGCCTCCGTGTTTCTACTTCTGCTGCAGACCCCAAGGGAGATGTGTGCTTCCTGGCAGCACAATCTGAGATGGGATGTCAAGGAAATGCATGTCCTAATTATCCACTGTCCCTAGCACAGTAACCAAAACACAGAAAGAGGAGACACTTCTAGTCTTTCTCCCCTGCTTTCTCTCCAGCTAGGCAACTCCCACTAACTTCAACCAGCAATTGCATCTCATTTGTTTAATAATGATAGAGAATATTTGTGGGTGGTAACAACACACAATGCTTTGATGTATATTTGATAACAAAAGTTAATGTATACTCAAAGGGAGAAGGGAGCAAATCAGCCAGAGGAGAGTTCTGGAAGCAAATACAGTTTGTGGTGCCTTCCAATTTCCAGCTCCACATGCATTAACTCCCAAGTGCCAGAGAAACCCCTGGCAAATCAGTGCCAGGACACTGGGAAGTGCAGTGATGCACACACAGCTGCACTAGCAAAGCCTGTTCCATTTCTGAGCTGTCAATGCCATGGCGTTCACCTGCGAGGGATGATGCTCTGACAAAGCTGTTTCCTCATTGCAATGACCTAAAAAGGACAGCTTGGCTCACCAGAGAATTGACAATTAAGTTGCCTGGGCAAGGAGACTGCAGCTGCTTGGAGTTTTAACGAAGGATGTTTTAAAGAGAAGAAGCAAAAAATACCATTTGTTATTTCAGTCTCCAGAAGTTTGGCTGATGTTTCATTCTGAGAAGGGGTTGATAAGCTGAGTGGATGCACAAGCCATGAAAGCAAGACAGCCACGAAAGTCCAGGTGCTTGCAGGAGCTCTTCTGCAGGCTGGGGTGGAAAAGCTCACAGACCACAAGTGCTCTGTCCCCAGCACAGTCTGGCTGTGAACAGCACACCCAGCATATCCTCCTTCCCACTGCCTTTGGGACACAGACAATTTGTCATTCCTGATGCTTTGTAAGTCATGCTAGAAGGACATCTAGAGCCACTGCACAGCACAGAAATACCTGCTTAATTCATAGAACCACGAAATGAATGAGGTGAGAGGGTGCTAATGGCCCTTCAGTTTGTATCTTCCAGATGAACCTTGCTCCTCTTTCCTTATGCCCCACACTTCGGGTAGGTAAAGGTGGAAATTAGTTTCTGCTCCATCTCCTTGTCTCCAGGCTGAACCATCCACATGCATCCCACACTCCGAACCCTGCCAGCTCGTGACACGTGTTTCAATTAAAGAAAAAAAAGGCAAAACCACCATCATCAACAAAATTTACAAAACCTAAGCAACTTCCACCACCAACAACCCCAAATTCAACCTTTTGGGAAAATAAGAATAAAAAATGCCAGCAAATTATCACATCTCTGACTTACTTAATGAAAATTTAAACTTCTAAATTATATCTCATGCTCTTGGCCTTTGACTGCATTTATATGCTTGGCTATAACTTAGAAAAAAAACCCTTTAAGGATGAACAAGTCAAGGCAAAATTTTAACACTTGAGTCTGACCCGGATTTCCAGCACTTAGAGAAACTGCAAATTTTGCCATGCTAATCCTGCTCATTCGTATTAATGCATGGGAGATCAGAATTAGCATGATCAAAATGCATACTCAGTGTTGTGAGCTTATTTATTCAAAATAGGGTTTATCATCAGAATGCAACATTGAGAGAACATTAATACTGTGAAGGCAGCAAGGCTTGCTAAATTGCTTTGAGGAGTTAGAAAAACATTATACAGAATACCTCAGAAGTTAATCAAGTACTTTGTGGGAATTACAGACCAGGGAATTAGAAGTCATACTGGACACAAGGTACAAGTGATAATCTTTGAGTGATTTGGTACAGTAGAACTAATCCCAGAAGGGACAAAATTATGTCCACAATCCTCAGTGAGAGAGCACAAATGTCACAAGATCTGTCAGTGCGAAGCCTGAAGTTTCTTAATGTCAGTTTGTCTGAAGAAAGGGAACAAAGCCAGTTAGCTCATGATATGCTTCAAAGTCTTTCAAGAAAGATGACTACAAGAATTCATTTAAAGATACATATAAATTCATTTCTGCAAAGATAAAATATATTTTTGAAAACTGATATTTTGGCTCAGAGAAGACACAGGAGATAAGGGCAAACTGAATCCTTCTGTACACAATAGCTCACGTGAACAAAGCAGCCTGGCAGCCTCGTGGAGTGGAAATGGATATTGTTCTTGTTCTTGTGGATTACATGGTGCTCAAAAACCAATGCTAAGAAGCTAAGAAAGATGAGAACAGTTTGATGGGTACTACCATTTCACCTGTCCAGAAAGGATTTTAAAGCTTGCAAAGTTGATTACATTCTTTACATTTTGTTGCTAGAATGACAGTCGTTTCTGCTTCCACTTCTAGTGGAGACATCCCCCACATAAAGCCAAAGCTGGCTGTTTGGAAATGAGAACTGTGAAATGCTGAATGCCAGGAAGGGCAGCCAAGACAGACACAGTTCAGAGGGTATTAGTGGGATCATACAGTCTCTTCTTATGTCTGACATCTCAGCTGATTTAACAGTAATTTTCAGAACCATCCTAAAAGATATAAATTTCTTGAATAAGGATGTTTCAGTATTTCTCATTAGTAAACCTGGTCTTTTGAAGCTCTGAGGAGCTCAGCTACCCTCTGAATGAAGCTTTGCATTCATTATTCCAACTCGTTGCTGCAATGTTCTTGGTTAACGAAGCACAGCACATAATATGGCTGATCATTTAGCTCCAGAGGACACAAAGACAGAAATTGCACTCCTGTTAGAAGATATTTTTATGAGCCATTCTAAAGAATAGTTGGGGTTTTTTTCAGAGTTTAATTTACTTTCCCTCCGGAATCTACACATGCTCTAAATCTAGACAATCATGAGAACAAAAGCTACTGAATTCAATGAGCCAAAGAGTTAAGTTTTTTTCATCCTCCCTCCTCTTCAGGATAGGTGGTACTTTGTCCTCCACCTAGAGCTCATTTCAGCTGCATAGGCAGTCACAGCAAGGTTTCCTCTCCTTGTTTCAGAGCAGAGGGACATGGTCCCTGCCTAAATCAAGCTCATGCTTCATTAAAGTCTGATTACAGCAGCTCTGCACAGGCCAAGCCAAGAAAGGTGCAATGAGGGTGGAAACCAAGAGTTCCCTGGAGCAGCCTGAAGCAGGCAGGAGTCAGGCAGTCAGCAGAAAGACCCCCAGTGCTTTCACTGGACTTCAATTTGATCTCCAGCTATTTCAATTTGCAGAAGTCTCCCTCTGTGGAGGCAAGGTGGGGGAGAGAGAGAGAGAGGGAAGGAAGGAGGAGAGCCTGGTCTCAGCTCCCAACAGGAGAGCAGCACAGCTCAGCCATGCACATGTACCCACCAGCATGCTGTGTGCAGAAGGCTGGATTTTGGGGCAGCCTCTAGAATGGCTCAAATTGCTCAAGAGTGATGCTGCCCCAAGCCAAGGAGCAGGAACAGCAGTGGAGGGATGAGTTGTCACATCCTGCCTTATGTCTGGAAAAGCACTCTATATGTATGAAAATTTTGCAAAAACAACAAAATGTTGCACACAACAGTGATCTAAACAGGACAATATCTTTGTCCTCAGTTGGCCTTTGTGAAATTCCACCTCTTGGGCTCCTGCCCAAATTGCAGAGCTGAGCCCAGGTGCTCAAATTCAGGCTACCCCACAGTGGGGTTTAGCCTTTCTGTCCAGGGACAATCAGCTCCACAGCAAACCTCACGAGAGGTGTCACCATATGACCTCTCCTTCCCTTCTGGCAACACAAAATCTGTTTGCTCAGGTGGGAGCAGGAGCAGAGCTGCAGGCAGCTGCTCTGCATCGCTCAGCAAATCCCACATGGCAAATCAGCTTCAGGGCCATGGTTTCAGCAGGAGGATGGGAGAGCTCCAAGGAGCCAGGGAGCCATGCAAACAGGCACTCAACACTCCCTGCTGAAAGGCAGGAAGGGTAATGCCCAGGGAAAGGCTTGTTTAGCAAACATTTATTTATGTGCAATGCCTCTCTAAATAAGAAGCTCCTTGCCTTTGACTCTGTAGACATTCCCACGCCGCCTTATTCCTAGGAAATCTCTCTACCACATTCACTTGGGTTTTTCTGGTTGCCGAGAACTTTAAGCCAGGTTGCAAAAATCTCAGAACAGCTTTCCACAGCACAGGAAAGCTGTTGTGTTGGGTTTTATTTAGCTGCAAGTGCTCAAAAGCAAACGCTATGATTTATAAAGCTGGGGACACAGCAGTAAGAAAGAGCTGTAAAAATATATCTGACTACAATCCTACTGCTGTTTAGATCCAAGAGGAGCAGTAGAGTTGTCTGTGTACAGCCTAAGCCATTCTGCACACCATCATTTCATGCCAAATGACAAGGAAATGTTTGACCAAAACAGCCCTTAAAAAACTGAAGAATGGTTTCATAGCCCACAGTGATCACCATCACTCAGAACAAAATGATTGCTAACCCTGACACGTGCTCATAAACACAACCTTTGTGAAGCCACTGGAGAAGAGACTGAAACAGCAGAGCATTAGGAGACTAATTATGGCCAACTCAGAGACATTTTTACAACCTAGTTAACATTTGATGGCCAATGCAGCCGCCTGTGTCGGAGAACATCAGCGCTGCCCATCTTTGTGCACTGCTGAGCCCTTGCTGATCCTGTCCCTGCTACCCTAAAAACAGCCCTGAGCCAAAGAGAAACTCTGGTGGTCTTCAGAGGTGGGATTTTTTTAATATTAAGAGAGCAGCTGAAAGATGCAGATGGAAGAGCTCCAGAGATCATAATAAAGATCACAAAACTGCCATCTTCTAAAATTAACCACACATCCTATGAGTTCTCCCATTTCTTGTAGGAGTGGCAGGGCTTTTCAGAGTGAATTTTTTTCATTTATTTTATTTAATCTTGTTTGTTAGTTTTGCATGACTTAATACATTCAAACAGCCTTTACTGAACAGATATGCCAAGACTGTCTTCTAACCAGAGGGCATTTAACTCTGCAGTGACACAAACGAAGGGTTTTTTTTAAGTCTGTCATTAGCAGAAGTGATATTGCACCAAATAAATTTCCGTGGTGATCCAGAGCAAAAAGGTCGTGATCCAAAGCAAAACAAAAAAGCCCCTATAATTAAATACCAAACTACTGATGTAGAGTTGAATAATTAGGGATAGAGAGAAAGCATAGAAGCTCCTGACTTAGAAGGCAGCCTGTGGCTGCAGGAACTTTCAGTGAAACTGGCACTCTCATAGGAAAATGTTCAAAATGTATCTGTACTCTCAATAGCATGGCAGCATATCACAGGAGCAGCTGCGACTTACCTTTAATGATCTCAGGTATAAAAGTAATCATGATGGACTAGTTAATTACAACTTTCCTATTCAGTAATATAAAAGATCCTACTCTGCTGTTATTTTAATGTCAGAAAGGGGAGGTAGAGAATGAAAAGAGAGCACAGGTAAGGAGCATACAATTTTGCTAAATATAATCCATGGATTTACCAGCCCCCAACTGGCACACATAGAAAAGAAGATATTTTATGCAAATGTGAAGCCCATTTCCTTCCAGCAGTTGATACCCAGCTTGTTCAGCAGGGCCATTACCTGCCTTTCCACATGCCAGTGTGGGAGTTTTGCATTTCATCTCCTCCCACGCAACAGCTAGGGCCCCAAGGCTGCTCCCTTTGGTGGCAAAAGGGCTTTTGCTCTGAGCTGTGCAGGTCCTCTGTGCACTCTGCAGTTACAGACCTTTCTGAGTACAAGTTCAGGAGACGTGGGAGATCAAGCAGAATCACTCCAGCAGATTTCAGTTTTGCCCACCCCATCATCATCACAGAGGAGTCTTAGGAAAAGGCTCATGGAGTTTCCCCAAAACACTGCCTTCTGTATGTAGATATTTATGAGGGCAAGATAACAGCAGCAGGGAGCACAGCTCAGCCCAAACCAATGCAAAAATGAGCCTCCCTTTTGCTTTCAGAGTAGCCCTACCCATTTCTCTTTGTTTAAGATTTCAGCTGAGCTAACACAGTGCAGTTTTCAAATCGTGCCCACACTGTGATTGCCCAGGGCCCCATTATCTAGGGTTATGGGACATGCTGCCCTCAGCCCCCTAAGAGTTTACAAAAATATTCATTCAAAATGTTTTGTTTGCCTTTGCTTCATTTGGCTTTCACCCTTCAGGCTTATTTCAGTGAGCTGAAGGAAGAAAGGAGCCGCCCTGAATTTCATCTCACCTCAATAGCACAGGAGATTGCTTGGTGCAGAGCTGCAAACAGAGGGTGACCTTGCTGCTGTCAAACCCCAGCCCCAGAGGGGCACAGCCATGGCTGATCCAAGCTCTGCTCACACGTTCAGTGCCTGTGGTGCTGCCCCTGCTCCCTCCCTTCCAGGCTGAGAGCAGCCCTGTATCCCTGAGTTTCTTTGCTGACACAGAGCCTGGGTGGGAGGTGACCCCTTGGTGCAGTGGGGTGAGGGAGGCTTGTTCCAAGAAGGTATTGGGATGGTCACAGTCTGTGATGTCCCAGGGGAGCATGCAGTGCTCTTTCTAGCTGAATGCAGATTCTTCATGGCTCAAAAACATTTAATTGTGGCATGAAATACCCTGGGAAAAACTCTGCATCCTATTTATACCTGCCACCATTAGCTGGAAATTATTTTCTATAGGTCGGAACATTGAGGTTTCCTATTCTGTCAAAAATATCAGCAACACTGCTAAACTCTTAGAGATGAGCATTTTGCCAAGCTCTACAAAAAGGAAAATACTTTTGCTTTTTGAGAGCTGGGGATGCTGTGGGAAAGGCAGGAATGCTAGTGGGTCACTGCTCAATGTCAAATACCCTGCTGCTTATAAGGGGCAATTAACTAATTGCTTCCTAACTAATTGGTAATAGTAATTAGCATTAGTAAGTAATAATACTTACTAAGTGCATGCTAACTAATTGCTAACTTACATGCCTTATGAACTTCTAATAAGAAATAAATAATAATCATCTCTTCAGAATCTTTTTGAAAGTCTGGGTTTTATCCTTAGCTTTAAACATTCTTAAATCTTTAGCACAGCTCATAGCAAGAGCCTTCAGAAAGAGGAACACAGTCCACGGGTGGATGTGCCTTTCAATGTAGAAGGTGAGTTCTAAACAGCAGAAAAAACATATAATAGAGCATTCAGGTGTATCTTAAAATAGAGGGACTAGGACACCCTGGATGTCTGGCAAGTCAGGTACAGACAAAACAAGATAGCCTTCTGCAGACAATATGCCCTGTGCCTCCCACTCTCACCTCATCAAAAATGCAATAAAATAAACATTTTGCAAAATCATCTTTGCAATAAAGCCTCTAGAATAGGGTCTTCTCCATTGACACTGGTGGTTGCTGTCAGGCAGGATGGGCAGCAGAAGAAAGAGAGGAAGAGAGAAGCACCACATCCCACTTTACTCCAAGCAGAAACATTCTGCGTTAGAGAAGTCAATAAGACGTTGCTCATTTTGGGTTCACATCCCACTCACCAGCCCCTTAGCCATCCTGGAGTTGGCCAGCCCCTCTCCCTGGCTCTCAGAAATGTGTGTGTATTTCTCGTTTTGTTCCAGCATGGGACAGAAGTGGATCTAAAGCCCTGGCTGTGCCCATAAAGCAGAGCCAGACAGATCCATGCACAGCTCCACTTCCCTGCACCACGAGGAGAGAGGTGGCACAGAGAAATTATAACCAACTCCTAGGCAGTCTTCCGCAGCTGGGCTTTGCAATGACAGTAGAGTAGCTTGGAAGAAAAACATAGCATAGCAAGATTTTTGCAAATTTTGCAAAACACTCAGTGACCTTTAGCAGCACAAGGCTGGGGAACAGACTGGCAGGGGGTGTATGAAGTGAGCACATTCACTTGGCTTCACGTGCAGTGATTTTTAACAATTCAAAGCTGCCCACTCTCCTGTCATATGAAAGTTCAGCTGTTTTCCCCATTTCAGGATGAATCACAGGGTGATGAATTTGCTTACTAGCTAAGGGCACAATCCAGCACTGGGCTGACTGGCTCGTAGCTCTGCCCTAAACCCCACCAGCTTTATTAAGACCCTCTGAACTGAGTGAGCATGCAGGGCTGGGATTTTTGTGCTGGCTCCCACAAAGCAGACTTATTTCCTTTTGAAATTCTCCAGCTGTGCATTAGAGAAAGATTAACCTGTGTTTACTAGGTAGAGGAAATGAGACAGACAAATGTCTCCGCCTGATGCCAAGACATCTCAGGTGGCCTGTACCAACAGAGGCTGCAAATCCACAACCAGACAAAATGTCATCTGTATTACTCAGCCTCTGACTATGGGAGCATTTAGCATGTAAATTTGCTACAGAGCAAAGGGTTTCCTGATTGATCCAGTTTCAAACAGGGCAAAGAATTAAAAAGTGTTAAATTCCCAGTATGTAAATCTGGGCAGTTCCCAGAAGCAGCAGAAGAGAAGGGACATGTCCAAGCAGACTGGTGATCTGGTTGATCACCTTCTGTGTGGCACCAAAACTACTCTGTGGTTTTGGATACAGGCCTGGTTCACTGTAATCATACATGGTCTTGGATTCTGCATGTCCAGAACATGACTTACAGGAGTGGAATCCCTGCTGATCCATAACAAAGGAGCAAACCTGTTGAAACCCCATGGAATCAGGGTATAAGGAATCACAGTATCAGGAATCAGGTCACTCACTGCCAACAACCTAGTTCCTGTGAAGGAACTGAACTAGGAATAGTTTCTCCTAGCTGCATCTGCCTTTCTCTTGCAAATGCATCATGAACCTTCCTGTCATTTCCTCAAGATTTCCATACAGCTGGCTTGAGTGCATCCTTCCTATTACATTAATATATGCAAACGGATGGCATTGTTGATGCAAGCAAGGGGATAAAAGGTCACTGGAGCAAGTTTAATTAAAGAGAAAGTCTGAAGTTGAGCAAGACTTAGCTAAACTGAGACATATCGATTAGCTGAGCTAACAGTTTTAATTATTACAAGACAACCACAAGTTTGCTTTGATATTGAACAGAGACAATCCTTCAGATCACACTATCACACCTCTCTGACATTTCCAATCACTTGGGAGATTGCTTAGGCTAAAACCAACAAAAGACAACTGCAAGTGAGCAGAGGTCTCCAGCTCTATGTGGGCAGAGTTCCTGTTCTTGATGAAATTCAGACAGATGTTCCTGCAGAGCACCCTTCTGTGGGGTAAATAAGTCATAGCCATCTGTGTGAAAACTGGCCCCTTGGAGCCAGACAGGAATGGCAGAATGGCTTAATTCCTGTAATTATACAGCTAACACATATTAAAAATAATTTTTAAAAAATAACATTTTCCATCATCACCCTAGAATTTGAAATCAATTTTTTAAAAAAGGAAGACAAAGGGGGGATATACACTTATCCTATATTCATAAATGCTTTGGAGAAGGGAAACAAAATATAGCAGGGTTTTGTTTTTTCTTTTAACCTTTGTACAAACCAGAGTTTGAGCAGTCAGCAGCACCATTCCTGAACACAGAATGCATCCACAAGGCCCTTCTTCCACTATCAGCTTCTCAAGGGAAGGCTACTTCTCCCATCACTTGCACCATGAGAAAACTCTGAGCACAAGTTAATATTTTTGGGTAAAGTTTTAAAATGTGTCTTATCCCAGAAGAACAGGTCACTTTCACCAAAGCTCACAGAAATTTTCTTTAGTTAATCCCCCTCATTTTCAAAGCACTCTTTCCCCCAATTGCCTGCATATTAGCTCCATCACACATGTGACACGGTAGATATGCAGCTGATAAAGGAACACCAAGGGGAAAGGGAGCAACAGGACTCTGAGAAAGTTTGTAATCATCTGAGAGGATGTATCCAGCTGAGAGTTGATGCTGGTGAGAGAACAGAGGCAAAGAAATAAGTCCAACCTCTGCACCACAGATGCAATTTAATCAAAAGGAAACTGCTTCCCATTCATTGTTTCAATATTCTGAACAATCTGATAAACAATGAGACTCAGAGCATAAATACGAAGAACCTGGAGAACGGGTGAAACTTTCACCAGTTATTTCACTTTTGTGCTGCAAATGCCAGGACAAGAGCAAAAAAATTCAGAGCAAATGCTGCCTAAGAAGAACAGAAGAGATAGCATCAGATATGAAGAGCTAATTGGCATTATCCCAGTGTAGCTAAAATAATTAAGTTGAAGCTTAGTTCTGATAGGAGCTAATTCTCCTCCGGGGGAGGCTGCCCTCCAGTGCCAGCTGGGCAGTGTCTGCTTTTACCCTGCCATCCCCCAGGGCTACACAAATCCACCCATCTCACCACACCCTCTGCATTGCCACAGACTGGACACTGCCTTTCCAAGCTTCAGCCCCCTGCTCACCTCTGGAATCTGAGGGCTCTGGAGTTGAGGTCAGGCACAGAGCTGGAGAGAAGGGGGTCCAGCAGCAGAGGCTGGTCCCCATCACCCAGGTGGATGCCAGGAGGTAGCAAAGACCATGCTTTTGGGGCTGGGGAGTTCAACTACTGCCTCAAGAAAAGGTCCTCCTACCTGAAGCAAGGGTGCTTCAAGCTCACCCTGAAAGTAAAGGTATGGAGCAAACCCAGCAGGAGCTCTGTTAACTGATGATTCATACACAGCAAATAACACTACAAAGAGCTGACCCCTCCACCTCCCGAGGGAAGAGGCTCCTGTTGTATCCCTCTCTTTTCACCCTTGTTTCTCACTTACCTTTTCACCTCCAGTCCCCAGCAATATCAAAGCCATAATTTCTCCCCACACCTGAGGCTCATATCAATTCCTCACAGCTCTTCCCTCAGTCCATCAGCTCCTGCTTGTATTTTCCCAGTAATCTGCTGGAGCCAGAGGGACAAAGCCACTTGGTGCTCATCTCCATGAAGCTGTTTCACCCTGCCCTGTGGTCAGCTTTGGGTCTTGGCTTGCAGACACCCAGAATTAAAGGTTGCTGTGATGAGGAGCGATTGCACTTCAATCAGCAGCCAGCTCCATGAAGATCAGCAGCTTTGATTTTGCTTGACAGGTGAGAGAGAGGTTAGAAACATTCTGGCTTTGATCCCAGCTGGTCAGGTAAATTTTTAAAAGATTAAATAGAGCAAAGATTGTGTTAGGAAATAGACTTTTGTTTCCCCCAGACTGAACAGAGTGCTCAGTGATATTGTAAATAATATGCTGAAGGCACCTGGAGTTCACAATCATAACAGGAGGAAACCCAAATGATGCTCTGAGCTGGTACAGAGGACAAGGACTCCACCAGACAAGAAGTTTTTGCAATGAGAAATTGCACTTTAAAGGACATCATTATAGTCATTGCATGAAGATGAGAGGCTGGATCCATATTTAGTTACATCCCTGAAAAACAGCTAACTAAGTGCTTCCAGATGATTAATGAAACCAGAGAGGAAGTGAGGGTACAATCATGTCCTCAGCATGAGAGCGGAGAGCTGCTCTGCACAGGGCAGTGAGGAAGCAGCCATGGACTCACATGGAATATCAGCTTCATCTCCTCTGAAACCACCCGAGTGCTGCTCACACTTTCCATGAAATGGTAATTCAAATGCAGCCTGAGTCCTTGTTGGCTTCCCTTGGCTAAGTCAAGAGAGCTAAAACCCACTCACAAGTACTCTTAAAGTTCAGTCACTGCTGTTTGTACAGCAGAGTCAAGAATAAAACATCTCAGAGTCAAGAATTCAAGGAGCCTGTCTCAAATCCCCCATGGTGGCAATCAGGCTGATTTCAAGCTCATCTTTTTCTAACTGAAAGTTAAATTTAAAAAGTTGACTAATAATCTGCCCTCT